>CM038709.1:21356414-21956414 GCA_021613375.1 Megaleporinus macrocephalus | reverse complement strand
CTGGAGATTTTTGAAGATTTTGGCATGACAATGACTATATATAGCTATGTTAAGTTAATTCTGTAGCAAAATTCAGCAAGCAGTAACAAATAAGTGACAGAGACAAACCGCTCAGATAAGTGCATGTTTGTGTGTGTGAGTCTATGTGTGCCCTGCACCACCCTGCTGCTCATTACTCTGAGAGGTAAATAGCCAGTGTGAGAGCTGCTTCTGCCTTATTAGCTGAGCTGAGATGAGAATATCATAATCATAGCATCATAAATGAAGTGGAAACACTGCAGCTCTCTCAATCACTGCTGAGGACAAGCACACAGCTTAACAGCTCCCTGACTAACTGCACAGCTCTGAATGGCTCTGAATCTGACACCATCTACCTACAGCAGAAACACTGCCCGCTCACCATTCAAGTAAATTTAATAAATACTTTTGTCAACAGATGAGCTACTGTTTCACCTCCAATGCTCAGGTGATTTTTCATGAACAACAATGACATGTTTATGCATGATGTAAGCAAAATATTATTGTGATGCAAACAGTTCATATAGTTTTTCTAAAAGATGTCATGTATATTGTCAGTGAAAAGTTACATAAATAATGAATATACTCCATATTATATAGCTTCCCTCCCCAAAATGTGGCACTACTGTTAAACTGGACATACCAAGGAAACTTGCCAAATATATAAAACTGAGTTGTTTCCATTAGGTAGCCGAATGTGTGTGATTTACCTGCCATGCCGACAGGCTGTGTAGACTGATCCGTCTTCACTGCCTACCACAAAGTTATTGACGTCACCCAAGGGGAAGGACATGGAGGTGACTGCCACTGCCTTAGACTGCTTAAAGACCAACTCCATGCTGTCCTGTAGAAAAGGAAGGGTGACATCAGCACACGATATTCACACAGCACAGTGAATAACCTCTCCCAATGGATGATGTAAATTCAGCTAACACTTCATAAATGCTTAACATCTGACATTGTGGTTTGGCAAAAACGCTTGGAATGACAAAGTAAAGGTAATGTTATTCGCACAAAAAAATACATTACGACATGCTAACGGCCATTTGGCTCAAAAATGCGCTGGGACTGGACGTGATACATGTGTTGCTTTCCAAGTCCAGAAGCACTTCCAAACCACTTCCCCTCACCCTTTCTCCTTAGTCACTCACTTCACAATAAGACCCTTTCCTCAGTCGTTTCCCCCAAACATTTCTCTGACCTAAAGCTAGAATAATTTTTTATTTTTAACTTTTTATTTAAGTTTATACATAAGGAATAGTGTGTGGCTACTGGGAGAACTGTATGCTGTCTGATTCATTTTATTTATGAGTGATATGGAGAAAGAGGTACCTGAGGCTGGGACAACATGTCCAGACTCCATGAGCACATTTTGCCATCAGTGGAGATGCTGATCAGGTTGTGAGCATTCTGAGTGCCAACAACATTTACACAGTATACAGGATGCTAGAAAAAAGACATAAAAACCAATAAAGAACAACATTATAAGAATAGTACCAACAGGATGTGAGATATATCTAACTGGTATAGGCTCCACAAAATTCTATGGACCTTGTAGTATATTGAGAGAATAAATATACAAAAGCATAATTCTCCACTAAAGATATATGCAATTTTTGAAAGTTATTAATATTTCCTGTGCCCTGTCTTTCCCACACCCCCAAAGTAAACCATACTCACAAATAAAGGCATAAGCGTGTCTTTTAGTCTTTTTTGTGATTTGGATGCATCAGCGATTATAAGCAATCAAATGGAATGTATGGCTCAGAACACCGGCTCAGCCGGCTATAAGAAAAAGGCTTTTTCTATTATTCATGCGCCGTGTGGCAGCTACTGTTGTAATCAACAGGCATTCCTAATGCATAGCAGTCTCCTGGTATATGATTCTCTTGATGATGTCCGTAACCGTACCGTGTGAGCAGAAGCTGAGAGCGGGGTCCTCTGGACAGGGGTCCGCTTGTTACTCCTATTGTCCCACAGCACAATCTGTCCTGAGTATGTACCACCTACCACCAGGTTAGGATGGAATTTAACAAATGCTGCTGACATCACTGCAGACTACAACGGGAGAGAGAGGGAGGTGTAAAGGAGTTATACCTGTGAACACCAGGTAATTTGAAAAAGACAATTTAATACACTATGCCAGCCAATTTGCCATGAATACCAATAATGTAATTCTGTATTGTATTTTTTATATATATATATATATATATATATATATATATATATATATATATATATATATATATATATATATATATATATATATATATTGAAAGAACAGGTGGCTGAATAAGTACATACATGCATGTGTGAATATCTGCTATATCAAAGAAATAGGCTTGCTGTCAAGAAGGCACCACACTGTCGTTTTGCACAGTCCTACAACGTCTAACCAACTACTGCCTTTATATAATCAGTGAGCTTCAAACCAAATTGAGCTCACTGGAGGAAGAAAAGTTCTTTTCCAGTTTTTGCAGGGTAGAGAAAAATGAAATTTTCACTCTCTGTCACACACACAATGGAGGAAAAAAACAAGTTCACACTTATGTATGTATAGAGTTTTTCCTAGGTCTGTATAGAGTGTGTGAGCTGTGTATCCGCTCTGGAAGCCAGCACATGTGGTTCTACTCAGCCTGTCCACAGCAGACCACCTCGGGGCACACATACACAGAGCTAGCACCAGAACTAAACCTTGTGCATGGTACAGCCAGTGGAAATTTCAACTCAACTACACGTTTTCTGGAACGCTGTTAGCATTTAAGCAGATTCAGTGAACACAAGTTTATTTAAATATATTCTACATCTAACACAGATTGCTCACCTTCTTAGAAGCAGTTCTTGGATCAAGTTGTCTACAGAGTGACTTTTAACTATTGGGGAATTTCCATTGCTTGAGATATAAACAAAGTCCTCAAGAGTGATTTGATGTGAGATGCTCCATTCTAGAGCAACTAATCATCTCAGATTTCCTAATAGTGGTAGTCACAGGAACTAAAGTCTACAATGTCTGCAATGCAAATGTTGCACTGGATTTTATTTACTATCCAAAACAACCAGTGAACCATTACATTTTCTGAGATTTGTTGATAATGCCAAACAGCTGTAAATCTGAAACAATTGCATTTTTACAGGGAGCTATTTTGCCTTACAATGCCTTGTAGATAAAAATAAAGAAAGAATTTAAGTCACTCTGAATGACTTTGGTTTTACATCCTAGCCATTTTTAAAAATGCTGAAACATTTATTTACAACAATATTCACTGCTGTCAAGATAAATTATGCCAAATTGTCACAATAAGCTTTCCTGCGTTCATCAGTATCTGAATCACACTCAACAAACGTACATAAATTACATAATGTATATAATTAATAATTACATTATTAGTGTTGTTTGATTAGATTTAGCGCAGGACCGTATAAAAAACCCTGAATGAAAATCACCATGTTTATTCTATGTTCCAACTCTAACCTTTCCAACTTAGAAAAAACCTTAGAAAAAGTATGCATGTGTTTGTGAGGTGCTGATTTTTTGAGGGTGGGTGCTTCCTCTTGTACCTGGCAGTGAAAAACATACTCCGGAGTAGTTTTCTTATACTTCATGTTCCAGACCAGAGCCACACCGTCAGGCTCATGAGGAGCCTCCTCGTTGTTGTTGTAGGAGGCAACCAGCAGCTCAGGATACTGAAGACACAAAAACATTAAAGCGCACATACACACACACACAATCCCTCAGGCACTTCTCCCCTTCCCTCCTACTGCGGTCTACGTGTGTGCGTGTGCGCGCGTGTGTGTGTGTGTGGATGCCAGGCAGAACGCGTCACCGCCCTGCTTCAATAAGATTTATTACAGGGAAACTTTTTCTCAGCAGTGATGTTGAATAGAGACTAGCGTGCGGCACTGTAATACTCAGACAGCAGACGACTAAATGAGCTGAGAGAGGAAAGCATGGCAGAGCTGTAGAGTTGCTGGGAAGCACTGCCCCTGGCTACTGCTCAGACATGTCTCACTTTTTTTTTCCTACACGCTGAGGGATTCTTAAACGCAAAGCTGTACTTTAAAAGCAAATCAATGCGTCATGCTTGGTTCTGTTCAATAAAACTACATACAGAGTGTCTGCAGGAATCCTCAAATTAAAGTGAACATTTTTTTTAAGGAATGCATCTATCATTCATTTTTACTGGCAATGCAGATTCCAATTTCTTGACAGTCAACGTGGCCGATGGCTAATTTTTATTAGCCTTTTTTACACTCAAAGCTCACACTGTGGGCTAAGTGAATTCATGAAACATACTAACATATGCCTAGTGTTTCTGTACAGCACAATATAAATAAGCCACATTTATAAATTAGGCTTTATTAATGAAATCGTAGATGATCTGCATTGTAGTTTCAGTATAAGTATAGCAGCAGCATCAAAAGGTGTTTACCTGGCTTATGTCATTTATATCATAAAACTGCACCACAGCTTGGACATAAAATAGTTTGGAGCAAATAAACTTGCATCCCTTCTTACAATACAAAAACGCTGTTCAAACATAGTTTGGTTGGTAAGATTTGCTAGCGACCTAACATAATCGGCTTTGGCCAATATGGAGCACCCTGACTGCAGGCACAAAGCATTCTGGGTAGCTTTGATCGCAGGGCTACAACAACACTTATTTGAGACTGTGTAAAGGGCTCTATGGTGTATAATGTTTAACAGGGATAATTGATAGCTGACAATCACCTGTTAGCAAAGCACTGTTTAAAAAAACGTTGGATTATACAATTAAAATATGAAAAAAAAAAAAAAAAATTATTAAAACTAACTATATGGTCCAATCCTATTATTATCAGAATATTTAGCCCCTGAAATCAGTACTGCTACTACTACAAACTAAGTCACGCATATTAACATATTGTGTACTACCCTGAAAGCCGGTAATGTTAATATAATGCACAACCCCTGCTGTAAGAGCGATCCTATACTATCGTGTGTGATGTCATCTAAAATGTTATCTTTTTAAAAATATATATTTGTACACATGCTAAGAAGCTTAGGGTCTTACATTTAGGCTAATCAAGATTTTTCAAGGACCTGTAGACATTCCATATGTAAGATATTCCTAAAACCAAGCAAGAACTGTCAGTTTTACACAGAAAACTATAGAGCTAAAACACTACGCAGAAAGCTCCTCACCTCTGCCTCCCCTAGTGCAAAAGAAATGATTACAGTTTGTCAGGAAAACATAAGGAAAGAGAAACACAGACACAAATCTCTGAGCAATCTGGAGGGTGACAAATGGCTTTTGGTGCACAACCTGTGCCAGAAGTCATTTAGACTTTACATATCACAATGCAGAGCAGCACATGGAGAAACTTAATCATTCCACCTCAGTCATGATTTGCCAAAGCACAGACTTCAGCCTCTAGAGAAACCACGGCAGCTAAAACAATAATACATGTCTGTTTAGATTGTATACATCTGCTAGGGGGAGTGAAATTGAGAAAGCAGCAGAACACATTGAGCCGATTACACATAACTAGATGCAATGCCTCAGAGCTTCAGAGCAAGCTTCTGTTTTGACAGTGCAAAAAGTAATTTTCATTACATAATCAGTGAATACATGTGACATTTATCTTTAAGTTTAAACCTCTGGGTTGAAAAGCAATAAAACAAACTTTAAATGCGGTCTGAGGCACTGTAGCTGCCCAAAAGTTTAGAGTAAAAGAGAGTTATGATTACACCCAAGAACAGATACATCTCCTTTTTGAAGGAAGTTTTGTATTTAAGTAACAGCTACTAACATTTATTCTCAATGGAGTAGATTTTGTGAGGTCTAAGGCTATTTGAATGGTTCTATAGAAATTTGAGACATGCAGAGTTTATACGGAATGTTTTGAAGGTCATCTGTCACAGTTTGCCAAA
This sequence comes from Megaleporinus macrocephalus, assembly GCA_021613375.1. NCBI lineage: Eukaryota > Metazoa > Chordata > Actinopteri > Characiformes > Anostomidae > Megaleporinus > Megaleporinus macrocephalus. The sequence goes on along the minus strand of CM038709.1, from coordinate 21,950,485 downwards.
GTCTCTAATATAATTCCGCAACATGATGTAATTGGTAACGACTGTTTAAGCAGGGACACGTTTGTTGTGACTGCTTTTTGCTTCAGCGCTCACACCTTGGTATCAGAGGTGCAGAAACAGAATAGGATACAGATGTGGCTAAGTGTCGATACTGAAAAATGCCGAACGGCCCAAATCAACAAACACGCACACCCTCTACCCCCATTTTCTTGGAGACTATGAATAATTAAAAAAGGCACCACAGGACCCATGTGACCTTTTTCATAAAGACACACACAAAAAAAACTTGTGCAGGTGTTCTGACGCAATGTTCCAACCAGGGACTAGAATATATATACAAAAACCCATGAAGTTCTCTATGTATAAAGAAAGCGTTTTATCTAATCGCCAGTTACCTGTGGAGACCAGTCTAGGCAGGTGACCACTCTGTGCTTGGACCAGCGCTCATCCATAAACTGTCTGTTCAGAGACAGCTTCGCTCCAGCCTGCATCTCACTGCACAAGAACAACAACGCAACGCATGAATGTACACTTGTGCTAGTTGCTTAATATCAGAAAAAAATTAAGTAACTAATAATAATAATAGAAAAGCAGAAAATAATTTTAAAAAATGTATCAGGTGTCTAGACAGCAAAAATAATTAAGTTACGTGGCCAGTGAAGTAGATTGCATAGGTGAAGAGGTCATTTTATTAAAAATATGCATTTCTCACCCCTCCTTCTCCTCTAGATCACGACCGCTGTAGTCAAAGAAAACGTCCACATGTTCAGACAGGGCTCTTTCAATGATGCGTGTGCTGTGGTCAAAGAAATCCATGAACTCCTCCGAGTGCAGGATCTGCAGCTTCTCTTCCTCAGTCAGCTCATGAGGTGGTGCTAAACAGAGGGAGGATTAACATGGAGAAAACCAGGCCATCTAAACAAAACCAAGCAATAATACATGTCCATCTAAACCTACCTTCTTCCTCTTGCTTCTGAACCGGAGTCTCCTTCTCCACCTCTGTTACTGGTTCGGCAGGAGCAAGCTCCTCTTCCTCCTCTTCTTCTGTTGATCACAACACGCCATCATCAGACATCAACATCTATTTAACGTCTTTCAATGAATACACAATATTCACACTAAACATTAGTCATAATCTAGAAGCCTCAACATATGCAATGGAGTATTACTTTTTTATTTGACTGAACTGAATACCCTGTAGCTTCAGAAAGATTTGTGAAGTAAATTATAAAAGGAGATTACTGAGCACACATCAACCACAAATCCCTAATCAAACTTCTGGGTAAAACTTGTGGTTAGGGTTACTGGTTTCAATAATAATATACCACAGCTATAAAATGATAACTATAATTTTCTGAATCTTTAAAACCACAGTAATTCCAGTTTTCAAATGTATAAATATGCTACAGTATATTGTAAAGCTTTTAAGAAACATCCCAAATATAGTTACAGTTGCCAGGCTAAGGAGGACCAAATGGGGGACTCAATTTGCGATAATACCACCCTGAGGCAAACCAGTACTGCAGCTCTAGTAAAGAATACAACCTAGAGGGGCTTTATTGTGGATGAAGAAGCTTAACAATGACTTTTATCTGAATTTGTGTTTGAATGTCTATTTTTCCCCTAACAGATAGCATAACGTAGAGTGACCATACGCCATCTTTTTCCAGGACATGTCCTTTTTTGGGGGTTTTTATGGGGTCCAAGAGGTTAATCCCAGTACCTCCCCTGTATTTCACACCATAGATTTGACTGATATTTCAAAACAATGATTACACATGTATTGCCTTTTGGCGATGTTAAGGTACTTTGCTAAAATGTTTGTATATTATTGATTTTATAGCATTTGCAACCCTCTACAAATAAAGTTAACATGTATCTCAAAAGCCTTCATGTTATAAACGTTTACATACTCATATCAGTTATTGACAGATGTGTACTTGTGACTCAGGCTCACATATAAGCATCATCCTAAAATTCAGGTTTACATATTTATATCTTAAACTGTATAGGCACTGGAGATTGTTATATATTTATTTATACTACAGCTGGTTGTTTTGGTGGTTTTAAACTTCCAAAGTCATTTAACAGTACACTGTAATAACTATCAGTAATCATGATCCTTCTAGTGACTAATATGAAGACAGGAATTTCCCCAATCTCAAAAAGAAATAGTAGATAACATGTATGTTAAAACTGCACAAGAAAACTTCTCATGAAGGTATTAATCCTGTTGCCATAAACGCCTGTTAGCTGGAACAGAAGTGGCAATATCAGCAAAGCTCTTTTTGGAGAGTGATGCTATGATTGAGTTGTCACTGTGACACAAGAACAAAGCATTTCAAAAGAAAATGTTTACTTCACAGTTAGCCTCCCTGCCACCACGGTGTCACCTCACCAAAAGCAGCTCCTCTTCCCATTAGAAACTAAGGCACGTTAGGACACAGCCGGGGTCCCTCGCCCCCCATGGCCTACCAGTTAATGAGACACACTATTCAACAGGGAGTACACTTGTTAGCACTGCTATATTCCCTCTCTCTTTTTAATACATGTACATACACACTGACACAAGACGTGCGCGCACACACAGACAGGGCAGGAGGGCGGGCAGCAGGTGCCCTAGACCTCTCCCATTGGCCGGGCCAGCTGACGGGTGGGGTGTGTGAGGCAGATGGCTCTGCTGGGATTGTGTGTGTGAGAGAGGTGGCATAGAGATGGCACTGAGGTTTTCTGCCTGACTGCTTCTTCTCAACACACTCGCCGGAACCACAAGCCTGTGCAATTACCCACACACCAGGGGGTCCGACGACTGCTATTCAAACTGCGAGGATGTACAACAAAATACAGCTTGTGGCCCTGACCAGCTGGCAAGCCACACACTGCTCAAACAAAACGTCAAGCTTTTCTCTGACGCGCACACACAGACACATCCTAATCATCTGAAACAAATCCACTGCTTATTGTAAGCTAAAAAAAAAACCCACCCTGTTAACATACCTAGTATACACGGAGGAACAAAATGAAGGTGAATCCCATTAAGAGAAATTAGCCACATTTTACAGGTGGTCATAAAGACCATAGAGGGTAAAATTGTCCTTCCTGGAGAAAATCAAAATGATGGTGTCATCTGTCAAATCTTCCATTAGGACTGTCTTCATCGCTCTCTTTGAGACAGGTTCGGGATTGAGGGGTGGTGGGGTGGAGAGAGAAAAAGAGGAGGGGAGGAAGACAAGGGATTGTTCTGATGAGTTTACAGAGTTGCGCTGATGACACAGGCCATCTCAATGCGTTGGGCCCTTAGTCAAGGAAGGACAGAGGAGAGAAGGTTAAAATCTTTCTTTTCAAGGGCCTCAATCAGGCTCAGAGGAAAACAGTAATCAGTGTCTTTCAGTCCGGGGCCCGAGCGCATGCCACAGCCCTTTCTCTGCCAGCCAGGCCCAAGCAATCAACCTGCCAGGCATTAGCAGCGGAAAGACAATCTGAAAATAAAGGGTATAATGCACCTGCCAGCCAAAATGGCCATTTGGAGAAAAGCTAGTGATCCTGGTGACCCCACAGGGGTAGGAGAGGGAGCGGTGCTACATAGAAAGAGAGAGAAAGCGACTGAGAGAGATTTGTGGGGGGGGGGGGGGGGGGAAGGGGGGGGGGGAGAGGAGAGAAACATTTAACAGAATTCACCCTGATGGCAGATCCCCTTCCCCATCGACACCTCATCTCAAAGCAGCCCAATTATCGCTTTTGTATCATTTAAGGAATAAAAGCTTTTGGGGGGAGTGGAGGGGGGAGCAGGGGGACACAGGGAGTAATCACCAGCTTTTGTGGAAGGACAATATATTAATGCAAATGCACCATGGGTCCAGAGGTTGTTCGAGTACAAGACTAATGCCCTTTGATCTCCAGTGCAGGTGCATGGGGTCTGTGTGCGACAGACAGAGAGAGGACCCTAAAAAACCTGACTTCCACATTGCGACTTATCAAAGGGGACTAAGCAAACAAACCTCAGCTCTCAGCACTGGGCTTTCTGAATTGGATTTTCAGCATTCCGATTATAGTGGGAGGCTTAATTGCGCAGGGCTCGTGTGGATGGGTTTTACTATTGAAAGAGGGCACAAAGAAGTGGGCCGGGAGCACTTCTGGACCACTTTGAGCAGGGAAAAACATAGATTCGTACAAACAGATGCCACTAAAAATATTCTCAAATAAATGTATTCACCCTTGTTAATGCCGTGAACTAAGAATATGTTCCGCAGCACTTCTAAGATAAGGTCCAGAACAAAATAGGAAAACAAACTCAAACTCCTGAGCAAAAAATGTAAGTACAAAGTTTACAGTGTTCTAATTTTACTAATGGAACATTAAAATGACACATCTGATATCTATCAAGTACGTCCAAAGATGGGAAAAAAGCCATCACCTTCCCTACAATCAACACAAAAAAACAGTAATACCACAATTCACTATTTTGTGTCTCATCCCAAATGGTTTAATATAGGTTGTGTTCTTTGTGGTTGTGTTTCTTCCTTGTACACTTAGATATTATTCGCCGAGGGGTGCATCCAACACATTATTAATTTTTTATGATTGATTAAACGCATGTCTTAAAGGAGGATACTGCTCGTGTAAATGATAAATTCAAGCTCAGACAATAGGTTTAATTTCGAAAGGCAGGCAGTTTTGTGGCTGTGGCAGTTGAGTGCTGGGTTAAGGGTGCCTGAGTTTAGAGAGAGGCTCTCCATATGAGAGGCCTCTCACATGCCCCAGTGATTAAAATAGAGTAGTACTCCTCCCCTCCAGAGAGGATGATTAAAACAATCACCTTTAATTAAAGTTCATGTTCGCGAAGAAACTGTTCACAATCTCAGACGGTTCTGAAGGCCTTATATAGCGGGCGCGTCTCTCGGGCCTGTCTCGGAGACTGGGGCTCAGTTTAGCAATTGGTCACATGACGCCCAACACCCGCTACTACTATGGAGCCAACTTGGAACTGCATTCACTAAAAGATTGCGTGCTTTATAAATCCTGTGCATCTGAATATCTAAATAAAAGATGAGGTTTTTCAGTCTTTCCCATCAGGAAAATGTATTCCAAACAGAAGGACAGAGAGAAATTCTGAATCAGTATTTGGGCCCTTGCAAGATGCTTGGCATCGCGTAAATCCCATTAGACCATTTGGCCTTTAAGATTCTCTCAAGATGGCAAGTACAGTGCAGACAAAGGACTGAAGAAAGGACACTGAATCTGAATGGTACAAATCAAGGACTCTAATCAGCATGTGTGTCAACCCAAGCCGCGAGCAGCCATGTCTGTGTGCGCAGCATAGCCAAGCTCAGTGCCCTCTCCTCTCTTCTGTATCGTACCACCCGCTGACCTTCAGAGAGCGGACCCCTCGCTGCCTCCACAGCCCACGACAAATCACTCAATCAGAGAGAGGAGAGAGAGGGAGAGATAGAGAGAGAGAAAGAAAGCAAGAGAGAAAGAGAAAGACAGACAGAGAGAAAGTGAGAGAGAAAGTATGTGAGAGAGAGAGAGAGAGAGAGAGAGAAAGAGAGAGAGAGAGAGAGAGAGAGAGAGAGAGAGAGAGAGAGAGAGAGAGAGAGAGAAATCTCAGTCTCAGAGTGGCAGGGACGAGAGGCGTGAAAGCCTCCCAATGTCACCCAGTGCGTTTTGTTATGTGCCTGCATGGTGAAGGAGAGAAGACAGGGGAAAGTGAAAGAGTTGATGAAATGATTACATAGTGGCGGTGGGGCCGGTGGAAGGAGAGGTGGAGGGGGATGTCAGTGTGGTGTTGTCTGTAGATATCAGCCCTGTTAAACACACTTTTATGATGCCATGGAAAGAGTCCTTAAACTTTAACAAGAGAGAGAATGAAGGAGACAGAAAACATGAGAGAGAGCGAGAGAGAGCGAGAGAGAGAGAGTGAGAGAGAGTGAGAGATCAAAAATAATACAAAAAGCAAAAGTTAGGAACATAACTTTCAGAATGAACCAGGATTCGGTTTCATTTGACTGACCCTAAATCACAATTTCAGATGAAACCAATCAATTTATACTTTCTTATGCAAATTTAAAAGTCATTTCTGGAGATTATTTTCATCTAGCAAATCAAAAAACCCACAAAGACATAACAAGAAAGCAGGTTGGGTTTAACTATTGTGAGTTAGTTTTTTTTTTTTAGGGCAGCCAAAAGTAAGATTCACTCCACTGTATTCATTAAAATGACTAGCAGACCCATACGCCCTTATACAACTCAAAATGGCTGGAACAGAGACTAGCTTCATCATAACAAAAGCCTGGTAATGCATGCAAAGCTACTCTGAGAGAGCTATCTAAGGAACTTTGAACGCGCACACCCCCCAGAGCAATTACTGCCCCCACACCCCCATGTTCCGACATGTGCTTGACATGAGGACCTGGAGATCACCGCAAGCCAAACAGTGAATGGAGCTTTTTGAAGACACGCACAGAATGCCACATAAAAGCTACGAGCTGCAATTACATACATGTTGACATGCTTCGCATGCATTAGCAGGACACGGCACACTTCTTAATATCATCCTTCAATCTTCTTACAATTTCCTGTTCCCCTGGCTCCCACTCCCTCACTCTTTCGATATCGCTCTCTTTCACATTGCAGATTTTGTTCCCCCCCATCCTAAATGCTAATTGTCCAAAGGGACCCTACCGTTCTGTAAGACGGGGTAGGGCAGGGGTAAGAAGGCTGTGCGTATGTGAATGAGGGAGTTTAATCTTTCCTTGGCTTCTTATGTTTCCCGAGGCCCCGCAATTTTCCCCTAGCTTTCATCTCCATACTCGCTTAAGTCAGATCATTTCCAAAGCAACTTCACACACACACACACACACACACAAGTTCATCTGATCAGAGAGGTTTATGACCCTGTAGTCTGACCAGACACAGTAGCCCCCACTTCCCCCACCTCCATTGACTGGCATATTTCAGAGCTTGCTAAAAAGCCAGCTACCCATAAACCATAAAAAAGACTGAACTAAGAAACACAAAAAAGGTAGGGAAAAATACAACATCATCAATAAAAGTAGATATCATTATAAAACATGCTTTCTAGTTATAATTTTAAATCCTGTTCTGCCATGAAAATATAAAACATTAAAGATTTTGTTTGTCCAGATAATTATATTGCTATTTCCACAGTGCGTATACAAAGCCACAACACAAAAGGGCACAGGGAAGGGGTGGGCAATCTGATAGTAGATTGTTAGAGTGATAAAGTACCCATGTTACAACATAATATACATCACAAATATTGTCAGTACTACCTAAAGGGCTCATATCGTAGAAAAATACATTTTCCTCCATTTTTTATTTAGTGTTTAACTTTCAAAATGTACTATTTACTACCCAGACCATATACAGAAACTAAGCTGCCATCTTTGCGATACTGTGAAACAACAATGCATTTACATATTTTAGCCTATTCAGCCTGCTGAAGTTGTAGAGAGCATTTCATCTGGAACTGCTTTTTGAATGAGGCCCAACACAAGGCAGGCAATCAGAACAGAAGCCATTTACATATCAGTCTTAAAACCGCAAAACCAGCCTGTCTCAGGGATAAAGAGAGGTTAGGAAATTGTCATGTAAAGACAAATGTGAGTTTCTTTGCCTTATTAACTCAGAAGTAAACCTCTGGGACAAATACAACTAAAATGTAGGCTATAGACCCTTTAACAGCACTGTATGTGTTATTACAGAGAGAACACAAGACCTGCTTAAAATAACTTACTTAGTTGTTTTTAAGTTTTTTTATTGGCTTTTTCTTGACTATCCCAACTAATCAAATCTCAGAGAAGCAAAACTCTGGATGCATAATATGTAGTGTGATGTTTTCTTTTTCTAGCACGAGATTAAAGCCCAGACAGAAACAGTCCACAAATTATGATGGACCAGGTCAGAAAGAACATCAACTATTGGGTCATCTATAAAAAGCACTAAATATGGTGGAAAAAGAAATGTGTTGAAAAATCAAACTAGCAGCAAGGGCAGATATGCTGAAAGCATTTGCATGGCCTGCACTCACCCTCTTTCTGCTCACTCATGGTGGGCGTCTGAGTCTCCTTGGTGTAGGACACCACCTCTTTGGGAGGGAAGTCCACATGGGTCACCTTCGCCATGCCCAGTTTCATTGGGCCTCGCCTGGCAGGAAGGAAAGAAACGTGCGCAGACACACACACAATTGTCAAAAAACAGACAGGACTGTAAACACGTGAAGGAAAATTGTGCCATTAATAATTACACAAACTTCGCAAAATAGCACTACTGCCTGACTTGTTTCCTTGTGTTTTATCAGCTCCACAAAGGAAGGCTGAAAAGCAGAAAGCTAAAAGTTTTTTAATCATTTGTTTAAATCATGAGAGCAAAAATATAGCCTAGAAATAAATTCCGTAAAGCAAAAGAATAAGAGATTATCAGCAATCAGGACTGAGACCTTCTTCTTAAGGGTACAATATGTTCTTCCAGATACTGAACAGGTCCTGACTGTCTGAAACTGATATGTATGAAACCGAATGTTTTTTTCTTTTCTTTTAAAACTACTAAACTTGTAGATTTGTACTCTACTACTACAGAGGAATAAATACATAGCCAACAGCAAGACCTGGACAAAATCACGGCTTTTCCCAGTAAAAGCTACTGTTATCACATAAATAATTTCTACACTAGTTCAAGCATCCTAATACAGAGTCAGAACTGGATTCTTTGTTTTCCTCTGATATCCTATCCGGTATATTTGTAGGTACAGATCCGATATCCTTTTAGAACTATCTGTTATTTATAATAGATTATCTGGTATATAAAAAGGGAAGGAAGTAGTGCAAACATAAGAAAGAGCCACAGAATGGAGTACCCCAGCTCGGAGTGAAGCAGTAGTGTAGAAGGATCAGAGTCCCAGTGAAGAGTCCTGTTAGTGTCACAGCAACAAGCCAATGTTAGATTGAAAGAAAAGAGAGAATATGAAAAGAGGTTATTAGAGATTATCAGCATGGTTAGAAGAATCTTTCGCAATGATTCTTAACAAGCACAGTCTAGTGCAGTTAGAGGACAGAGTCTTTCATTAATTTAACAGGAGGCTACAACAATGCATAACATTAGCCACATTAAAGAGAGAGTGAGGAACAAATCTGTGTCGAAGTATTAGTCAGCACTAAATACTAATAGTTGGACATGCATCACAATGTGTTGTACCACTGAACGCAGAACATTTCTCAGGTAGAACAGAGTTGTGTGTGAATCATGACTGACAGGAGAGTGCTCTATTCTGCCCCCCAACCCCCACCCCGAGAGCTGATGCCGGAGGCAACGTGTCTACCGGTTGTCCGCGTCACCAGGCCCGACATGACTAACATGTGAGTAGGAGCTCTCTCTGAGTGTGTGTGTGGTACAGTGCACCCAGGAGGGTGTACATGAGCGCTTGTGGATGTGGGAGTGTATATACGTGGTTAGAAAAATGACCTCCATGTGTGTAGGAAGCTGTGGTGCAGCAGAGGGAAATGAGTGGACACGGAGGGCCTCAGGCGGGAAACAGCCCCCTAGGGCTGCACTCCGTATAGATGTGTGCATGTGTGTGTTTGTAAGGGGTTAGAGTTTCCAGCAGAGCCCAAAACTCCAATCAGGGGTTAAACAGTCCCCTAGGCACTCACAACCAATCAGATTTCGAGTTCAGATATTTCTGCTTTAACTAAAAATGGCACTCACTCCATTTCTGATCCTTCACAAAAGAATATGCTTGCTTAATTTGGGTGCAACAATATATATTTAACCAATGTGGAGACTGTTAAAGCACCAAGTGCACAAATAACCAGCACCGATTAACAACCCACACCAGCAGGTTAATCAGTCAGCTGTATAACAGAATATTATTCTTTTAAAATTTATTTCAGATATGATGAGAATATCAAACTGTGAATCCAGTACAGAGAATCCAAACATATCAACCAAAACATGGTCTAACATAGACAATGAAAATAAATATCACAGCCAAATAAAAGTAGACTGTAATGACTGAAATTGTATCATCTCACTCAGAATTGGGAAAAGAAACAGACCAAGTTTACTTGACCACAAGAAATACTTAAGCTTCGCACCAGGGATTTTCCTACGTGGCATAAGTTATTTCTGAGGGTATAGGCAAAAAAAGCAGCTAATAGCCTGGAACTGCAAAGAGAAACTTACTGCCTGTTCAAACCTGTGCACAAAACCACACACACAAAGCCTTTAAACAACATAAACATTTCGCCTTTGGTGCACAGACAGACTGTCTGTCGCTCACGCAATCCCACAATCACGAAGCTCTTCAGCGCTAACAATTACAGATCAGAGTACAGACAGAGAGAGAAAGAGAGCGAGAGATATGATGGTGGTGATACCTGGGTCCTGTGGCGCCATCGCCTGAGTCCTGGCTGCCTGCCTCACTCGGAGTGCCCACAGATTTGGCAGTGGGAGACATGGGTGCAGGCACTGAGGAAGAGTTTAGAAAACCATGTACTCAATCAGAGCAGCATACAAAAGTCAATTCTTTTCATATTTAAACATTTTTTTTAATTATATCCAAAACAAGAAAAAGAACGAATGCTTCACCATCCAAATATAATTCTGTCATATAAGTTAGTATTACATTGATTTCATTTAAATGTCACCAGTTGATCAAAATCATACTAGACAAAGAGAAAAATGTATTTTAATAATTGTAATACTTTTTTGGAACATTAATTTTACATGTTGCTCTTTTGCATTTATTTGACCTTTAATGGCAAGCTGTAAAAAAACAAAGTCTTATTTGCAGTGCTGGCTTATCAATCGCCTGAGGCGATAAGAAGAAACAGCCACTTAAGTATGTATATTTATGTTTGTGTAGTTTTGTTTTAAATGCTTACATCAACACTCAGGACACTGAAGCATAAATGGAACAAACACTTTCATGCCTGCTAAACATCTAACTGTGCATAAATGCATAAAGAAAGATGTGGCCATAAATAGGGTTATCGGTTTCATTGCTTGTGAGTTAATGCAATTACCTTTCTAGATAACACTTATTAGTAATAAGCATCACCCACTGCATGTAACTGTAGGAATGTGTCCAGCATAAATTTTTCACTGAACTGGAACAAATTAATCTGCTTTACTAAAAGCTACTATACACACCATCAATACACATCACCTGCTTTGAATGCTGATGTCCAGACAACATAAAAAAAGAAGCCTTAACCCAACAGAGAAGTCTAGCCTGGAGCACTTCTGCCCCCTTGTGTTCACTCTGTGGACTGCATCACTCATTTATTACATGTACCTATTTATTGCTCTCAGAAAAAATAAATCCTATTAAAAGTCTGTATTTCTTTTCTTTTTTGCTTTGCTTGCGATTTGTTTTTAATTACTTACTGCTTTACTAAATGCTTCTGAGGCTTTTTCTATCTGCCCATATATAATCTGTGAACAGTAATGATAATAGTGCTTTGGTTATCATAAGTCTATTTTTCTTGAGGCATCAGTTAATGCATGAAAGAATACTGCCAATTTTGAGCTGTAACTCCAAATATACAAATATATCCATAGATCTCAAGCATATTTACTTTTATATTTACTTTATAGTCCAGTCTTCAGGTGACTTACCCAAAAAGAATGTCAAGAGCCATAAGTAAAAAGGGCAGTGGGGTGCTATGAAGTAAAGCAAGTGGTATAAAGTGTAGTCTTACCCACAGGGACATCAGGTGTGATTCCCATACTCTGCAGCAGTGCTTCAGCCTCTCTTCTTTTCTTCTCCAGGTCAGAATCATCCTGCAGTGTTACGGGTTCTTTCAGCTGCTCAGCCTATCAGACAGATACACACATTCCCTCCTTACAGCTTTATCCTATTGACTAAATAGAGAGTGATTACAATGAGATCCTACTGATTACAATAAGATTACATCACAAGGTGTACTATCTAAAACTATCTAAAAAGTACAAAGGCTTCTTTTCACCATATATTTATGTCTTGCAAATCAAACCAAGAGTCTTTCTCTATAACGCACAACCATCAATGCCACCCTGTGTTATATCAGAAACCTATGGGAATACTGAAAAGCTCATTTGTTCAAGTCACAATGTTTTGATCACTCTTCAAAATCAAACTACAAAACTAAATTTGCTTAATGTTAGTCACACACTAATTAGCAATGTAGTATTACTAAACTACTGAAGTCATTCTGAATGAGCTCCTAAGTACGTTTCATGTTTCTGAAGAAGGGAAAAAAGCCGCATAGCACCAATTGTCCTACCAACACACTCAGAACTCCTCCTCCTGCAGAAACCAAGGCTCGGGCTGTGTGTTGGCTGTGCCTCCTTATACTACTTGTTTACGTTGCCGTGGATAAGTAAACTAACTAAACAACACTGCTATCTAGCAGTCAGGGGTTTAAACACAAAAGTTTTTCTTTGTTTCTTTACATTCAGCAATGCATAGAACTGTAAATCGTATCCTCTATGCATTATTATTATTATTATTATTATTATTATTATTATTATTATTATTATTTTGCTGTCTGGTGACAAACAGAGGAGAATAGGTTCCCCTTTTTTAGCCTTGTTCCTCTCTAGTGCCTTCCTCTTGCTCTCAGGGAGCTTTTCTTGCCACAGTCGCCTCTGGACCAGGATTTTCTGTAAAACTGCTCTGTTAAGACGTCTGTTGTAAAAGGTAGCATATAAATGAAATAATAAACCTTGACTTGACATGAACACAAACTGAACCACTTTCTGCCACAAATCTTTGTTTGTAAACTACTGATTAAAAATCAATAATGATACAACTAATACAGTATCACCAAAGAGTAATAATTAATTGTTCAATGTTTGTACACCCTTAATAAACACCTATGCACAAACTGTATGTTTATGATTGCACCTTGGAGAAGATTAGTAGTCTGCATTACTGTATTTTTGTACTGTGCTAGAGGACAATTTGTATGTTTATGAAGCTCATTGATCGTAACAAATGGCATCAATTTATGACCAGCCACTGTACTGGCTATATTAGAGCATTGTGTATTATACTGACCTTGACCCCGCAGAAAGTTCAGAGCCAACCCAGATATTCCACAGATATCAAATGTATTGTAAATGTGCAGAAGCATAACAATAAAGACATTTGCACAGTACACAATATGCCAAGATAGTAATGTTTTTCTGACATTTGATTAGTTGAACTGAAAAAAAAGAAGATGTAAGGTTACTGGTGAAAACTCTTTATGTAATTTCACGTTCTACAAAGTATTACAATACTTGCAGTATGTCATTGCTTGGCACTCATGTAAAGGGATCATTTCACCTCCTTCTTTTTGCGTTCCTCTTCCTTTCTCTTCTTTTCTTCTCTGATTTGTGCAAGACGCTGCTTCTTTCGCTCCAATTCAGCCTTCAGCTCACTCTTATCCGACATGATGCTGCAGAACACATGCAGGCATGGACAATATAAAACAGAGAACAGTTGAGAATTTTATTATCTATCTTTTTTCCTGCAATGCAAGTTTCTGATTATTATTGTTGCAGCTTTTCAAATGGTTTATGGCTGAACTACAAGAATCAACAAAGAAAAAGAAACAAAGACACATTCTACTTATTTCTCTATTGATCATCCAAGCACATGCAAAAGGGTCTAATCACATTCACAAAGACACACTGTACGGACAACAGTGAGACTGAAGACCAGCACTCCTCTAGTCTCAAATGCACAGTACACTCATGGAAAAAAAAATCAAGTGGATGATTTCAAGGGTTTCTTTTGTCTGTCTGCACAGACCTTTTATCTCCTTTCCTTTAGCAAATGGCACCTGACTTTACCAACAGTCTAAAGGCAACACTTGAAGCCTGCTCTTAATTATTGCAAGGGTTCTGTTTTATTTGCTTCATACAACAAGAACAAAGGGAATAGTATAATAGACTAATAGTTAAAATGCATATTTTACAGAAATATATGGAAGCAGCACAACTGTGTTCTTATTAGTCCTGTATTTACACACCAACAACAGGATTATTCATTTGCTCCAATCACACACAACTCGTGATTCTACGGAAGACTTCGAATATAATGGAAGTGCTGTTCTGGCTGCTGACAATTTAAGGCATCTGAATGTACTGTTCGCAGATTAACAATTACACTGTTAACAATAATAATAATAATAATAACAATAATAATAATAATTGTTATTATTATTATTGATATTAATTTGATAGCTGTTAAAATAATCCTAAATAAAAACAACAATAATAATAATGCAAATTTCTGTTTCTGTAGTTATTACACATATATCTGAGCTAGTAAGTTTCTCTAAAAATGAACTATTACACATCAGACCACTCTGAATAACTTTTTATACTCCTCAAACACTGCGTTATACAGAAAATGTTTAAAATTCGGTGTAATGCCCCTCTAAATACGAGCTTCTTGGTCGAAGTTGGAATAAGAAGCTGGCTCCAGCTTCCTAACTTTGTTGCGTTTGCGATGAAGCAGAAGAAGCGGAGGCTCGTTTGAAAATAACATATGAAAAACGGAGTTTATCCACTAAACTATTACTTCTTTAAACCAAGAGAACGGAGAAGGTTTCCATCTACCCTAGCTAAGGTTAGCTGCTCACTCAGAGCCAGCCAGGCGGTAGAATAAGCTGCTTTCAGTAGCAGTTCAGCCAGTTACGAGTCCCAACACTCGCTAACACTTATACATTGTTAAAAACAAACTTGTGGTCGCACAGTTTGCACGTGTAAGACAGTTTATCATTGTTTTAAAAAAGCCCCACTTTTTAAGTTACTCTCAGTTTAGCTCGGAAGCTACTGGGCGGCTCCCAAGTCAAGTGTCCCCTCAGAATCTTACAACAACAGCACAGCGGTCAGCTTAGCACGGAGCTAGTACCGTATATAGTTTACCATGACTTGGCTAGCTAACTAGTTTTGTTAGGCGTGTGAGTAAATAAAACTGTATATAACGCTTATTTACTTCAATTAAATAACTAGGTAGCAATCACACAAGTATTAATACACTATCGTAATGTACATTAATAGCTAACCTTATCTAGCTAACCATCATCTAACGCTAATGCAAGCTACTGTCATTCATCGTGGTGGGCAGATAATAAAACTAGCGTTAAAAGTTTAATTAGAACGAGGGCGTAAAAAAGGAAGATCATGCAGGAATATCGTGTTATTAAAACTTCAGACGCAGTTAAACAGACACAAACCCACCCGTTATGTTGTTTCTTTGATTTGTCTCCCCAAACCGTTGTTGTTGGCACCAACCATAGAAGCGTTTCCTGGTGCGGACGAGCTGTGACGAGTAACGGCTGCTGTGGAGGCTCAAACCGCGGAGCAGCAGGAGAGCCGCGCAAACACGGAGCTCTCTGCTCATTACCTGTTTATCTGGCCTCCTAATAGCTTCATTTAGTACTCTGGGTGCAACAACATGTTGGGTAGTTATTGTAGTTATTGTTTTGTAAAAAGGGACATTCTTTATCTTATAAAAACGCAGTGTTATTCCATTTTGTCTTATTTTGTGCTTTATTGCACCGTCTTGTGGTGAAAATGAAAACAGCAAAGCGTATATCCTCAGTACTGTTAAATCAGATGCACGCCAACGATGTATAACATCTTGTATAACATCTTAATATGTCGTATATATATACGACATATTAAGAATTATTGGCATTGACTGTTTGCATGACATCCCATTTAAATATTTGAATAGATCCAGAGCTACAAAAACTTGCTTACCTTTTGGTGTATATAGAGGTTGTGCCACCTCTATAAAATACTGTCATAAAAGATTTTGTAATAAGCATTTTTACTACTGCCAGTTTGAAAATATTTTAATTAATAAATATTATTAATATGTTTTAAAATGAATAATAATGTTAATAATCTATCTATCTATCTATCTATCTATCTATCTATCTATCTATCTATCTATCTATCTATCTATCTATCTATCTATCTATCTATCTATTCTCTTTAATAACAATAAAGCTGCCCAACTACTTAACATAAAGTTGGAATATGAGAATTTGATAGAAATAGAAATGACTAAAAATATAGATGTACCTTTTATTCATTTATTCTTTTTTCTAAAGTTAATGATAATATGTATTAAAATTCACAACTACAATTACAGCCTTAAACAGAGTCTAGCTTTTTCCAAAGTAATCAGATGAGCCCAATAATGTCCATTTTGTCGCTGTCCAGAGAAAAGTGTCTCCAAAATGGCAACTTTACAGGAAAGACCAAAAACTTTACTTTACTTTCAATGTAAGTAAATGGAACCAATTCTTTTTTCTGAGCTATTTTTGAGCATTTCTGTTGGTCCAGTCATCATGAGATGTTCACACAATGTAAACAGAGGCCACGGTGTAAAAATAGACAGAAATTGACTTTTCTTTGGACAGTGATGATATATACATTTGATCTATATATTCTCTGAACTAACCTGAAGATTTTTTCTGAAGGTTTTATTATTTAGTTGTTCACATTAATGTTCTGGTCACTGATATTTAAAAAAATTAATCTTAAATGTTGTGTAATTTACTGTGAATAATAAAATGAAATTATATATAACTACAGAAATAAAACAAGTCTTAATACTATGTACTGCTTCATTCACAGTAAAACTATATGATTTCATCTCTTAACACCAATCAGAAAAAGTTCTGTGGCACCAGCTTCAGTTGCAGGACAAGAATAAGTTCATTTTTCCGCAGTACTAATCGGTTTAACGTGGATAGAGATAATAGAAAAAAGCTACACATTAATAAAAGCAGCAGGTTCTCCGAGAAAAATAACATCTTTCCTCAATATTGTTCAGGCATCCTGTCAGACTCCCTTTATGATGACGCAGGAGTCGTAGGGCTTCCAGCTTCTTGGTTACCAATGAGAATCTTCATGGGGCTACATTTAACATAAAACTCGTGTTTATATCTGAAAACCCCTCCTCAGACTTTAACTTTAGCCATTTTACTTTACTGGAGTTAAACTGCGTTTAATGGCTGAGGATATTCTGCACACGCTGATAACAGGGGGTCGGTGGTTCCGGGTGTCTGTCTGCTGTTAGTGGACACTCAAATGTTGGTCAGAGAGTCATGACGACTGACAGGCTGGAGAAGCGCACACACCGGTAGCCACCGGGTTTGTTTACAGGTAGCGGATTAAAGACTTTGGAATATAGCCAGCCAGACGACTTATTCAGAGTAAACAGACAGATAAGACTGAGTTAGCTCTACAAACACAGTTAAGCTAAAAGCTGCTAGAAACCATACAGGCGCGAGGGACTGGCTCCCTTACGCTAGCAGGTTGGCTAACTGTAGCTGTTCAGATTAATAGCTGTCACTGTTGATCTCATAAAATAAGCAGGTCTTTTGTTAGTATGTACAAGTTTACATAGCTTGCGGAACTTTCAAAATAGCTTGGTAGCTGAAGCAAAACCGCCAGTATGAGGATTTTACGGACTTTGATGAACAACGCTTCCATCGGGAAGCTGGTCGACCAATATTCCCGCTTCTCTCCGTCGCCTCTTTCAATGAAGCAGTTTCTGGATTTCGGTAAGTTTTTGTATAGACGAGTTTGTAAATTGACCTTTCTCAGATTTCTCCTGAACGCGATTAGCTTTATGCAATCGTGTGTCTTCTTTTCTCAGGTTCAGAAAATGCGTGTGAGAAGACGTCGTTTATGTTCCTGAGACAGGAGCTGCCTGTCAGACTGGCTAACATTATGAAAGAGATTAACTTGCTGCCTGATAACTTGCTGAGGACGCCTTCAGTGCGCTTAGTGCAAAGCTGGTAAGTGATTGTATACTGGAGCGAAGGTAAAGTTTCTTATGCACATTGTCCATGCCAAGGTTGCAGCAGTTACATTCAGAGCCCTGTACAGCCAACTTAAGCCTCATTAGACTGGATCTCATAGCTGTGTTATAGCATGTGTACTTATTGCTTTTTGTTTGATGTTTCTTTTCAGGTACATTCAAAGCCTCCAAGATATCCTTGAGTTTAAAGAAAGGGATGCCAATGATGAAACAGTAACATTTGAGTATGTATATAAATATCTGGAAGTATACCACCCAACAGTTTGGGACAAATCAATACCAGTTTATCTATTTCTATAATAATACCTGATCATCAAGTATTTGTTAATACAGAGTACCACTGGATCTTAACTACTCGATGAATCTTAATATATTAATATACAATTACACTTTTTAAATGCATATATACTGTTGTGGTGAAAGCAGTGTTCTCTGTTACAAATAAAACATATTAGGCTTTAATTAATTGTTTTTACTGTTGGGGTGATACCACTTTCGAACAGATTCAGAGCTAAACAAATTCGCTGTACCCTTTGTATTTAAGTTCTTGCTGATTATGCCACCTCTCGAAATACCATCATAAAAGATTTTGCAATGAGCATTTTACTACTGTCTGTCTCAAACGTAAATAATTGCACACCATGTTGCTTTCACAAGACTCTCAATTTAAGTGTTGTGTTGTGGCTATTACAGCATTAACACAGTACTATCACTAGGGGAGGCTTGATGCAACATTTTTGTGTGATACTGAAGGCTTAATTATCTGCTGATACCAGCACCAATCCCATACTGTAATTTTCCCTTTACTTCCCTCTCTCAAACAATTAAGCTGGTTGTAAATCATTTGTCTGGATGCACTTAACCATCTGAATAACATCATACTTAAACTGTGAAACTAGTATTCTACTCTCCTAAAGGAACAAATACATGTTGAGTTATCCAACACTGCTTTTTATGTAATCTTTTATACACACATAACTATTATTTTTGATGGCTCAGCACCATCAAACAATAAAAATACATTTTAAGTGCAACGTGAGTTCAGACAAATCATGTCGCACCCAGTGATTTTTGGCAATGGACAAATTCTGAGTGTTGTATCGGAGAACCCTGGCTACTACTACTAGATATATATTTTTAATACTGTTGTGCATCTACCTCTCGCTTTAGCCTCGCATAACATATTGCTCCTGGTCTTAGTTTCACAGATGCTGTGATAAAAATCCGTAACAGACATAATGATGTTGTCCCCACCATGGCCCAGGGAGTGGTTGAGTATAAAGAGACCTACGGCACTGACCCAGTAACTAGCCAAAATATGCAATACTTCCTGGACCGCTTCTACATGAGCAGAATCTCCATCAGAATGCTTCTCAACCAGCACAGTAAGGCTATCCGTCTGTCTGTCTGTTTTTCAAGCTGTCTGTGTAGTGTAGTACTGCAGCAACCGTACTAGTTATAGTAGTAGTCTGCCTTACATATAACAAGTGAATGAGGCCTAATAAAGTACACACTCTATACCCAAAATGGAGGTATTAGTCTATATATCAATAGAAAGGGTGTTTTTTTTCTCTCAGTGATTTTTTTTTTCTTTAGTGAACAGCCATAGACGACATATTGTTTGTGCCTATTTCAGCTCTGCTGTTTGGAGGACGAGTGCAAGAGAATCCAGCTCATCCTAAACAGATAGGCAGTATTGATCCTCACTGTCGTGTCACTAATGTGGTTAAAGGTAAAATACTTGTATAATAGTTAACAGAGTCAGCTACATATCAGACTGATGTTACGATCTATGCCTTGCTTGGCTGGTCTAGTGAACATGTCATCATGTTTTTTGGAAAGGGCTGTAAAAAAAAAACAACATTATTTTTGTTACAGATGCATATGAAAATGCTAGAACGTTATGTGACCGATACTACATGAACTCACCAGAATTAATACTGGAAGAATTCAATGGTAATAGAATTAGTTTCTTCATATTTTTGCTCATGAAAAGATAAAAGATAATCAAATGGAAACAAATTTAATTTCTGACTCTTTCTGAAATTCTTTCTGCAGTTAAAGAACCTAATAAACCCATAACTGTGGTTTATGTGCCATCCCATTTGTATCACATGGTATTTGAATTATTCAAGGTACTGTCCAAAGTTTTTGGCCTTTTACAATTTCCATGAACAAGAGTTTTATTGAACTGAACACAAGTTGTGCAGTAAGTTTAAATCATTAACTGACTCAGCGGTGCCCTTATGATTACGTGTATTTATTTACAGAGAGTTGCTCTATGCTGTTTGAAGAGTTCAGATCTAATAATATGCTCTGTGACTCCTTTAGAATGCCATGCGAGCCACCATGGAGCTGTACGGAGATGCTATGGAGTATCCTCCGGTTTGTGTTCGGATCGCCCTGGGCAGTGAGGACCTTACTGTAAAGGTACGCTGCTCTGATCTTTGACATGAACTTCTATTCTTTTACACACAGCAGCATTAAGTGGGTCAGCCAGAATCCTGAATTTTCCACTTGTAAATTTTCAGCTGTATATGCATTAGTTATCATTTCATTTGGCCTTACAGACTTTTGAGTGTTTTGTTAAACTTCCACACATAGTTTCAACTAAGTTCATTTCAAATTGATCAGTCCTCTGCTCTTATAGGTCAGTGATCGTGGGGGTGGAGTTCCACTGAGGAAGATCGACAGGTTGTTCACATATACTTACTCCACTGCCCCTCGGCCCCAGACGGACTCAGCCCGAGCTGCACCTCTGGTCAGTATAATCTACAGAGGCACTGTTACTGGAGGGCAGAAATTCTTAGAAACTGTAAAATATTCAGGAAAACACATGCAGATTTTGTATTGCACATCATATTCACAACATAACAAAACGGCAACTGTGTTGCTTTTGTGTCACTGCTGTTACAGCCCCAGTGACAGCAAAAACTCATTTACTGATACTTTTAAAAAGTCATAAATTAATTTTATTTATTACATACTAAACACAGCAAAATGCCATTATTCTGACATCTGAACCAGTTACTGTACGTAAGATGGATTCAGTTGTTCTGAAGATAGAACTTTTCGGCCGCACTGTTTGAATGCAGTTGGATGCTTTAGCTCTTGTACAATCAGTCCAGGGTAAGTGACATCACAGCGTTGGACAGTTTTTGTGACACAATTCTGTTCTTTTATTACTAGAACTTAATTATTGGTTTGTAGATTAATTAAAAATTCGCTGCTGCTGTTATCGATGCTAGTAGGTTCTCTAAGTGTATCAACATGTTACTGGACACATCATTAGTGATGTTCTTGGAAGCCCCAGCAGATGTATTTATAGGTGTGGTGATGTTAGTATTATTATTATTATTACTATTATTATTATTATCTGCAACATTACAATTTTAAAAAAGCAGGATAAAATAAGTGTGTGAGTTTAACCTTTTTCAGGTTTACCATGTGATTATTTGAATAAGAATTTGAATATTCTGTTACTAGTGCAAGTCTAGTTGTGGCTGTTCACAATGAAATGTTTGATCTGCAGGATTTTTAAATGCTATGTTAAACCCCACTAATTAAGAAATTTGTTCTTAGGCTGGTTATGGCTATGGTCTACCCATTTCCAGACTCTATGCCAGGTACTTTCAGGGAGATCTGAAGCTCTACTCCCTTGAGGGCTATGGCACAGATGCAGTTATATACATCAGAGTAAGTGTTCATTTTTGTACATTTTCGAGGAATATTAAATCTATTTTTGTTGTTATTTACAGTGGTCCACAATTGTTTAGGCCTCCTGATTATTCAGGTAAAAGAAAGTTGGGCTGTTGGAATTATAAATCCCTCTTTTTTGAAGGCACTTTCTACAGAGTCCATCGAAAGGCTCCCAGTTTATAACAAGTCAGCATGGAAACATTACAAGACCATCCACGAGGCAGATGACTGGTGTGTGCCGAGCAAGGAGCCCAAAGACATGACCACCTTCCGCAGCATTTAGAACTCTGTACATTGGGTGTATGGAAACTGGCATCCTGTGTCTCAGCCTCAAAACAGAGCAGGGAAGAGGACTTAACCAAATGGGAACATTTTTACTACAGTGTAGTGGAGAACTGTATATTAGGATGATTTGAGGAAATTCTGCACTACAGAAAGAAAAAGGGTTGGTTTGCACTGTAAATTAGCTGAAGCGATCCATTAAGTTTCTAGTGCCATACATCAGAGACAATACGTCTTAGTTTTAATGCCTTTCAGGTATATATTGGTGTTACAGATCCAGCAATATAATATGTACTGGCCCTAAGATGTTTATAAAACAGAGGACTACAGTATAAAATACTTACATTTTTTATTTTACCATTTTGTTTTTTTAAACAATTGTTTACAACAAGGCATGTGTGGTGTTACATGAACAGGGCAGCTGGTTAAGCTAACTGCAGCACCCCAACTGAATTCTGAAAGGTATTGTCCTTGAAACCAAAAACTAGTAGGCAATCAAGCTAATGCTGAAAGGATCAAATGACTTAACATTTATCTGTGGTGTCTTAATTGTTATCAGTGAGCTAATGTCTTAGTTTGGAACTTTCTGCAAATCAGTGAATCTTCTGAGTGTTTTATTTATTTTTCCTTTAGCTTTGTTTGAGACAGTGTGCAATGAAAATGTTGATGTGCAGTGTTAAAAGGGATGTTCTTCACTCTCCATTGCACCATACAGCCTAGGATCATCTTACTACCCTGCTGCTTTGTATATAAAACTTTTAACAGCACAGCATGAGTGTTAGTGTGAGCTGCACTTCCATTGACCATAATTATTTATAAAATAAATGTAAAATTGTTTGATTATAGGACAGAGTGTACAGTTGTTTATTACCCATTGTGTTGTCCCAAGAAAATAAAGGGTAATGAGAAGTGGTGAGTAGTTGTTTCTCACTGGCTTTACAGACCTGTTATAACTACAAGCACAGATTAAAATAACCCAGATAAACATGGTTTTGCAGGAATAGCAGACATGTATTGATACATTCAGCTTATACATTGAACAAAATTTAAATGAAGATAAGTCATGTTTTCTAATGACACTGGGGCTGGGAGGGAGGAGTGGTGGTCATTCTTTACACCAGTTGGTGTTGAACCTGTACAGTTGAAGCATTTTTTTAATTTATTTATTATTTTTTTTTTTTGCATTGTCACATTTTTGCACTGCGATATCAGATTTTACAATGCTTCATCACACCTCTGAGGTATACAATTATTGAATGTAACCCATCTGTAACTATGCACAATCTCTTAGCATTGCTGGGGAATTTAAACACATTGTCATGGCTTGGTAATGGCATGTTAGGTGTTGCTCCTTCACTATGTTGGCATTACTGGTTGATTTCCAGTGATAGACAGAGGGGATGCTGGCGGAAACATAGTATACCAAATGATCATACCCTACCTACAAAGTGCACTCAGTTTTTTCTGGAAATGCTGGAAGGGCAAGATTAATTGTTCTGTTCTTGTTGTACACTGAAAATCTTTGGGTTTTATTCTAGAAAAAAAGATGCTACAATTTCAGCTTTTATTTCCAGATATTTACATCTAGATGTGTTAAACTACTAAGAACACTGTAGCTTCTGTTTGAACCCACCCATTATTCAAATGAGTAAATATCCTAGAACATGTAAATGACAGCTGTTTGTTGTTGCCCCAGTGTGTCCTGGTAAGATTGACTGTCTAAAGAATAAACTGCTCTGAATATTAGAGCCATGGGTTTCACCTCTATGCATGTGTTGTTGAAGATGGGTAAACCTACATGAAGAGCTCTTAAGGGGAGAAAAGCAATCCATTTTGAAGGTAAGAAAAGAAAGAAGGAAAAACAGGAAGAGCCAGTGCACAAGCATCAGGCATACTTGAAGCAAGAGAGAATGTCCTGGGGAAAAAAATAAACAACACTGGTGTACAAACAACCAGACATCAAACAGGTTGTCAAAAATAAAACAGCAGCTGATGACAAACCCTGTGAGAGACACAAAAGAATTGGATACATTGAGGTGATAACTCATCAATGTATCATTACTCACAACAAAAAGCCATGTAAAAATGAATTTATTGGTGCAGCTTATACACTTGTACCAGAGAAGTGACTGACAATCAGGACCTTGCATGGTAAGACAAATACTGCCCCTTTACAGAGAGAAAACTATGGGGGGGGGGGTACGGCTAACATTCAGGATGAATGAAAACAGGCAAAATAAGACCAGACAATGCAGACGAACTTGAGAAAAGATAATGATCGCTCGACATCAAAACTGATTGCACTCTCCCTTGTTCAAATAAAAGACACAACTACACCTTGCAGTCTTTAAATGTGAAACTGTACCCTAGTTTGGTACTAAATCGCTGATATACAATCTGAGATTTGCAGTATATGGTCAAGAGGGCAAAAAGAGTCACCATCACCAACAGTCAAAGGTCAAGCTGCAGCAACACCTTAATAATTCACTTTTTTCCTTTTATAATTTGCAGAACGACTAACATACGATCTATTCTACTCAGTAGAAAAGTGTACAAAAGTTAAAATCAATAGTGTTTTTTTCTTAAAGCTATGCAGTTAATAGATGTGTATAAAACATTTTATTGTACATTTAAAAACCAGATCAACCTTTGTCTCCTAAAAGACAATATAGTGCTCTTACTCTATGACTGTACAAAGTTCCACCAAAAAAAGATCTATACAGGGCCACAGGCGACACTTTTAAAAAATAAAGATATAAAATGTTTCAAAGCATTCCACATTCCACAGTATTAGTGGTATTTGTGTGCGAAAATGATACAGCCAACTCTCAAATCATATTCCCTTAACACAAGTAATGCTCCTTTTCGTTGTGCTCATAAAATACAATAAAAAACAATTTGGTCTGTTAAAGTTAGTCCAATAAAGTCACATTCATATAGACGTTCCACATCTGCTTGTCTAATAAAACATTTCTCTAACCAAAGCATCTGGCCCAAAGGAGGGTGTCAGTCTTGTCATGAAACAATAGTACACGAGTAATAGTACTGGGGAATTCCGACGTTTTCTTCTAGCTTTTGTTCCTAATAAGTTCAGCAAAGCAGTGGGCATTTAGTGAAAAGTGACATGGAGCAGACTGAAGACACACAGCTACATTGCCATTTTAGTGTTAAGGCCTCAGGTGATGGATCTGCAAGGACTTGGCAGGTCTGACACTTGCGCTTTACTCACTGCATCTATCAAGATTAGGAAAAGCAGCTAATTCATAAAGCTCTGTCTGTGAGGTTCTGCACATTATTTACATTGATTATAGAGAAATACATTTCTTACTGGAGTGCCTTATTGAATGTGGTATTCCTACCAAGAGTGTGCAGCACACAGCTGTGGAGGGAAACAGCAAAGAGCCATCAGCTGCCTGCTTGACACCAACTAGTGTGTCAAGGCTTTAGAGAAGAAGAGAGAGAGAAGAGTGCAAGAGGTTTAGAGAGAGGGAGAGAGCACACAGTGACCTCAGCAGACAGAATCAGTGTTGCCTGGCAGTCTCCCACTACGTCTTGCTTCTTTCTCCCGTTTCTCACGCTGTTTCTCCAGTTTCTCCTGTGCTTTTTTCATGTCCTTCAGCTTCTTCTTAATTATGGCACGATCACTTTGACTAGCGACCCCAAGCACCTAAAACAAATGAAAAATGGAAGGGAAAGAAAAAAAATTTAGTCTCTTGTATATTTTTCCCAACCTTACTTTAATAAAGTGATACTCTGAATTGAATGACACTAAGATTCAACTAAGGGACCATTTCAGAATATTATGTGCTGCCTAAGAACTTTCAGTTTCCTTTAAAATCTAAAATCTAATTGTGAAAATAAATAAAATCTTTAGAAGTGACAGAATCCGTTTCACAACTGTTTGAATATACTTGACGTTTACAGGTTGAAGAATGACTGAGATTGAGACATTGTTTTTTTTTTTTTTATATGAATAACTGATTTTACAAAATTTACACAAATAGACATTTTTATGCTTTCATTTTGTCTAATTCATTCACCCACTTTGAGTCTGTCACTGTCCAGGTTCAACAGCTGTTGTCCATCAACACCCTTCGTAGTAAACTCCGGAGTGTACTGGTCCATGTTCATGCCCATCAGCCAGTGACAGACCTGTTGAGTTGTCCAATCAGAGATTGGGCGGTTCTGCCACTGGTAGTCTTTCCCTCCAGAGCAAGGCTCATCATCCAGTGTCTACAGAACGTACCCCACACACACACATACACGCTCAACATGATGGTAAAATTTAAGCTTGTAATTACTCTATAAGTTTAAACTTGAACTTTAGCTATACATTAAAATTCACAGCAGTAGACACGTGCCAGTATTTAGTCATATTATTTCAGGGGATCAGATCAAACTGCTGCTATACTGTAACACTAAACTGTGAACTGCGAGCAGAAATCAGCATTAAGCTTCAACATGACACATTTTGCACTGTACATTAATACTAGCACATGTCTACACAAGTTTTTAAAAGCAGATGTTTTCTGACAGTCAAAAAGCAGTAATGTATAATTCTGTATATTGCATGGCAGCTACAATGTAAACAGATATTCTTCAGCCAACAGCACAGCATACTTACAGCGATCATGCACTCAATCAAAACAGCATGTCACTTGATTTAAATTGATTTAATTCAACAGCACCCTCTCTCATGGCATGCATTATCAATATGTATATATAAAGATCAAATAGTAGTTAAGAAGTAAATGAAGAAATCTAAATAAACATATTTGCGAAAAATATACCCAAAAAAATAGCACAATCAACAGCAGTCACTCTGGCCCTGGAAAGCATACTACGGATGACGCATGCAGCCTTTCACTCCATTCACGAGTCAAACTAAAAAAAGCCTGAGTAGGAACTACGACAGTGCTAATTATGAGGGTCGACTTCCCCTCAGCAGACAATTCTTGACCTTCGCAATAACCTTTTTCTGGCAGGCCCAAAACAATAGAAGCACGAGGAGGTTAGTGTGGGAGTGCTGTGCGCCACTCACCTCGTTGGAAGAGAAGGTTAAAGTGTGTGTGCGGCCTGACAGGTTGGGCTCTGCCACTAGCCCTGCTAACTCTGAACTGGGACTGCCTGGATTCGAATCATCTAGCACTGACCAGCTCTGGTGGAAAAACAAAACACATTTATCTGTAACAAGCTAGGCTAATTGTTTCAAATGCGAAGACAGCGGCTCTTATTTAAAAGAGAGAGCGTCTGACAAAACCCAGACTGTCAAAAGGTGCTGGCCCTGATGATCTGCCATAAACAGTTACACGGTATCCTTAAAATGTACAAAATGTATATACTGCTATAATGAATTCCATATGTGTGTTTACTAAAGCTTGTTTAAGTTCTGAGAATCACACATTATATGTCAAATTTCCATTTAAGAAGCACAACAGGGCCAGCACTGTCCACAGAGGGTGGCATTCAGCAAAATCATACCAGCATGCAGAACCGATAGTGGTCTTGGTTACATGGCAACAAATTACAAACAAAAACTACTCTACAACAACTATCAACATAAAAACTACAGCACTACAGCAAACATCACAAGACGCCACAACACTGCTGAAACTGAAAAGGTCTAAACCTACTCATGGTCACTACAGCAATGTGAAGAGCACGCTTGAGAGGAAAATAGACATGCAGGTAACCAGATTATCCTGGAAATGCAAACTAAATACTATACGTCCCTAACAGCATGCACTATTTACATCCAGCAAAAACAACAATTCTATCATATTAGTATGAAATATCAACGACAATTCTAACACTACTTTGTTAGCTTGAATCTAGACGTAATTGAATCTCCCAAGAGGCAGGGGAAATATACTGTACCAAATCTAAGGATCGACTGAACAGAGAGGACCAGGAGAGGTTTGTCTGTTTGGAAAAAGGGATGTTAGTCAGTAAAGGCATCCACAGCATTATGATAATCTACTCAAACCAGGAAAGCATAATATAAATGTTCATTCACTTCAGATTGTAGATCCAGTTTCAGAGTTTAGTTCTCAGGCCTGCTAGTCCAGGGTGGCTTTCACAGCCTGCTGAATTAGTCCAGGCTATCTGAACAGATTAAAGTGTTTAAAGTGATTCTCAGTCAGCTAAGCCTGGGAATCATGCTCTCTCTCTCTCTCTCTCTCTCATCTATTTTTTTCCTCTTCTTAAATACCCTCTTTCTGTCTCAAATCTCCTCTCTCTCATTGCCCCTTTGGTGATCACTCTCATTCTCTCCACCCTTCTTCTCTTTCTTCTTCCTCCTCAACTCTTTTCCCCTCTCTCTCATCCTGTTTCCTCCTCATCTGTCTCTCTGATTAATGATGAGTACCATATGGTTAGTGGGGCAGGAATGCAGCACATCTGAGTGCCTAGATCTTTCTTAGTTTCAGCCTCTGCCTCTCAAGCTTTCTGCCAGGTATTTATGTAATCAAACCTGTTCCATAAACTAGCAAACACATTTCCAAAAGCCAAACCATTGTCCTCTAGGATTCCTTTAATACAAGCACTTATTTAGCTCCAAAGGATTCAAATAATATATATATATATATATATATATATATATATATATATATATATATATATATATATATATATATATATATATATATATATGTGATGCTCTTACTATGTTCTAGCTCATATTATGCCAAAAGAAAACATACAGAATGAGAGAACTCTGATAATATCTACAACCTAGTAATATACACTGATGTGGCATAACATTAAAACCACCACCTTGCATCTACACACACTGTCTATGTTATCAGCACCACTTACCATATAGGAGCTCATTGTAGTTCTACAGTTACATAGACTGTAATCCATCTGATTCAATGCATACTTTGTTTATCCCCTTTTACGCCGTTTTTAAATGGTCAGGACCCCCACAGAGCAGGTACTATTAGAAAGGTGAATCATTCTCAGCACTGCAGTGACACAGACATGGTGGTGTGTTAGTGTGTGTTGTGCTGGTATGAGTGAATCAGACACAGCAGTGCTGCTGAAGTGCTTAAACACCTCAGTGTCACTGCTGGACTGAAAATTGTCCGCCAGCAAAAACTATCCAGCCCACAGTGTCCTGTGGGCAGCGTCCTTTGACCACCGAAGAAAGTCTAGAGAATGACCAATACAAACTGGGAGATGAGCTACTCTCTCTGACTATACATCCAAAAGGTGGACCAACAAGTCTAATAAAGTAGACACTCCAGCAGCACTGCTGTGTCTGATCCACTCGGGCCAGCACAACACACACTAACACACCACCACCATGCGGGTCAGTGTCACTGCAATGCCGAGGATGACCCACTGGCCAAATATCATCTGCTCTGTGGTGGTCATTAAAAAACTTATTTTCCATAAATGTCTGCTCATTTTAAAACTGACCTCTTCCCAACACTTTCCAGAAACAAGGTTGGAACAAGGTTGCGAAATAAAAGGTTGGTAATAAAAATCATGCTTAGCTCCAGAAAGGGCTTAATGCTTCATAAAAAACTTTAAATTAAAGAGTCTGATTATTTGCTGACTTTCCTCTGTTCTTAATAGGAAGACAGAAAACCAACAGAATGCCTGGGAACCTTCAGCCTCTTTGATAGCACCACATTAAACACTGCCATATTTCTGTGATCAGTTAAAGGACATGTGTTGTGTTGAAACACTACCACTGCATCCACAAATGCAAGACAAAACTGTATTATGCACAGCCAAAGCTGTATGTCATACTCTGATGTCTTCTCTGGGTTTAAGTTTATCTGAAATGGACTGATGCCCACTCAATCTCCAGGCCAAAGAAAAGGACCAAAAGTTCAAAAGCCAGCATCTGTCATGGTGTGGGGGTGTATTAATGCTTACAGCACAGGCAAGTCATCTATGTGAAGGCACCATTAACACATTTTGGAGCATCATATCATCGCTTTCCAAAGAAAACAAGCATCTCCAAAATCGCAACTTTACAAGAGAGGGGGACAATTTTACTTTTAATATAAGTCAATGGAACCACGAATTCCAAGTTAATTTGGAGCATTTCCATCAGTCCATTAACCATGAAATATTCAAACAATGCAAATGGTACCTACTGTATTCAAATGATTCTGAAAAATAAAAACGATGGACAGCACTACACAATGCTTGGACAGCAAGGATATGCTGCCTTCTAGTCAATGTCTTCCATGCTTATTTTAAGACATAGAACACCAGGCTCCAGCCCTGTCACCCCTTTTTGCTACTGGCATCAAATTTTTAAGCAAATATATCTAACAATAACAATAGTAATGTCTATATGGCAAAACACAGTACTGTGTTTTTTATATTCTAATTAATGCAGATTTTACTTTTTGAAAATTGACAAATCACTGCTCTCTCTTTTTATTAGAAATTCTTATTTTGTGTCCACATTTTCTTGGAACTAGGGTTTGCAAAAATTGGTGTTTAGGTTTAGGCAGTAATTACTTCAAAGTTTGAAATACATTTCCCAACTTCCTTCCAACTGTTTTATGGTTGTACAGACTTTAAAAGCCATATCAGAATGTTATTACAGGAAAAAGGACATATTTATTTATTTATTTATTTCTATCCTTTTCTCAGTTTCTACAGATCCTTTCATTATAAGCCACTGGGATTAATAAATTCAATTCTTTCAGAATCTTTGTAGCAACAGTAACTACGTAAGAGAGATTTACTCAGAGCTTGTTTCATGGCTTCTTTGTTTTGTTTCTTTCCCACCAGCCTTAGGAGTCATGGGGAGCTTGTTACACTCCACTGCTTACACTGGAGCGAGACAGATCTACTCCACCCACCTGAAATCTGGGAATCGTCTTTTAGGTTTTCCTGCTTCATCACTTGGCTCATCTAAAGTGCTAATGCACTAAATAAGCAACTGCACACTGAACTATGGACAGCAGGGGTCACTACAACTGGCACTTGGAAATACTATGCTTCACCAGGCAGGGGCAACTCTTAAGGCAATCAGATAACAGCAGAAGCACCTTGTTCTTACGGTCCTGTTGATCGCTAGGCTCAGCTGCACTGTAGGGAAGACTACTGGAGGAACAGGAAGGATCTCGCTCTTTCTCCTTTTCCTTGTCACCAAACCAAGAGAAAGGCATACACGTGGGAATGGATGCCATGGACTCTGACGGTGAAACATTTACTCCTGACTCTTCCAGCAACTCCGCTGATCCTCTGTAAATAAAAAGGGCAAAATTACATGAGATGTGTAGCTTAATGAAGGAAAAAAGGACAAAATTACTTTTGGATGCAACCTTCTGAGAAAGGACTGAAGGAGATCAATTACTAAACAGAACTTGAGGCTTCTGCTTGAACTGGGAGTAGCATTTGCAATAAAGCAATTATATAAACTTGCTCTGATTTAGGGTCTACCTGCTGTCAAGCGATGCTCTCATGGCTTCTTTATCATGTTTCTTTCCTTTCCCACCAGACTTCCTAAGGCCACTAGAAGAGAACAGATATAAGTTATGGGGAGCTTGCTACATTATGTCGCTTACACTAGAGAAAAAGAAATCTACTCCACCTACCCAAAATCTGGGAATCTTCTTTTAGACTTTCCTGCTCCATCACTTGACTCATCTAAAAATGTATGTTATGAGATATAAGCTGTTAGAACGGTTCATTACTGAAATGACACACAGTACAGAATTACACTAGCTTCCTGTTACCTTATGGCAATAATTGGTTTATTTTAATTTAATTTAATTAAAACCTTTAATATGTTCAGCGTTTTACCTTTGTTTTCTTTGTTTTTTCCTTTAGACTCCCTTTTCTTGACATTTCTGAGAAAGCCAGATGGGGAGGAGTCTTTAAGTGGGGAGAGGGAGGAGCTCTCTGTACTATCTGCACTAGCTCTATGGGAAGAGGGTACACCAGAGAGCTCCACTATATTTTTGGAGCTGCCTAGGGGCCGAGTGCTGCTGGGCTCCTCCCTTTGCCCATTAGCTGGGTAACATACAGGGACTGGCAGAGACAGGCTCTCCTGGATAGACCTTCTACGGCGACAAGGAACCTCAGGACTTGGAGACTTATCCTCATCAACCTAAAGGGATAAAAGAGAAAGAGAGAAAGAATGAACAAAAAGAACTCTTGGTCAGAAACATGCTGCTCTTCTAGATCCTTTATCTGATTCTTCAGAAGTTTTGATTTTATTTATTCCAGACCTGAGAAGGATACGTTGGGGAACCGATGGCCTCTCTGAGTTTGCTTCGTGATGGGGGCTGCCTCCTGGCCTTCTGTGCTAGCTGGCCTTTAGCCCGATGGGCGCTGGTGTCTAAACGCTCAGTCTCAGGGACTGCATCACCCCAGTCAGCTTCTGAAAAATTTGTATATTTGGAATCACAGACCTCTTAAAACATTGTATGCTTTGTTTTTAGAACATTCAATTTCAACTGACTTACACAAAGGCAATTTAAAAGCTGTTTACTATAGTGAGACAGCTGGTAATCCACATGGGGTTGTCTAAAGTTTGTTTTTGGGGCTAGAGTTCTGGTATAGTAAAAAATAAACTCAGGCCTTTAACACAATTTAGTAGTGCAGTAAGAAAATCTCAAATGCGTAACTTTACCCAATTAATGACATCAACAAAACCATCAGTATGTCTGTGACAACTACCCTGGCATTAACAGGCTTAATGTATAGGTTTGGATTAGTTTGACTGCAGTCTCCATGATCCTAGCTTAAGTATATTTGCAGACGGTAGCTGCAGGGTTCCAGTAAGGCTCCTCAGATTACACCTTGTACTTAGACAGATCCGTAGCAGCTTTACGTTAAACAGACAACATAGAAGAAACGCCATTAATACACCAAAATGTTTTAGCACTAAACTTCCAAAAGTCAATAAAAAAAAGGTTTAAAATCGAAGCCAAACAAATAGCTTCAGGTTTTGTGAATACATACTAATCCAACACTAATGGAGCAAGAATGGCAATGGAAGAGGAAATGGAATGGCAAACCAAAGGCTACCTAGTAGAAGGGAGTCTGCAGATTTATTAACTGGAGCTCCAGGTCCTTCATTGCTGTGATTTGTTGTGGAGTCCTGGGATTTGGTGTGGGTCTCCAAGGCTGCCACCTACAAACAAAAATCAGACGCATTTTTTAATTTGTGAGATCTCAATATCAGTCGTACATTGGCCAAGCTGTAACACAGAGAATGTCATGAGAAGAGACTGGGGCAGAGTTGAGGGGGGAGTTCACCCAGGGCCTTAACAGAATGCATCTGTCCTTACTCTCTGCTGTAGATCGTCTAGTTGAGTTTTGTACCAGCTCTCCCTCTCCTCCAGGGTCTGCTTCAGTTCTTCCTCCCTTTTTGCGAAGTCAATCTCTCTGTGGCATTTAGGAATAAAATGTTAAGAGTAGTCTGCAGAGTATTTTCATATAGATCATTCCAAATACACTGCAACAAAATACAATACACCTGTACTCACTTCTGCTGGTAGTCTTTCAGTAATTTCTTGGCTTTGCTGTATTTCTTATCCAGAGCCTCGTACTGGTTCTGAGTGTCCGTCAGCTGCTCGTTGATGGCTTTGCAAAGGGCCTGAGCTTCCAGCCAGTTCTTCTCCATGTAGGTGATTCTTTCAGCATTCTCCTCTAAACTCCTCTCCAGCTGCGCCTCCCGTGTCTCCCATGCTGTCCGTTCTTTATCAGAGCCCCTCAGCTAACAGAAAACCATAAATATTGTTGTAAAGTATAAAATGTTTGCAGAAACATAAGATGTCATGCACAGGCTTGCAATTACATATTCCAGTATTCTGATTAGAGCTTCAAATATTTGTCAGAGCCCTACGGCTCACATTGCTTTTGGCGTCAGACAATTTTCAGGTTTTCACAGCCTAGCTGATATTCATTGAGACATTAAGTCAGCATGCTTGAGTCACCAGTCACTTGTTTTACCCGAATTTAGCACCATAGCTGAAGTAAGAAAATAGATTTGTAAGAAATAAATTGTGAATCGATTTATTTGAGTACAGATTAGATCAACCATACCTAATTTGTAAAATTTATTTATATTTTATTTTTGCACTGTTATCATGGTCACTACACAGTAATATTCCTATTGCTGCTGTTATAAATAATGAGTTTTATACTGTGCTTTAAAAGATGGGCTGGTTTAAGTCAGTTTCAGAAATAGTCTGGTTATTGTCAAGTTTAAATTCGGTTTAGGTCAGCTCTTTATTAAAGTTCAGACTAAATGAAGTACGTCGACATAGAAGGCAAGCATCCAGCACAGTTGGGTGATTTGCCCACTCAAAATAAACCTGATTTAACTCTCATTTAACTCTGTTTTAATCTGGTAGTTGCCAGGTTTGGTGAGTGACCAACACTGGACTTCTAAAAGTTAATACCCCTGCCCTAAGCATTCTACAACATGCAGAACAGTGAATTTTGAACAGAGAATACACAATAAACATTACAGAGATGCATCGCAACTCTTTTTTTTTTTTAACACAGACAATCCGGACATTAAAAAGTCAAACATGCATTACCTTTTCTTTAAGCTGGTCTAATTCAGCCACAGCTAAGCTGTGTTTTATCTGGAGCTGTGGGATAGAGAACATCAGAAATAAAGTAAATATGTCCACACATTTGAACTTTTTATTTAATATGAATACACAGACAAGTGACTTACTCTGGAGATGTTTTATTGCATTTTGAAATATAGTAAGTAAACACTAATGAAATAACTGGTATGGACTCTCTAATACCTCTTTAAATTTGAAGGTGAAATGAGCGCCATCCATATTTGATGGCAGGAACATTCCCTCGCTCTCGGGTAAATCGTACACCTCCTTTACCCTGCCCCCGAAACTTGAGCTCACAATCCCCTCTTCCTCTCCCTCCTCGTCCTCGTAGTGTTCATCCTGAAACAGGCATGCATTTACTGAGTGAATCACAGTGTGTAGTCTCAGACAATGACAAGAGAAAGCACATGACAGGAAATGCATCATTCCCAAAGGTAAACATACGGTATTGCTCAACATACTTGCTCGATCAGCAAATTCACTGTTACAAGTTAACATCCTTTTTACATTCTTAAAGTATTAAAAAGATCAAAACTCTGTTTGTCTCCACTAGACTTACATAATGAAACACCTGTAAACTAACTAATCAGGCCTCACCAATGGTAAGTCCTAAAGTGGAAGAAAAGAGGTCAACAGTAGCTTTTTATCTAAGTACTGAGCTATAGTGTAATCACCAGCACTCAAGGAAATAAACAGAATGCATTACTGCCCTTGTGCTTTGCATAATCCACAGGACTACACTGGGAACAGCTATGTCAGAATGTCTAACACAACAGAAGCTCTGTTCACATAGACCCCTCACTTTTTCCCTATTCAAACGCATCACAGTGTGCGAATAAAAACAATACTCTTTTCTTTGGAATGTAACTACTAAGCATAATCTGAATTATACAAAACCCGTAGAGCTCTTCAATACTCTTCAGTAAACCAATCTTAGCCAATAAACTAAACACAATCCAAAAACAGGTGGCAGGCAACGCCACTGTCACAACTGCTTCCTCAGTCAAAAAAAAGCTACAAAAAAAATTTAATAAATAAAAAAATATGCTCAAAAGCTTCCTTAACTCCAACCTAGTCTGTGTCTTGGTACTGTTCCAGACCAGACAGCTACCGGCTTACTCAGAGAGTGTTGGTATGGATGTGTTCTCCTGACTCACCTCTTCTGTGGACTGTTCATAGGGATCCTCCAGTCTCTGCTGCTGCTGGTGCCTCTCCTGCTCCAAGGTCTCACTGATCAGCCGCGCCACCTCGCTCTGCGTCCCTGGCTTTTCCCGCCCAATCAGGAAGCTGCACAGGAGTATGACTGATACGTTAGTAGGGAGGAAGTAGGTGTGGTTGACCTTCGATTATCAGTATGAAACCCTCTAGGCTACGTATTCTTAAACGACGTATAGTGACCCTCACAGTAATGGTACAGTGTCTGAATGAGTGTGTATATGTGCTGGTACATGTCTATGAAGCTATGGCATAATCTGGTGACTAAACTCTAAACATGAGGTAATAGAGCAAGTAAGGCTTTCCTGTTTTTATAATTACCCTC
This sequence comes from Megaleporinus macrocephalus, assembly GCA_021613375.1. Classification (NCBI taxonomy): domain Eukaryota; kingdom Metazoa; phylum Chordata; class Actinopteri; order Characiformes; family Anostomidae; genus Megaleporinus; species Megaleporinus macrocephalus. Next base: position 21,914,565 of record CM038709.1, on the reverse strand, counting down.
CACAGTGCATTTGCGTCTTTCATTTGCCTGTGGTCAAACATTTACATGCCAAGCACAGCTCTATGGATTACCGAGCCAGCTTCGCACTGGACGAACAGCACAGTGATTCCATTCCAAAGCAACACAGGACACACCTGTCTTTCTCCCAGGAACTGCATCACATGACCCTCCCTGTGTCTATGGTCAGAATGAATGGAGCTTACACTTTCTAATGGAGGCACAAAGAGATCAAGACTCACTGGACAGTTCCCTTTGTGTTCTTCAGGACTGTAGCAGCAAAGAGCTGAGTTACTCCCACCAGACTGATGCCATCTACTTCTACTATCTGGTCATTTACTTGTATCCTGGACAAAAAGATAAAATACAATATCATAACACTTCCATTCAAGTAAAACTTTTTTGTGGGAATATGCACATGGATAAACATTTATGTATTTTTTCACAGATCTAAAGCATGCAAAACCACAATGTTTATGCCCATGCTATCATGTATGAATCTTATAAACTACAGTAAATATTTGATTACTAAGCCACATTACAAAAGCTTTACTTTACTATGAGCAGAAGCTGAAGCTTACTTGGTATGAATTTTACCCAACTCAAACAGATGAAAGAGACATTTTCTGATTTCCTGAAAAGCAGATGCATGTCCTTATACGTGTACTATCATGTCTTTACAAATCGCTGTTTAATATGACAGGTGTAAGAGACCTGGGTCTGCTAATCTAGGATCAGATATACCCTGTTCACTTGGATGCATTCTAACTCCTAACGCCCATTTTCTTGAGTATAATGTTAGTCTTACCTGCCATCTCTCTCTGCTGCTCCCCCTTCTGTGATAGTCTTTACAAAGATGCCGAGTTTCTCCAGGCCCTGGTCAGCCCCCACGCCCATCCCTATGATGCTGATGCCCAACCCATTGTCGCCTGCAGCAGATGTTAGAGAGCACTTCAGTCCCTGCGTTTCTTCTACACTAAAGTTATTTTAAGGCTAAAGACAAAGTCAAAGATTGAACGTGTTGCTCTACCCAAAGATAGAATATTTTTAACATATGAGAAAGCTGACCTACCTTTCTCCATCTCCACTGGAAACACGTCCATCTTTTCCACACGCTTTTCCAGCTCGTACTCCGCAGATGCTGCCACAGGGTCCACCTCGTCATTGCGCCGGTCATAGTCCTCGTTTGAGTATGTGCTGAACACCTGGACAGGACACATTAATATAAGACCCGCTGTCTATTTATGGGAAACTGCCAGCAAACAATTGTTTTTAAAACAACATTCAAAGTTTTGGGTAAAGACATCTACACCCATCATTTCTGGCTCATTCCGTATTGCAGTAACTACAGTAATTATTCATTTATGTCTGAAACCTAAAACATTTAATATCAGAGGATGACTACAGCATATTGCAAGCTATTATTAAAACAATGAAACCTGTATGAGTCTGTAAACCTGTAATCATTGATCTCATAACATTAATAAGGTAACTGAGGCTGGTTGTGTAAAGACCTTTTCATTTAGCTCAGTCAATGGAGCTACTATCTACTACCATCACAGAAATCACCCTACTCCTTTAGCATTAGCTGAAAACAGAATAACTGAAGCATGAAAAGGTGTACACAGTTACTGTAAGTGCTCTCCGACTTTGCAGGTTTGCTTAAGAAATTTTGTTCTGTTTTGTTTGAAGTATGAATGCAATATAGACCAAAGACTTCTAAACAGACCAAATACAGAAAAAAACATCGCCTCTCTGCACAACTTTGGTACATGTAAAAGATCTGATGCTGTTTCGATGTGCATGTGTTTTCTTTTCTCTGTAAGCTCTGAAACATCACAATGCTGTTTGAGGAAATAAAAGTGTTTGTTAGAGAGCAAAAAAGATGCCTATAATTCAAGCAGGGGCTAACCATGGCACAGCTGAGGGTGAATGTGTTAGGTTAACATACATTCTGTAAGCCAGCTCTCGCTGCATTTTGGATTGACAATCTTAATATATTTCCTCTTGGATTGTGTGTGCATGTAAAACTGTTTTAGAAGATTTCAAAGGACATTTTGTAGAGAAATGTGATCTATGACTATGCTGTTTTTGGATTGGTTCATATGTTCATCAGTCATGCTCTCAATTCTCAGAGTACTTGGAAGATGGAGAAATAAGGGAAAAAGGTTTTGGACAAAATGATCCTCACTTTCCAGCAATTAACTGAAAAAAGGGTTTACGAGCCCAGATCTCTAAAAACACTGTAACTTTCTTTTCAGACCATGAAGCAAAGGTAAAACTCTCTGCCAGTGCAACTCCACTGCCTGTTTGCCTAGTAACTCTGTCCGTCTCAACCTCTCTCCAATAGGAACTGATCTGCAAGTGCAATCCAGCTGTTAAGTAATGTGCACTTCAGCAGATTAATCATATCCTTGGTATGAACTATAGAGAGCACAAGAGAAAGAAAAGTGTGAATGAAAGGGGACAAAAATAAAAGAGCAAAGGAAAAATATATACTTCAGTTCTAAAAATGTTGGAACACAATGCTGATTTGTAAATCTTTCTACTTTTGACCTGTATTTGACTGATACTTCATGTTTCTCATCAACTTCAATGTTTTGCTTTAGTTTTTTTGACAAATATATGCTCAATCTTAAATTTAGTTAACACTAGGAACATTATAAAGTGAAAACATCTACATACTTCTTTCTCCCCCATGGACGACCAGGCTAATCTCAACATAACAATAAAAAGCCACATTCTGCACATGTTGAAACAGTATAATCAGAGAATGTGGTTGCTACACAGTCCTGCCTACAGTACAAATTTGCCTCCCATTGAAAGTGTGGGGTGTTAATTATTAACAAGAAATATGAGAACAAAGACTTATAATGAAAAAAAGCACTTTCAAAGCTGAATCAACAGGTGATTTCCGTCCCCAATCAGTAACTAATTTCCTTTTTCCTTTCCTGTTTAAAGGAAAGTCGATGTAACAAGGAGGTAAACAAACTCATGTCCCAGCTTTTTGGAATATTTTGGAAGTATGAAATTAAACTAGTCATGATTTCTTGAGTTGAACATGTGAACAAATGAACATGCACTGTCCAAACCCTGCTGGAATTGACGGCTGTAGACAGAACAAAGAAGAAACGATTGAGATTAGTTGATTCGTTTAGAAGATTTTAGTGAAATGATGTAATGCAGTAAACATTTCCACTCAGTCAGAGGAAGAGATTCTCAGGCATGTCAAGGCTTGAGTGCACACATACAAACACACCTTTCTATGGGGCTTAACTGCTGATCTGAGGCCTGTTAAATGCATGTGTGGTAACAATACTCATGATTACCACAGAGGCTAAGGAAACTGGTTCTAGACCAGCATACAACAGCACCCTTTAATTACTGATCTGAGTGCAGTGCAGAACCAAAGCCGCATGCAGACAATGACAATCCTGCAGCAGGAACCCTCACACAGAGCTCCATACAAGACTCACTTGGCTGCTGATCCAAGACCAGTTTATTGTCTAAAATCAGGCCATGCTGAATGACTTGCTTGCTAAAGATAAGGCTTAATCTGAGTCCACAGTACTGAAGGCTATGATTTTAGCCATGGAACTGCTCACAGATCAGCACCTATATAACAGACTAACCTCCAACCTCTATAATTCATGTGAAGAGCAGAACTAATCCACTGGCCCGATAGTGAGAGAGACTGTAGGCCTGTGCATTTCTGTGGTCAGTCATGTATGAGGCCCTTTTAGCGCTGCCTCGGTCAGACCATCCTCTCCCTCAAACTGGAAAATCAGCTCAACTTCCTTAGACCAAAAATAAAAAATCCCCATTTACTGTATACGACAATGCCCCCACCTACAAGTACACAAGCTCTTTAACTTATTTTAAGTAATAAAAACACACACTGAAAAGTCATAGAGTGAGAAAGAGAGGCTGAAATTATGGGAACCTTGTTAATTGCTGTAGAAAATATAACAGCAGAGCATATGAGCATTTGATGACTCCCAGGCCTTGGCTGAACTCTTAGTACCACAGTGGTTATGCTTGGCCTGTCTCCTCTTCTACTCTCCACTCCACTCTCCCCCTTTCTTCCCTTTCTTTTTTTCTCCTCCGACTTCCCTGTTGCCATTGACTACTTCAGTAAATTGGAACAATGTTCTTTTTCTTTTCGGTAACCTAATCGTTGAGACTCAGACTTCACAGAAAGAAATGTGTCTCTTTGTACAAGACAGAGGGCGAGACAGCAAAGAGCGAGAGAGAGCGCAAGGGAGAGAGAGAATGAGACCAGTTATCTTCAGCTCCAGTTACCTTCGAGCGGAACTCACACACCTTTCTCTGGCTCCTCCAGGCCTCAGCTCACTCTTTATACGGACTGTAGGTTTACTTTTGCCCATATTACAATCATAAGAAACTTGTATTAATTAACCAATAAAGCAAAAGCAGAATAAAAAACAATCAATCAAACTTTAAGTACAAGCAAACTATGAGTACATTGAGGGTGACTTATTTACAATGTAGCCAACACTATACAGAAATCAGGCACTAAAGAAACAGAACCAAGTAAAACATTAATCAAACAAGAATCAAGCAATAATTAAAACATGATTTTAAACAAGGAAAATTATTGCAGCGTTAGCCACTACGTGCTACAAAATAAAACAACCTTAACAACAAATGTGGAAGTTCATCCAATGTAATGAATTCCACTTTTTTAAATTAAACATTATTTTTCTTTTTTGCCCTTTGGCTATTTGCAGCTACAGATGTTCCTTTCGCCCTGTTTACTTTGCTCTGTGTAGAGCTGTGCATGATGGCGATATTTAATGTGATATGATCATAATATAATACACTTCTCTGAACATATCATGGATATAGTTAGCACTGACCAACTGCATGTTTCATTAAGACAGTGAAATTAGTCCAATTAACTGGATTCGATGCAATACATTATAACAAATACTGAAGTAAAAATCACTGATCATAGCTTTTGACAGTTTTTTTTAATGTGGCACTACTGATTCTTTTTCCGCAGGTCTGACTGATCATATGCCTGACAAAATAATTATTGTGAAATACAGTTGCAACCCAAAATTAGCTGCAAAATGTACAAATTTAAATAGCTTAACACAGCTAATAAAAAGTGGTCTCTTTAAATCAAACACAAAACCCAAATGCTTCAATGACTACTGTAGTCTTAGAATTCTTCACCCCCTACATGACTTGTATCTTTTGTGCTCAAGTAAAGCACCCATCTGCTCTTATGGCCTGCTGCAAAAATGATGCATGTCCAGATACCAGCCTTCTTGAATCTTAGCCCATTCCTGATGACCAGTGGCCTCCAATTCAGTAATATTCTTTCGCTTGTATGCTGTCACCGCCTTCTTCAAAATACCAGCAAAGATTTTTTTTTGAGGTTCTAGTCTGACAACTGTGACAGTCACTCCAAAAATCTTCCGGGACTTCTGAACCGCAGCCTAGGTGGATTGTGAGGTACGCTTAGGATCATTGTCCTGTTGGTAGGTTCAATGACGCCCAAATTTCAGCTTCCTCAGGGAAGGCGTGACATCCTGATATTTGAAAACAGGTTTCCAGAGCCACGGCCAGGCTTCACAGTAGGCAGTGTTCAGCATATGCATTATTCCTGCTCCTCCAGACATACTGCTGATCTGTAGGCTTAAAAAGTTCCAGTTTTGTTTTACTGCTCCACAGAATAGAATCCCAAAACTACTGTGGCTTATTTGTATGGCTGTGAGAATACTGGAGCTGACTTTTCTGAAGCTTTTGGGTCAATACAGGTGTATGTCCTAAAGTTTTGCACTGTAAGGCACGTACTAAATGCTAACAGAAACTTCAGTGTCTGCTGCAACAAAATCTTGCAGCAGGTGTTTACAGTGTTTTTCTCAGGGGTTTTTGACCACCCACCTCCTGAGGAATCTGGTGGTGGCTGGTGCCATCTTACTCTTTTTGTCATGTCCAGGTAGTGTAGCCTGTGTTTAACTTTGAACTTCCAAACTGCATCTTTTGAAACATTAAGTACCTTTGATATAATTGTTTATCTTTTTCTTGTTTGTGCAAAGCAATGATCTTTCCTCTTAAATTTATAGACAACTATCTTGCTATATTTCTAACATACATTTGATGTATTTGATGAGTTTTATCTCAAGCACGCCTAATGCAAATAAAGCCCCTGATTAATTTCATAAAGGGTGCTTGAGACAACAGCTGATTTGCAAACATGTACTCTTAGAAGGAATTCTATTTGGGGGTTAAATTGTACTAAGACTGCAGAAGTCTTGTAAAAGGGGCATTTTTGGAGAAACCACTTGTTATATAGGTTGTTTGCAAATAACTGCATCGCTAGGGTGTGGACTACCTCTGGAGGGCCAGAAGTGATTATCAGACAACAGAAAAAAGTAAACATGGTAAAATATTGTGCATCAAAAAAAGTTTCTTAAAGAACTATGATATATTAAAGATAAAGATACAATGACAATAGCAGATAAATCACATTTTTCTTCTAAAACATGTTCAGCAAGTTCTCTCTTGATACGTGTGCAATGTGCTCAAAAACACATTTCACACATGTATGTTTATAACTGACTTAGCATTAGTGAGCATTAGTACAGGCACCACACAAGACAGTTCAATAAAATATGGGGAGGGTGAGCATGTTTGAGTCATTCCTTAAAGATAATCACACACAAAAAGGCGATAATGTCCACTGCACACGCAACTAGACTCGCAATACACAGTTCCAGTCGAGCTGCACTACATCCAGACATCATTGTGGAACACAATGAGTAGTATGAGGTTGCAATCAAACAACATGGAGTTCTATGGAAAGTAACGTAATCTGTAGCATTGACAGAGCTTTGTCATTAAACTTTTATTGATTGCTCAGTTCTGAGTTCCGAGTGTAGTGTGTAGAAACGTGTGATGTGGATAAAAGCCCACACTTCCATCTGGTTCTGATCTACAGCCACTGTACTACACCATATACCCGCACCACCTCCATACAGACCCCTCCCTGTGAGTCAACATTACTGTTCATCCTGTACTACAAAGCCCTGTTCCTCCCCCCCACACACACATATCCAACCAAAACAAATCACACACAGACAGACAGCTGTAACTCTAGCAGCAGAGGCTGAAGCTGGTTAACAAATGTGGCTCCAGAAAACAGAGCCAAATCACAGCAAAGGACGGAGGGATCTGGCAGCATAAGCACTGCCACAAAAACAACAAACCAAAACGCCAGAGAGAGAGAGCCAGAGACAGACAGACAGAGACAGACAGAGAAAGAGACATACAGAGACAGACAATGCCTGTACAACATCACTCAGTCTCCCTTCAGTCTTCTTGTTACTAACCCAAACACACACAGACCAAAGTGAGTTCTTATTTACAACCAGGTTTGCCAGGGATAACTGGAATATTTGAGAAATTATTCATTATGTATGTACAGTTCTCTGTAAGCAGCTCTCTATAGTACTCAGGAGACTTGTCCTTTATTCAGCAGCTAAATTTGTATGCACAGCTTATATTTCTGGTTGAACTGTGAGATTACCAATGCTGCACACAATCAATGATTTCTACCTGGAACTGTATTACATCACAAGAACGGATTGATGAGGTTTTGCAGGTTTTCAGGACTGGCTGGTTTGCTGTGTCCTCCACCCTCATCCTGCACACATCATTGTGAGTTTGACACGTGGTTCCTCCTCAAATTACAATCCTACAGTACTTTAACATAGCCACTAGAGTGGCACGGTGCTCACAGTACATAACAGGCCTTACACTAGCGTGCTAGCTCTCTACTTCCCCACATGTGCTATTAGCCTTGAAAGAGCGCAGCCTTTAAATGTTAGTATGAAACATTCCTAATCTAATTTAAATAGATTCAAATTGTATTCTACTCTTTCTGCAAGTTACTGCTCTAAATTAGTGACAATAATACTGACAAAACTGGAAGATAAACTGAAGGAAGGATAAAGAAAAAAAAGGAATTAGTATTCATGCTGGTACCTCCTGCTTTACGTCCAGGTGTTTGGCTCTGACCCAGTGTCTGGTGTAGGCTGAGAGTGAGAGAGAAAGTGCGCGAGAGCGAGAGGGTGGAGGGCTCAAACACATTCCACAGAACAGAGCAGAGATAGGGAAATGGAAAAGACAACATCAGAGACACAGTGGAACAGTCAAAGCTTGTGCCCCACTTCTTTCTCCCCTCCTGTGTGTGTGTGATGACCAATTAACAGCTAGCATTACTGAAAAGTGTTTTTAGTCAAAAACTATACTGCTATAATGTTAGTATGAATTTTCTGGCAAACAGTGTTTGATATGGATTATAGCTGCAAGTTAGAAATTATAATTTTTTTTTTTATATGTCAAGTACACCTCTTTGTATCCCCATTTCTCACCCATTATTGATATCAGTACTGGCAACCACAATGTGTTTGTGCTTTTGGCCCTAAAATCTCAAGCCATTGCACCTACAAAGGGCATAACCGTCCACTTGTACTGCATATTTTAGATCTTACATTCATGAAAGCTTGTTAATTAGCTGATGTGTGTATTGGACTACAGAGGACACGTGCACAGTGCAGGAGGACCAGGCTTGGGAAAAGATTACTTTCAGCAGTAGCAAAAACTAGTGATTAAGATCAGCAGAGCACTGATCTCTGAGGTCAGTAGATCTAAGCTGCTTTTGGCCTGAGCAAACAGAGCAGCACTTTATATACTTAAATCTCCTAAAACTCTGTATGTGTGTGTCCACTGTGACCACGCCTTCACTTGTGTGTGAGAGAGAGCCCAGGCTTTTATGTGGCTTTAGGGAGAGGCAAGCAAACTTCCTGGAGTTGATGGAGTGGGCGGAGTTAGGAAGAGCAGCAGGTGCAGTTCTGCCATTTTGAGTTCCACTATAATGAACGAGTCTGGTATGCAGGGAAAACACACACACAACAACAGCCTGGCCCACAGGTTCACCAAATAAAGAGCATACAGAGTTTCTCTAAACAGGAAGAACACCTTATACAGCCAGCAACCTTGCTAAATATAAATTCAACAGCACTCCAGCCTGGTGTGTGTGTGTTACAAGAGTTCATAGGAACCAAAACATGACAAACGACAGGAGGACAAGAAGAGAATAAGATTAAGACTTGAACAACTGTAGGGAGACTTCTGAGATATTAACACCACTGCTTTTAAATATACTGCATCCAGCACATGTTTAACTCATAATCATGTAAGGAATGCTCACAGCTATTTGTGGAGAATACATTTGAGATGCTGTGGGGCAGTAATACTAACACAGGACTCAAATCTTCACCCCTGCCCCCTCTCTCCCTCACACACAGCAGGTGACGCAGCAACGTGTAAAGAGATTGCTTGCTTTAAAGCAAATGTTGGCTAACTTATACAAGAGTAGCTCGAATTGTGTTGCCAGGTTCTTGCCAATACACAGCCTTACTCTCAACTCTTGCCAATATCATATTTGCATTGTTAGCATCACAAAACAATCTTTTAAATGGAGGAACTTTTTTTAAATTGTATCCATGAGGGTGCAACAGGCAAAGAGTTCTTACAGATGAAGTACATGGCTAACAACAGTGATGTGTGAGAGGACTAGTGGTCAACCAATTATCATACATGAAACATTTTTCTGATTATGGTAATCGGCATATGAACTTGCCTGCCTGACATGTTTTGTTATTTATGTTCTTATCTGATACAATCAGATAACCTGTAAATTTTTACACTACAAACATCAAAACGATCGATGCAACACAAATGAAGACTTGTTGTGTTTTTGTGTAAGCAGAAATCCACATACCTTAACTCTAAACAAACAGCAAAATACAACATTACAAAAGCATAAAACACTATTGTACAAATAAAAAAATAAATGAAATATTAACAGCTACTTCCATAAGAACTGTAAGAACATGTCATCAGACTGAGCTTTTCCTATAAAACATTACATATACACACACGTCTTCATATTTTATAAAAACACACAAACAAAAAGCCTTACACAGTAGCCTACATTTAGTTGAAAAAGGATGCTTTTGTTCAGTGTGGCTGGTTGGTCTGGGACTTATTTTAAAGGTGGGGTGGCTTATGCCTAGTTCACACTACACGATTTTAGCCTGGTTTTTCAGTCGCCGACTTATTTGTAGATCGCCAACAAAATCTCTGCTCAGAGGCAAACTGGTGACCACTCGGCGCTCGCCAGTCTTGTAGTGTGAACGGCTGAAAGACGGTTGCCAACTAATCGCAGATGCCCGGCAGATATCTAGCATGTTTAATATCTATGCCAGTCGGCGACTGTGAGTCAACAGCAGCGTCTAGCTCTAGCCAATGGGATCGCGTAGAGAGAGAACCGCGTCACCGTTCGCGCAATCTCTTTGCAGCTGCGGCCGACGTACGTTTTCATTGATAAAACATCTACCTCCTACTCTCTGCAGAACAGACAGTCCATTCTGACCTGTGCCTTTATCCAATTTTATACCTTTTTTCTTCTTTCTTGCAAATCAGCTCCTTGCAAGAACTTGTATCGCTAGTTTGTTGATGTCCGTTTTGGAAATAGTGTACGTTCTGCGTGGTGTCGCTAGCTCTCACATGCTTTTGGACAGACGCCAGATGATTTGCCGATTCTTTAGAGTGAAAGTCGTGTAATTGGTGAGCCTGTGTTGCCGATCAGTCATGTAGTGTGAAAGCCACAACAACTGAAAGAATCACAACCAGTCATGTATTGTGAACGGCACAAAAACAGTTGTGTGTGAACCAGGCATTAGTGAGCTTAAGGAGCCTAACAGAGACCCCATACACTATATAAAATTTCCATGAAAGCTGAGTTTTAACATCTCTGTGGTAATTGTCTATTTTGCTGGAAGGACCAGGTTCAATCCCAGGTAGGTAAGCGCTCTCAGTAGGCTTTAGCGGTTTGTGCGATTAAGCTGTTGCTCACAAAATCTTAAAATGAAGCACAACTACAGACATTTATTATAATAAACTGAACACCACAACTAATAAAGACCTAACAATTAGTACATGATTCACACAAATTACTACGCTCACTCACACAAACTATTCTTGAACCAATTACAATCATTTGATTAAGATCTACTACACTATTAGTGAACATACATGCTGCAAAAATGTAGCAACAAATCTAGCCATATGTGACACAGTAGCATTGCTAACTACCACAAGAATAGCTCCTTATAGATCCCTTATATTGTCTCTGTCTAAAAAAAACAAAACAACAAAAAGGTTTTTCCATTTTTGTTTTTTACATTGTGTTAAAAATAATGAATGATGCAGGGACCCAATATAATTTTCTTATAATAATAATAATAATAATAATAATAATGTAATAAATAAAAATAACAAATGTTGAATTAGCCTTCTCTTGTCCTCGTTTAGAAGACACTTGTTTTTCTTTGGACAGCAATGACATACAGCTAATTTCATAAAGTATCATCTAGATAGTCTGGTCCTATACTGTTATTTTTCAAAAGCGCAGGAAGCAGGTGTTCCCTAACCTAAACAATACAGCCTTTTTTCCCCCCACGTTTTTTTTTCCAACTTGGTGGGTGGGTGGGTGGTTGGGTTGAGGTGGGGGTGTTGTCGTGGGTGGGTTGAGGTAATAGCCTAATATACAGTGTTCAACAAAAAAAGAAAACTTTTTATCTCCTGTGAGAATCATGCTGTCTATTCTTTTACATGAGTCAAAAGTAAGGAAAATAAAGAATGAGGATTTAAAGATGTCTAAACCGAGCTCTGACTAATGCCTGATGACAAATGTTCCAACCAGTGAGAGTAATTACCCTAATTCCAGTTATTTAGGTTTTTTCAAGGCCACTGTATCTCTATAATTTAAATTAAGTGCACACTGAACAAGCCAACTAGTTCTACAAATTAATCAATGCTAGCAATACTGACTGGAATATACAACACTGTGGATTGTGTGGATTGTTTTTTGTTTTTAGTGACTTATATCCAACATTATTATTTTGCGCTGCCATTTTACTTCATCTTACAATCACAAACATCTCAGGGATAATTAGGAGGCAGCCCTTATTCTCATAGTCATAGATTAAACCTTCACTAACATTCTATTATACTGAATTAAAGGGGAAGGGAAAAATTATGCATATAACCTTAACTGTCAAAGCCACTGGATGTTAAAGCCCATTTAAAATATTGTTTATGTCTTCTGGACATCCAGCCTCTGCACTGACATTTACAAAGCATGTCAACTAAACATTAACAAATTAGAGATTCTATTAAGCAATTAATATATGAAAACTTGACATCACTAAAAGAGTTCTGTGGCAACACGCAGGATTGAAACTCTTATGTAGTAATCTCAGAGACAGAGGTGCAGTCATGCTGTCTGACACACAAAAAAGACAAACTCTCATGCTGGGACAAGATCTTATGTTTACAATGAGTCTGCTCAATCTTCCTGTTTCACAATATGTATGTGTATGTGTGAGAGAGAGAGAGAGAGAGAGAGAGAGAGAGAGAGAGAGAGAGAGAGAGAGAGAGAGAGAGAGAGAGAGAGAGAGAGAGAGAGAGAGAGAGAGAGAGAGAGAGAGAGAGAGAGAGAGAGAGAGAGAGAGAGAGAGAGAGAGAGAGAGAGAGAGAGAGAGAGAGGCAGACAGAGAACGTAACACAAATTACATCACCACGAGTGAGATGTTCATTATGGGGAGTCAGGCAGAGCTCTCCAGCTCTGTTTCTTTTTTAAAACCTCGCCCTGTTTGCACACTCTGATTTCTCAAGGATTCATCACTGACTGTCAGAAATTCTTGACGAACTGTAGCCAGTCACATCTGACCCCAGCCTCTGACCCCACTCAGGCCCCCTATGGGGACGATACTAGGTCAACAAGCTCTGCACTCAGTTTCAACGCTCCATAAGCATACACAAATGATGGGCAAATTACTGTTATTTTCTGTTTCCACTGCTGAATAGACTTAATGTTTTTTGTGAACAAGAAATAAAAACCCATCATGTACCAGCATATATGTACATAGACTCAAAAAGAAAAAGAAATAAATAGTATCTAAATCTATTTTCTGGTACACAGCAGCTGCCTTTCATGATAAAAAGGTAGGGGTGTAAAGCTACGGTATTCAATATTAGTATTAGTCCAATACTAGCCAAAATCAACAGAATCAAGGCTGAATCACATCCTTGCTTCCTAATGAAAAACATATCCATTTTTGAGAATTTTAAGTTTTCTATATCACTTGAACATGCCAATGGGTATTTACATTGTGAATAAGTTTTATTATGTATGGACAAATAAACATGCTCCAAAATAGCTCAGAAAAAATTCTGGTTCCATTGACTTACATTAAAAGTATGTTTTTGGTTTCTCCTGTACATTTTAGAGATACTTGTATTTCATTGGACAACGATGATACACTTGCTTAAGCTTAAACTTCTTTGTTGCACTTTAAACTTGATTCTGAATGCTTGGTGGCTCTGACCGATCAAAAATAATGCTTAATGTTTTGTTTGTGAATAAGCTGCAAACATGAGTCATGCTGTGCTCCATGTAAGAAGACCTTGATAGTAGTAGAATATTTGTTTCGCACTGTGAGCACGATGTCATTTAGACAAATGTATTATTAACAGTTTAGTTGTTTAGGAGAGTTGGAAAAAAACAAAACTTATTGGATTGATCCCTTCCGGCAGAGGCTAAAGGTTGCAGTATCAGCATCAGACATGAAATAGGCCTTTAAAAATGATTTAGTAAGAATGATTTAGTAAACCAAGTATTTTTTGTTTTACTTTTTAAAGCGACAACATGCCAAATGTAAGAAGGTATGCAAATAAATGGTGCTAACAGTAGGTTTTTGACTAGTTAGGAGTTTGAACTTACTTGTTTGAATATGTTCCTGCCTTAAGAAATGTTCATGATAGAAACCCACAGTCTATAATAACAGAGAGCAGAGCAAGGTGTTTTTCATATTTCTGTTCTAGTGTGGCAAAGATGGAAAGATAGGAAAGGAGACAAATCTTTCAACTCGCTGCGCACACACGTGCACACACACAGGCTTGTTTGTGATTACATGGACACTAATTTACCTGGAGTCTTACCTAAACCTTAGGTCGGAGCTAATATTATACCTTTACAATAACACTAACCTAACCTTTCACGTTATCCTCACCTTGTGAGGACCAGCTTGTGATCCGCAGAAGGTCAGAGCATGAACAATGGCTCTAGGTCCCCACAATGTGGCATAAACCTGCCATGTACAAACACACACACCTTTACCACACCTGTTTGTTCTGTGGAATGCCATCCACAGGTACAGGTACCTGCTTGCAGTTTGGCACCACATGCCTGCTGCTGCTCTTGCCTTCACCGATTCAAACAGTTGAGAACAAACAGAAACATGAGTTGATCATCAATAGCCAGAGTGTGGAAAAAAAGCCTCAGCAATGGCATGAGCGACAACAAAATCACTCACTCGTAAAGGAGAAACAAGACAAGAAACATTCAGCAATGCTAAGGAGAATTTATCAGCCTGGCCATGTCTAAATAAGTGCAGTGGAGTGGATTAGGACCATATGCTTCACTCTGATTATGCTGACACATACTGTGTACGCTATGTTCAAACTGCTTATGGCAAACAAACATGGGTAAAGTAGGACCCAGGGTTTGTGCACAAGGACTGAGTAATCAAAAATGTTCAAGCTTTCCAAAAATATTCCTCACACCACTTCATCCTAATATGTCACCACACAACTGTCCTCAAACAAACAGGCTCCATGGTGATAATGTGACCCTGAGGCTTCCAGACTGAGAAAGAAAATCAACTTCTGAAACACTGCCAAAGTTTTTCACCTCCAAATCCAAACAGCAATGTTTCTTACTGCCGGAAAACCACAACACCAGCGTGTTTAATAAAAACAGCTTTAAATAAAAGCACGTGCATTGTATAGTAGTATGCCACAACCTTACATGCTTACCTGTATTGGCGCTGTAGAGAATTGGATCTTCCTTCTCGGTGAATATTGTTCATCCTCTGATAGACCAGCGATTTCTTCATACTCCTCATAGGACTGATTATCTTCCTCATCCTCTTCCTCCCTCTGCTCCTCATCCTTGTTCCGACTAGATTCTGTCTCCTTATCATCCACAAAGGCAGCGTTCTCAAAACTGTAAAATGCTGGTGATGTTTTTCCAGATTCATCCTGATCTTGTTCACTCTCTTCCTCGTCCCCCACTTCCTCCCCCTCCTCCTCCACCTCCTCTTCCTCTTCATTACAATGTTTGATACTCTCCTTTTCTGTAAGCTCCCCTATCCGGTCGCCTGTATGTTGCTCTAGTGCCTGAGACACGTTTTCCTCCTCCTCCTCCTCCTCCTGCACCTCTGTGACCTTCTGTGGATCTTCTTGAGGTGACTGAATTAAAGGTGTTCCAGTCAGGGCTCCCTTGAGTGATTCAGCACTGAGCTCCTTTTTCAGCTTCACCTCCTCAAACACATTATCATCCTCACTTTCTGAGGACTCATTCTGGACCACCACAAGCTCTGCTCGGACCACCCCCACCCCAACAGGATCCAAGCTCGGCGGAGAATTGGGAGGTAGCTTGTCCCTGGATGGGGTCCGCACCAGACCAGAGTCACCCTTCGCGATCTCTGTGCTTTTGACTTTGTTGTAAAAGCTGCTGGCAAAAGGTGAGGGCTTTTGATCTTTAGCAGAGGGACTGGCTGGTTTGGTTTCCTCACTGCCTGTGAACGATTTACTAAAGCCATCACTTGATGAGGAGGAACGCTTAAAGGGACTAGAGGCAGTGGGTGAAAGTGGCTCGTCATTGCTTTTAGACGTAGGAGAGGTGGGTTTGTAGGGTGTCGGGCTGACTGGCGAGCTGGATTTCAATGCAAAGTCACTGATGGGCGAAGTTGGTTTGTGAGATGAGTGAACTGGTTTGGAGTCATTATTTGGTGAGGTTGGTTTTTGCAAATGGTCACTAAAATTTAAAGCTGGTTTGTGATTGCTGTCACTCACAGGTGATGTGGGCACTGATCCTTCCGCAGGGCTACACACCTTCTCATGAGTTTTAGCCGATAATTTCTCCTCATTGTCACTATCCGCCATGAAGTTATCCAGTCGTCTGGATATAGGACCGGCATTTAGTAACCTATTGACCGGTTTTGAGTCATCACCCTCCTTCTTCTCCTCCGACACGGTCTTATCCGGTGAAGTAGGACTACGGTCTGTTTTAATAATGTTGTTTCTATTTTCGGAAGCCCCTCCGGGCCTTCTGCCTGCTTTCCTCTCTTCACACACACTCCCCTGGGACCCCCTGCCGGAGGCCCTGCCCGGAGCTGGCCTGTCTACAGCAGGCTGTTCCTTTATCCCTCTCTCAAAGAGTTTTCTAGTCACTGAGAACTTCTCCGCCAATGCTGCTTTGTCTATTTCGCCATCCTCCCCCTTTGGGGTCTTGTCTGGGCTTGGCACTTCCAGGCCGGTAGGGCTGCTCTGGCTACCTTTGTGGGCGCTCTGGGGGAATTTTGGCACTGGGGAGACCTGAGTGGTGTCCGTTTTTAAAGCGGGCTTCACCTCCTGACTCTCCTGCTGCTGCTGGCCGTCCATCTGCAGAAAAATGTTCTTTATCTTGTTCACCCGGTTGCCAAACGGTCGCCCCCTCGTGTCCTCCCGAGGTTCACTGGAGCCATTAGCATATGACTTGGAGGAGCTGTCGCTTTTAGGCCCATCAAAGGAGCACTTAATGGCGTGGAAGTCTGACTTGTAGGCATTCCTATGGGGAGAGGCGCTCCTCAACGTCCTTTCGCCTTTGCTCTCTGCCTTGATCATTTTCACAAAAGTCGAGAACTGACACACGGCCGAGTGGAAGAGGGCTCCAAATCCGGATTTCCAGATCCGCAATCTACGAGTAGCCGATGTCCTTTATCTTACTCTCACGGTGCCATAAGTACTGCAGAGTCGCTCCGTTGCGTTCTTTGTTTCTTTCAGATCATGCACACATCTGCAAAACAGACAAAAACTGACTGTAGTTTGGGGAATCGTCTGTTTGCCGTACGTTTACTCCACACTGTGAGCCCAGACCACTTGGGCTACTCACTCAGACTAGTTAGGCTACTCGCTCAGTGTGACCAAGTTACAGTGTGGCTATGCTACCTACCTTACCTCACAGCAAGACTAGCTGAGGCGTTAAAAACTCATATTCGCTCATGTTTGGATATGAACTCTCACTAAGTTTACCTCACACTGTTAGCTCTGGTTACTGTTTAAGAACAAAGAGTGTTTTAGACTACATTAGACAGACCGTTGGAGATCAAAAACCGCCGAAATCAGATGGAAACTTTCTTAAAGAAACAGCTCCGTCTATTCCTGACAAGCAAAACATGCAGCAACAAAGATCTTTTTTCTGAATACAGGCTCTGTACTGCGGTCGGCTAACCGGCGTAAAGAGTCGTTAGAAGTTTCTCTGAAAGCGGCTGTGAAAGTTTAGTAAAGACGGAGCTTCCAACCGCCACACGGACCAGAACTCTTACCTTTACCGAAACGCCATCGTTACAATGCCGGTCCGCTTCTTCACTCGGAGCAAACTTGTAATTTCCTCTCCGCCATCGTCCTTCTTTCCTTCTGTCCCGCGGTTCCTGCCCCTCTTTCTCTCTCTCCTCTTCATGAAAACTCACACAGACCTGTCGTCCCGCCGCTCGTCCCCGTGTGGCGCGCGCGCGCACGCTCGGACGCATTCCTCGGCTGCTAAATCCCAACCCCCCTTCCTGAGGGCGCGCGCGGGCCCGGGAGCGCGCAGACAGACAGAGGGGAGGCCCGGGAATGGCGTGGGAAAAGAAGAGAAACATTCCGACCTAAACCTCGCAGCAACGCTGCCTCTGGACAGAAAAGGACGAGTGCTCGGGACGACGTTTCACAGCAGTGGTTAACAGACTGTTCATACAAGGCGCTTCGTCTCTGTCTTCTTCCACACGAGAGAAAAACAAAGCGCGGAGCAGGAAGGGTTACCTGCGTCCCAAGTTTGATGGGAATTCTACCAGTTTTTCTAAATTGTATGCATAATCCTGTCATTGAGAAGCAGGCAGAATTGAGTAGTGAAACGTTGCGTTGTATAGAAAATGATCACCTCAGATTGCTGTACAGTGGTGGTTATAGGAACCAGTGGTTGCCATGTACAACACAAACATAGACATTTCATTTACAAAACGAATTTTACTTTTTACTATTACTGTTAGTACTAATGATACTATTTGTTTTACTATGTATACACTATTTTGCCTTACAATATACTGCATGTACTCCTCTGGCATGAATTTGTTCAAATATATATCAGGTAAGACATTTGTAACCTTCTTATGTAATACCTGGTGCACTTTCTAGAGGTTATAAACATCAGA
Organism: Megaleporinus macrocephalus; assembly: GCA_021613375.1. NCBI lineage: Eukaryota > Metazoa > Chordata > Actinopteri > Characiformes > Anostomidae > Megaleporinus > Megaleporinus macrocephalus. The sequence goes on along the minus strand of CM038709.1, from coordinate 21,896,170 downwards.
CATCTGGTTCCCAACACCATCATAACTGTGACTGTATATTTCTCTACTATAAATGTGTATATCATTATAAACCACCTTGTATGACCTTGTTTACATCTTAAAAACTTAGTTATGTAATCATGGCAGAAACTGTAGTACATATTGCACTTATGTAAAATCTAAATACATTTGTATGGATGTAGGCCTAATAGTTCATTACTACAGTATAATTAATGCACTGTCAACTTTTATTGAGTTCTGCTGACAATGTGGCCATGCATAGTAAGAGTTTACCATGTGCAGTTTGAGACAAAGCCTTTCTTAGGGAGCCAGACATTACTGCTGTATTGATGCACCCATTCACAGTATATAAAGGTGAATGACTATATAGTGTACCAAGCTCAGCAGCTCGTTTTGGGTGTGTCCTAGTGTCTCCTGAACACAAAGTAAGTGGGTCACAGTCCCAGGGTGATGTGGCAGTTGGAGCCGGGTGCAGTCACTTCCAGCCCTGCATTCACACATGTCTTATTTTTATTTCTAACAGATCTCAGTTCTGGCAAACAGCTACTGGGAGCCCCATTCAATCAGTCAAATTACCATGAAAGGCTTATGTAACAGCTTTTTTATGGAGTAAGGCCTATTGCACTAAAACAACTGGAAATGTGTCAGAGCTGTAAAATGCAGGCATGTGTTATCATAGATCTAAAGCACTTAACTAAATCTGTCTGTTCGTGATGGCAAAAAAAATGTAGCTACAAAAACTTTTTGTACATAGTCCCATAATAAAATGCTGTAGCGTCCCGCTACTGGCTCTTTTGCTCATGGACGTGTGGGAGGTGTCGCCGCTCATGCTTGGGAGCGCCAGGCTTGCAGTAACAGAGACTTATATTTGGTAAATAGTTGGGATTGTTGTTCTTTGAGATGTATCAGTGTGATGTAAGGGCTTTATAGTGCTTTGTTGTGCTGGGCTGTAGGGTAGTTTGTATGGCTAGAAGTGATCTGGCCACGATTTTTGGGGGTTCTCCTCTGCTAAAGAGCATTTACCTAAAGGGCTATGTTCCCACATCTTCTTATTTTATTCTTTATGCCATATTGGTGTCAGGCATAGTATTGTACCCCCTAGGTGTCTGGAGAGGAATTGCGCTACCTCAATGGCATCAGGGCAGTGAGGACAGAGCCCTGCCTGATGCCAAGAGTTGTGACTCCAGTGTGCACATCCAGATACTTCGCTGGCGTCTACGGCACACTGGAGGATGTGTAGAGTGGCCAAAGTAGCACTGCTGCTACTAAGACCGCCCCCAATGACATGAGGGTCAACGGTGCAAGCTGCAAGGGGTCCTGACATGAAATGGGGAAGATAATACAGTGCTCGATCTCTTTGCTCTGTACCCCAAAGGAAGGATGTGGTATATATTTGTTTACTTTGATGGCAGGCATTCCAAAACGTTTCAGTTGTCACTGGGATGGTTGACCATTGAAAGGGAGGTTGGTACTGACTCATTCGCCTGTGAACGTGCAGAACAGCCATGTGCAGAGCCTGAGGGACTATTGCACTTGCAGTAACAAAAACTTTGACTGTTACTCTTCAATATGTATCTCTGTGATACATGTGCTTTACAGTGAATTGTTGTGCTGGATGGTGGGGTAGAGTTTCAGTGTTCCTTTGGCTTTTTGGTTGTATGTATACTGTGTTTATATGACCATTACTACTTGTGAAGTTCCTTTTGTGCTTCATGATTGCTTAAAAATATCTGAATAGCTACAATGTTACTGTACTCATCCCCCATTCCTCCATGTAAACACATTCAGGCAGGTCCAGAGATGACTCAGGTCCTGAGATGAACTTAGACTAAACTGTAAATCAAGACAAACAACCTCCCCATTTGGTATTTCTGATGGACATATAAAGATGTTACTTATCACATAAAGACTGCTGTACCAAGTATTGACTCTTCATGAACATGGTGGTGTTGTATTCATTTGTATTGTGATTGTACAGAAGATAAGTAATTTGAATGAACTTAACATTAGGTTGTACAGTAACAGCTACCAGTCAGGTTTGACGGTCTTTGCATATATAAACATTTTGTCAGTTTGACCATAAATTGTCAAATTTAAAAGCAAAGCATGATTCATGCAATAACAATTTGTACATATACCATATGTTTCTTCCTCTCAGTGTCCAACATGGTACCGCGTTCCTCTCTCTAATAGAGATATCTTTTCGACTGTGACTTGGCAGACATTGCTGAAGCAGATGGTGAACTATTTTACCCATGCTTGTTCTCTTCGCATTTTCTCTGCTCCAGGGAAAACCCAATGTACATATTTAATCATAACATACATGAAAAATTAATTGCAGTTAATAACAGTTAATGGAGAAATGTCCAGATATTCTGGAAGATTTTTGAAAGGGCAACAATATCTTTACATTCTGAGAATATGAATTTTGTATGATCACTTTAAAAAAAGATCAGTTTTCTCTGTAGTATCTTTCTACCAGTGTATGTCTCTCGATTACTTCTTTAAAGGCACAGTGAAAAAGTGGCATCGGAAGGTTTTTTCCCCCCAAAATGAGACCTTGTGGCATTTCCGTGAGCAATCTGCTATCTCATTTCGGCTTGACTAAAAGCAGGGTTATCTAACACAGCCATTCACTCCTCCTCACGTACGCAACTGATGTAATCATCTTTTAGCTCTAGGCACAGCGAACTGATAGCCATCCCCCCCTACACTGTGCCTCGAGTTGAGAAATGATTACATCAGTTGTGTACATGACTTTGTTTATGAATGTAACTATATTTATGAATGGCACAAGTCTTACATACCGTGACTCTAATAGCTGACCATTTAGTAGCAACAAGTCTCAGATCAGCATAAGAGAGTAAATAGTCTACAAACACTGCAGTTGATCATTCTCCTGACTTGGCTGGTGAGAGTAAGTGTGAAGCATTGTTACTCAGGACTTTCTACAAGTGCGTGCATGGCTGGCTCCACTACTACCGCCTACGCACATGAGGCCTGTATGTGTGCACTGACTGCTACATACCTCCTGCATCTCCTGGTAACCACGGGCCTGAAAAGCAGACTGGCATTTATTAAGGGCAGCCCTTCCTTTTGCCTCGTGTCTCTGGAGTAGAACTGTTTGGTTAAGTAAACTGTAGTTAGACCAACCGCCCTGCTACCATATACTAAACCAGTGACTCAAAGATACAAGAATTAGCCCAGGGTTTAAATTGAGCTTCTATTTGTATCCTGTACAGTATGAAAGAGTAGCTTACTTTAATGACTATGTCAGTGTAACACGATCACTGCATTCACATTGGAATAAAGTAAATGAAGATTTTTCTAATTGCAGCTTGTATAGAAGTCAGATTTGTGACTCGTCTTGTTTTACACATGCTCCTAAACATTTACTGTATAGTTTAGTGAGTTTTTATAATGCTTTGTTTTTCAGTAATGTATGTTGCAGTTTATAATAAACTCTCTAAATCACTGCGTGCAGTATAGGGACTTAGGTAAAATCTCAGTTCTCCTTGCCACTCGAATGCTGTTGACCTCACCTCCCCAGATTAAAATGTAAATCACTATAGACTGTGTTTATAAATAGCACCCCTCATCCCTCTTGCCTTTACATGAGCCTGCAAGCCCCGTCTGGGGTTCTTTTACTCTCTGTAATGGAACAAAATTCCATTCTTATGTTTACCATCCTTTGCAAAGAGCTGATAAGATCAAGTCTCCACTTTTTTTTAAACAAATGCCAGTGATTCTTTAGTGAACGAGTCTGGTAATACTCATTTTCAGATTATACTGAAAGTCAAAGAAAGATTGGATTTGTTGGATAGTGCATTATGAATTATTTCTCAGATTTAATAGATATTTGAGTCTGGTGTAACACATTAGTGTGCCATGCCTTACATTCACTTTCCCATAAAATTTACATCCTCTTAATCATAAATCAAATTTTCCAACAGGAAATTTCCAATAATGATGTTCAGTTTTCCGTTTTGTTTCTCAGGGAGGAGCGAAAGATTGTAAAGTTATTTTCCTCCATGAGTATACAGCACCGCCATAATTATCATACTGGCTTTCAGTCTGGAAATCTCTCTATTCTTTAAGTGGAAATGTTGGTATACAACCTGGAGAGACAGCTCTTGCTGTGCAATGCTGAATCATCATTCAAAAACAAAACAAGAGAAATTCAGCCCTTCATTTTCCACACTCGGAATAACACAATGAAAGGATTCCATTAGATATTCTGGATAGTCACTGCATTCTCTAAAGTTTAGGTTCTGTTGGTGTAGTATCTGCTTGTCTTGTGTGGTGCACTGAGGTTTATCTTGTATACACTGGTTTGTCCTGTATACTTGCATGATTGTACATGGTTGGTGTGATAAACTTTTCTTTATCTTAATCTGTGGAGCTATTTAAGTTTGAGCAAGAATCTGCAAGACTACAACCTACTTTTTTCATTTACAGCTACAACAGAGAGTGAAGCAGTCTGTAAGATTAGAAGACAACACCACTCCTTCATCATGAAAGAGTGTCAAGTCACTTTTTTACCACTATGATCAATTCATAGTTAATATTGTTGCAACTATGTGATAATATTAGGTATTGTATAACACATGGCTGAAGCGACTATTATCACCACTGCTGCTCGCTTTCAGCAACAATCCATGTTCAGCAGTAAACAAAATAAGTGATATGAATAGAAGCAAAACAAGACTTAACATTGCCATTGCTTTCCACCGTTAGAGAAGCCTTTGATGCGCAAAGGGATGAAGTTTAATACTGAACATTTCTTTCAGACTGTAGTGATTCCAAAAAAGACTTGTCTGACTTCAGTACATGTGGGATTTGTTGTTGACTCTCTATGTTTTTCATCATAGTTGGCTTGAGAGACATTTTGATGGAGGCTAGTGTAAAGCAGTATCTGAGTCTGAGTTTGAGTAGTGAGAGTTTGTTTAATTCTCTTCATGTTCTGGGATGCAGTAAACAATAATTAGAAACAGCACATTATTAGAAAAAACAAAAACAGATTGTTTTTCCAGAATGTTGTGTAAAAGAGGATGAAGATGAGATCTACTCTATTTTTGTCAGCTTCTTATTCAGAGTTCTGTTTCATTAAGTTAACCGATGCTTTACTTAAGGTGAGCACAAAGCCAAAAAAGGAGCAGGATTATTCTTTTTGTTCCTTTTCTAAAAGAATTCGGAGCACAGTGACGTTTTCTCAGTACATCATGTTCAAGTTTTCCCTAAAGTAGGCTGAATATTTATCATATCACTGTAGCTACTCAAAAGTGGATAAACTACATTTAATCTCTGCTGTATCCCTTTATCATCCACTCAGGGGCTGTCTTGTCTTGGTTAAAATAAAGTAGAGGCAGGGAGTCCATTCCATCAATTCCAGAGGCAGGAGTAAAGAGTTAAGAGTCAATGACTGAAACCTGCAGCACTACTTGACTGGTAGGAAAGAGTTGAAGAGTTAGAGTGAGAGACTGTGCGTTGTTCGACAGTTTGTGTCATCTTAAAGTGTCAGTTCAAAGTGTTAAATAAGGCATGTTCTTACATGGGGCAAAGGCTGAAATGAGAAAATATTTAATTGTGATTAATGTGTATTGCCATTGTTTTATTGGTAAGGTAGGGTTACCTGGTGTTTTTCTTAGAATTCTAAGGTTTACCCTTTTCTTCTTATTTTTTCTCAAGTCTCTTTATAGAAAATGTTTGTACAATGTTATCTCCATGCAAAAGGGAAAGACTGGAGTTAACATGTTTTTTGATGATGTTTTGTGCTCAAATGTGCCTGTACAGCTTCTCTTTCTGTAATTAAATAAAACTGGTGGCTTTAAGCTTTTAACAGGCTCTCAGTAGGCAAACTGTAAGATTTTCCTGTATTGTCTAAATAGTTTAAATTCTGATGATGCCACAGCCTATAAAGGTCACATGGTTTTTAGCATAATTAACAATCTTTATAGAAAAGACTTAATTTATGGAAAAGACTGATTAGCTGAACTTAGATATAGATCTCAGATGATTTCACTTTTACTTTTTTCTATGTGAAAGTAAATCCTCTACAAACATCCCCACTCTGTGAGTTTGCATGGTCTGTTGTTGTGTGGCAGAGTTCCACATCGGGGCAAATCTAGCAGGGCAGAAACGTAATGAACTGACTTGTGGCAAAGGTGGCATCCAAAGATGGTGCCCCTTTTTCAAGTCACTGAGCTATTCAGTACTTAGAGAATAGAGATTGCATGACTATGTACTTAATCAATATACAGAACAGCTACAGGCACAGTTTATTTTATGACTGCATTCGACATTGTACAAGTTATTTCTGTACATAAAATCATGAACATGTGGGAGCCATTTTTGTTTTACGATTTTTGTTTCACGTGTTTGGTTTGTATTAGATTACATTGAGGTTTTAGTTGTTGTTTTTCTGTTTCTAATGGTGACGTTCAGGCCACACCCTCTCTAGGGTAAGAAAAACAGTGAGCCTGGTGATTTATAAAGCACATTGTTACAGCCCATAAACACTAATAGAGAAAACCTTTTGTACTTCAGGATTTTTGATTGTGTGTTTTAACAATCTAGAGTGGCTTTGTTCTGAGTACGTTACAACAACCACAGCACTTACATTCAATTTTAAACGACACATTGACTCAGAATATAGCATTTTTTGTGAAGTGAGAGAAAGAATTAACAGGGATGTTTAGTGAGATGAGTTATTCTGCTGTGAATCAGTCGTAGGTTTTTAAGATGACATGAAACAATGGCACATTATTTACTTGTTTCTTAATAACTTCCAAACAATATCTTAGAATGAGTTTTTAATGAATATTTCCCATTCTGATACATTTACTGAGCTATGGATATATACTATACACCAGACAGACAGGCAGATAGATAGATTTTGTTTCTTTCAATATTGTTTCAATATGTAGTTTCTTTTCTAAAAAATGCTCAAACTATTATTCTTAAAAACATCTAACAGTGATTAGCTCATCTGATCATTCTAAAAGAGTGGCCAGAATCCACACTCAAACAAGGATGCTGCCATCTTCTGGACAAAAGTGTGTTTGATACAGCAGTTTATCAGAGAACCACAGACCTGCAAGAAAAGGTGAGAACATGGACTCATATCCATTATTTGGACTTAGTAAGTATAGAAAGGCTGTAGAGTTTCAACATCATGAAGCACAGGAACCATAACACACACTGACAGTAACTGAACTAAGTGTTGCCTAGGAAACAGTGGGAGGAATGCACAGACCTCAGTTTATATCATTAGAGTCGTGATGCTGTTGTCTTTCACTGTTGCTTTTCAGTCATTTTTTTTAACAGCTAAAAGCTTTAAACTAAATCTATATCTGGACTGACTGTACTTGAAGGAACAAAACTAAAAAGGAGAAGAAGTTTCCTTTACAGCATCTTTTCCAGGACAAAGCTGCTTCTTAGCTCGTTACCTTTGTTTCTGCACCAAAATGCCCTCATTACATGCCTGTGTATGTAAGGTGCCAGAAAGAGTTGCTGCCATTACACCGTTTAATGACATCTGTGTGGGCTGCTTTAGCCTTCTGCACATAACTGAGACTGTTTTAGCAGAGAGTTCAAAGACTGCAAGACGCCTCTCTCTCTCTCTCTTTCTCTCTCTCTCTCTTTCTCTTCTTTCTCTTTTTCGTCTCTCTCTCTCTTTCGTCTCTCTCTTTCTCTCTCTGTCTTTCTCTCTCTCTCTCTTTCTTTGTTTTTCTCTTTCTTTCTCTCTCTTTCTCTCCCTCTTTCTCTTCTTTCTCTCTTTCGTCTCTCTTTCTCTCTCTCTGTCTTTCTCTCTCGCTTTCTTTCTTTCTTTCTTTCTTTTTTCTTTATTTCTTTCTTTCTTTCTCTCTCTCTCTCTTGTACACACTCTCTCTCTCTAGTTTTCTCTGCAGGACTGAATTCCTTTGGGTTGCTGAGTGGACACTTTAATAATGAGACTTGGACACAGCCGCTCAGCATGCCTATGTCTGGAGCTCAGATAGTGGAGAGTGAAACAGTTTCCCTCTGACCCATGACAGCACACACAGCCTATACAGGAGGGAGTAAAATCATTTTACAATACTGTTGTTTTTTTCACTCTTTTCTCTTTCTTTTTCAAATCTGGATTTTTAAATAGTAACACAGAACTCCATTACTGTTCAAATAAGTTGACAGTCGCTGTTAACAAATAAACTTGTGTTTTAATTCCTAAAGTCCCACTTTACACAAGCTCCCCTATGTAAACATGATTACACCATTAATACCATTACATTGTGGCATTATGCTCTTGTGCTTGCTGCTTGCTCCTCCCTTGGGGTCACATCTTCTTCAGAAGAGAGAATGAGCACTGTGTCCTCCTCCCCAGCACAGCGGCTCCCCTCGTAGTTTGTGTCGTCACTTCCCACACTGACTTTTTTACTGTTGAGCTACACACTGCTTCGATCAAGGTCCTCACTGCCCGTCTTCACTGCTATGCTCCTCTCTCGCAGTCCTTAGCTGGGCTCGGTTCTCTTTGCTGGTTCCTCATTTGACTTGTAAAGACTGGTCAAGCAGATCAACACCTGTCATTGAGAATTCTCTGACTCTCTGAATCTTCCATCCAGCGGCACAACAAGAGAAAATATTTTAAAAAAAATACATCTTTTTTTAATTAATTAAAAAGCAACAAAATATGTCATTTGGCTATGGGTACTGCATCAAGCTGTTAAACCCTATTAACATAATAAGCACCTTCAATTATTGGTATTATAAATAATCAGTGCAGTGCAAATTGCTTGGGCATTACATGCAAGTTAGCATCCACGTCTGCAGGTCTGTAATAGGTCAAGGACTGTGTCCAGTGCGCGGTACAGTACTGTATTTAATCTGTACTGTTACTGCTCGGTATGATAGACTGCAGTAGGCAGCCACTATATTATCCCTCCCACGCAGTGTGCAGTGAGGCTGCCACTATAAAGTCCCAACAGTGTTGCAGTGCAGTCACAGCCAGCAGCACCAGGAGATACTTCACCAGGAGATGCTTATCCCCCGCTTTAATATAGTGTTAGCACTGCTTATTGAATACAGCAATAAAAAGTTTTTCGTTTGTACTTCTTCGTTAGGACTGCAGTGATGCGTTGTAGTGCGCATCGTTAGCCTGTATGTGTTGTGTGCGAGACCCGGCGATGCCTGAAAGGAAAGTCACCGTTTCACAAGTCCGGACGATGCAAACTGCCTTTCCGAGTCCATGATCTCGTCAAAGATGGTGGCAGCTCACACTTCTGCCCATTCTTCTGCCTCTGCAGAATGGATAGTCTGCCTCGATAAGCGGTAAGCTGAATGATTTGCCTTTTATTCATTTTTTATTTTTTATTTTTTTTTTTTTTTGTTTTTTCTCTCTCTACTGACTTCGCTCGTGCTGAGTTTGGTGGATCACATTGCGATTTCAGAGCTAGATACTATGTCTGAGAAAGATCCAAGTTGCCATCCAGTCTGCCGTACAGGTATATCGCGTTATCGATATTTGTAGTCACGTGAGCACGCGAGGCTAAAGTTGTCTGATCAGCAGCTTTTTACGTGAATTTTTCACCTTAACTGGCGCAGCAGTTCCCTTCTGGCTAATATTAATAAAAAACTGGTGGAATAAGGCGTCGTTGTGAACGTGGCCTGACCTCACATGCCCTTGATTACATCTCTAAGCGTTGGGGATGAACTGGTACTTTATTTCCGTTTTTCCGATGGTGCCAATCTCGAGCTAGGATGGTTTTGTACTCTTGTGTTTCTTGATGTGAGGACAGGTAGCAGCAGCAGCAGCAGCACCGCAGTGGCATCAGCTTTGTTAATGCAGACGCAGAACATCAGCCAGGTTTGTGTATTCAGGCTGCCAGACTGCCCCCAGTTCAGTGTGCCACCTCACAAACAACCAGTCTGTCATTGTTTCACCTGTAAACTTCATCTCCAGCCTTTGCACACAAGGGCAGTCTGTCTCCATCACATGATCCTGATACATCACCACCTGCAGGTGAAACCAGGGTTACACGGACCTTTTTATTATGTGATTATCAACTCCAGTCTCTTTTCTAATGTGTTTATGGCACGCGCAGATCTCATCATGTCGGGGTAATGGGCTGCGGCCCGTCCTTATCCAAGATTAATGGCTCCATCATCCCGGAGCAAATCAATATATGCACAGTTTTACTGCCATCCTCACTTGGAGATGGATGTGGATGATTAGCCAGATGCCTACGACACTTGCCATGCCAAGTAATTGGGCACAGTGCCGAAGACACGGCCGTAAAACGAAAACCTTTTGGATCTTCCACAAACTGTGAATGGTCAGTTTATGCCTGCTTGATTGTTACAGCGTTGCTATTTTACATTCAGCAACAAATTTCATTGGGAACACCCCTCTAATTCTCCCCTTTGCTCTCAGAACAGCCTGAATTCTTTGTGGCACAGATTCAACAAGATGAGGAAGACATAACTTTGAGATTCTGGTCCACATTGCTGTCATTTTGTCAGCTGTAAGTTCATGCTTTGTGTTGCCCCTTCAACCACGTCCCAATAGCGCACCTATTGAATTCAAATCTGGTGAATGGAGAGCCAGTGAAGCACACTAAACTCATTGTCTATTCATGTAACCAGTTTAAGATGACTTGTACTTTGTGACTATGTGCTTTATCATGCTGAAGACAGACTGTGGCATTTAGATGATGCTTGATTGGTATTAAGGGCCCAATGTGTGCCAAAAAAACATTTCCCACACTATTACACCACCAGCAACAGCTTGAACTGCTGACAGGTTGAGACCATGTATTCATTTTATTTAAGCCATATAACACTGCCATCTGCAGAAACTGAGTTTCGTTAGACTAGGCTACATTCTGTAACCTTTGACTGACCTATTTTGGTAAGCATGTGCCACTGAAGCCTCAGATTCCTGTTTTTGGCTTAAGAGGATTGGAACCTGCTGTTGTAGCTGAAGTTATGTGTTCAGAGATGCTGCTGCAAACCGTTGTTTAAATTACTGTAGCCTTTCTGTCAGGCCAAACAAGTCTGTCCATTCTCTTCTGACCTCTTTGATCAACTAAGCTTTTCCACACACAGAACTGGTGGTCATTGGATGTTTTTTCTGTTGTTGTTTTTTGCAGAATCCTGTATCAGCACTTTTAAAAACACTCAAACCGCCCTGTCTGGCACCAACAACCACAGTCACACCACAGACATATTCACACAGATGAAATTTTTCCATAGTCTGATGTTTAATGTAAATACTAACTGAACATCTCAACCCGTGTTGCATTAGTGCAGTTTGATTGGCGGGTTTTTGCATGGCTGTGCAGATGCACAGTGCTTACCAATAAAGTGGCCAGTAAGTGTATATTAAAATACTATATACTATATAAGCTTTGATGTTAAATATTAAATGTATATTATATAACTATACTCTATATTAAATATATACAATATATATAATATATCAGTAATGCTGGTTCTCTTTTGAAATTTTCTCAGTGATGGTAGGACTACACTATTTATTACCTTATTAGTCTATTTAGTCAACTTGTAATTGTAACAATTCACACAATTCATAATTTAAGTCTGTGTTTCAATACTGCAACAACAAGGAGGGTCTGAAAAGTGCCTTGTGCTAATATGTGAATGTTTCCATTGTCAGTTTGTTATAGTGCTTAAAGCTCTGAAATTACAATCGGCACAGTGGAGATTTGCTTGTTCGATACAGACTGCTTTCCCACTAAACAAAGGCTATACAACAATACAGTGAATGATCCCTAAGTTCTGTTAAAATACATTGAAATAAAATATGATCCACTACATAGACACACCAATAATAATGTGCACAAACACCATACATCATTCATTTAAACATCACTTTCAGTTGTGGTTCACATATATGTAGATCTGTGATGCAAAGTCCATTCATACAGACTCAGAAATAACATACATATGCACTGGAGGTTTGTTTGTGTCTCCTTCTGTGTGGCTTATGCATGCCAGTGCAGCACTGCAGAAACAAGACTAATGAGGAGAAACTGGACATTTAGATTAAACCCTCCATCACCGGACTCTGCAACTCAGCACTTAACTGCAATAAATAAAACATATTAATAAGCCGTTTGATTTATGTTCAGTTTAAAATCTCGGGTGCTTTGACTGTGGTTGTAAAGCGCTTGCTTAAAAATTGGCTTTCGTTGGCAGTGGACCTGATATGTGCTGCTCTAGCAGAAATACAGTCATGCGCACAACAATCCCTGACTGCATTTGTCACTGTTCTTATGGAGCTCATTCTATAGAATAGACTGGCTTTTTAGATATGGTGGCAGGTGATGTTATACAATCCGGGCCATATAAATAAAGTGCATGTAAATAAAACATAATTCATTTTATGCTCTGTTCTCCAGCATTTGAAATGAAACAATCCTAATGTGTGTGGACAATATGATGATATTTGTTTTTATTGTGATAATTGACATTTCTGAGCATATTGTAAATATCATTGGTCTTTAGAAGATCAGTGCTTCAGTTCATGCTTGTTTTAATTGCTTTTTGTTTTGTCTTCAGGGAAAAAATACCATTCAGTTTGTACAATTAAGACGCTTCTGTGCACCTTAGACTTTGAACTGATGCTGCTGTCATCACTAACATAGTCATGGAAAACATATGAGTGCATTCCACTGGCAGTTGTACTTGCCAAATACTAATTGGGTCTTGCGTTGGATGAGCTGTTTCTTTGCTATTTCTATTACTCTGGTAAATATGAATCGATATGTCATCTGACCATCAGTCATACCTTTTGTTTATTTCCAGTACTATAATCCTGAACCTTAAAGCTTGTTCTCTGATAATCAGGAACAATTAATGTTATTTTCACGCAACATGCTCCTGGGTCTGGGTTAAAATGTGGCATTTGTGGTGACAACATGGCGTGGTGCACCAGATGTGTTTGCATAGTAAATGGGGCTTTAGTTCCTCTTTAACAAACACATTCACACACAGACGCAGATGAAAGGGTGGCCGTTTGCAGTTTGCTCAGGCGTGACTCACCAGTAAGTCCAGCTTTAAATACACAAGGTTTGTATTTAACAAGACCACTGACGTCTGTCCACCGTTCTTTTAGAACTGTTTAAACTGTAATATTCTACTGTAACAGATGATAAAGGTCTTGATCATCCGAAGACTGCTATCTGATTGGTTAAAAATGTTATGCTATTCCAAGGTATATATTTCATTCCTAAATCAAACCACAGTTGATGCTGCTTGTTAGCTCTAGTCCCAGAGGAGAGACATAAGCCTCAAAAGTAAGGGAGTAAGGCCGTGTTTGCCGGCTAATATGTTGATAAAGGTTGGCTCTGTAGGATCGTTTGAATGTTAGAAATGCAAACTTGGTTGCTGCATAACTGAAGGGCTCAACATCAGTCTCCCATAATCCTTCACACATGGTGCAAAACCATTTAAAGAAAGACAGAAATGGATGTGAACGTGTCACGTTCCTTAGTTACTAATTATGTGACCACTGAAAAGCAGACTAGCAGCACAAGCAAAGTTGTTCTCCAGCGTTCACTCTCAGACATGATTGAAATCAAACGTTCATTTCCATGATATAGGCTCTTTAATTTTAAGGTATTTTTCCAGAATTCAGGAACATGTATAAACAGCATCACAGTTGTTATGCAATTTGTGTTCACTTGGATAAACAATGAGTCTCAGTCTTCAGGAACAATCTGGTCCTGGTGTTCCCTGCATATTTCCCTACTCTAACAAACCCAGTTAATCTCAGAAAGGACTTGTTACTCAATTCATTAGTTTTATATGGTGTCTTGGGAGCAGAGTGAGTTCTAAAAGGTCAGCAATATGCCAGGACTAGGATTGAGTACCACTGAGTAGAAAAAAGTATTGTATTCTCTATTGTGCTGTACTTGGCTATTTACAGTTAAATGTGATGTTATTTCTTTTCTGTTTATCAGTATTCTGGATAATTGTCTTTAAATGGGATTGCTGTCAAGTATGAATAATGATGATGGTTTGTATAGACCCACAGAGCGTTCCGGAGAAGATGTAGACATCATCATGGCCCGCCTAAAGAGTGTGAAGGCGTTTGAGAAGTTCCACCCCACCCTGCTGCAGCAAATCTGTTTGTGTGGCTTCTACGAGTGTCTGGAGAAAGGCATAACATGTAGGTCACACACTCATAGACACAACGCATGCATGCAAGTGTTCAAAATCCACACAAATCCATATACACACAAACTGTATGTTCTTATTTTCGTGTGATCTGTAATGTAGTGTACAGACAGGGGGATATCGGCACCAGCTGGTATGCTGTCCTCTCTGGCTCACTAGATGTTAAAGTTTCCGAAACTGCAAATCATCAGGTAATGTTGCACCTCTTCTGTATGTTAACCCTGCTTTCTATGATTATAAATGTTTACAGGCCTATTTTTTCTTAATAATAAAATATCATGACTGTAAATGTTGTCTGAACAAGGCAGTCATTGAAATGGATTATACTGAAATATAAACATGTGAACTATTTTAAAGGAGCAGTTTGTAAGATGACACAACCTGTCATGTTCATTACTTAAACAATAGGGGGCAACATAAGGCCAAAAATGCACAATCCCTCCTCCTCCAAGCTCAGTTCTGTCAGGTCTAAAAGAAGAAATTGTGTCAGTTCAGCATCAAGCTTTAGCAAATGGCAATGTAAACTGTTCTGTTTGCTGCCAAATGTGGTTTCTTGCAGGGAGTGGGTGGCAGCAGTCGCTTGCCAAGAGTTTCAACCGTCATTGCATTTACTCTTTCTTTCTTTGACTAGCTTTTATTAAACTATTTAACAGCTGTGCCATTAACCTAATAGACAAGAGATTAGAAAACCATGTCGGGGCACTAATACATCTTGACTCAATGCTATGATGACTCACTATCACCTCTGAAGGTACAAAGTGGTATCAAGAGACAGCATGGGCAGAGGCTAGCTGATTAGCTTGCTAACTTAGTAAGTAGTTATCCCCACAAAATGATACATAGTCGTCTTTGATAAACTGCCAAAACCTTTTTTTACATTCTGTATAATAAGTGTTGGATTGTATTCAACTAAAAATCTCACAAATGCATTTAACCAATATCCTTATGTGATGTTATATATGTATGTATATTGCCACTTTGGGCTCGTTTCATTTTAGAAGCCCTAGAACGCCTGTACTAATTTGTACTTGAAATGCCTAACAACAGGGTGCAATAGTGCTCACTCACCCACTCGGTTTCTTTCTCTATCACTCCTTTCTGTGGTGGTGTGAGTGGCCCATTATGTCTTTAACGTCAAAGCTGCAGTATGAATTTTTTGTTAAAACTGAAAGAAGTATCATGACTTAGTCAGAGGAAAAAAAGACTAAAACATGGTGTGTGTGAGCGCAGCTGTGAGTCATCCTGTAAAGCCTGCAATAACAATTTTAAAGTCTAAGGGATTGAGTGAGACTTTCTCAGGCCATGTAATACATCTTTACATATTAATGTCACATGCACAGAGTCAAAGGGAGGGTCTGACTTGATGTTTAGGTCTTAAATGCAAAATCTGCATTACTACTATTACTATTACTATTCAAGACATGATCACAGCAGTAAGTAATTAATCTACAGCCTCAGATGACACATCAGATAACGCCAAGTTCAAACTGAGTTCTCTCAGTCTCTAAAAAGCTTGAGTTGATGCTTAAACTTCTACAGAAGTATTTTTAAAACCTAGTATTTATACTTCTACCTGAGTAATGAATGTGATTACCTTTGACACCTTTGGGTACGGCCAGTGTTACAAACCATTCTCCTCCACATTGTGTGCAATTACACATTTCTATCAAAGAGGTCTCCAAATCTTATACAGTGCAGGTTTAATGTATTTTATATGAAACTGCCTAAACTTGGATGTCATGTCACACCACACAGCAAGTATGCGCCCAGGCTTTTCTGATGAGACATTATTGTGCCAAATTGCCTTTACATGTGTTGACCTTCTTCTTTTTAAGGATGCGGTCACTATTTGCACACTGGGCATTGGGACTGCATTTGGGGAGTCCATTTTAGACAACACACCCCGCCATGCCACCATTGTAACTCGAGAGTTCAGTGAGTTGCTGCGCATCGAGCAGAAGGAGTTTAGGACCCTGTGGGAGGTAAGAGAAACCCACACTGAACTAACATTGCTTGATCTTATTACAGTATATTTATTACGCATCCTGCATGAGCTCACATATATCACCCTGTATATAGTGAGTGTGTGTGCAGACATTGGTTTTAGTGCTTTTGATTATGCTGTTCATGCTTTTGTGAAGGAAAGGTGTTTATTTAAATAGAATTTGGGAAGGATCAATATTTTGTACTGTGGTAGTCATAGTTACTGGTTTGATGTTTTGTCTGTTGTGTCCAGCAGGGGGAGGTCTTTGGTAAAATAAACTTTCATTCTCTTAACATCAGTCTTTGAGCACATGGGACTGAATTACAGAAAAGTAGACTCACATATATATTTGTGGTTCCAGTGCTGACAGATGAGTTAGCAGATGAGTATTACGATGCTTTAAATGTTACTATATAGATATTTTATTATTGATAAATAAATAGAAACAATGCAATTAAAAGTGTATACCCAAAATTATCTGCCCAAGTGTTAGCACTCACTTTTAATTCAAAGCTTGTTTAAAACTAATTGAAATGTATATAACCACACTTATTTGTAAAGCAACTTACTTCATTTAAAGGTGTACATTTTATTAAAAGTATACACGAAACAGCTGGCATACATTTTCCCTTGTTTCTTTCTTTTATTGAAGGATAAATAAAAAAGATATAGCTACAGCCAATACTTCATCCTGACTTTAAAGCAGAATTCCACAGATTTTTTTAAACATCTGCATAATTCAGTCATTGAGACATAAGCAAAGTCATTCAGAATGTTTTAATGTGAAATGATACATCGTAGAGAAACCCGATTTTAATTTTTTACAATGGTAGTAATAGGAACCGGGGGTTGCAGTGTGCACAATGCATATGTAGTCACACTGTTTACTATCCAGAATGTCCAGTAAACCTACCAGTTTTTATGTATGTCATGCAGGTAATAGTCAAAACAGTGGTACAATTTGTTAAATAGGGTGTGTTGGGTCTCAGGCATCAGGCAAAATGTTCCTAACCATTTCGTCTAATGTCTGTCTGTTTTATCGCTGTAAGAGTCTTTAAATGCTTTGGACATATATCTGGTTCCATCATACAAATGAGATCAAACTACTCTTAATAATTCTGAATATTTGGTGGAATCCCCACATTGATTTGTCTAAATATTTCCTCTCACACTGAGACAGAAGCATTTATATCTCACATGCATCAGTATAGTCACCAGGTCTTGTGTTGGTATTGTAAAGCTTTGGAAAGGGACAGAGAGAGAGAGAGGGAGAGAGAGAGTGTGCCTGCTTCCTTTAAGACAGTCTGTCTCGGAGGAGATTCTGTCACAGTTTTTTGTAGTGTGGGTCAGGCAGTGGTTAGTTCTGGGCCTCTGTACAGGTGCTTGTATGCAGTGGACAGCAGAGAACCAAGAATACAAGGAGTAAGAGAAGTACCCTGGCTCTTCTGGCAGGTCAGTGTGTGTGGTGAAACGTTTTTCTCTGTTCTTTTGACCTATTCTGTTATATAACGTCTATAAACTATTCTCTAAACTACTTGCAGAGTTGAGTATTAAGCAGTGCTTGGTAGTAACAGACTGTAACATGCAATATGGGGTTTGTAATTTGATTACAAATGTAAAGTACTTGTAATTATGAGTATGAAACCTTCAGAATGGATGAAACTCAAATTGCAGTTACTTTTTATGGATCATTTTATTTAAGGATGTTTAGGTTTGGACTGGGCAACATTTGTAAATCAGTCTGTTCATTCTTTTTATGGAATGAACAGTCCTGATAGTTCTTAAACCTGATAGGCTAAGCCTAAAATGTATAAAATGACAGCTCAAGAGTAATTCAAACCCAATCAGATAATATTATAGCATTGTAAGTAAAAGATTATGTAACTGATTGCATTTGTAACCAGTACTGGATTCGATTTCTTGAGTAATCTGCTTAGCACTGGGTCTTAGTGGTTTATTACTGAGAGGTGTGAGACCGGTGCTGGAGAAATTCGTTTATAAGCATCCTCCATCATCATTTGGATGGGAAGCTAATAATCACTGTGACTCTTGACTGTCCACTTAAGCCACAGAAGTTTTTCAGGCATGTTTGCCTGGTCTCGTCTTTTTGATATTTCTGAACTGTTGATCATTGGTATCCTCTATAATCAGTAGAGTGATGTCATTCAGCTGTGGGATTGTGTGTGAGCTAATGGAGTTTCACTTGGCCTGTTCCATTAGTCACTTATCATTTGCTCACTGGGTGGAGGGGCTTCGACTAAGAGCACTCAACAGCGATTACCAAAGAAAGCAGTCTGACGAATATTCATAATTTCTCCCCCCCCACCCTCTCTAATCTATCTCTATCTCTTTCACTCACCGTCTGTCTCTCTTATTCTCTTTCTATGTTTCCTCTTACTATCTGTCTGTCTCTCTTGCGCTCCTTCTCTCTCTCCTACTTCAAACTCTCTTTTGCCCTCCCTTTTCTCTCTCTCTGTATATCTCTGTCTCTGTTTCTGTCTTACACTCTCTTTAGTTGTCTTTTGTCTGTTTCTCTTTCTCTCTTTCTTTCTGCATCTTGCTATTTTTTCTTTATCTCACTCTCCTTCTGTCCCCCTCTTTGCCTATGTCTGTTTGTAGTTCTGAAGGAGACCTTCTTTGAAAAAGATGTTTTATGGGCCATGTTGAACAGCATGTGTTAAGATGAGAAATCGCAGTGTCCAGCAATGACCTTCCATATATACTAGGACAGATAGGGGGTCTGCTATTAAAGCTTAAAGAGTCAGTGTATTTGATTATTACGTGTGTGTGTGTGTGTGTGTATGTCTGGCAGGCAGAGTTGACGGATAGGAAGTAAAAGAGACAGTCTGTTTATATGTGTTTGCAAGGATGTTAAGCTTGGACAGTGTGACCATGTCCTCCCACACAATCCCACACCAACTCTCCGCCAGTGCACACCGCGCCAGTTTAAAAACAGCGCTCCAGTAACAGTGGTTACTGCTTATCTCCACATGACATCACAGTAAAGACGCTGTCTTCTTTTAAGACAGGATGGACAAAATCAGTTTAGATTGCTCTGGCTGCTGTACTGCTTCCCCCAGAGTGATCAGACTGGGTACCTCTGAACTTCTCTAAATCACTGTCCCTCTGTAGCTTATTAAATCCAATGAAATGGAGAAGTTGTCTGAAAGAATATCTTATTTAAGCTTGAAGCTGAAGAACCTCAATTTCCATATTGAAACAGGGATCTAGCCTTGTCTCAGCAGACTTTATTTGCATACATGGTTCACAGACATACAGCTGACCTCCTCGACGTGTCCTCCCATTGTCTTCCCAAGTACAGCTTACATAAAACATACACAGATCACATACTCTTAACATATTTCTTTAATTATATGAACCACATGTACACATAACCTGCATATATGCTCACGAACATCCTTTAGACATTTACTAGTTTACATTACTAACAATTAATAAACAAAATGTACTTGTATCTAACTGCCACACCATCTACAAATAATGCATCATATTAAAACAACTGCAGCACTTTCGCAGCCATTAATATATGACATATAGCACATGTTAATAGCAGGTGTCTCTGTGTCTCCAGAACTGGAGGGTCTAGCTTTTGGACTTCTGGGTTGATCTGTGGCCTTAGGTTGTTTTTCGGTAGACACAGGTCTAATTTTACTGCCAAAATATTTTGTATGAATGTGATGGGCTTATGCAACCACTGAAACGTGTCCCTGCCACATTCATGCCTTAATTCTGCTGCTAGGTTTTCCATAAATATAATAAACCATCAAAAATAAAATCAAGCAATATGTAATAAACTTACAATATACTGTATACCACCATTGCAGTTTGCCCCATTTCTTTATTGAGTGTACTAGAGTTTGCCATAGCTTCGCTCATCATGGTGAGCCACATTGTGATTTTCTGAAACAAAGTTACTTAGTTATGACCCACCTATTTATACATATGACAACAGTTACCATGGTTAAAATACATGAAAATAAAACCATCTGTTCTTTTTTATTTCATAGATAAAAATAGTAGATATTTTAATTATATATAACCCACCAAACTGGTGGTTAATGATGTATTTCTAACCCTAAAACTGGATCAAAACAGTTGGCAGAAGACAGTTATCGGGAAGTGAGGATTGTCCACCCCAGAAAATTCCACCCCAAAGTTTTTCTTTGTTTTTGTTTGTAATTCTGTCATATGCTACTGTTTTCCATTGTGTGCTGTTGTTTTATTAAAAACAATGTGAACAGCGTATGTTATTAAATAATAAATAAGATCTTTAATTGTCTGTTTACAGTAATACAGTAAACCTCTTTTGTAAGTTATCAACTTGAGATTTGACCACAGCTTTTCAAATGTGAGGGATTTTTTTAAATTAATTCAGTTATTGCATCATTCTCAATGTTTTAAACTTTCTCAGGCAACAAGAAATTATCCACAACTCTGCCATATTTATTTATTTATTTATTTAATGTTTTTTTAACTGTGACTCCACACTTTGAACTGTATTGTAGATTATATTTAACTTTTAATAACTTGTCTGGCGCCCATTGAAAACGAATACATTCAGTACATTTAATACATTTCCCATTATATTACAATCAGATAGGATTGCTTGCACAAACTTGGGAAAATTACATCTGTGTGTGAAAAGCTTTATTAGCAATGCTGTATTAGCAGCTTTGAGTTTCCTTTCTATGGAGAATATTGGGCCTCTAAGGTCTACATTTTTTCCTCTCCTCTTCAGATGAAACAATAAAGGGAACTGAGAGCAATTCAAATGGGCTCTGTGCAATTAACACTTTTAATTCCTGTTGAAAGAATTAGCATATTGTGTGTCTGGGTGAGACCAGCCAGATCTAATATAAATGGATACCCCAGAAAAGCCTTAAATAAAATCTGAAAAAGAGACACTATTCACTAGTTTCTTTGCTATTCATCTCAGGCTTGCAAGAACGAATGTCTGTGGTAATAGAGCGGATTGCTGTTACTACTTACTTACGTCATGTTCGCTACAGTTTTCTTTTCTTCAGCTGGTATATCAAGTGGGTATAAGCATAATGCATAATGTGCATATGAACGTGCTGATAATAGTATTTCCTAGTATGCCTGCAGATGTTAACACATGTAACACTACACAGACACACACACATTCATGTACGTTCAAAAACGTGCTCTCTTTCATACCTGTGTCCACAATCAACACAGTTACCTAGTCAGAGTAATTCTGCTCTCAGACACAAGCTTCAGGTAATGTCTACCTGATCAATATCTGCTCTGTAGTAATTAATGCACATTGGTAGAATATCTAGAGCTATGTTTCTTAACCAGTGCTATGGACCAAAAGTAGGTGGTAAAGCACTTTTTATTTAAGCCAATATTAAAGAGCACCAGTGGTTCGTAGTAGGCTGATGACAGTATTTTGACTTGACAATACAAAAAATAGTTGGTAAAAAATACAGTGTCATACAATGCATTTATTTATTTAGCAGTTTCATTAGTCTCTGATGTCTACATAGAAAGTATGTGACTTGAAAATGCCCAAATTCAGTTTTACACTAGAATGAAACAAGCTGTTTCCCTTTTTTGGTGAGCTCATGAATATGTAGATGAGCTCTGCTTTGATTTGCTGGTTTACAGTGAGGTACCACATTGATCAGGGAGAAGCAACCTGTTGAAACAGACAGAAAAATAAAATGAACCTCTGTGCAATAATCTGAGTCGCCATACTGTTTAATTGTCTGTGCTAAGATTACCTATACTCTACTGGCTTTTTATTCTTGACAAGAATGTCAGTGTGTAACTTTTAAGATAATGTGCTTCAGCCGTCAAGAAGTGGTTACAGTCATACAGCATGTCTGCTACTTACAGGTTGTTGTTGGTGTTGTGATGCAAATAAAGGTGGAACTGCAAGTGTAATTAAGGTGTATTTCAAGGAAGAGACAACAGTGTTTGAAGTTCACCGTATGTCAATTCTATGTACCGAGCACTCCTTACTCAACTATGCTAACATAAACACAGATTTTCATTATATATCACCTTTAATATAAGCCACACAGCACAGCACACAAAAGCATCATCATACACACACACACACACACACACACACACACACACACAAATCACTTGTTAATTTGTCACCATTCTGTTGATATTTTATGTTCACTGATGCTTATTGCATATTTGGTGTGGTAGGCATGTTGAAAACTTGCCAAAAATGACATTTTTAGAAAAGCAGACTGAATTCAGTTTCCCTGTGAGCCTTCATTCTTTCTAGTGATGATGGGCCTTGAGGTGGAACAGGTTGAGAACCCCTCATCTAGAGGACACACGCTCTTGCCCATTCAGAAACACACACATAAAAAATGCTCACCATGTAACAAAGAAAGAGGATCTGACAAAAACCAGCAGCACCTGTTTGTATGTCAAATATCTCATTTCTATTTCAAAGCTGGCGGCATCTGATTGGTGATTACGCTGTCGGTTTTGAAGGAGAGCTTTCCCTTTTGAAGCTGGATGGCTCTGTGGATCTTAAAGCCTTTATAGAGGCAGAGAGAGGCTTTAATGCAAGCAAATGGGCCAGCAGAGCCTGTTTTCGCAGCAGTGTCCATCTATCTCTCTCTCTTTCTCTCTTTCTCTTTCAGCTCTAATTCAGCTAGCAGGAATAGCATGTGCGCTGCAGTGATTCCACAATAACATCTTTGTTCCAACATAATTTTAATTTTGCTTTTGATAGTGCATAGCAGCATTGATAAATCTCAATTCCACAATATTTTCTATTTCTATATCACAGTATCAGAAGACATGTAGGTTTATATTAATAAAAAAATGAGGCTATGCTTTCTAAATGCTGCTCTGGCTGAAAGACTATATCAGAAGTTTGACTTTTTTTTTAATTGTCCTGTTAATAACACCAAAGGGAGCCTTACAATGGGAGCTTAAATGATGGACCAAAAATATGCTGCCAAGCCAATAAATGACAAGCACCCTTGTGATAATTATTCATAAACGCTACTTTTGACTGGCTCCCATCACTCAGAGAGTCCTAGTTTTGCTGAACTCACCCTAGTTTTTATGTGGTTAGAATGTGAAACAGTCTGCAAATGACACGCATGCAGTTAAAAACAAAACAACTACTTTGCAACAGGGACACCAGTACATCATGCAATGTAATGAAATCTTTTTATGTGTTTTCCTTTATCAATACCATCAATATGTCTTGAATCAGTTTGTATTGATGTTATGATGGTATTAGGCATCATAGATTACATGGTGTTTACTAGCTTTCTCTAAGAATATGAGTGTTTTAATGGAGTGCTGTATTGCAGTAGGTAGGTGTTAGGTAAATAACATATCTGCTCTATCAACTGTAACTGTAAGAACGGGCAGGTGTGAAAAGGAACACTGTATTTGTCTGGAATCTGTGCTATAGAACACTCACAACTGTATGTTCAGCCTGAATAGCAACTTAATGCTATAAATTATTGAGCTTCTGCATGGAGGTTGGTCCTTACTTGGGATACATGTTTATGTTTAGTTTTCTGTGATAGTGCTGGAAAATTCCAGCTACAGTCATTACATAGAACTTACAGACCACAAACATCAACAGTGTAGCACAGAGACCGCCAATCTATTAATAAAATGTCCCAGTTGTTGTCTAAAATATGGGAGGCGGGGGGCTGTACCAGCAGCTGACCCCTCCCTGAGAGTCTGGAGTGGTTGCTAGGCGATTAGAGTACTCCAATCATCATCATGCTCTGATGAATACTCACTCTCTCCAGCACTGAGCAAGACCATGCTACACACACACACACACACACACATGCACGCATGCAGCAGTCCGTTCATACTCAGAACCTCGCAGCGGCATCACCCTCTTACACATGCACGAGAGCATCCTGCCATTCGCCTCACACACATCAGGAGCTCACATACACACACACACACACACACACACACACAGTTCAGCAGAAGAAGAGATGCAGGCTCAGTGTGTGAGAGAGTGAGTACCAACAGAGAGAGAGAAATACACTGACTTCTTAAAAATCCCTGCACTCATGGGGCATCTTCTACTGTAGGTAAGTTTTGTGTCTCTCTCTCTCATTCTTTTTCTGTATCTCTCTCTCCCTCTCTCCTTTCCCTCTGTATCTCTCTTACTTTCTGTATTTGTCTCTATTTGTTGCCCTTTTTCTTTCCTCGTGTATTTATCTCTGTTTCCCTCTCTTTCTCTTTCCCTTTATTTCTCTATTGATATCGCTCTCTGACTTTCTCTGTTTTTCTCTCTGTCTCTCTCTCCTCGCTCTCTTTCCCTGTTTCTCTTCCTCCATCCTTTCATCTCTCTCCCTCTCTTTCTCTCATGTCTCTTTTTTCCATGTCTTTTTCTGTCTCTGTGCTGTTCTCTTTCTCTCTTTCTCTTCTCTCTCCAGTTTCTCTCTCCTTCCTTTCTCTCCTCTCATGCTTTGTTTTTGGTCTTCAACCTGTTTCTTTATGCAGGTTAATGTTCTCTCAGGTGAGCGTGCTTAGTCACTGTAGCTTTTTAAAGTGGCTCTCTGAGCCTGTTTTATTCTTCATCACTGCATGGACTGAAATGCTTAGCTTAGCTGCAAGTTGATACGCAGCGGTGACTCTGCGTGAGGTTTATTGTTCGTCTGTGTGGGTATATATTAAAATGAAGGAACAGAGAGAAACGGTTCATGCTGGAGTTCAGTAACTGAAATCTGTATGTGTGTTCTTGTTTTGGGTACAGTAATTATTAGTGTTATAGTTCTAAAGTTATTATACAGTTGTAGTGATGGGAGTTTCTGTATAGCAGTGTTTTCTTTTGAAGAGGAGAGGAAAAGTGCTTGATGGCTAGAAAAGCCAGGTTACCTACGTTAGACAGATAACCCATATATGGGGGAGAGAAAGTAAGAGAGAGCGGAAGAGTAAAAGAGTGAGTTAGAGTGTGTGTATTATGTAATCTGTGTGAATAATTCAGCCGACTGAAGTGCAGTGGAGCACAGTGATGAGATGTGTATGTATATAGTAGCCAGTTGTCCTCCAGCATGTGAAAGTGTGTGTGTGTGTGTGTGTGTGTGTGTGGAAAGACAACGAGAGTAGTCTACGCATTTTAAGATCTGCTTATAAATATTTGGCATGGTGGGTGCATGGCATATTCTGATAGGATGCATCCAGATGCCTGGCTTTTAATCAATGAGAGCGACTTCGGTGAAAGATGGCAAATAGGAGACGCTCAGAAGAGACTGAGGGGTTTACAGGCACTATAGTTTAAATTAGGCCTGGGCAATAGAGCCCGTCGGCAGTGACTGACATTACCCTGTTGTTAATGCCTTAAAGGAAAACTTGCCATTTAGTGAAAGTGAACTGACAGGACAAATTTAATTTTAAACACTTCGTTAGATGTTACTAAATTATATGCACATATATTGTTTTAATCACTTTTTCTATCAAAAGAAGGAATTATTACAGGACATAATTAACAGCTATAAGTGTAAACAACATAAACAAATTCCACAGCCTCATTCGTGATTAACAACGGAAACAACTTTGTTAAGAGCAATTGTACAATGCACTGAAACTCCCTCATTACTAAAGCAGATCATGTGCGGCTGTCTGGAGTTTTTTCAGCAGCGGGTGCCTTCAACACATATAAACCCACATCAAGAGGAATTCACTTTTGCGTGTTAGCAG
The DNA here is from genome assembly GCA_021613375.1 of Megaleporinus macrocephalus. Taxonomy (NCBI): domain Eukaryota; kingdom Metazoa; phylum Chordata; class Actinopteri; order Characiformes; family Anostomidae; genus Megaleporinus; species Megaleporinus macrocephalus. Next base: position 21,870,306 of record CM038709.1, on the reverse strand, counting down.
TTAGAACTTTCAAAACAAAAGATAAGATAGCTTTAAAAACTTACTTAGTTACTTATTATTTCATTTAATGTGTTTTTTTCATTAAATTTGTTAATGATGAAAAAAATATTTATGCTAAGCATATATAAAATAGTAGGTAGGTCTAAGCTGCAGCAGCCCATCAGCAGTAGTGTGTTTGTGAGGCACTAATATTAAGCTATTTTTTTTATATTAAGCTATTTCCCATGCCTAATTTCAGTACACTGATTTTTGATTTTTCAGCACTATACTGGATTTAATATAGCCTTACAAATCACACAGTGCTGTTCTGTTCCAGAAAAGACAAATGACTTTATAATTCACTGTATCACTGTCTAAATTACACTTTGTTTAAGTAGTTACAAGTAGTTCAGTATTAGAAAACAGACTAGCCAGTCATCAGCACACAACTATAGCCTTGGTTCAATTGGTGAACTGGTGGTCCTGTCGCTCTAAATTGCGCGTGTGTGTGAGGACTGTGAGGCTGTTGAGTGTCCTATTTTCTCATTCTGCCTTTCAGAAGGGTGCTCATGAGCGTCCTCTGGTTGCCTGTAGGGCTGCCTTTTCTGGTTAACACATCGATGTGGACTCAGAGTGGCCTCTTATCCAAAATATATTGTGATACAGGTGAGAACTAGAAGTGAAGAAGTCTGATTAAAGCTTTCTAATTAACACGACACAGAAAAAGAAACTCAGATGTGATTTCAAATGTTTCATTGTTTTATTAATTTACTGTAGAGATAAAGTATGATTTTAATTATAATGGTATTTTGGTAAATTGTGTCTCTCAGTAACGTAATCTTACTGGGTACATGTGGACCCTGCATGTTGCACAGGTCTGTCCCCACGTGATGTTGTTCTACATACAATGTCCACATGTTGATGGCATGAAAGTGTGTACTTGGAGCAGGACAGGCTTTAGGAAGAGTTCTTTCTCTGGTGCTTCATTGCCTACACAATGTGTCCTCTTGTCTCTCCGTGTCGGGGTGACAGGTGTGTGTCATGACTGTGTTATTTCTGCAGGGCGTTTGTCCCGCTGGGTGCTGATATTGAAGATGATTTCTTATTCTTTGAAAAGTGATGGCAGCGTTTGGGACCTGAAAGGTTTCTTTGCAGTTCTGGAGCACAACGAGTGCTCGGGTTGTCATGGAGACCTGTTCTTAAATTTGATGTTTCCTCATCTGTTGTGTGTCCTTTTCGAGGATATTCAGTCCATCTGTGTTGCCATATGATGTCATGAAGCCATAATAATTTCACCCCTCCATTGTTTTGCTAAATTGGAAATGGTAGTAAATTGAATTTTACTGGAATAAATATTAAAATATTAAATGAGTCTATTTGTGTGGATAATTCATCAGTGTCACTGAAGTGAGCCGTTCTACTGCTCTCCATTCTTTGGAGCCCCTACATTTTGTGTTCTTGTCCCCAGAGAAGCATGTCACTCTAAAAGCACACCAATGCAAAGATAATCTGTTTAAGTGACATTGAATGATGACCTCCTGAGCTGCCAGTAATGAGGGGATTACCAGCTTCATTTTCTGAAACAAACAGAAAGCAAATAACATATTTTTTTTTAAGAGACGACCTCTTTTCATTGACTAATGAGCCTTTCAGATAGGAAGAGAAAAAAAATCAATTCTATGTCATATAAAATGACTTATCCAGAGTAAAATAACTGTCATGTGGCTAACAGCTATCATCAAAACAGACTAAAAGCATATTAGATACTGACAGAGTATTAATTTCTTTACATTGTATGCACAACTACCTCTGGTAGAAGTTTGGTAATGAATGCAAAGCAGCAGCCTGTATTTTTGCAGTTTACTTGCTTTACAGCTATATGCTTTAAATGCTGGCAGTAAATGATCTGTAATGTGACTCCGGAGTTCCATGTATTCCAGCCTGTTTTGAAGGGACTGTGAATGCACAGTGATTCAAATCATACAGCCATTGTTGCAGTAGTGCTTTAGCTCGAATTTGAAGGCGGGCCCTGATTACGACACTGCCTGAATCAACTAACACAGTGGCTGGGCGCTTTGAGTGCTTTGCTTATAGTTCTGTGTAGTTTGTCACTTTTCTCTGGGATTATAAACTCCTCAGAAACTGCAGGGAGACTGTACATCACATTACGTAAGCAATGGCCCTCATACGCTAGAAACATTTACGCTCATAATGAACGGTTGATTTCTTCACTGATCAAATCAGACTCATGCTCCTCTACAGAAGCGTGCAGTGGCACATCCCATCTCACTCAGTGCATGTCAAGTTCTCTGTGTGTGTGAAAGTCATCAGATGATTTTATATATTTTAATAAATATACTGAACTGTGCACAAGACCGTCCCTCATTTATTTAATCTCCAGTTAAAACAGCTGTTGAGTACTAGCAGTGTCAGGAAAAATATGAAGAGAATTTGTATCAAACAGAACATTTCCATGGCTAAGTGTAATGTTGTGATGTGGGAAACATATCGCTTTATGCAAATGCTTTTTTATTGAAACTGACAGCAGCAGAGAAAGTGCCAAACACGGCTGGCTGAAACAGCCAAGATAGCAGGCCGGTCACTTCTAACCATACAACTCTCTTTGAAAGTAGACGCTAAACCCACCAGAAGCAAACTACCACACAGCCCAGCACAGAAGAGCACATACAACACACATACACATCTAGCCAACAACTATATCTTATTTTAAAGATTTAAGTTTCTTTTGCTGCAAATCTGGTTCTAACGATAAGCTTTGTGTGTCCACAACCAGTAGCGGTTCACTACAACATCACACTTTTCAGTATTTACTGCATAAACTCTTTGCCTTTTTTACAGCTTCTGTTCAAGATGTTCAAAGAAGAAATGATCAGAGATATTTGATGTTTTTCCACACTTTTTTTAGAATTTTTTTAGAAGTTGATTGCATTTTTTGCTTCTCATTTTCTCATGTTCTCATGACCCAAGCACATCCAGTGAAGTCTGGACGGTGGGGTGGTCAGTACATTGCTCTAAGAAGACCAGCTTCTCAGGTTCTTTGATTGATTTGCAGATTTCCTTTTCTCAGTAACTTCGTTACATCTGCATAACTTTCCAGACCCATAGTATAAAATTGTCTTCTCACAGTCGAAGGATGGACAGAAATACTTGAGATTTTTTAAAATCTGAAACAAGAGTAGAGCTTGAAAGCTTTAAAACCCATGCCGTGGTTTTAGATGTTTTGATACTAATGATGTGGATAAAAGCATTTATCAGTGCTATATAATACAAAATAAAATGATTAACAGTAATAGATAAATACTCCAAAAACACTTTATTTTTTAATATTCAAATAATATTAATAGTATTAATAGGATTCATTATAATAAGCACAGTTATCAAATGTGGAAAAGCTTACTTCTTAGGTTTTTCTAAGACCTGCAGCAGTGAGAGAGAAGTCACTTTATAAGAGTGAGAGGAAATAGAAGAATACATATTGCTAACTCTGATTGCTACTGATTGGATCTGAAATCGTCCTATCGTCATGTTGCTTACCTTTTTTAAATATTAGTAGATTATCTAATATCAAATTTTAAAAGTAATTTTTAGCCATTGTAGACGCACAGAAGAAATATGGTGAATTTGAGTAGATGATTATGTGAACAGCGGTAACTCCTTGGTTTAAGGTCTGGAAGGATGGAAGAGTCAATACTGATAGATTTGCTATTAATATTTTAAATAATATTTATTTAACCTCCTGTTGCAGGAGAATGAATAGCATGTACTTAATACATGCTGCGTGTAGAAATCAGTTGTCTTGTGTATTTGTGTGTTTTTGGCTGTGGGTGCAGCCCTGTTATAAAAGTCAATTTAATTTCAACTCGTTACTGTTCTAAACGGTAGGATGTTCATTTGGACTGACAGTCCCACTTAGCCAGAGTGACATAATTATAAAGACTCTCTGGGTGAAACCTGTGTGTGTGTGCGTTAATGGTATTCTTACCCCCCACAGAGCACCGCTGGCTGTCATATCCTCTTCAGTCATAGGGATCTTCCAAAGCCTCAGGGGATTCTGAGTGATTTGTCAAGTTGCAGCTCTTGTTTGGACATGAGTGAAATCATTAGTGTCTGTGAGGCTCCATTGACTAGCTGTGTGTTCAAGCCTGGACTATCATACTTTTAGCAAAAAGATCCCACCCCCCTCCAAAACAAAAAACACTGCTACAATATATTGCACTATAAATAAGAATGGTTTACTCACTTATGCCATTTAATAGTACACTGTTTACTTTCTGCTTGTGTGCCTTTGCTTATGGTATGCAAGAAACATATTGAAAGTATTACTAGAACAGGATGACTTTTGCAAAATGTGGCCATTCATAGGGCTCGGTATTGTGTGACTCGAGTTCACAACCAATTCTGTGCTTTTTTGCTTTTTCCTTTAAAATACAAAAGTAATATAAAGAAATTTATCCACATGTAGTTAAAATCCAGTTTTACAAAATGTTAGCTACATGATGAGTGATAATGTGATGTAAGGATAGCTGCATGCAAAAGGTTGGGTGCCATGAGTAATAAATTATGTGTCTTGTGAAAAGTTCTGCAGATTTGATTGCAGAATTACTGTTTTTGTGCTTTCATAAAATGCAGCCTTTGCAGAAGTTATGGCATATTTCATATTGTTTGTTTCTTTTTTCCCAGTATGTTAAAGTGCTGATCTACACTTGATTCTCTCCTATTAACTTGGTGTGATGTTTTACAATGAAGTGGCAGAGAAAGAATGATGTTGGTGAGATTTTTAAATAACTTTGTGTACTGTTCAGTTCAGTTTGATTTTTGTGTTGCTAAACTTCTCATCACATGAAGTCACTGCTCTCCTGCTGCTCCATGTCCCATAAAAAACATCTGAAGAATTAAATTTGAAATTTGAAGAATTTAAAATGTTTTATTTTTTTTTATTGATGCTTGTTATGAAGATTTATTGTAGTGTTGCTAGGCACTGTTTTCTATTTGCATGAGCCCCATGTTGCAGGTTCCTCCTATAAGTGACTAATTTCATTTATTAGAGCACAGACAACTAGTTGTCCACATTGTGGGAATAAAATTGTACATTAGCTCTGCCCCTGACATCACGAGCTCACAGTGCTTGCCCGTGGTCCTACTTTACAGGTGTGGCACATATGGAACACCATGTCTGCAGACTGCAGTCTGAGTTGCAGAAGCACGCCTCTGCAGTTCACTAACTAGGTATATGTCACGATTATAATGTTAGTGCTGCTGAAACAAAATTGCTGCTCATATATCAATTAGATATATTAATGGGATCTACCCGTCAAAGGTGAAAGCCTAAGTTCTCTAATGTTGAGGGCAAACTATAATTAGATCTGTAAAATGACCATTAGACAGTTTGTTCTCCATTTTTCATGTTTTACTCTCCATTTAGAGCGACTGAGAGGCGCGGAGTGGTCTATTTTTCTGCAGAGGAGGTTCAAACATGCAGAGCTAAAACACACCAATTGGTAGTATGCTCACTTCTGCCTCTGGAAGTGGGTTTTTATTTGGTTTGGGAGTATTTGAAGCATTTGTGTACCATTCAACTGTATTATTTTCTATATTTCATGAGTAGAATAGTGAATGCTTTTTCTGTCACATACCTTCACTATCAAAACAAAAAGTAAATATATTTTCTTTGTACTGCAATCATGTGTCTCAGTTGGTAGTTGGTAAAAAGTTGGTAAAATATGAAAAACAATTATGGAAAATACGGTTAAAACATTATTAAAACTCTCTTCAAAAAGGTTTTCAGCCCAACTTTTGGGTTGGAGTAGCATTTTTGTGTGTAGCTTGTACTTAAGCCTAGACAACATGAGGGTCATGGTAGAGAAATATATGTTTCAACTTACAGCCACCCCACTGATATGAACATTTTGTGAGTGATATTGATTTTAAATAAGTGAACACAGAATATTGGTGGATTTTGTATTTATATTTAAACTTTAAAATTGTGCTTTAATATTGTATTGTCCTTATAAAGCACATTCTTGTCACAATGTATTGTAGGTATTGTCAGTACTTTAACAGCACTGACCTCTTGCATATTTCATTGCATAGAGAGCATGATTGCATCTGTTTGATTGGATTTAGTGCAGCACAGGAATGATTATTTACTTCTTTAGTTCAATTTTTCAGTTTTTTAAATACAAAACAAAGAAGGAACACAAGAAATTAAAGATGCTAAAACAAGCAAAAGACTAGTGGGTTTAAAGGTCACCAAAATAAATGTTGCGATATAACAAAACTGGTGGGGAAACAAAACAGAAAGCAAAGCCGAACAACTAGGGGTATAAATACGAAGAGAACAAGCAAGAAACACCTGGGGCAAATGAAAGTGCAGGGCTACAAACTACACACAGGTAAGGGGCATGGCCAAAGAGTGGAGCAAAGGAGGAGCTGGGAAACTGAAACAAAACCAACAAATAAACTCACATAAACATCAGAATCTTGGTAGTATTCTGGTCTTAAATAATATAAATATCGTTACACTTGACGTGAAGCTACCCACAATGATTCCCTATCTGTTAATTACTTCTGTTGTCACTGCAGGCTCGCTTATGAGGTGAAGCGCGTCAATCTGTCATTTAAAAATCGGAGCAAATGATTGAATACGTGCTGAAGTGAAATGACTAATGGGCTGTGGAATAGTTACAGTTAATCTGCAGTTGCAGGGGGTCATTTGCTCTAGTGAAGTATGTAACTATTCATAGCCAGAAGGTGACGGACGAACAGACTGATTTAATCTTTACAAGTCATTGCCATCGATTGTGTGGTGTAATTTTATATATAGAAATAAATTTAAAAAATACCTTTAAATAAATGTAATAAGTTCTTTACATGTTTGAAATATTTTTATTGTTTCTTGAAATCAAAATAAACAGAGGTCAAATGTTTAGTAAAACAGAATACGAATCATCAAACATTAATGTAGTTACTTGTTTAACTTACTATGTAGTAAGTATTGTAGTATTGTAGTTTTAAATATTGCTGAGTGGACATCAAACAATTTAACTTAATGTAACAGACATTTACATGCACATACGTGCCCTCTCTCAGTGTGGATTAGAGCTCTGTTCTCTGAGGGAGAATAAAATGAAGCCTGTAGTAACATCCCAGGTGTCTGCACAGACTAATGGACCCAGTGGTGCATGTCATTACTCACAGTGCTTATTAATGCCTGCATGTAAAACCCTGCACGGCTTGTAGGGAACAGATATTCACACATATCTTTTTGATTTGTTTCTCGGAGCCCTTCTGGTCATGATCGCTACAGAAAGTGTGTGATATGTAATCTGGAATGCAAATAAATCCTGGCTGAAACAGATGCTGCTGAATATGTGAGCCAGAATGAGGTGGCACAGTAGCAGGCTCATGCACGGAGACCAATGGTACTTTGAATTTACATTAATTTACGGTCAGTTGCACAAGAATACATGTGACATCAACACAATTGCTGTCTTTTAAGTTTACTTCTTTGGTGTTCATTCATTCACAACCAACTGACACGTTTTTCAACATGGTGCAGCTTGAAGCTAGCAAATGTTCATCCTGCAGTCCCCATTCTGAAGACGCTCTTTCATGTATTGTGAAAGACAAGCTTTGTAATTCTGGCTTTGCAGGAATTCTTCAGGGACCCCAAGTTTGTGTGGAAGCGATAGAAGACCTTTTCAGCCTCCTTCTCTCTCTTGTTCTCCTCACTTATTCACTTTACCAGTCAAACATCATTGACTCTTGCGCTTTCCACTCGTAACTCCATGAGACTTACTCATGCAGTGATGCACGCGTGTGTATTCTGCCCTGCTCCTAACCCTCGTGTAGTAAGCTCATGAGTGTAAAGGGTATTACATCATCATCTGCTGCTACTTCCAGCTGTAAGCCACTGATAGCTGCATTGTTGTTGTTTTTCTGTGGTGCCATCTGCCAGTCCCTTTCCGTTTGTAAATTTGAATAGTCGTGATGCAAAGCCGCACATGCCGCAGGGAGTTGTATACTTCAAATTAGGGCCTGACTGATATAAACATTCTGTGGGTGATACAGATTTTAAACACAGAATGAAGGCGGATATTTTTTTTTATGTTTTAATGTTATACTTTATTATTTTTTTATTTAGGTAATCAGATGCATCTGATGGTCAGTTGGTGTCAGAAACAAAGAACTTGGCATGACGAACACAGAACTAAAAGTTGAAATGGATTTATTTACAGAGCTAGCAATCACACAACACAACAGGAAACAAACACACACAACAAAAGGGCAATTCGAGGTCGTAGTCCACAGTACAGGCAAGGGTCAAAACCAAGAGATCAGGTCATGAGGGAGAGTCAAGAGAGTAAATGGGAGAAACGGAAGGGAAGTTGAAAACCAGGAGAGCAGATCAAACCGAGTAATCAAAGCCAAAGTGGATAAACGAGAGAGTCAAAGCCAGATAACCAAAAGAGTCAAAGCCAGATAACCAGAAAGAGAAGAGAAACCACTTGGAATTGCAAACAATGTTTGGCAAAACTTTGCAATGAGTGTATTTGACTGTATATATATATATATATATATAGTATAGTGTGTGTGATGTGTGACAAGTGTGTGTAATCAGTATTCTGGAGACGAGGAGCATGAGAGAGGTGTGTGATTGGTGCGTTGTGGACATGTAAGTGTGACATCATCAGCAAGTGCACACAGGGAATTGGATTCAGAAGAGACCTCAGGCATGACATAGGGGCGGTCAGTAGAACAGTTGTCGTGCTAAACTGTGTTGTTGTGGGGAGCAATATGCTTTTCTGAGCAAATATTGTTCATATTGTCAGTACACTTTTTTCTAAACTTCTACTGCACCATGTGTCAATGTGTCAAAATATTGTGATACTTATTTTCATATACATATCGAGATGCAGTATTTCTGGTATATCACCCACTCCTAATTGTCAGTTCTCAATTGTCACACTTCTTAAACTCAACTAAACAACAGAAACAGAATCTTTAGTATATTTAAATATTGCTGCACTGGGAATAGACACAATGTCTCATTTTCTTTTAATAAAGTAAAATCTTAAGACAAACTTATTTTAATTTAAACTGATACTTCAAGTCTTCCACATCGATCAATATTATTGGCTAACCAACATATCAACTGGGTGCTACTCAGTTCATGTGGGTGACTAATGCATGATGACCTTTAGTGTAGATGCTGTATTGTTTGTTTCATCATGATGTGAGTGTCAGTCAGACTGTCAATCTTTGATACAGAGTTTGTCATGCGGTCTAATCCCTTCTGATTCTCAGACAGTCCAGATTAGAGGGATTACAAGCAGTCAGGGACTGTAGTACATGTATCATCTCAGGCTGCTCGTCTTTTACTCCTGTTAGCTTCAGATCAGCAGTAAGAGCTGAATGCACCACACACCCACGCAGCAGACAAGACCAATACTAAGAACCAGGTTCGGTGCACCCACACACTGCCTGTGGCAATGTAGCCACAAGAATAGGCTGCTCTGTGGGGATCCCGGTCCAGCTAGTCTGTGTTAAAGTTTAGAATTGCACTTCACTGAAGTGGAAACTAAAGAAATGTCAGCTTTTAGCCAGCTAAGGTCAGACTACATTTATACTGCTGACAATAGTTCAGTTCCCAAGCAAAGTTACTGCATTAATGGCCAGTGGTCTATGAGTGAACACTTGCTGTTATTTGGTGAGTAGGACAGCACTGCCTCTCTCTCTTATTAAGGATTGGTGCTTGCCTACTAATAATGTCTGGTGCTTTTCTTTAAAGTATATTGTTATTAGAGATGCACAGTTATACTAGAATCCTAGCAGTAGCAGCAGATAAGCACTCTATTTTAAGATTTGACTGATATTTAAAAACGATATTCTTTTCACCATGTTTGTCCTTAGAAAAGCAGAATGTGATCATCATCTACAGTAAAATATCTGCTTTTTATTCATTTTACTGCATGTCTAACTTTATTAAAATAAACATTATATTTCCCAGTAATGCCAGTCAGGTGGATGTAGTTCCATTTTTTACAATGATTATGATTTCTGCAACACTTATCAGTCTTTAATGTTTTTATGATTAAAAGATATAATGATTGCTTTCACCATCTTTTGAAGAAGACATGTGCTAGCACATCTGTCTAAGGCTAGGCATAATAATTTAATTATAAATGAGAGTGAGAACGTAGTTAAAATAAAATGATTTGGTCGTTTTGTTTGTGATAGTTGTGTATGAAGAGCTGGGTGGGGAGTGTGTAGAAACTGTATCTGTCACCTCTGCATCTCAGCTGGACACAACTCTTACATAACATGTTAATGACTGTGCTGAAGCCTGTGATAAACCTTTTGAACCAGAAGTAAATGTGCCATATGTTTCTGCAACACTATATAGACATTGTTGTGAAAGCTGAATTGCGTAGCTATGACCTACTTCTCTCCTCTCTTTCTGTGTGAGAATGCTGTTTGAGCTCAAATGTCTGTTGTTGTGTGTTGTTCTTTCCTCAGAAGTATCGTCAGTGCATGGCTGGACTCCTGGCCCCTCCTTATGGTGTTATGGAGAGTGGGCACAGCACCAACAGTGAGTCAAATAAGTTTTATTCACAATGCACTTTCTACAGCCTCATTATAGAGTATAGTTATATTAATCAACCATTAGAATTATCAATAGTGGTAATGATTTTGTAATCATTATTTCTGAATCATAGCTCATTGAAACAAGTGCAGAATACATCAGAAGTGTGGATTCTCTCATTTCTGTTTGTGTGTACAAAATTGAAAACACCCTTCATTTATTTATTTTCTAGTCAAAATGGTTATTAATAAAATGCACTTTCATAAAGAAGGAGAAAATCAAATCAATCCACAGGTGTTTCTGTCCATCCTTCCTCTATGAGAAGAAAACTCTATAATATGGGTAGGGGTGTGGATTTAGTAAACTAGTAAAATACTCTTATTAGTATTACTCTTTTTCCATGACATGACAAGATTTTCAAAATGAAAAGAAAAACACAAACAAGCGTGATATATCCGTTTATTTGTGTTTATATATATATATATATATATATATATATATATATATATATATATATATATATATATATATATAGTATTAGGTTAATACAACCTAAGATTTTTGCTCACTTATAAATGTGATTTGTTTTGATTTAAATACAAACCCGAACTCAGCAGTTATGCTATGCAAGGTACTTGCTAACAAATTAAAATGTGATAATTTTAATATAGTGACTTTGCCCTAATAAGATTTAAACAAGATAGCACACTTGCCTGAACACTGGGAGGCTGCACTAGGACATGCATGCAGCTGCTAAAAGCTGCCAAAAACACTGCACTGCTTAAGATGAACAGATTTTATAAGTGTTACCCCCGTTTACATACAACTTCGTCTTTACACATATTGTATTTAGCTTAAATTCAATAATGTGGGCCCAAACATTTGAGTGTCTTACTCTTTAAGCCATGAGGTAGTTTCAATCAGGAATAAGAACAAAATCAGTACCAGTTCTTGATACCCATCTCTAGCTCTGAGTCTAAAATAATGTGTAGATGTCAGAAAGTCATTACTGGAGAAAGATATTAGCCAAAAAAACTCAGGATCATGGACTTGAGATTCTTATCTCGTAAAACTAAGACTTAAGACTTTGGAAGTGTGGAACAATATATTTAAAAAAAAAAAAGAATAAAAAGCATTACATTTGTAATAACAAAGGGTGGACACAGTAAATACCAAAAAAACAATAACTTAATGCTTGTAATTTTAATACATAATGGCTGGTCTTTGACTTGGACAGTGCCATACATCAGAGAGGAGGTATTTTATTATTACCTGAATGTGATGAAAAATTATTCCTTAAACACTCTTGAGAAGCAGGATTAGGCAGGCCTAGTTTTGTAAGACTGCCGTCTGTGGTTCCTGCTGTTTGTGCTACTGTATGTCCTGTACAGCAAATTTTTTATCTAAGTGCTCAGAACGTCTGAAAAATGTGGACCCATTATTTCCTCTGTAGTTTCTTTTAGCAGTGTCTTTACAAAGTCTATATAAAGACCCCTGTCCCGCCCGAGAGAGAGGATGCGCTTTGGATAAGATTAGAGAATTACTGGGCCGGATGCTCTAAATGGGTTGTTTGTCCTGAAGGATAGGAGCTTAGTGCTGTAACCTTAAGTGATGACCAAGTCTGTCTTCCTGACCTCCCTCAGGACCTGCATGAACATAGTACACACACCCTCACTCTTAACTCCCAGCAGCCTCCTCTCTGTCACATGGTATTTGAAAGCTTACCTTTTTAGCTTTGCTTTGGTTTAATATTTAGATTGTAGTAGTAGACCAGTTCTATCGATAAGTGAGAGGTGTGTGTATGTGTGTGTGAGAGTGTGTGTACAAACAAAGCATATTTACCTGTGACTTTCATAATCCATATTTCATTTTTCTTAGGAATGCCTGACAAAGAGAACCTGAGTAGCAACTCTCTGGGGTCAGTGTCCAAACACTTGAACAAGGTATGAACAAAATCTCCAGTTTCCCAGCAAATTTTACTTTAATTGCCTTCCAACTACAACTACAACCACTTCTGACTGTCCAGAAATCCAATAATTAAAACCTGACTATCCAGTAATCCAATAATTAGATATACAAAACCTGAATGTGAACATTTAATCTAAATTGTATAAAAGCAACTTTTACTGAGAATGAATAGCAAACATTGCAGCCAGTTTTATTCGCGTTGGTAGACAAATCCTATCGTACTTACATTTTTCATAAGTAAAAAATTACTGTACTGTAAAGACACATAAAAATACAGAACATGAATATGTGATGTTTACCTTTGGTAACTCTTTGTTATAATAGGCCATTTAAATGGCAACTTAATCATTATATAATGGTATGTTCATTTCTATTAATAACCATATAATTACCACTTCGGTGTTAATAAATGCTAAAATAGATTTTTTTTTAATCGTTTACATTGTGATGTACAAATAATTACACAGGTTTTCATAAACGTGTTGTATTTAGGTGGAATGTAAATACATTATAAACTGGCAACTTCCATCCATCCATCCATCCATTATCTGCCGCTTAATCCCGCTAGTCGGGGTCACGGGGGGGCTGGAGCCAATCCCAGCGTCATTGGGCGAAGGCGGGGTATGCCATGGACAGTGCGCCAGTCCATCGCATGGCCAACACTCACTCACGCGCTCACACCTACGGGCAATGTAGAGTGACCCATCAACCTAACATGCATGTTGTGGGAGGAAAACGGAGTACCCAGAGGAAACCCACTCAAACATGGGAGAACATACACACTCCACCCAGAATGTCCCAGACCGGGAATCCAACCCGGATCGTCTTGCTGTGAAGCGACAGTGCTAACCACTACACCACCGTGCCGCCCGGCAACTATACAATAGAGCCCAATTTATGATTTTTTTAAAGGTTATGTATTAGCATCTTTATAATGATTAACTAAGCATTAACAAATATGCATCACAAAGTAGAAATATATTAAATATTTACTATTTCAAATAAAATGTAGGGTAAATGAACATGAAATGTAAAGTAAATTCTTAAAATTTAAAGCTCTGTTATTTCAGGTTATTAAATCTTATGAATCATTATTAAACTATAAGTAATGATAAAGTTTCTACTGTGTAATGCATATGTGATGAGTGTAAAATTATTAACGATTATTTAGAAAAAATAGAATAATTTTTAAGTAGCGTTACATGACCTGCATTAAGCTTTTGATCCTGAGCTCTATGACTAACATATATTACCACTGAAAATATGTCATTTTATCAGTTTCATGTCTTTCATGAGATTTCTTTAGCCTCCGAGTTCTGGCGTAAGCTACACTTGCAGGGTGTCCTAAATGGGTTTTTTTTCTTTTCCTCTAACTGACGCATATTCAGCCTCCTGCCTACGTGGACACTGATGTAATAACATCCTTTCTATTCTACGGTCTGCTCGAAATAGTGCAAGAATGTGATGTTTATTCAAAGTTCCGTCTAAATATAAACATAGAAGTTGCGGCATGTGTGCGTGTCCATCATGTTTCCTGCCCCTCCTTGGCTACTAGTCATTTCCTTGCCCTTCCCAGATGCCCTGTGTCACCCCTGTGGGTTCACTGCGTTTATGTGCGTTTTTACTTAGTTTGTTATGGAAGTTTTGTGTAGTCAGAATACACAGAATATAAATACCCCACATTTTCTGTGCCATGGGTATTACACATGATTTCTTCTTAGTGAATGTGTCAGAGATACCAGATCGGTGGAAATTCTTCAGACTGCATGACATGTGGAGTCTGAGCACATAGTATGTTTCTCTATGGAGAAGAGTGATAGTATAAACGTTTCATCAGGGTTGTGGAGGTATGTCTGTTGTTGTCTATGTGCATTGTTATTGTATAGTGAATGTATGGAGGGTTATGCAGTGTAATGCATTATTGAAAGAGTTTGTGTGGAAAGTAAAAATGCAGTCTGGCGGTGGGTATACTGGGCATGGCTGTAGGGCAGAATGGTTTCTCTAGGGCTTCCAGAAAGACAGAAGGAGAGCAGTTCCTGCAGCCATGCCTGCTGTTCAGCACACACTGATGTTTCAGTTTTCACCATTTTAACAGAAAATGGAATTGTTAGCTCTATAAACATTGTTCACTTATGTAAGAAAGGGAAATTCTCTAACTAGACTTCATAATGCTGCATAAATACATCAAGAGAATTCAGAGAACTCCGAAGGAAACCCAGGGGATGGCTCAGGAGGCTTAATAGTAATTCTCCCAAAAATTCTTAGGAGACATAACCTTATACAACACAAGGAGAGGTGATACAGGAGAGGATCAGCATGAGCACTGTGTGTGACTTTACTGTAGGGATGAACAGCCTGGCTAGATGCTTGAATGCCGAATATATGCTGTGTCTAAAATGTTCCGCCAACCAATAATCCCTACATTGGAAAACTCTTATTATAAGGGACAAAATTTGTAACGTTACAATTAAAGATATTACAACATACAGGTTTTCTCATTACTGTGATATCAATGCATAAACTCAATAAATGATCTGCCACCGATCCAATGTAACTGTTCAGGTGGACTGTACACATGAGAAGAGCTAACAGGTTTGAAGAGAGCTCTGTGAAGACGCTACTACTTGTAGCTGGGCTTGCTAAGCTGCCTCAGAGAAGCTGCGTGTGAATCTTCTGACCAAGCAAAGCAATGCATTATGGGTATCCCCTCAGTTATACACCGTAACTGCACTACAAGTGTACTTACCTTAATCCGAAATCAATAAATGTAATTTTACCAGGGGTGCCTGGTGTAATAACTATAAATTCTATAAATAGTTCTGTAAATATAACTAGTTTGTTTTGTTTGTGTGTGCGTTTTTAGAAGAAATTGAAATTGAATTGCCACATTGGCTGCTTTCTTATACTTTCTGAAAATAGCAGATAATAAGATGCTGAATGTTTTATTTCAGCAGCTCAGTTTGCATAATGAGTTTCTACACAACATGTTTGATTGCGCGCTAGAATGGATTTGAAGAACACTTCACGGATTCTAGTGGCTTAAAAATGACCCTGTGTCACTTTACATGCTGATTAACAGTGAGTGAATTACACTGGATTAAAATTATGAAACAGTTCAATTAAGTATGACCAGCCTTTATGTTTGGCAGTTCATGTGGATGATGGAACAGTGTGTGGTCATTGGTGTAATAGCCTGTTCCAGATTGTATTGTTTTCTCTTCATGTTCAAAGGACCGAGATGGTGAGGGCTATAGTGTGATGCAGTGATCTGGAAGAGCCCTTTGTGAATTAGCGTTACTCAGCTGCAGCTAGTGATGTGTTTTGATTATTGTGATGACTGAGCAGTTTCTCAGGTTTCTAATGCAGCTCTTTGGGCTACAAGAAAACCTCATTGATTATTGATGTGCTCTTCAGATGCCATTGTCTGAGGGAGAAGCTATACTGTTAAAGCAGCACAAACAGGGGTTTATTAAACCAGCGTGACTGCCTTATTTTTTCTGAATAAACATGTGGATACGTGACCAGCTGTTAAAACAAAATGTGCTTCTTTTTTCTCTCACACAAACTATCTCTCTCATTCATTATTTTTTTTGTTTGTTGTTGTTTCATCATGTTTTCTCAGTGTGTCTCTGCCTCTCTATACATTCTGTTTTTCAGAAATCATTTGTTGAAAACATTGTCAAACTCCACCCCAAACCCATACTACAGGTATTAATTCCATCCCATCTACAGATTAACAGCTGTGTGAGGCAATCCAGTCATCTCACTGGGCCGCATAGCTCCCTGTTCTGATACGCAGATTTTTTTGTAGATACCGTCAGAGAAGATTTTGCGGGCGGGCAAGGTGCTGAGGAACGCCGTCCTCTCCCAAGCACCCCACATGATCCGAGACAGGAAGTACCACCTAAAGACTTACAGGTGGGCATCTGAGAAGCAAGAAGACCCCAGTCTATGCTGAAAAAGTAACGCATGGAATTTGTTAGTTAATCTTCACTAAAAAAAAAACATTGTTGTAACCCAGTAGAAACTTGTAACAATGTTATCTGACAATGTTGTGACAATATAGTGGCAACTTTCTCAGTACGTTGTCACGACCTCCTAGAATTCTTCATACGATCCCACATATCTACTTAGAACTCCATAGAATTTTGTAATGTTGCCTACAGGTAGAAATAATACCATAAAACAATGTTATTTATTATAATGTTACTTTATTATACTTTATTATACTTTATTATATGTTATTTAGTACTTTCTTCAGACAGTGTTAAAAGCGGCGCGTTTTTTGACAATGTGGTAGCAACATTGTAAGAAAGTAGACATGTTTTCTGGGTAGAGATCCTGAAGTACTGCAGTGATTAATATGTCCAAGCTGGCAATAATTACTTTAACCTTAACTGATACAGTGAGCAGCTTCTCATTTTCTAAATGACCATGTGGGAAGATGTATCCTTTAGTTGTGGAAAAAAGTACTATACTACAAAGTACTATAAAGATTTGGCATCTGGAGTGATGGGAAACGGTCATGCGTTCTGAGTTCAGATTAACCTTTTTCCAGAGTGATGGATGTGTCAGAGTAAGAATTGAAGCACATGAAGGGCTGCACCCATCATGCATAGTTCCCACAGTACAGGCCTCTGGAGGGAGTCTGGGATTGAGTCAGTTGGTCACGTCGAAGTTCAACAATGTTATGTGCTAATAAAATGAAGCCAGCTGACAACTCAAATGTACTGAATGACGAGGTTGTCTCATAACTGGACTATTTCTTCCCTGATGGAATATTTCAGGACAACAATGCCGAGATTCATTGGGATCAAATTGTGAAACAGTGGTTCAGGGAGCATTAGTAATTATTTTCACACTTGAACCACAGAGTACTGACCTTAACCACACTGAAAGTCTTGGGATGTGCTGAAGAAGACTTTGCAAATTATCCTGTTGGTGATACAAGATCTCAGCCAAAAATGAGTGCAATTCTGGATGGAAATTAATGTTGTAACATTGCATAAGGTTGTCAAAACAAAGCTACGGTGAATGTGTGCCATAATCAAAGCTAAAGGCAGTCTAGCTAAGTATTAGAGCTTGCAACTTTTTGTTTTGGCCAGGTGGGGTATTTAATTAATGAAGGAAGAGCAGTTTTCCAACAGTATTAGTTTTAAATGAGGAGATATCATTTCATTTTTTACTGGTATTTCTCTGTTATTTTAGTTCCATCTAAATCCCTTGAAAAGAAAGGTTTCAGTACCTTTTACTTGCTTTAAAAAATAACGAATAGTCACAGGTTATATTATTCAAAAGAAACTTTACATTTAAATAAAATTGAAATCTATTCCAGTCATGAGCTGGAGGTTAGGGAGCCAGCCTTGAGCAAGGCACCTAACACCTGACTGCTCCCTGGGGGCTGTGGTTGGGCTGCCCACCGCTCTGAGCAAGTGTGCATATGAGTATATGAGTGTTTTACTGCACAGATGCATTAAATGTAGAGATCTTAAATTTTCCTATGGGATCAAATCATGTGTGACTCTTAACATTAAAACCTAAAATTTTATTTTAAGCATCAGTTTTAAACTTTACAGACTTCTTGTGGTAAAACTGCTTTACCCCACTACCCTCGCAATTTGATCCCTTCTGAATAGAGCTTATGAGAATAAGAATGCTGTCCTGTCATTAAAACTACAGTTTACTCAGTGTGCTAAGTTTGTGTGTGTGTGTGTGTGTGTGTGTGTGTGTGTACAGGAGGTGCTGTGTAGGTACAGAGCTGGTTGACTGGCAGATGCAGCATGGTTCCTGTGTGCACTCGCGGGTTCAGGCAGTGGGGATGTGGCAGGTGCTCCTGGAGGAGGGAGTGCTCAACCACGGTCAGTTACACAAAATTATTATTCATACATGATCCTTTTCCAATCACTTCTTGTTCATTAGAAATTATCATGATTTTTGTTTTGTTTTTGAAATGGTGCAAGTCTCAGTGGTGTCTGTCTGTCTGTCTATCTATCTATCTATCTATCTATCTATCTATCTATCTATCTATCTATCTATCTGTCTATCTATCTATCTATCTACAAGACCTATTTAACCAGCTAACTGTATGCCAACATCCCATGTGTTTGCATAAACACATAAAAACTAAATAAGTATTGATGGACATTACCAGTGCATGTACAGCACATTTCACTAAGGACAGCCCCAGTTTCACTCAGAAGGCTATTGGGGCTATTGGATATGCTAAAACTCTTTAGCTTGAAGGTTGGAGCTGAATCTGCTGAAGCCACAATGGGAGTAACTCAATGGGAGTAACTCATAATCTGTATTTTTGCCTATGTTTCTTATTCTGTTAGAAAACTAAAAAAGCAACCATGCCATCACTGCTCATAAACGTGAGTTATCTGGGACTGGAACCTCTACTATCACTGTATGTCTTGTTTTACGTTGTTGCAGTGCTACTTGGAATTGGTTTCTGTTCAGTAAATACACATACAAGACAACTTGAATTGTGAAATCCAAGTTTAGTATTACGTGACAAATTAAGTATTTTAGAATACAATATAGTGTGGCTACTATGAAGAGAGACTTGCTTTGTACTAAATGACTGTGCTTGACAGTTTCAGAATTAATAGGCAAATGTGAGCATGTTAGGTTGGAACAGTTTTATTCATTTGAGGTTGACAGTGTTTATCTTTGCTTGAACTTTGTTCTCACTGTAGTGAGGCAAGTCAGTTGAGTCAGTCAACATGCAACTCAAGTGTGACTCAAATCTTAATGACAAAGCCCCCAACTCTGGGTGTACCTGTACTTGTGGTCAGCAAATATATTGTTTTTACTAGTCATCCAACAGCTAACCATGTTAGTGCCACTGATCTGAGAATGTTTGACTTCTTAAATCTGTACACTCCTTATAGAGAGTGGCTGATACATTGTAAAGCAAATGGTCTACAGTCAATCCTTGTAAATGTAATCCCTCTAAATGCATGTTCATGACTATATGGTGAATGTCTCTGCTAATATGGTCAGTGAGTCTATTCTGACACATAATTATAGTGAAATCACTATTATATATAGTGTGAGTGAGCTGTGTGACTGGAACTGAGCTGATGTTTGCTGTGTGACTGGAACTGAGCTGATGTTCTACTGGAATTAAGCATGTGTCATTTACTTGCTTTGTTTTTTTCCTTTGGCACACAATTGACTCTGACTCCAGTCCCAATGTAACACGGTTGCGTGTGATAAGTTCTGACAGGACATCTATTCCCAGTCATCACAGAGCAGTGTAACAAACACTATCAGAGCAGCACATGTTATCGTGCTGTCATGTAAGTAATGTCTTTAAATGTTTAAGTGCTCGTCTGTGTTGTGTTGTAGTCGACCAGGAGCTGAACTTCCAGGACAAGTATCTGTTCTATCGCTTCCTGGATGATGAGCAGGACGATGCGCCGCTCCCCAGTGAGGAGGAAAAAAAAGAGAGTGATGAAGAACTGCAGGACACGCTGCTTCTCCTGTCTCAGATGGGCCCCGATGCTCACATGCGCATGATCCTTCGAAAACAGTACGCTCTCGCCCCAGAAACACGAGTGACCTCTGCGGCTGTATCATGATTATATTAGCCCCAAGAGCACAGCTATGAATAGGACAGCTTCAAAATGTAACTGATTTGTATTCACTTCTATCTTGGCAGAGGTTTTGCTTTGATCTTCTTTGACGAGAGCTGATCATACTATTTAAGTAACACAAAGCACTGAATCAAAGGGCATTTTAAATGTTCCATTTAATGGAAACTGAATTGTCTGTTAAATTGGTTGGATGTAGCGTATAAATATGTTAAGGTTTCAAAAACTTTATACATGCTTCATACAAACCATATGCAGACATAATACTGCACAAACAAATGATACTGGATTTGTTATTTTTGTGATGTCACAGAAACCAGCAAATTTGCATTTATCAATAATTTTGTCCTAGAACAGTTTAGCCTATAGCAGTTTAGCTCCAACCATTTAACCTAAAGGAGTTTTGCACATTCAGACGACAGTAGCACCTATTCAGCCCCACTTATTCAGCCTAGAGCAATTCAGTTCCACCCATTCAGCCTACAGCAGCTTAACTCTATTTATCCAATCTGTTGCAGTTTAACCCTATCTCTTCAGCCTACAGCGGTTTAACCCTTTCTATTCCAGGTATAGATGTGTAGCTCTATACCTATCTAGTTTAGTCTATCTATTCAGCCTACAGCCTATTCAGTACTCAATGATTTATACATGCCTGTTCGGCCCACAGTCGTTTACCTTTGCTTTTCAGCCCACAGCAGTTTAGCTACACCAATTCCTCCTAAAGCAGTTTAGCCCTGCCCATTTAGCCTGCAGCAGTTTAGCTCCACCCATTCAGACTACAACAATTTAGCTCCACCTATTTAAACTAGACAGTTTAGCTCCACCTATTCAGACTACAACAGTTTAGCTCCACCTATTCAAACTAGACAGTTTAGCTCCACCTATTCAGACTACAACAGTTTTACTCCACCCATTCAGACTACGACAGTTTAGCTTCACCTATTCAAACTAGACAGACTATAGCCGTTATAGCCGTTTAGCTCCACCCATTCAGACTATAACACTTTAGCTCCACCCATTCAGACTACAACAGTTTTACTCTACCCATTCAGACTATAACACTTTAGCTCCACCCATTCAGACTACAACAGTTTTACTCTACCCATTCAGACTACAACAGTTTAGCTCCACCCATTCAGACTACTACAGTTTAGCTCCACCCATTCAGACTATGACAGTTTAGCTCCACCCGTGCAGACTATAACAGTTTAGCTCCACTTAAGCAGCCTGCGGTAGTCCCACACCTAAATTCTAAAGACCTTTTTGTTGTAAGGACTGATTTTTTTAATGGAGCACAATACAGGACAATCAGAACATAGATCATTTACATATAAAGGTACAGAAACAGCTTGTTTAATCCTACGGGAGATAAGGTTGGTTTGGAGAGTGATAATCTAAAAATGAACTATTTTTGATGCATATAAACTCTCTCTCTCGCTCTCTCTCTCTCTCTCTCTCTCTCTCTCTATATATATATATATATATATATATATATATATATATATATATATATATATATATATATATATATATATATATGTCTCTGTTGCTCTCTCTCTAGGCCTGGCCAGAGGACAGTAGATGACTTAGAGATTATTTATGAGGAGCTGCTACATATAAAAGCCTTATCACACCTCTCCACGACAGTAAGTGAAAACACTGCCATATTAAATTACTTTAATGTTTTAGCAGTCTCTCCATTAATGGACCCTCAGTGGGAAGCTTGTACAGTGTAACCTTCATCGGGAATGTCTGTTTAGACTGTGTTTCAAGGCAATGTCAAAAGTTCATAACAACAGTAACTACTAAAGTTGCTTGTGCTTGAAATTAAAATACAGATAAATCTGCAGGTCACGACTCACAAAAGTATTTTAAGCAAGAAAGAGGGCAATGGCAGTTTGTGATATTATAGGTGACGATGATGAATAGATTCTGGCTGTAGATAATGATGATGAAGAATGGCATGGCTAATGCAATTTCTTTTTTTCAGGTAAAAAGGGAATTAGCTGGTGTTCTCATTTTTGAGTCCCATGCAAAAGCAGGAACAGTATGTAAGTAGAGTAGCTACATTTCTTTTAGTTGACTTCACAAACACTTTTTATGCATAAGTAATTAGATAAAATAGCTGAATAAAGGGGCGTCTCTTTGCATATTTAGACCATTAAGATATAAACAAACTTGCTTAGAGTGGTTGATGTGAAGTGGTTCTAGAGAAACTTACAGAGTCAGAGTCATTATTCATAATAGTGGTGATAGGAAGCAGGTGTTGGAACAGCCTTCATAAGCTTGAATGAATACACTAGATGCTTACAGATACCGGAGACATTAGGTGCCCATTCCATTCACCCTAATAGTTCCCTGCAAAATGTTTTTTGGGTGATTCGAAACTGAAGGGAGTGAAAATATTTTGTTGGAAAGGAACAACGGTTTATCGTTTTACTGGAATCTGCAGGAAAACGTACCCATCAGCTGTTGGTTGTATTTTGTAGATGTGTTTGATGTTGATGTTATAGGACCCTTCAAATGCAGGTATTTATCAACTATAGCTACCCCAAACAACATCCGGCACTCTTTTATGTATGGAAAAAACAGTAGTTAAATTAAAGGGGTTCTAGGTGGTCTGGGACCCCCTAATTAGCTTCGTGGACATCTTAAATGTCAGAATTCTGGGGGAGCTTTAAAAAAAACATATTATGACATATTGTTGTTAAAAAAAAAATACAAATTATCCGTTATTATTCAGGTATACTCTGAATGCCCCCCAGCATATTCCACTCATAAGCTTTGTGTAATGTTAGGATCCACCAGTCTCTGACCTGCATGAAAAGGTTACAATAATAACAATACAGCATTTTGTGCTGGACCTGTACTTTTGGAATTAAGTAAATGTTTTGTATTAATATTAAGTAATAATTTATCTTTTTTTGTTGTTGTTCTATGGATGACAACACTTTATTAATTAATATTAGTGGTTCCTATCACCAACACTGTAAGGAGGTTTCTCTGCAATGCACCATTTCAGCTGCTCGAATTACTTTCCTTATATCTAAACAATCAAATTATGCAGATATTAAAAATGGTGGAATTTCATTTTAATGTGTGGTTCTGGGAGCTTCACAATTAAAATTTTCTGTTCTGTGTTTTTTCAATCATATTTATTTCTCTCATTGTTAGTGTTTAATCAGGGTGAGGAAGGCACCTCATGGTACATCATCCTAAAGGGCTCAGTTAATGTGGTCATTTACGGAAAGGTGAGATCACTTACTGTTGTAGGACTTTCCTGTTCAAATGACAAATTAAGCGGCTAATCCATTTTAAATCTAGCCAGCTAATCACATCAGAGCTGTTTATTAGCATTAGCTCTGGGTGTGTGCTGTGTAAAATCAAGTTTTAGAGAGTGGGTTTGCCGTGAGTGGGCATGCCATGGCCAGTGTTGGAAGGTAAAGACGGTGTGTGTGTTTCAGGGTGTGGTCTGCACTTTGCATGAGGGTGATGATTTTGGAAAGCTGGCTCTGGTGAATGATGCGCCGCGCGCAGCCTCCATCGTCCTGCGAGAAGACAACTGCCATTTCCTGAGGGTGGATAAAGAGGACTTTAACAGGATCCTCAGGGTGAGGGCTGAACTGCAGTTCTTCTGAATTCATCACATATTTCAGGATATTTTTCTGATATGTTTTGCTCTCTGAGCCAGTCATTCACTAATGTTACTTTTGGGTGCTATGCTCTGTCTGTTCTTTTCTTTCTTTTCTTTCTTTCTGTCTATCTGATTCTCTCTCTCTCTCTGTCTCTTTCTCTGTCTCCCTCAGTATGTAACAGAGGGAAATTCCTCTCTCACTGCTTAGACAATAGGTGCTCTGGTTCAGGAAAACCAGAGCAGTGTCTGACCGGACACATTGTCTGTCTGCGTGTGTGTATGGGTGTCTATGTGTGTTTGGATCAGGTTTATGCTATATTGGGAGGGAAAAACCTGGTTGCGTCATGGTGACCAGGGGCTTATCCCCACAATGGGGTTAGGGTAAAGGTAAGGTTAGGGGTATGGTTAGGGTTAGAATTCGGATGGGGTTAAGGTAAGGTTGGGTTGGAGTAGGGGTTAGGTTTGGGTTAGGTTAAGGTTAAGGTTAAGGGTAGGGTTAGGGTTAGGCTAAGGTTAAGGGTAGAGTTAGGTTTAGGGGTAAGGGTAAGCCTAAGGGTACAGTTAGGTTGGGATTTGATTAAAGGGCAAGGGTAAGGGTAAGGTTAAGATTATGGGTAGAGTTAGGGTATGGGTAAGGTTAGGGTGAGGATAAGGGTAAAGGTATGGTTAGGGTATAGAAAAAGATAAGGATAAGGTTATGGTTAAGGGTTAAGGTTAAGGTTAATGTTAAGGGTTAGGGTAAGGGTAAGTTTAATGTTAGGGTAAGGATATGGTTATGGTATGTTATGGTTAAGGGTTAGGGTTAGGTTAGGTTAGGTTAAGGGTAAGTTTAGGATTAGGGTAAAGATAAGGGTATGGTTAGGGTTGAGGTCAAGGTTAGGGTTAAGGTTAGGGTTGGGGTAAGTGTAAAGGTAGGAATAAGGATAAGGTTAAGGTTGGTTTTAAGGTAAGGATAAGGATAGGGTTAAGGTTAAGGGTTAGGGTAAGGATATGGTTATGGTCATGTTATGGTTAAGGTTAAGGGTTAGGGTTAGGGTTAGGGTTAGGTTAGGTTAAGGTTAAGGGTAAGTTTAAGGTTAGGGGTAAGGGTAAGTTTAGGGTTAGGGTAAAGATAAGGGTATGGTTAGAGTTGAGGTCAAGGTTAGGGTTAAGGTTAGGGTTGGGGTAAGTATAAAGGTAGGAATAAGGATAAGGTTAAGGTTGGTTTTAGGGTAAGGATAAGATAGGGTTAAGGATAAGGTTACGGTTAGAGTTAGGGTAAGGCTAGTAGTACTTCTTGTTAAGGTGTGGGCAAGTCAAGGAAATAAATGGAAGTCTATGTATTGACACCATAATTCATAAAAACAAATGTGTGAGTTTGTGCGTGTGTGTGTGTGTGTGTGTGTGTGTGTGTGTGTGTGTGTGTGTGTGTGTGTGTGTGTGCGTGTGTGTGTGTGTGTATGGGACGAGAGACAGTTTTTATTCTTAAGTATTTTAATAGAATTTGCAATCGAACCGTTTTTCTATTCTTTATATTGCTGTAGTTGTACAGACTGAGTGTACATCAGTGTATAAACATTTCACATTTATGGTCATATAAAAAAGTTTGAACAACACAAAAAATTACATGTTGTTGTTTTTTTGTAAAAAATAATTTAACCCATAAACTTGAACATCACTAGCAAAAACATAAATATGGTATTTTCTGCATATATTAGTGCACCTTTTCTATTTGTTCACCAAAAAGTATACTATATTTATGTGTTTTCCATGATATGTTGAACTCTGCTTCTCAGCAATATTTTGATTGGTCAAAGTCTCCCCCTGCTGGTAAATTTGCAACAGTGCAATAATAAAATCTGTGCTGTGGTAAACTTCAACAGGAATCGATAATTTAAAAAAATCTTACTCGCATGATTTTCCTCTTGTAATCATTTAGCCAGCCCATGCTTGGTATCTGAAGTTTGCTTTGCTAGTTTTAGGGTGAAACTATGGGGCCAAGAATTTTGGTATCAGTCTTCAGACAGTCTTGTTAGTGGCATTAGCCTAGTAGCTACAGGGCACTCCTTTTACTTACTCATGCCTCTTTGTACATGTCACTGTAAAATGAAACCTTCCAAAAGAATTAATTTAATGTAAGTAAATGTAATGAGAAACGTCTTATTAGTAGATCATTACATGATTATTAGATGATTTCATGCTGATGTTGTGTTTTATATATTGTACGATCTGTGTGCCCTATGTGGCCTACACAGAGAAGTGCTAAATATAGGAGTGTGTGTTTGCACTGATCTCAGCTTCAGCATCAGTTAATCTGCTGACTACACTTTACTCTCAGCGATACTTTCACAACAGTACTAATCCACCATGCTGACCCCACCATTCAGTAATCCAGCCCTTGTGTGTGTGCACTCTGCACTGTAAGGGGCTGTGTGTGTGATTGCAAGTTAATCAGAGACGGTTTGTTTTGTACAGAAATCTGAATGTTAAGATAAACAACAAGCTGTGTGTATGTGTGTAGGATGTAGAGGCGAATACGGTGCGACTGAAGGAACATGAAGAGGATGTTTTAGTTCTCGAAAAAAGCAACATCAGAAGCTCCAGCCATGCAGGTTCCTCACCACTCAAGTATGTCTTTCTCTGCTTCTCTCTCTATCTTTCTCTTTTAAGAAACTAAAAATTAGGAAAATTAGGATGCACATTGTATTTATTTGGTAAATCGTTTGGATTTCCTCATAAATCAACATTACTGCCAGTAAGTAATTAAACTGAACAGCAAAAATCACAGAGTGCATCACTCTTACCAGTGTTTGTTGTTTGTAATGTGAGTAGTAAAGGTTTCTTATCTGCTTTCACTGTGTTCTTCTTGAAGACCTTAGTTCGTTGTTGAATTCCACAGGTACACTGTGATGTCTGGAACTCCAGAGAAGATTTTGGAACACTTTCTAGAGACTATGAAGTTAGATTCTCAGTTCACCGAGTCAGGTACCCCAGCACTGCAGATGGGAAAAGAGAAACATTTCCTATTTGGTCTTCACTCTGAGAAATGAGCAGCAATTCAAGTTTCAAGATTTCAATTCAAGATTTTCTAAAATGCTACAGCATATTAAAAAAAGGTATTCTGGTCATAGTTATAGATGCTAGTCTAAGAAGGACAAACTGGGTAAACACATTTGCTGCAGCGACACCTTGAGGCAGACCAGTGCTGCAGCTCATTCTACTTAGGAATACCAAAAACAGAAGCTCAGGCTTTCCCCTGAATTTACATTTAAGCATCTATTTTCCCCAATTAACACCATAACATCATATGTGCATTTTGATTTTATGACAATAAATATGCGTCTAAAATGCTACTGTTTGTGAGTGCCTTGTTAAGATTATAAAATAGTGCCTTGTTAAGTTTATTATTATTATTATTATTAACTTTTTATTATAAAGATTATTGGGTTTTGTCAAATTTTGTAAAATGTAAAAGGTAGAGAAACTAAAAAACTAAAAGGTTATTTTTACTGTCCCTGAGATCTTAATGAGTGTGTAAGTAAGGGCTTAGCAGGTATGGCCACTGCTGTCGATGTGCTTGTACATAAACTTGTATTTAGAACAGAACTTTACTGATTTCTAGACTGAATGGTGAGCTTCAAATATATAATGAGTGTGTAGAAAATTGTTTTTTCTACTTTCTGTTCTCTATTTCTGTTTCCTTTTATCTTATGGTTTACTTGTATATGTCTTTGTTCCTCTGTTTGCAGATCCAGCGTTAGATGACTTTGTGCTAATGCACTGTGTGTTTATCCCCAATACTCAACTGTGTCCTCTCCTCATGGCCCAATATCCTTTTCGCTCTTTTTGCTTCTCTCTTTTTCTGCTTCTCTTTCTTTAGATCTGATTGCTTGCATATCAGTGTTTTTTAAAAAACCTTTCTGAAGCCACAAGTTCCTCAAAGGCGACAGATTCAGATGACTTGTTGGGTAAGGTTGTAAGGCAAAATGCATAAATGAAAAAAATGACATTTCCTTATTGCTCAACAGACACATCTCTAAACAGTATGATGCCTTCAAACACCATAGCACAGTACTGTGTAGAAACTTGTGAATTTCCTAGAAGTTTCTCAACATCTGTGGCAGACCTGGTGCTGTGTAATGGATTTTGTCCTTAACCCCAGTGAACCTACCACGCGCAGGCATCTCAGGGCACTGACCAAGAGAGGCTGGACTATGCTCTGAATAACAAGCGCAGGGTCATACGCCTGGTGCTGCAGTGGGCTGCTATCAACACTGACCACCTGCAGGAGGAGGAGAGTTCACTGGCCTTTCTCCAGGTTTAATTCAGCACAGCACACATAAACACCAAGGCCAAGGGCATCTCTATTTCAAATAAGTGCAGCAATGTCTTTACTGATAATATCATCACTCCTCATGATGTCAGAATCATATGCATAATAGCAGATATTTGCATAAAACATATCAACTTCAGACCGCTACATGAAAAAGCTAAATCAATATATAAAATTATCCACACAAACAATAAATGATATTTCCAGCATATATATATTTTTTATTTCTACACTGTGTTTTAAGAGAAAACGTTTTTTGTTTTTTTACTAAACATTTTATAAATATTGGTAATCCCATAATTAATATTTGGTGAAACCTCGCCTGGTGAGAATAACTGCAGTGAGCCACATTATGTATGCTTAACAAGGTTACAGAGCACTTACTGAAAGATTTTGGATCACAAATCCATGCAGACCATTTCTGGTTCTTTGATATTCTTCGGTTATCAGTCATGAACTGCCTACTTAATGCTTATCACCATTACAGAATTTTCATTCTGTGTCCTTGCAAACATTTCTGCATGGATTTAGATGTGCATTTAGAGTCATTATCTTGTTGCAAAGTCCACCCATGGTTCCATTGTTCAGTGTTCAGGCAGATTAATGACTAAAATGGCTCCTGGCATATAATGGAATTAATTACGCTACTTTTTTTTTCACCTGAGTACCCTGGATCAGAAAACACCCACAAAGTATCATTCACCACTGTATTTGTCCATCAGGTGTTTTCGTTATGAGTTTAGATTCTGCATTCTGTGGGTCACTCGGTTAAAGGCTTCTATCATGGATCACCATCTGATGATGCCATCTAAGATTAACCAAACTGTTTCTGTTTGCATCCTCCTCACTGCATGTGGGGGAAGTTTGCTATTGTATCCTGCTCTTGGCAAATTTTTTAAACTGTTTTATGCTTTTCAAACTCCCTGATTTTGCTTAATGTTAAATTTACTGACTTTATTTCCTAATCTATGCAGGTCCCAGCCTTCTGTCTTATTTGTGAATCTTTGGCTTTACTCATGTTGATGGATACTAAAGGGATCGTACATGTGTGCGGCCTCAGTTTTAGACACCAGGGAAACAGGAAATGATCATAGACAACAGTAAAGTTGACTAGGTGCTATACAAAGAAAGACTGCTTTTCAAAAGAAGCTAATTTTCTTCAAATATGATTAATGAAGGCTACATTTTTCTTCAAAATAAAACAACACTGAGTAATGATTTCTATTGAATAGTGGTGAACAATTTCTCCAAATATTTTTAATAAACATTAAACTCATTACTTTATACTTTATATTATTCATTTTACCTAGTTTCTTGCACAATGCAAATAATTATTGAGTTGAATTTATTTATTGTAAACCGGATGTTTAAATTACCAAAACAATGACAACAATTGGTAAAATCATTTGATAATAAAATAATTATATATAATATAATATAATTATATATATATATATATATATAATCTATAGACCTATAGAAACCCTTTTGTTTTGCAGTATCATATAAATCTGCATCTCTAGAAAGACCATATGAGTGATTTTTGTTGTTATTGGATGTGCATGTTGTTGTTATAGTTGTTTTAATTCACTTAAACACCATTTCAATTTAACCTACAGTTTTCTGTATGGATGAGCAGTCTCTCACACTGGGTTTGCTTTGATGCTTGTCATGCAGGATTTCTTTATGGCAGTATCTGAAGATGGCAGACATATTCCTGCGCTCAAAGAGCAGCTCCCTGAGCTGGAGAAGGTTCTCAAACACAAGTGAGATTTCGTTCCTCTAGTTAGTGTTATCTAGTTAGTATAGAGCATGGTAACCCTACTGTAGTACTTTCCATTTCTGAGACTGAAGACTTTTGGCTTTATTTTCAGCTCTGAAGACGGAAAACCTTCTCAAAAAAAGGTGAGAAAATTTAGTTGAAATAATGGAGCAGTCTTTTATTTCATATGCTGCTCCTAATGCAGCTGTTTATTCTTTTTTTGTGTCCTTTTAGCACAAAGTGCTACTCCGCCAGTTCAGCATGGGGGATGAGAAATTGCAGAAACGACAGCCAATTAAGAGCACGGACGAAAGTGAGGATTTTTGACTGAAGCTTTTATTATTTTTATTTTTTTACATGTATGGCAGGGCCAGTAGTATAATACAATAGCTCAAGTCACCCACGAGAGATTAATATTAAAATAAAAAATCTTTCTCAAAAATCTGTATTAAAAATATTTTAAAATCTTTAATTACAGGAGGACAAAACAAATAAACAAGCACTTCTCCACAGAATTCCTGTGTTGTGATGTTCTAAAAATTGATATGCAGTCCTTCGTTGACCTGTTTATGACTTTACCTGCAAACTCTAGACGCCAAGACCATTTAGGATTTTCAAACTAATACGATGTTAGAGAATTTAAACCAGCTTTAAGAAACATATTGAACTAAAATATTTTAGTAATGATGTTGATTTAACCTTCAAGACTTGTTTCTGTAATATCTCAGTCGGCTTATACACAGTAAGTAATAAGAGCATTCATAAACATTTCTTATGCTTGTGTTGTCAAACTAACTCTAATAGTCTAAAATTAATCACATGTAATCTAAACACTCTTCATTAACCTACTGTACAGTCAGAACATGAGGAAATGCAGTGAAAGCATCTTTGTTTTGTGCGTGCAGTCCTCTTTAAGGTGTATTGCAGTGACCACACTTACACCACCATACGAGTGCCTGTGTCTGCCTCCGTCAGGGAGGTCCTGTCTGCCGTAGCTGATAAACTGGGCTCACGAGATGACCTCCTACTGGTGCATCTTAGCTCAGCGGGAGGTGAGAACACACACACATGCATAAATACAGTGTGCTGGATGATGTGTTCATGAGACATTATAGTTTAACTTATCAACAAACTTCAAATTCTGCCTTAAACCAGAGAAGTGATGGTACATATGTGGGTACTGTGTATCGTATTTGCCTGTGCAATCCCAGGAGAGGTCGACACTGCATCTCAAGACTTTTTTTGAACTATTTTTTTCATCACTTGTTAGCCTATCAGAGAAATAAATACACCATCCAAAGCAGGGATTCAGCTTTAGAAACCCTTCCACACCATGTTTCAAAATGTGACAGCTGACAAAGTGTTAACTTGTTCCTACCCATTAGAAGGACAAGCACAACTCAGAACGTTTCAAGGTAGGCCTTAAAAAAAATAAGACCAGCAGGGCAGCAGTAAGGAGGCAGGAGATACTTGTTAAATGTCAGGATTGCAATGTGGCTCTGTACAGCTAAATAACAATACATATAAGAGCCTAAACTTGAAGTGTTTAAGCTGAGAAAAATAATCACGGACAGTTTTTAGTTCTAGTTTCAAGTTTATTTTTCATTTGCACATCATGTCAGGACATATATGCAGGTATATATTAAAGTGACTTAGCAGTGATATATAAATAAATAATATTGATAAGTGGCTGAGTGAAATGGTATTGGGGTCTTTCAGTTTCACAGTTTGTTTAGAAGGCTGTCTGGCTGTGAGTAGAAACTGTTCTGGCCTAGATGCTGCCCTATCTTCTGCCTGATGGCAGTAGTGAACAGGCTGGGTGACTACTGTCTTACTTGATCTTTTGGATTTTCTTCAGAAGTGATTTACTGTTTGCATTACTCATTCAAATTATTTGGTTCCGTGTGTATTTGCTGTTGTTTTGTGGTTTTATGTATTTTATTCTATTTGTGTTGAAAAACTGTTATTGGTGAAATTTAAATTTATACTGAATTAGATGATATACTTAGCTAGCAGATAGCTTATGCTATCACTAATTTACAGTTTATAGTAATATATGTCCTGATGTCCACCTCTAGCCATTGTCAATAAAAGGGTTAACTGGAGTCTTAATTCATGTCCTTTGAGAAGAAAAATGTCTCATTTACAAGTGGTAAGCACGTTAATATCACAGTCTAATTCATTTTATGAGCTGGATGTGTTAACGACCTCGGAGTGTATGACCTCTGGCTGCCTGCCACATGAATACTTTATTTTCAACAGCGTATCGCTGTTGCTGTGCTGTATAAAATTCTGCGCACCACTGTGGCTGGTGGAGATTCATTCCCCCTGGCAGTGCAGTGGCAGTCTGCCTCAGCATGGCCTGATGTTGACCTCCATAACCAAACCGCGTGTACACAAGCGCAGTTCTTACCATGCTACGATCATACACGCGTGTGTGGATATAATGGGACGGCAGCTCCTTTAGTCCCACATAGTATTCAGAGTTGAATGCCAGTTTGTGGCCCATGTATGGTGTCAGCACTTAGTTGCTATGCAGATGTATTGCAGCATATTGCAAGTTTGTGATGATGAAGAGTAGAGTGAAGGCTCAGGGTTATTACAGAACAAGCACACACACTGTTATGACAACCAGATGGGGTAACGCACACTCCCTGACCCTGTATTGGGGCAAAGCTGAGGACAGAGTTTGTGTGTGGGTTTAATAATACCAACAATACTAATAATGCACTAATATTAGGAGTCAAAACAGTACCAGAGAATTTGTGGCATTTGGCATAGATAAATGTGTAACTAGTCTCTGACTACATTTAGAGCTACCATGTGAAATATGTTGATTATTGTTTTTATGTCTGACTTTGTTTTCCTTAAGTAATGTCTCTAGGTTCGAGTTGCCATACTCCCAGTGCCAAATTGTTATGGGGTGAACTTACATTGGACTAGAAATACATCAGTCATCATTCGTAAACTTGGCATGAGCAAAGAAATATTCTGCGAATTGGCTTTGCGTCTTCAAAGGCTGAAAGTTTGTATTGTCTGCCATAAAACTTTTTCACAGCCCTAATATTTCTATTCTGTTTTAGATAAAACGGTGCTGAAGCCCAGTGAAGTGTCCATCTTCTCCTCTCTCAGTATAAACGGCCGTCTGTTTGCCTGCTCGAGGGAACAGCTTGACTCTTTGGTACACAATGACCACACACACCAACATACTGTTTCAAACTGAACTAATTGTGTAAACCCATGGTCACCTATTTCTCTCTTGAAGAAGCTGGAGTCCAGCACAGCTAGGGTACACACCACTGAACCTGATAATGAAGTGCTGAGTTGAGTCAAGTGGCATCAGGGAAATCACCATCCAGGGCCAGAATACTCCTGGTTTAGCTAAATTTAAACAAGCATAAATTGATCTGTTTCTTGTATATGCCTTGTAAGACCTATAACAAGGAAATACATTAATATTGACATTAATATGGTTGCTGTTCTAAGAAAAACACAAATAATTTTTCTGTATAATTTAAACATGATGGCTGTTCTTTATACCCTGTGAAAGTTTCATGATGAATGGTGCAATAGAAATGCTCCAAAATAATTAGGAAAAAACCTCTTTACATTAACTTACACTGAAAATTAAGAATATTTTTGGTCTTTCCTGTAGAGTTACTATATTGGAGATGCTTGTTTTTCTTTGGGCAGCGACGATATGCTCTTCTACAATGTATTCGTAATAGTGCTCAGATATCATTGCTTTCCAATCCAAAAATTGAGGCTTTGTACAAGATGGAAAAAAAACATTTTTAATTTTAATTAATGTAAGAGGATCTCATTTTAATCCCAGATTTCTGTTGGTCATGAATAAGGAAGCAGTGTTATAGAAACTGGGCGAACGGCAATACCTGTTATTTATCATGCACACATCTACTCATGCCAATTCTAAAATCAATACAAATGAGGTCTAACTGTGATGATATGTGAGTGAATGACTGTTAGAGTTGATAGTTTTTACATGTTGTCTATGTTTGTAGCCTACTAATTGTAGTTGACTGTATTTGTAGACTTCACTGCCAGAGCAGGAGGGGCCATCTGTTGGGTCCATGTCCAGCTTTGAGCTGATGAGTTCCAAAGACCTGGCCTACCAGATGACCCTGTATGATTGGGAGCTCTTCAACTGTGTGCATGAGGTACATACACAAACAAACACACTCACACGTGCATAAAGCACTCATCCACACAAACACATTCACCTTATTTGATGTCTGTATTTAACTGGAAGATAAGAACTGTCCTGTGCTCTTCTTCAGCACGAGTTGATCTATCACACGTTCGGGCGGCATCACTTTAAAAAGACGACGGCCAATCTGGATCTTTTCCTCCGGCGCTTTAACGAGATCCAGCTGTGGGTGGTGACAGAGGTGTGCCTGTGCTCAGCCCTCAGCAAACGCGTCCAGCTGCTGAAGAAATTTATCAAGATTGCTGCACAGTAAGATTCAATCTGATCCTTGAATTTATTGTCAGCTCTTCATTAAGAACACACAAACTGCTCCTGATTCAGTTGAGCTAGAAAGACACTGGAGTCCATTTCATCTAATAATAAACAGTCGCACATTGGAGCACATGTACTCTGTATACAATTTTGTGTTACTATACAATACAACATAGAACCATATTTATACTGAACTAATAATAATATTTAATATTTGCAATTGTTTGGTTTATGGTTTTAATTGATTCTGATAACTGACTTCAGGGGGGGGCATTGTAGCCTTCCTGAGCAAATGTATTATTTTATTTTTGTTTACTGTAAAGCAGTAAACACAGCATCTGCAGCAAACTACAATTTATGCAAAAGTCAATGCACCTTTTTTAAGTTTCTTTGAGTTTGCTTCAGAAGTTATTATTATTATTATTATTATTATTATTGTTGTTGTTGTTGTTGTTGTTGTTGTTGTTGTTGTTATTATTATTATTATTATTATTATTATTATTATTATTATTATTATTATTATTATTATTATTATTATTATTTATTTTTACTTAAAAATCAACTAACTATATCATCCGATCAGGGGTGGCAAAAGTTTTGTATACAACTGTTTGTGCTGTATAATAAAGTGTCTGCGTATGGAATAATAACGTGTGTGATTTTTCTCTCTCTCAGTTGTAAAGAGTTTAGGAATCTGAACTCATTCTTCGCCGTTATTATGGGATTAGGTAATCCAGCGGTCAGTCGACTCAGTCAGACCTGGGAGGTAAGATTTTACCAAACAAACACAAACGCATTTGCATGTAATGTGGTCTGGGATCTTGACTAACATTTTAATGTCGAGGCAACAACATATATTTCTCCCTTTTAATCTGTGTTCCTCCTTTAATAATGTGAATTCTGAGCAACATATATAGATTTTATAGATTTATAGATTTTTCTTAATTGCTTGTGTTACATCTTTCCTGTTTAAGATAGAAAACACATGAACAGGAATATACTTCACGTTTTAGCTTCTAGTGTTACTCTGTTAATTTGAATTCTGTTCTGATGCTCTGTGCATACTTGCTTATCGCCGTGCATTCAGTAGTAATGGTAGCTTGTTTTACAACGTGATAGCAAAACTGTAGTACTTTTAGAAATCTCCACATGCTGATCCATTTTAGTATGCTGAACAGACACATGCACATGTCTCAGATACTCTGGAAGCAGATTTTAATTAAAGGGGACAGTGCCAAAGTCCCTGAATGTGCTGCTGATGATACACTGGTGAATGCTGGATGCTGAATAGCCATGCACTAATGACAAAATCTGTCACTGAATAATAACACTCTTATTTCTGCATGTGAAAAAAAAATGTTACACAGACTTGCACACATTGAGGGTGAAGAGCAGATACTGAAGGCTAACATTTTGTCCTTTGCTTCTTGCAGAAACTGCCCAGCAAGTTTAAGAAGTTTTATGGGGAGTTTGAAAACTTAATGGTAAGTTGATTATAAAGCTATCAACATATGGTAGTAATTAATTACAACAGCACCACATATTTTATCTGCCAGTCTCTTATAATTTTAGCGTTGAGGCAATACTGTATCATTCTGCCATTTTGCTCTCTCTCTCTCTTTCTCTCTGATCAATGTCTGTTGTTTTTTTCTGTCTTTAAGGATCCTTCTAGAAACCACAGAGCATACCGCCTCACTGTGGCTAAGCTGGACCCCCCCATCATCCCTTTCATGCCTTTACTTATTAAAGGTAAAGTACAGTAGAGCCGTGCTTGCTTTATAGAAGTGTAGCTATTGTTTTGTTGTGCATTTGGTTTACATTTCATAATTATTGATTTGTAATTACATAATCAATCACATTTTAGTCTGCACTTTATTTGACCTTGAAAGTGATTTTTCAGCAAATTCAAATCATAAAAATATTTTTCATCTGATACTTACAAGCTGAAATGTCCCACTGACTAAGAGTGTAGATAGGATTTGAAACAAGGAAAATAAAGATGACCCCTACACGTGTGCTTGGTTAATGTATAAATATCTAATGCTTGACGTCTGTTTTCTGTTAGATATGACCTTTACTCATGAGGGCAACAAAACATTCATTGACAGTTTGGTGAACTTTGAGAAAATGGTAAGTCTTCTCTTAAATATCAGTTTCTGAGAACAGTTTAGTGATTATTAGTGTACTTTTGTAATTATATTAATGGATGAATGCTTTTCAGCGAATGATTGCCAACACAGTCCGAATAATGCGATACTGCAGAAGCCAGCCATTCAGTAAGTCTGCAAGTCTGCCATTACCCACTAACTCAACATCCAGTTTTCTGTGTAATGTGTTAAATATAATACTTGAGTAAGGTGACCACTGAGTTTCCTGTTTACAGATAATGCTCTTTGTAAAGTAGGCTAGTAGGTTGACACTGTGGTATTGGCATTTTCCCCTCTTTGAAATCTTCACCATCAACAGTTTCTCAGAGACTATCATGAGCGACTGTCATTTTCCAATATGAGGACAGAATTTAATGCTTTCATGTCCTTTGCTGTGCCACACAATATCATTCTGACCTTCTTAACAAATGAGAAAGTGATGTGCCACTACATTGTAACGCTGATATGACCTGAACCCCCTCCCACTCTTTCTCTCTCTCTCTCTATCTTGCTCTTTCTCACTTATATAATCTTTCTTTCATTTTAAGACCATGAAGCACCTCAAGCCACCAAGAACCACCAAGATGTTCGAAACTATGTCCGTCAGTTTTGTGTGATTGACAACCAGCGCACCCTGTCACAGCTCTCGAACAAGCTGGAGCCCCGGCGGACCTGAGCGACGCTCCTCTAAAGGACTACAATACCCATGCTGCTTTAACTACTGCCAGTGAATAAGCTAGCTGCACATACGACAAGCATACAGCGCTCTTCCTCCCATCGTCACCGGGGACCCTGGCGTACTCACACTGAAGTCGTTTATGCTGTTGCCAAAATACAGCTGAAATGTGTTTTGAACAATGGAAGGATTCACAGCAGAAGACAATCTTTTGAAGGTCTTTTTGTATGTCATTGTGCTGCATACGTTTTCTGAAAAGAGATGTTGCCTCGTAATTCCAGGTTATGTTTTTGGATCCACCAAAATGAACAATTAATCTGGTGATGGAAGTGTCATAGATCTGTCGGGATGTTTGTTGAGAGATTTTTTTAAGAGGAAGTTAGAGAGTTACTGCTCTCTAGTTGTACTATTCTGTTTGAGAGATCATGAAGGAGCTTCTCTGCAGATGTCCTTTGTCCAGAATATTTTACAAGGCTTATCCTGTTTTTTTATTTTACAAAAACAGTCACAAGTGTTCATTTAGTTGCACCTGAGCATGAAATTAATGAAACACTCTGAGGATACCAAGCACATTTTAGAAGCCTATGGGTGAGCTGTGTGCAGTTCCCTACTTATGTATGTATAGAGCAATCTGTAAGTAATTGTACAGTGATGTTGTAGTTTTCACTCTCTACACCCGCATACTGGATTTGAAATGAAACTGTGGCTGTTACGTTCATGGAAAGACTGTCAGCTTTAATCAGGGGATATGTACAGACATACCAGGTGGAGAGCTTACAGCCCTTTTTAAGCACTATCCGTTAATATTAGGAGACCAAAATGAAGGGGTGGTTCAGTTCCTGGCCAGCCATGTGTCGCTGCTTTTTTCATTAATGCAGTATTGGGATAAAAGTTTTAAATTATTGGCTGGAGGAGTGACTCAGCATGCACTTTACTAATTGAAGGCAAGAATGACAGCATTAAAAGCCTTACATCATCATCTCAGAGTCTTATTATTGTGATAATAAATGGATCACAGGCCTCTGGTTGTTTCTCGCTGCAAGCAATTTGCAACTATATGCTAAATACTCAAACATACACAAAGCTGTGATTACTATAAGGCTCGTCCAGTGTAAACATAAATGCTTTCAAATCAGATTATTTCAGATCCAGTGTACTCGAGAGCCAAAACAGCAACAACAAATCCCCCTGTCCGGTTACTGCCAGAGCAAATGTGTGTGTTCTGTAAATACTTCAACTCTATTAAAATAAGGTCTGTTTGATGATATGCAACAGTCTCTGAGACCTTTGTTTACATTGTTGGTGCCGTGTGCTTAAATGCTTCATAGTTATGCTGACTCATTTGATAGCATATCTAAATCTCCTGTTACCAGGAAATTCATTGGCGACATTAAGAGTCCTTAGCAATATTGAAGGTCGTGCCGCTTCTGTCCACGAGGTGGCGCTGCTGTCACACGCATAGCTGGTGGTGGGGAGGACTCTCCGCTGCTGCTGGATGTCTGGCGGTGGAGGTATGGGGGAAGTTACAGGGCAACACGTGAATTCTCGGCGGAAAGGAGAGCGCAGCGTGCCCCGTGGTCCTCCTAGACTTCCACCTACAGCAGCTACACTACAGCTTCAGCTTTAAGAGCGCTGCCCAGCTCAGCGCGCGGGAAACAGCAACAACTGGTATGTATTAGACGTACACATGTTTTCGTGATTTATTATTGCTGCGTTATAAATTAGTTTAGGATGTAAGGCTGGTCTCATCTGCGAGCCTGTCACGGAGAGCTGCCTGGACATGTTGTAAAGCGGACATGGTCTGTGGACTTGCTTTAACTCCAGCGAGTCAGCGGCCTTGACTGTGTGACATAATCAGGAATCTGTACGGCTTGTTTTCGCCGGTTGCCGACAGACCATGTTACTACGAGTTTATGCAACAGGCCTAAACGCCGGTAGCCGGTATACAGAGACGCGCAGCGAGTTTTTATTTTTCCATATAATCAGACTATATAGAATTTGCTCCGTGCGCTTTTACAGGTATGGCCTTTACGCGCACATCGTATCTGGACTACCTTCATTATTTTTTTAGAGTACTGGATCCAGAATGATGTTGGGAAACGGTGTGCTGCCTGTTGCCCCCGTCTGTTTAAATTGCTCCCGTGTCTGACATTGTCAGGGCCGTTCGGTTAGGGCTCTTTAAGAGCGTTTATTTAGTGTTCTAGAGTTTTTTGTTGGCTGTATGTTATAGCATGCCTTTTGTGCACGCTGTGAAAGCGGTCAATGAGAATCATCTAACCTGTTCCGGAGCGTTTGCATTCCTTTCCAATTCCAGTCAATGTTACTGCGCCGGACATGACACAGTTCCTGTTGATGATGCAAACGAATAAAAACCCAACCCGTGGCAAGCATGTGGGAATTCAGGGAAAGGGCCTCGTATAGAAGCGAACAGGCCATTGAGTTACATTAAACCTCGAGTCCATTGTGTGTATGCTGGATGGTCTCTGATCTGGCATGACATTCCAGGCCTTATTATCAGTCATCATCTTGTGTGTTCACTGTGATACGGGTTAGCAGCAGTTGTGGAAGGCCTGATCACCCCCCTCCCCTCCCCTTGTCTGTCTGTGTGTAGTGGCCGCAGCGCGCGCTAAATATAGCGCTGAGAGCGCGCAGCGGCGTGAACCTCAGGCGCCCCTCTGAGAGAGAATGGAGCGGCGCGCAGGTAGCGCCTCTAAAAGCCCTAATTACGCTGCAGCACACGAGAAAAGTCACGAACGCTCCGAGAACAAGCATTTACTGTAATGCAAGGATTAGTGCGCGCGCTCCCTCTCTCTGTCCTCATCCCCTCGGTCTCCCTGCGTCTTTTAACAAGAAGCATTTCGACTTTGTAAGCCACGCAAACAAGGGGATGTGGGTTTTTTACAGTGTTTGCGCGGTAATTTGATGGCACAAGTCTTGATGGAGATTTCCATTTCCACCACTAGCCTCATTATGTGCTATATTGTGAGGTATCATTATCACGTTGAGACTGCTAATCTCGCGCAGCAAGAAGAATGCTGTATGTTATCATCAAATGAGATTAGATCTGCATTAGAAGCTGCGTGTCTCTGGTCTTTGGCCACTTAAAAGGCATCATCTCTTTCATGTACTTGCTGGGAGTTGTAGGGAATTACAGCAACTTGAATTGGGTCCAGTTCTGGTGTAGCCTGCGGATTTGATTTCACCCAAAACAGTCGTCCTCAGATATGATGGGCAGGAACCACAATGCACTTGTAAGTCTTGAAATTGGCCATAGATATGTTTTTTTAAATCTGATATGGGATAGATGGAAATGTTCTAGAACGATCCGTGCTGGTCTTAGTGGTCACTAAGGGTCCGTGCCTTTAGAGGTGAATTTGTAAGCTGGGGGCTGAATACCAGGGATGCCTCAGGCCCAACGCATGGCCTGCGTGTTGCCTTCGGGTAAATCTGACTCACACACTCAGATTAGTGGGAGCTCTAAGGAATGTGCTGTACTGTGAAGATGAAGAACGTCTTTTGCATTTATATGTATCCACCCACGTAAAGATATGCTCCAGTCGGCCTCATACGGCCATTACTATTCGGTTGATAATCAATTACCGTTTTAATAGTTGCATTGAGCAGTTTTTTGTTTGTTCTAAGTCTTTATTAAGTCTATAGTGTTTAAATTAGCTAATCAACACAAACAGATAAAATTTAAATAAACAAACGTTGCCCACCGCTGAGATCGACAGGTGTTGCAGCATCAGTAAGAGGTCTGAACTTTGTCTTCTTCTGAAGACACATAACATGTCTCAATGTGTTTTCTTCTATTAAAAGGCTAAAGTGGACAAATTGGCTGCTCAGGTTTCTTGTTTCCTTTTTGTTCAAACTAGTAACTCTCCAACCGACAGCCGACACAGTCCGAGTTCAAATAAACAAGCATGTCATCACTATCACACAAAGACTTTGACACAATTTGAAATCTATGTATTGTATGTGTATTGATTTGTATTGATGCTAAAACACTTTTTTTATACACACCCGTTGGCTACCTCATTAATTAAATCTCCTTGTATTTACACTCTTTGTTAGTTTTATTAGCTACGTTTACCATGTACGCCCACTTTGTAGTTACAGACTGTTCTCCATCTGTTTCTCTGTATACTTTGTTAGCTCTCTATCATCCTATTCTTTAGTGGTCTGGATCAGGACCACCACAAAGCGGGTACTATTAGGGAGGTGGATCATTCTCATCACTGCATTGACACTGACGTGGTGTTGTGCTGGTACGAGTGGATCAGAGACAGCAGGGTTGCTGGAGTTTTTTTTAAATGCCTCAGCGTCACTGCTGGACTGAGAATAGACGACTAACTATAAACATCCAGCCAACAGCCTGTGACCACTGAATAAGCACTACAGGATGACCTCTCCAAACTGTGCAGCAACAGATAAGCTATATTCTCTGACTTTGCATCTATAAGTTGAGTTTCTAATAAGAGTTTTTAATAGAGTGGACAGTGAGTGAACTCCAGCAGCACTCTTACCAGTGCAACACACACTGACACACCACCACCAAGTCAGTGTCACTGCAGCACTGAGAATGTTCCACCACCCAAATTATACCTGCTCTGTGGTGGTCCTGGCTGTTGAAGGACAGGGTAAAAAGGTGCTAACAAGTGTGCACAGAAACAGATGGACACCAGTCTGTAATTATGGAACTAAAGGACACATAAGTGGAGCTGATAAAATGGACACTGATTGTAGATACAAAGAGATGCACTTAATGAAGTGGTGTATATGATACTAGTCTTACTCACTGCTGCCCTCTGAATGTATGACAGCATTAATCACAAGTCTGAGCTTTTGTTGCTTTCTTAACACCCCCACAGTGATTTGGAACTATTCATTAAGGTGCAATTGAATGTAGTTTTTAAAGGGAACTGAACAAGATTTTATAAAATTCTCTGTAATTAAATGTTTGAGATGTAAACAGAGTTATTCAGAGTGGGTTGTTGTTAAATTCCCTGTTGTATTCTCTATGACAAATTGTCCCAAAAATAGTTTTTTTCCAGATTTATAAATAAATTACCATCGT
Organism: Megaleporinus macrocephalus; assembly: GCA_021613375.1. NCBI lineage: Eukaryota > Metazoa > Chordata > Actinopteri > Characiformes > Anostomidae > Megaleporinus > Megaleporinus macrocephalus. The sequence goes on along the minus strand of CM038709.1, from coordinate 21,828,064 downwards.
ATTACGTATACAAACTCAATAGGAATGTGTAGGTAAATTATTTTTCATAGTAAGTAAAGAGGCTATATTTGTGTTGTAGACATTGTGCCCCCTGGTTCCTATCACAACCACGATAAAGAAATCTGTGTAGTTTTTCTACACTAAACCATATATCATAATGCCACACTAAATGACATTTAGTTTACATTGCAAGGACTGAATTATTCAGAAATGTTTGAAAAGTGGTGGAATTATCCTTTGATGTTATGGATAAATGTCAATAAAGAGAGAGATATGGGCCAAAGTAAAAATTCTTAGATGCTTACTTGCGCCTCTGTTGAAACTCTGGATGTCTCAATAAAGGCGTTTTCTGTTTTTTTGACTACTTCCATGTTTTTCTCTCAGCCCAACAAACGGAGTGGCACCCGATGTTGTAGTGTAAACATTTGATTGTGAAGTATTGAAAAAAATTATAGTAATTTGAATATGCAGTAATCGTGACAGGTCTGGCTGTCATACCGTTTTTCGCACATTCTGTTCACGTTTGCAATCGCATGCTCACCTACACATGCTGTCACTTATAGACACTTACATAGTCCTGCACTCACTTTGGCATGCAAACACACCCCTCCCCCTGGTGCGCTCACATCCCATGCTGTGGAGACAGCCAATGACACCAGAGACAAAGCTGTTACCCTGGGTGCACGCTGAGCTCAGAACTGCCTGTAACTCTAGCTGTGGATGTTTGTGTGTGTGTGCGTGCGTGTGTGTGTGTGTGTGTATGGGAGCGAGTGTGTGAGTGCGAATCTGTGTCTGTGTCATTCTACGAGTGTGTCCATGCTGTCGGACTTAAATAGTAGACACCAAGTAGAGACGAGCTCAGAGCTCATATCTGGACATTATTGCTCACAGGAGCTCTTCTGAACTTCATCCCTGCTTCCCTCTTTTCTTCTCCCCTCTTCTCTCTCTGGCTGTACAGCGGTGCGGAGAGGTTTAAAAAGTGTCATTATGCCATGGCGTCTTTGGGCGCCTCCTTCGTTCAAATCAAATTCGATGACATCCACTTCTACGAGAACTGCGGCGGCGGCAGCTTCGGCAGCGTGTACCGCGCCCGCTGGATCTCGCAGGACAAAGAGGTGGCGGTGAAAAAGCTGCTGAAGATTGAGAAAGAGGTGGGAGACATAATTGCCTGAGCTTTTCATATACGCGTTTTAATTGTCAGTGTGATAATCATTTTAATTGCCTCTCCGCATGTAGCGCCTGGTGCTGACTTTTGTACCCACCAGTCTCGATTATGCTTCCCCCCTGCTCTGAAGAGGGTGTGTGTGGCGCTGAGTGTTTGATTTGTGATCATAGAAATTCATGCACTGCGTCTTTAAGAGAAAATTAGCACATAATTAAATCATATTAGTCTCAGGTGAGCACTATGTTTGGCTCGAAATTACTTTGAAGTGATGGATTTGTCATTTTGCCATGTAGGTTTTTTTATATGCTGTAATTTCAGCTGAGAAGTTAGTCAGTAGCTTGTTTTTTTCATGTTATTGTTTTGCAGTTTGTGCATTTCAATCAGAAAGTATGGAATATGCACTGTAACTTTGACATTAGGGTGTGGGAAGGTGTAAGTGAACATTGTAAATAACATCCAGTAATATTTATGATAATGTTTTCATTGCAAAATTTGGCCAAAATGATGCTTAGTAAAAGTAACATGTTAGCTAGTATCATATTTCATAACAACAGTTTTGCTGGAAAGAATTACATTCTTTTAGAGTTATTCAGAAAAAAGGGAATTACAATATTTAAGGGTTAATCAATTTTGAAATTTGGTAGTCCTAGTGAGAAATGTTTGAAATGCTTTGATGTTTGTCATAAAGTTGTATGTTCTCGCTCCGCAGGCAGAGATCCTGAGTGTCCTCAGTCACCGCAACATCATCCAGTTTTACGGTGCGATTCTCGAGGCTCCAAACTACGGAATTGTCACAGGTTTGTTTTACGCATCCCTTCCGCCTCCTGATCATTTCATCATCTGCCGAATTACTCCCACTATCATTGTTTCTCTGCTGATGCTTTATTTGCTTCAGGTTAATAACCAACCAGTGACAGTATATGAATATCTCTGTTTGCCGGTCATTCAGGGAATGGTCACACTAAGTCAACATCTGTTAATCAAAGCGTATTGTATCACTTCCATCACTGGGTCATGTTGGCGCTGTTGAGTGTATATAAAATGATCGAGGCACCAGGATGGTCATCCGGTCTGGCTGATTTTAACCTTTATTAGATTTTATGACTCATTGTTATCATTTTTTGTATATTGCAAATAAGTGTAATGTTGGGTTTTGCTACCCTCTATATACATGTAAAAGTTTGGGTACGCCTGGTCAAACTGCACATTTTGCTAAAATTGAAATAAGTCAACGCGCCCTGCACAGGGTACAAACCTGACTGCTGAATTCTTCAGCCTAGTTTAGTGTACTGTTTGTTTGTATTTAACATACTGGGAGAAAAACGTGCAATATTAAAAATGCCATAACTTTTGCACTGGTTACATCTTATGTTTTTATTCAATCTTAATGTGTTTAATTCAAACATGCAGACATGCCTTCTATGCAGGGGGATGTTTTACATACATTTACTTAGAAAATCAGCAGAAAAATTGCACTGGGGCACCAAACTTTTGCATATAACTCACAAGTATTTATTAGGGAATATGTATGAATTATGTATTTCATCTAAACTTGTCAGTTTGACCTTCCTCACCTTTCTCAGTGAACTTAGACCAGGGACGTAGGCTCTTGATCACACTGCACAGAGCTCTATATAAGTGGATAATTTAAACAATACTGATTTTTGTTTTCATTTAAAAGACGCACAGGCAAGGTTTGACATGTGGTCAGTGCTGCAGTAGAAAGTCTTGGGGAGATGAACCGGTGGTTGTCAGGGAGCTGTCGTCTCTATTTATCAAAGGCAGATCTAATTAGCACCAGGTAAAGGAGAGACGTTTACAGCCAACTCGGCTCTCTTATTTCCACTTTCATCAGCAGGGCTATAAATCTCCCCTGTCCCATCATATTTCACTACTGAATGGGCAGAGTACCTGCATTTAATAGACAATACATCTCATTCTCTCTATTATATGTATGACCCATGACCTCTATGTGATAAGATGGTCAGTAACTTTGCAAATTTCAATCAGTTGAAATGGGAAATTCTGGGGCCGTCAAAAACCAAAACTGCTCTGAGTAATTTATGAAGGTGGTTTGTCAGTTACTTCTGCATTGCTTTAAATATATGATGCAGTTCTCATTTAATAACTGAGCCATAAATGCAGTCTTCATTAAAGGCCAGAGAAAGCACCTAGAGGCCTTCTTAGAAAACGTTAAGGGAAGTCCTTTAGGAAGTTTGATGAAAGAGAAGGCTGTTGCATAATGTTGGGTGTGTCTTGCGAGTGGATACAAAGTCCAGAGCAGTGAACAAAGTGGATTGGAATGTTTATTATTGCTTGATTTTGGTCATTTTTTGATGCTTTCCTCACATGAGACACAGCTTTGCATATATTGTTTCAGAATTATGTCAGTGTTGGAGTTCTCTTACGTCTTGAGGTTCAGCTCCTGTTCGTATATAATCAGATGATGTATGGCTTGTCCACTTGTGTGCCTGTGTCTATAGGGATTTCTGAGTTTCTGTGTCCTTGTGTGTCCTGTTGAGTGGGCGTGGGTGTTTTTATGCGTGAAGGACTGTCTGAGAGTATTAAGCTATGTTTGGGTTTGTTCAGGGTATTGTGAGAAATAATCTCTCAAGTATAATGGGCCCTTGACAGGAGAGCATGTAAACACAGCCTCTGAGAAGAATGAGAGAGAGAGAGTTTTTTCTCTTACAGTGAAGGAAGCCTAACTGACGTATGTTGCTTTTAAACTATCATCATATAGTGCATACCTCAGATCAGAGCACATGTCTATGGCTGGAATCCCTTGGATAACGCACTTGCCATGTCCCTCGTGTCCCCATGGGAAGAGACTGGACAGTAGGGGTCACTCTCTCTCCTTCAGGGCACGATACATTAACTGAGCTGTATAGTTGTATGAAGTTGAGTGATTAGTGTTCTTTTCCATTCACACTGAGGCATTTAGCAGTACTGCAAGACTAAAGACCTGTAAGACAGACAGTGACCCCACCAAGGTGGTTCAAAAATACATACAATAAACTAATAAACAAAATAAACTAATAATGTAAAAAGTTTGATTTGATATATTTTAAGCTATGCCTTGTGTGGACTTGCTATTTTTTTAGCAGCACCGCTAATTTAATAAAATGAAGAATTAAGTAGTCAAACCTAGAGTTGAATGATACACAAATAATACTGGGCTGCCACAAAGGGAGATTTGGAAATGGTTCAATTACCACATTGACAGACATAAAAGTAATAAATCACTACATTATAAATACCTTTTTTTATTTTTTTTTTCAGGCACATAAAACTTTTTGCTTGTAAACTGTAGCATATATAAACAATACTGTGAAGTGTGGACCTAAGCACATTGTTTAAAACCTTTATCTTAGCAAAACTTTTTTGTGCTTGTAAAAACACCAAACAAAGTTAAAATACATGCAAATAAAAGTAAATGTAGGAAAAAGTTACAAGAATTATCCCCATAATTGGTCAGGGGCTACCCTCGGGTACTACACATATCTATAACTTAAGAATAACCCATATTTTTGCCTTGTGGCCGTTGTAGTTACAGAATTAGATGTCTTAGAATGTAAGAAGTCTAGGATTTTAAGGCATTGAGATGGACATTGAGATGGACATCACCCCAGACATGAATTTGTTCATTTCCATCAACAGGAGAAGTGATTAAATATAACCCATCCCAGTATTGGGATTTTACTGGGTTTTTAATTGGAATTCGAAAACACTGATCTATGCCCTGAAGTTTCTATGGTGTGCAGCGGGGCTCATCAGTTCAGTTCTGGCCTTGGAAAATAGGAATTCAGGCACGTTTGCTAATGATTGCACTGCTTAAACATATCAAACCTGATAATCAACTGATGAGACTAATCAGAATTCACAGAACTGTCCAGAAATCCAGCCCTCCAGGACCAGAACTGATTAGCCTGGTGTTAAATAACATGATGTATATAAAAATATATAAATATAAATGATTATAATAATTAATAAACATTAAATTATACAAATAACAAAACTGTAATAAATAAAGTTAAGTAAATTAAAAAAGAAGTAATAAGCGTAAGATTAACAGAAATGTAGTCTAAGAGATTAATCAAGCCAAATTCTCTTAATTTACCATTCAAATCATAATGATCTGGTCAGTTATACCATTTCAAATGTACTGTTTCCCACAGTAGATGTGTTTGTATTTGTATGTTTCAGAGTATGCCAGTGGGGGATCGCTGTATGAGTATCTATCAAGTGATGCGAGTGAAGAAATCAGCATGAAGCAGATCATGACCTGGGCAACAGAGATAGCTAAAGGTATGTACATACAAATGCAAACACACACACACAGTCACAGAAAACAAAGTTGCAGCAAAGTTTGCATGCCCTCACTAAATATTAGCAATTCAGTAATCGCTTTAGCTGCTCCTGATTTAGAGATCTTTTCAAATAAATGAAAATACATTAATGGAAATGTACAATGTAAAGTCATAAGTTCTGTACTGAAGAATTGTATCAGGTATGAGTAGATGTTGACAGACAGTGTCAGTGTAGTTAAATGTTCTGTAAATTGCTGTAGTAATTGTGATTACTGAGTCATTTTCCTCTTTGCTGTCTGCAGGAATCCACTACTTACATGCAGAGGCTCCAGTGAAAGTTATCCACAGGGATCTGAAGTCCAGAAATGGTATCTTTGAAAACAATCAGGTTATGTGTTTGTAGAAGAAAGGCCCTTTGAAAGCTGTTTATTTCAGTTTAAAAGCTGTAGTGGATACAATAGAAGCCTAGTTAGAGCAGGAAGAGCGTGACAATTTCCATTCACTCACTGGCCTGTTCTCTGTGTCTTTCCTTACAGTGGTCATGACAGCAGACAAAATACTCAAGGTATGTGCTAAAAATATTATTCTGTTGTTTCTTAAACTAGGAAAGCTTCATCCTGTTACGTGATTTAAAATAAAAGTGCCGAAAAGGTTTGCCGGGGAATATCTTTTAGGCTTTTTAGGCCCCCGACAGAATTGTTTTATTTAATAAATATTTAATAGTATAAAGTATAATTATAATAGTATAATTTAGACACTTTCCCCTGTAATTAGCAATCTTCTCTTAAGCATAAGCATTGAAACATTCTTTAGGGAACTGAACCTTTTTATATAACCATTTTATAAACCTTTTCACACCTTCATTTTTAAGAGGGCTTTAGAATCATGTACTTATGTTAATAAGTTTTTTAACATTGTGCCCCTAACATTAAAATGAATTGCTACAAAAATGTTGACGTGTGTATTAATGCAGATTTCTCTTTCATGTGTTTTAGATCTGTGACTTTGGGGCATCAAAGTTTCACTCTCATACCACACACATGTCTCTGGTGGGCACGTTCCCTTGGATGGCTCCAGAGGTCATTCAGAGTTTGCCTGTGTCTGAAACCTGTGATACATACTCCTATGGAGTGGTGAGTCTATGCATATGCATGTGTGGTGAAGAATGCGTAAGAGAAATCAATGCTATGACCTTCGTTTTCATAGAGCAGAGAAATCATGCAAATGTGTAGTTTGTTTATCCGAGCAGTCAAGGCCAGAAGTTAAACATATGAATATTATTACATGTAATACCATGGCACAATACAGAAGAGCTCTCTTTCTATAATGTAAAGCCAGAAACAGTACATTCTGATTGTATGCACCCATATATGTGTGTGTATATTAGGTTTTGTGGGAAATGCTGACTCGTGAGATTCCTTTCAAAGGACTGGAGGGGCTGCAGGTGGCTTGGCTGGTGGTAGAAAAGAATGAGGTAATCAGTAACATAAAGAAGTTAACTGATCTGCAGTAGCCATACATGGCAATATTACCGTATCTTATTACCTTATTATATAATGCATGCATATGCATGAATATATATATATATATATATATATATATATATATTTTTTTTTTTTTTTTTTATTATTATTATTATTTTTTTTTGTTATTTCTGTTGGAACAAAGCCTTGTATCTCTATTGCTGGTTTGTTTACATACACTAGATTTCGGCAGTTATTCAATTATTCATTATTTAAGGGATAAACTTAACAGCACTTCTTAGATTAGGTTGAAGCTCAGCTCAGTAATCAGGTTGACTGACGCACATAGACCTGGAGTAAACACATGCACTGTTACGTTAACTTACAATAAACTTAGAATAACTTTTTTTTTAAATACAAGGTTTTGTTCCTGCTTTCTTATCTGCTATATATCTGACTTTAGATCTCTCTGTAGTTTGTGTAGCATTGTGAGAGAGATTGTAATGTACTGAGGGTGTGTGTTGCAGAGGTTAACCATTCCCAGTAGCTGTCCTGCCAGTTTTGCAAGCCTGATGAGAAGATGCTGGGAAACAGATCCAGCGGTAAGAATCAGGTCAAGTCATTTGTCATGACCAAGATTATGTTTATTTCCCCTTTTACACAGTATTTGTCGGTTTATATTTTGAAAATGAGCTCAGCCTTTGCAAATATATTTTGGTGTTGATATTGCATAGCAAACGCACAATACAGTTTTATTTACATATGTTGCAAATCATTACAATCCTCCTTCTCCTTCAGTAATTATATAGCCATTGTTATTTAAGTAGATTGATATCAGTCCCATGCATAGTGGAAGTTATTGCTGCAACAAATATATATTCTTTAGTAAAAAAGCTGTTTGTGAATGTTTGTATTACTACATGCAGTAACTATTCTCTCTTTTTAAGCTTTTTAATAATTCATAAAATCTTAAAATCAAGCTTACAGAGAAGAATAGAGCTTTTCCATCCTGCTATAATCAGTTTTCATGTTCAGTTAAGTTTGTCAGGTCACATATCCTCTCAAACACTCCACACCCAGTTCAGTGAGGATGATAAATAGATGTTCACTGGCTCAGCCCTCATTCTGCCAATCATCAGGGAACAGTAAGGGGAAAGTCTTTTAGTTTACCACTTCACAACAGAACCAGTTCACAAGTCCCTAAACATGACAACACACTTAAGTTTAGAGATGTATTACAACGCTGTTTATAAACTGTTTATATCTCCTCAAAATGCTTTGCAGGCGTTGTCCTTTCTTAATGTGATTTGTTTCATTAAATCTTTAATATAGCAAGTGTTTAACAAAGACACCAAAGTATGACCTGTTGTGATGTTTTATAGTGATGTTCAGTAATATTTGATTATTTCTGTTCCTCTGAATTAGTTGTTAAAAGTACTGTGCTCTGAATATGATTAAATTAGAACAATGAAGAGCATTGCTACATGTTCATTCAAAGCTTTTGAGACATTACCGCAGGGATGATTATAAACAGTCCCGAGTTTAAGTGAATAAAATGTCTCATTACCAGCATAAGTTACTCCTGCTTGCTTTTCAAACCTATCTTATGCTCGTTTCATCTTGCGCTTTCCATTACAGTCATATACAAACGTCTGGATTAGTTTTCTCACTTAGAATAAAGCATTTTCTTCCATTTGTATGTTTCAAACATATTTTTAAATGGTAAATTCAGCAAGTAAGCAACATTTGTAATTTGAGCAAGGTCAAACTTTTGCATGCTACTGTGCATCCTGTATACGTCTGAAATAATCAGTAGTCGGCTCTTTCCTCTGCACAAGCCATTTACTTCTGTTTAATCTTACTCGTGTAAACTTTATCTGTGATTATATTTCCACTATCCTGTGCTGCCTAAAGGAGGAGCCTTGTATGTCTAGACTCTTCTTAAGATTTCTTCCCTAGCACAGTGCTACATAAATAAAATAATACTGCTCTCACATTACTGTCATGAACTAATCAATATGGGCTCATGCCAATTCCAAATAGCTGGTATTTTTCATGAAAATATTTGCTATTGGCAATACTTGCCCATATTTAAAGTTTTATTTATATGGGGTTATAAATGCAGTAAAATGAAAAAATTCTGACAATTTAGCTCATTAGTTCAGAGTCATGATCTGCTCAGATCTCTTATGATCTGCTCTTCTAAAATACCGCAAATGCATCATCATATATCTGTTTGAAACACCAGTATGCTGCTGGATTTTGAAAGTTATCATCTGCATGTACAGATAAGAATACGACATAATCTTGCATCCCTGTAGAATATGCATACCTATTGAAAGTACTTATGTTCTATTATAGAAAAGGCCCGTATTTAAAGAGATCCTGTCCACACTAGAGGCCATGTGTAACGACAGTCAGCTGTCTGACCAGTGCAATTCCTTCCTACAAAACAAGGCAGAATGGAGGTAACGTTGTTGACGTGCACACAAGCATAAACACAAGCATACATGATCTTGCTGGTTACTGAGAGAATAAATTATTGATATTACAGTTGCATTGGAGCCAGTGGTTCTGTTCAGTGCAAACAAATAAATAATCAAAAATTATCAATTTATTATTTATAAATTACTTGTGAATAAATGAACTGAATATTGAACAGCAATTAGAAATTCAAGAACAAGCTGACAATCTCATTTTGTGAATAAATGATAAATACTGTTGTTGTAGCTTAATATGAAACATAAGTGTGAAATATATCATAGTAGCTGCATATCAAGATACGTTTTTTTTTCTGTGGTAATGAAATCCAAGTTAGTATGAGGCATTCCTTTAGTGAAGGATGGGGTTGCGGCCTTTTGGCCTGGTAACAGGCACGTCTAGAAGATTCTGGGTATCTGTTGCTATATTAGGAATCTGGAATGGGTCCAGGAGATGAGAACAGGAGATTCCTGTCCCTCAGGTCCTTCCTTCAACTTAACCATGAGAGTGAGAAAGAGAAAGTAAAGTGACTGTAAAAAAAAGAAAAAGAAAGCTAAGGGACACACGTGAATGTGAAATTCCATGTACGTTTGTTAGGAAAGCGACAAGCAAGGAAATCAATTACACGGGAAGTTTGGGGTGGGAGTGGAAGACTTGCTGTGGGACCAGGGGAGGGGGCCAGTTGAGTGGGAGGTCCGGGGTTGCTCACATGCCTGTTTATAAATAATTGCTGTGGGAAGAACATTTACAGCCGTGCGGTCTCCACTGCCCCCTCTGGTGGCCATTATAGCAAACGTGCAATTAGACCAGTATTAGTATTATCAGACTGGCTTCATTATGAGCACTGTGCACTATGTGTGCTAGTTCAAAGAATGGGTTCTGTTGCAGGTGTCAACCTCAATTTAGTTGTAAAATACATATATACATAATACAATATACATGTACATAGAAATATGTAATGTACTTTACATGTACAATATTTTAAAGTGAACCTTTATGCCTAATATATTAATAAAAATGGATCCTATAACATGATAACTGATGTGTTCAGGCGTGAGATTGAGGCCACTTTGGAGCGCTTGAAGAGGCTGGAGAGGGACCTGAGCTGTAAAGAGCAGGAGCTAAAGGAGAGAGAGCGCCGTCTGAAGATGTGGGAGAGGAAACTCATAGAGCAGTCCAACACACCGGTGAGTTCTCAGTCTCTCAGCTAGCATCACTCGTCTGTAGACAGTATGTGTGAAGCCCACTTAGTCGGCTGCCTGTGTGTGAAATGGGAAGAATGATTCGTTTTGGTTAACCCCTGCAGTCTTATCACTTACTTGCTACTCTTATTAGTTACTATTATCAACAATTCACTAATTATTAAGAAGGTTTCAGTAACTACTATAAACAATTTAATTATACAGTTTGTTTTGATGAGACAGTCTCACTGAGAAGCCTTTGCAATTATCAGTATGTTTTTTTGTCATTCTACTGATCACTGACTGCTTAATGATGACTTGCATTATGCTGCAGCTAACCAATGAGGTTTTTACTTTAGCACATGCAAAGATAGAGAAATTAATACATTACAAAAACAGCTCTACATTAAATTTCAAACCTTCTGAATTTTTTGGTCAGCTTTGACAGCAGAAAAACCAAACAAACTGGATTTGGCCAGAAATGATCAAAATACAATTGCCCATTGACATGAGCTGTGAAATGCTTTGCAGACTGACTGGAGCTGGACATTCAGGTTAATACGGGCAAATATTTAAAAGACTGAGCTAAACCTGGTTTTGTTGATCTATTGATAATGCAAACGGTACAATGTTTTTTTTTGCAGAACCGTTGTATTAAACCAATAGAACATTGTCATAATCTCCAGTACCTGTCTTGGGCGCATGCTTGCAGACAAACCACAGACATGATCTCGATCTCAGAAACACATGGTGTTGGGTGTTCTGTAGCTTAATGAACTATACACTACTATGGAAGTTCTAAAAGTTAACATATAAGTTATGTAGCTATAAGGGGGGGCGAATCTAGTGTGTCAGCCCACATATGCCCCTGCAGTAAGAAGTTCATCTACATTCAGAATATTGTGTAGTCCATCAGTTCTTCTGAAATCAAGGAGATTAATAAGGATAACCATGTCTTTGCTGCAGCTAACTGCCTCTACTCTTCTGAACCTTTCTAAACCTGTCTACACTAAAAACTTGTGTTTGAAGTGCAGTGCACATGTTGTGTGGTTGATGTACAGCATGCTGGCATGTTTGGCACAGGATGCTTGCCCAGCAAAACCAGGGACAACACTAACTTACAGATATCTTATACATACGCAAACCTGTTGGCCTTCCTCCTCTGCCTTTTCCACCCTAAACCTGTTCTGTAAAACCTCCTGTCAAAGACAAATCGCCGATTTCCTCAGTTCTGGCTGGTGTTTGTGACCTGAAGCTAATTCCTATTGTTTTCTCTCTTTCTTTGTTTTTTGTTGTTTCTCTATTCGTGTCTATTTGTGTCCTCAACCTATCATTGTCTCATTGTTCTTTTCTCCCACTCTCCCTTTACCTGTTCCCGCTGTCCTCTCAGCTCTTTTTCCCTTTGGCCACTAAGATAAGCTCGGAGTCGTTTTTTGAGTCTAAGCTGGAAGAGTTGAAAAGCTCGGAGCTGTCGTGTGAAATCAGGCGCTCGTGTAACGGAGAGCTGGGGGGCATGGCTCTGGAGGCCGTGATGAAGGGTTTCGAGGACATGTTCGCTTTGGACCTTCCCGCCTACCCTGTGCTCCACTCGGGCATGCAGGTCAGCATGCAGGCCACGCAAAACTCCTCCGAAATGTGCTCTGTGCGGAAGGGACACAAAATCAGCATGATGGCCTTTAACTGGTCTGATGACAGCGACAGTGATTAGCTGCTGGACCCCCAATTCCTAACGTGTGTTTATAACAAATGCTTTTAATAATTTAATATATTTATATGTAGTGTGCATACAGTGGCAATTATTACCTATTTTTATTAGCTTTTTGTAATATTAACAATATCTTTTCTTAAAATGCTATTTTCAAATCAAACTGTTGAGGTGGAAATCTCCTGCTGAGGTCAGAGGTGAATTTTTGCCCTTTGCTATATATGGACTGCATTAGCCCACCCTGTCCGGTGCCTTGGGAGTCCTTATGGATGTCATTTATGGCAAATGAAGTGGATGTATAGCGGCATGCTGAGGAGCGACCAAGTGGCGTGTCAGCCTGGCGAGGATGTGGCGCTTTTATGATGAAGTGACATTTCACTGACATTAAGATTGGCCAATTTGAGCAGTGTGGAAAGCAGTGAGGTTGCGAGAGACGCACATAGGCGAGAAAGGCAAGAGACAGAGACAAAGAGAGAGAGAGCAAGATTCCCTTCTGCAGAACTCACATTCAGGAAATTCTCAAGTCCTTGGTCTTCTAGCCTGCTGATCAGTTTACTCTCTGTTTAAAACACTGATTACTTTTCACGTTTTCCATATTTACTCTACTGACTTGGCAAAACTGTCTAACAAAGTATTGATAAGTTACTGTAGTTTTATCTTAAGCTGTTTGAAGCACTTTAGATCTGTAAATCTCAGTTGGCAAATTGTATTTTCTAAAGATAGATCCCATAGTTAGCACACTAGTAGTAACTGGTGTAACAGGGTAAATACCTCAGGTACAAACTGTTTACACATCTGAGGAGTAAATTGTTTGTTCCTATTAGTTATATAATCTGTAGTCACTAGTCATATTAATGACAATAAATTATTTTTTATTAAATTTAACTTTATTTGTAATGTCTTCAGAATATAAACTGGACTGTTCCAGTTCAGTAAAATAAATTTTGTCTGATGATATTAGCTCTTATAAAATCTAAATAATTTACAATTTACTCAGTGGTGCAGTGTCTTGCAGATGATGTGTTGTCAGTGATGAAACAGTGTACTGCTCATATATCTGCTTTTTAAATCCTGTCTACTTCTGCCTTTTCTATCCTTTGCAATAAAGTTTGTCACATTTCAACCTTAAACTTTTAATTTTGGCTTTTCTCTATTTTTTGACTCGCTTATTTGATTGTTTTGCGTTCTTTTGTAAATATTGCCCTGTGTTGTTTATATTTTAGTACACTCCAGAAATAAGCTTGACCTCTGGACACCTGCATTGCTGGAAATAAACATTAGGCTTTAGTGACTCATACTCACATGACTTCAGGATGAAGCAGTGCAGGTGCAGTCTTTTCCGCTTAGGTGTGCTTCATGTTACTCCTGGATGTGTGACTCATCTTACCTTGATATAAATTACATGCTAGTTACTATTTCTGACACTCCTTAAATTGGACACCCTTACTCATCTCATAAAGTTTCCTTATTCTTACTATTTTTCATAATTTAGAATAATAGTAAACACAAAATGTGTTCAACAAACCAAAAAAATCTTCAGATTCTTTAATGTAGGCCTCTAACCCCAACCCCCTTGCCATGATGCAGCTTTAAACACTGTTGGCATTCTCTCAAGCAGCTTCATGAGGAGCCACCTGGGACCCTCTTCCAGCAAGACAGAAGAAGATACACATGTGCTGAACACTTGTTGGTTGCTGAACATTAATATAATATCACTACTGAACACTGTGGGGATGGTTGGAGCATGCAGAAACACGTATTATAATAAATACAACAACTGTATACTCTTTTGTTTTAGAAACGTTTATGCATAAGCCTTTATATCACAATGCCTGCACTGTGTACGATAAAATAATGATGTGCCTGTGCTGTTATGAGTCACTCTGTAAAGTCTGAAATAAAACAATAATACAGTACAATAATTAAAACAACGTCTGAAAAAGAAGGTCCAACTTGTTTAGACCTCAAATGCAAAATCAACATTATACTGATAAATATGTGTTAATAGATAATTTACTTACATCCTCTGAAGACACATCCCTCACCAAGTTTCTCACTGTATAATCTTTTAACACGCATTCACATGCATTAGATTCAGGTGCTCAGGGAAGGGGCATTTACATAATTCCACCAGAGAGGTCTCCAAATCCCCAAATGCTATGTAGTGTAGCTTTACTATTATCAAAAGCATAGATTCAGTAGGGTGTGTCCAAACTTTTGACTAACAATGTATAAACATGCCCCCACCACCACCACCACCACCACCACACACCACCAAAATATGTAAAATACAGAAGTGCCATGGTTTTAGAGCAAGGATGCTAAAATTGTGTTCTGATGGAACTGATGTGCCCCAAAAGCTTCCAGATGCTCTCGAGAACTTGCTACTCTGAATCTGACTGAGCATAAGGCCAGAATATGGCTGTATTGTTTCGGATAGCACCATGTGCATCGGGAGCGTGCTGTACTCTGCTGAACTCTGCTGAGCTGATCGAGGAATTTCAATTACTGAGTCATTCGTGCTGACTTCTCTCTCTTCATGCTGCCTTCATCCCCTCTCTTCATTCTGTCAACAGTCTGCTTCCCATCCTCATGAACCCATGCAAACCATTTGTGAAATACAAGATGGCTGCTCGAAACGCACTATTATGTCACTCTAATTAGGCAAATGTATGTAATGGAACTTTGGCAGGCGATGGATGTTTTTTTTTTTTTTTATTATTATTATTTTGTTTACTTCCTCTGATATGAGCCCTACACAGATGGGGGGAGTTGAGGGCCCATCTGGCCAGGCAGAGGGGAAGCACAACACTTGCTCTCCCTCTCTCTCTCTGCCTCCCTCTATCTCTCTTTTCTCTCTTTGGTTCACTCTTAAAATGAGTGACATCCCGTGTTGTAAGAGGTGTGACTCTATGCGCAGATTACTGATTCATTTTAATTTCCTCCCCATCATTTCCCACATTCTTGTACCGTAATGTTACATGCCAGTATCGCTGGTTGTGTTTTGACTGACATTTGCCCGTTAACGTTAGCACGTAAATGTTCCCCTGCGGTTTGTTAGGACATTTTGCTGAAGAAAGTGCCGCATATCTTTATGCAGCACAGCAAAGGTGTCTTAACGTCGTAATGTTAAGGATTCTATATGTTTCATACAGAATAGTTCAATGCCCTTCTATTTGCAGTGTGTACATTACCCTACATATATTACACAATTGTTAATGCTTCAGCACATAAGCGTTGGCTATTTTCACATCTTACTCTCTTTTTTTCTCTGTAGCTGCTTCCGAACCTGGCCATCCATGCTTGGACAGAGGAACATGTGGTCAGTAGCACTATACATTTCACACTGATGCAGTTTTGAGGACTGCAACCGTTTGACTGGTCAGATTTATTCACTATATGTCCTCAATTTTGAATGTTTTACAGCACTTCTGGATGTCACAGATCTTTGGGACAGGTAAGAGGTCCTGATAAGACAATGTGCGGATGATGCTCTTAATTCTTTTTCTTATAGAAATGTGTACAGTATGCATTATGTTTCTTCCTGTGTGTGTGTTTCCGCAGAACGCGAGTGTGAGATGCAGCAGTATGCTGATGTCTTCAAGCAGAACCACATCACTGGACGCAGGCTGCTGCTCCTTTCTGAAGCAGATATGAGAGATATGGGCATCACCTCCAAAGGCCACATCATACACCTGAAGGTAGTGAACTAAAGCTGCCGCTGTCAGTAAAGACAGATAGGAGCACAGCACGATAACAAGGCACTTTAACTTTTTGTCAGTGTTGGCTGTTATAGGGCCCATATCATAGAGAAGCAATTTTTTCTCTTTTTTTGCAAGAAATTTAACATAGTTTAAACATAGTTAAATGTACCTTTTTTGACTTTATATAGAAAAACAAGACTGTGTTGTCTGTGTTGTATTCACTGTTTTAGCCTACAGTAATTTAGCTCTACCCTTTCACATAAAAGTTATATGGAGTGTTGTAGCCTACTTGCTTTTTAAATGAGGCATAAAACAGTGGCTAAACAAAAGAAAGATAATTTTTATATTTTTTTCATTCTAAGGAGCAATGAGAATTTAAACAAGGTGGGTAGGATGACTGTATGGAAATATGTAGAGAGAGAGATGGTTCATGTACACAGGCAGAGGAACTATGTTACACCAGTACATGTCAATGAGATTATAGTTACCTATTGCTAAAATGAAAAATAGCATTGAAAAACATACTTGTTAGCTTAAATAAAAGCATGAACACTTATTTAAAACTAGAATAAACTAAAAAAGAGCTAAAAAATCAATTTTTAAATCAATTTACAGAGAAGCACCATTTAGTTTTCATTTGTTGTGTTTGTTTTATTCTATACTTGGAGAAAAAAATACTTTTCAGAAAATAAACCAAGACTATGACTATTATTGCACACTTAATACTTACTAAAACTAAACTCAAAATAAGAAACGAAAAAAAAAAAAAAGTAAAAGCTCTAATAACCCTGTTGCATGTATGTGTTGCATTTGTCCTTGTTTCATGAAAGCCTCTCCAATTTGCTATTCCCAGTATTTCACTGGATTTTAATGTCCATTCTTGATAATTATATTTATAATATTTATTCTTTATTTTTAGGGTGAAATTGAAAAATTAACCAACGATTACCTGGGACTGTTCCATTTCCCTCCTTTAACGAAGGTATGCCTGGAGTTCTGCTCCATATCTGTTTGATTTGGGGCTCTTCTCACATTGTCATATAAAACTGTACTCATCTCTTGCTGATTCACTCTTTTTCTTCTCGTGCTTATATTTTGTAGCCTAATGACGGAGCGTTCCCACCTCCTGCCTCTGCCTTTACTGCACACATTGTCTCTCCTTTACTAAGTATGCAAGGTCTTGTGATTGGAGTGTTGTTAATGTTCCCTGTGTCCTCTGTCAGGATGAGTGGGCTCAAGAAGAGGAAGAGGAGGGTTGGCAGAAGACCGTTAGTCTGGAGTTGGTGTTTGGTTATCACTGGAAAGCAGGAACAGGACCAAAGGTGCTACACACTCATTAAGAACATCTACTACTTATATGATCTGATCAAAGCTTTTTCTTTTTTCCCCTTGAGAACAATACTGTAGCCAGACTTTTTTTTTGTTTTTTTTAAGCAGAATATTAATTACATAATAGCCATTATTCCATTTTGTTGAGCTTGTTCCTACAGCTGAAAAACATCCAAGTTTAATAATAGATGTCTGCACTGCTTCTGACGCAAAGAAAGCTCTCTGTGACACTTTAGAGTTTTCAAATTTCTGACAGTTTTCATAATTTATATTTTCTCACCTCGTATTGCTCGTAGCATGTTGATATGTGTATTTTGTTTATTATTGTTATAATTTGCAATCATTATTTTGTAATCTTATCTGTGCTGGAGTTCGGAGGAATGCCTTTTGTTCACTGGGTGATGGCTTGTCATCGGCATATAGAACTGAGACTCTTTAGGGTGTCGAGATAGCGATACTCTTCACTCTGAAGTTGCCATTTCCTTAAATAAATATGCCTGTTATTCCCCCATCAGCTATTGACCACCGTCTCACTAAGCATATTTTCTGTTCACAAGATTGTTTTTTTTTTTCTTCTTCTTCTTTTCTCCTTTAAAAATAAACAGAAAAAAAGATAAATAAATCTTTCATCTAAAGCGATACATAGCATCCACCCCCTTTTTGCTCGCGAAGGCTTTGTTCGGATCTCAAAGAGGGGAGAAAGGCCGCTTCTCCACTTGCTGCTTGAATTTAATCAAAAATGGCCCATTTAGCCAGAAGTCATTTTCTTTTTAAAAGGCAAATGTTATTTAATCTTTCAGCTGTTCATTGTCCCATCATAAATAGTCCCCTTTCAGTGCGTGCGGCGGGGCTGAAGCGAGGCCGCTAATTGCCTCCCATTTCTCCTGACATGTGGTGGTTTAGTGGGGAGGAAACTCAGCAGGGAGAAGGAAACAGGAGGCTGAGAAAATGAGAGCTAATTATTTTCCCCTGCCTGGTGTCAGGCTCCGTGTCAGCCTTGTTTTTACAAACTGGAAGGTTTTTTTGCACTAAATAAAACAAACCCGCTCTGCTCACTTTTCCTCGCTCTCTCCCTCTCTCTCTCTCTCCTTCTCTTGCCTCCCCCTCTTCCCCCACTTGCTCTCTCACTCTTCCCCTCTCCATCTTTCTCCTCTCTCTCTCTCTCTCTCTCTCTCTCTCTCTCTCTCACCCTCTCTTGCTCTGCCTCTCTTCCTTCTCTATCTCCCTCTCTCTCCCTCGCTCTCTCTACTCTCCCTCTTTGCTGGCGGTGTCATGGTAGCAGCTGCACTTCTCAAAGACTAAATGAGGGGCCTGCGATTGTGCACTGGCCATCTGACAGGCAGCGAGTGTGCTGTTAATGAGGATATCAGCGCTGAGTCGAGGGAAAGGTGCTGAATTATGTATGAGGCGTCATTAGACGCTCGCTGTGCTGGCCGCCATCACAGCACATTGTTTCTGCCGGTGTGATTAGGCCGGGCCCAACAGCGGGACCAACGCTGGGCCAACACGCTAGCAGCCCGTTCCAGCGAGGAGGAGCCTGGCAGCTTTACAGGGCCACAGGGCTTCTGACATAGACGCTTTGAGGACCTCTGACACTGACGCTTTGAGATCCATCCAGCACGCACACACATACTCACTCACACATACAAAGCGTGCCCTCAGCACACACGTTCCTCCATCCATGCTCCACACGCTCCCCCTTTAAACACATACACACTCCTGAGCGCAGTACAGATGAGTGTGTATGTGGCTCTCCTGTGATGTGTCCTCTGATTTTCTGTACACAGTAGATTGGCTCGCAGCAGAGGCAGTAGAAGCGGTGCGCTTTAAGTAACAACCTGTGCCTGGCGCTGTAGGCTGGAGGAGCGGAGGAATCATTACTGCTCTGTCAGCATGTGCACTGTGCACACAGCCAGGCAGCTTTACGTGCCCTCTGATGAGGACCACATTTCCATTGCTAATGTGAATAAGACTGGATGTGTATGGGCCCACTTGCACACTTTTTCAGTGCCCTTGCAGTATGCATTTCTTTTTTGCTGGTTTGTTTGTTTCTGTGTTGGTGCAGGGGCTTGTGTATTCACTTAAGTTTCTTAAGAAAGTTATTACGTAAGTTGTGGAATTAGCAATGTACTGGGAGGAACAGTGTGTACACGTGTCTTTATTTGGGGCACAGATTGATCAGATCGATTTTTATCGTGCTTCTAACTCTTAAAACAGAAAACCAAGACAAAAGGTCTTACGTATTAATACTGACTTCCCTCACTTTCTTCAGCTCTGAACTGGAAAGTGTGTACATTACACAAGTGGTCACTCACAGGACAAAGATTTTTCAGTAGTAATGCCCTTGCCCTTGGCTAGCCTAGCTGGAGTGAGCTAATCAGTTAGCTAAGCAAACATTCACTGCTTTTTTTTTTAAAGAAGCCTGAGCACAATATACAAACACTTTGTGAGCTTCAGATAGAGAATGAAACCTGAGGGCTCCTGAGAGGCAAAATGCTGGCTCTGTCAACAGGGAAGTTCAGCCCCTGTCGCCACAACCATCCTTGGCCAATAATCAAAGACAGCATGACTTGCCTTGCTCTGCCTGGGTGGGTAGGAACGTTCTTCCATGCCCCCCATCTCTCAGTGTGATGCTAGGTGACGCAGGCATCTGTTAGCTCGTGTAACTAAATTAGCAGTTAGTGGCCTCCTCCAAGTGTTTCGAGCTGTATATTTATGTTGAGTTAGTGGCAGTTCAGAAAGAAGACTGACTTCATATGTCTTAGAGGAAGCATGTGCTAGCCTACACTGGCAGGAGTCTCTTCGTCTGACTGGGGGGTGGGGACCTAGCTAGTAAGTGGATTAGCGACAGTTTTGCGAAGTGCGGACCACTTAAGGCAAGGCAAGTAAGGGGAACTCTGGGGAACTTGGGGCTGAAGTTCTGGACGGCTTCAGCTGCTGGGGTGGAAGCCAGGCCCCCCCTTGCCGAGCAAAGAGTGAGGAAGGTTTGGAAAAGAGGGAGGAGCCGGGAAAGGTGGTGGGGTGCGAATTTTCGTCACAAGAAGGTGAGGGCGGAGGAGTGGTTTATATGGAGTGTGAAATGGTTGAGGGGTGGAGTTAGGGCGTGGTCCTTCTCCCAAACTTGAGTTATTTCATAAGTTCATTATCTCTTACCCTTTCAAGGAATTATATCTAACTTGAATTTGATTAAAACAGTAACGGAATGAGAAATGCCATTGGGGAATCTCCCTGAGGGGAAATAGTATGAGCCAGTCAATACAGGCCTGTTCAAAACTGTACTGAAATGGAAAGAGGGTCAGTCACTACAGTGTAGAGTAAATGGGACTCCACCATTTTTTTTGTACAGGGGGTTCACCAGTGATACAACCCTGAATATTAGCCAACTGTTATAACCAGCTATTCACAGCTACTGCTGAAGACCCCATAGTTAGGATGTCAATGTACTCAACAGTTCCCCTACAAAGAATGCATTTTAAACACCAATGCTCTTGTTGCATTTATGTATGTGTTGTCTTTACATTCAGAGAGAAATACCTTTTTACTGCCTTCTAATTTCTAGCATTAGTGCAAAAGCTGTCAGGTGTGTCCACCAATGACCCTTCATGTTCACTTTGGTGTATTTGAAATATTAAACCATTGAGCATTGTTCTTGACTCTCTTTGGCATTCACTCTGAAGGACTGCAAATGGAAAATGTACATGGAGCTGGACGGTGATGAAATTGCCATAACCTACATCAAGGATGTCACTTTTAATGCAAATAGACCAGATGTGGAAGTGTTGAAGATGACCAAGGTATGTTCTAATAGCATCACAGTTACATAGCACAGTATAATATGATGGGTTACAGATTTGCATACAACAAACACTGATTTATGTACTCGCAATTCTTTTCAGCC
Organism: Megaleporinus macrocephalus; assembly: GCA_021613375.1. Taxonomy (NCBI): domain Eukaryota; kingdom Metazoa; phylum Chordata; class Actinopteri; order Characiformes; family Anostomidae; genus Megaleporinus; species Megaleporinus macrocephalus. The sequence continues at coordinate 21,806,828 of CM038709.1, read as the reverse complement.
ACCATTTGTAATGGACAAGTGGATAGTTGGCATATCTGACAAACAGACTGTGGACTGCATTATAAATTATGAGGTAAATATATCACTTCTTATAATCATCACAAGACACACAAGGTTGATCAGAAATTTTGCAGGAATGTAGTCACTCTGTTACTGTCACATTTACAATAAAAAAAATACAAATATAAGATATAAAATAGAGATGATTTACATGTTTAGCACAAAACAAAGCATTAACAATAAACCCAACCTGATATTTAAATCTTTAGGATTATTTTGCCAGTTTAAATTTGATTTATTTATATATTTAATAATTGTATTTATTATTTATTGCTCATTTGCTGATATTGTCAGCAGCTAGTGATACAGATACTGCATGACAGTCTAAAGAGACAGATTATGTAAACCTGAAATAGAGTTTTGAGTGGTTCTGCCAATAAGTTTAACTTTCTCTTTGTTCATGTATGCTGGTGAACCTTCCATGGAGTTTACTTTCTTTTTGATGTAAGTGTCCGGAACTCAATCAAACATTCTGGAAAGCATTGGGTTAAATGCTCACTCAACCTCATGGGGTTCTGGCAACCCTGTATAATACATTGTAATATTTTAATGAATGTGGAAGACCTGCCTCTTTGGCTCAACACAAATGAAATGCTTGGTTTTGACCTTAGAAGTCACAGGTCTCACCGCCTATAACAAGGACAAGTTGCAGTTTTATATCAATTCATTGTTATCACTGAAACAAGCAGAGAAATCCTGTTGAAAGTGCAGATTTAAAACTTTCAATTAATGCTACATTTGTGTTTGTACGTACAAGATGAGTTTTTTTTAATTATGAATTAAATCTGATGTAAATATACTGTGTGTACGGTCTTGTTTTGCAGAAAGAAAATATTTTAAATACATCTTCATGTAAAATCTTTACCTTTATAATTTTGAGCATTTTTAACACTAAAACATTCAAACCCAATAATCCAGAATATAAAGTGATTGTAAATGTAACTTGTTCTGTACTTAACAAAGTCAATATTTGTGTAATTACATGTCAGTAATTGTGTAGAATCAAATGTATAACATGGAGGCAATAAGACAGAAACCTTGTGCAGCCAACTGGATTCATTGCAGTGCAGTTTTTTATACCACCATGTTAAAACATCCATTTGGGGCGCAAGAGGAAGACTGTGGATCTCAGTGCCTGCTCAATCTGCTCACCTCTCACCTTGTGCATGTTTTCTCTTCAGAATGATGTCAAGTCTCCAAAGAGCACTAAACATGTGCACTCAGTGCAGTGGAGCCTAGGAAGTGGGGGAGATGAAATCAGAGCCGTAGAGCTGCTCATAGAAACTGCACCATCAAATGGGGAAGGAAACTTCAGGAGTCGCTCCAACTCTGGTAATCAGCTTTACTCATAAACCTAATTGAAAAATCTTAATGGAGAAAAGATGTTTAGTGTTTTTTAGTTCTGTTTTTCACTTTTAAGAAGTTTCAGATTTAAATATGTATGTGATGTTCACATTAATTTTCTATATTATTGGAACATGTATTTGTTGTCTACTTTGCTACTGAAAATAACTGTTTTTTTCATGTAGAAATAATGTGTTCACATTTTACTCAAGTCAATCAGCACTGTTTGAACATCATCACTGTTACAATCTCCAATTTGTGACACTTTTTTCACAAAATATGAAAATTCCAGCTTCCCTTTGTTTTGTGTGACCATGTATGACAAATGCACCAAGAGAAATAGTACAAAATGACATGGAACAAAATCTTCTTAGGTTAAAGAAAATAATTATTTTGTTTTTATTTTTATTTTACTTAGCATTGACTGAGACTTTAGGTATTTACCTGTATCCATTGTTAGTTCACTGTGTTTGTCCTGGTTTCATCATAGTCATGTAGTGAAGTTAATCTGCTTGACAGATTGTACTAGCTTTATCGATTATAGTAATGTGATGAGAAACCAAGTACATGTTGACGTACATTGTGTTTTACCAGTTTTGTCTTGTTCTGACAGGTATAGATCCTCAGTGGATTTCCTGTCTGAGGTTAAAGCAGATAAGTGAGAATACAAACCAGGAACGCAACAATGGCACACCCAACAGCCTCTCAGTCGAATCCATGACCCTCCCGCAGTTCCTGTCTGCCTTTGGGAACCAGGCTTCATACGCTTCAGCTGTGCGCAAATCGCCCAATCGCAGTCCATTCACACCCTGGGCCAGCTCCAGAAGCTCTTCACCTACACTCTCTACCAAACTCTCCTCTATCCACCTCGGGTCAAAGGGCAGTAGCCCGTCCAGTACGACCTCTGAGAGCGCATCAGAGAGAGAGCGTCCTTCTAGTGCCAGAGCTATGTACAAGTACCCCAAAAACAACTACCACGGCAGCATGACTGTGACTGGAGCAGGGGACAAGAAGTTTTCCAAAGTCTCCAATCATGTGTCTCAGGGTGCGGCTAGAGGACTACGTCACGGTGGTCGTCCACGGAACAACAGCACTGTAGTGCCACAGAACCACCCGAGAATAATACCAGGGATGGCAACAGTGACAGTAGAAAAACAAAAGAATGGAGCAGAAGAGGAGGCCAAAGGCAACGAGGGAGGGTGGATTAAAGTAGAACGCAAAAAGCCTCCCAAGCAAGAGTACAAGCAGCAGGACCAGAGACAGCTCAGAGGCTGTGCACGGAGGGGAGGACGAGGGGGAGGACGTGGGCGGAGCTAAAGGATTTTGATAAACTGTTTTAATCATAGCATGAGGATCACTTCAGGACAGTCAGACACCACAGCATTTACCGAGGGCTAGACAAATATGAAAAACCATGTGAAAAAGGGGCACACTTCATCTAATGAAAACTATTTTTAGAAAAAATATAGACATGCTAATTTATTTTAATATAAATGATATTTGCAGATATAGACAGATGCTTATTTATTTATTTATTGTTTATTCTGATAGATTTATGAGATATAAAAACACTCGGGGCCCTGAGTGCAAAGGTTCGACTACAAAGTCTTAACCTACACCCATCTCTAATGAGTTCAGACAAAGAGGACAGCATTAATGTAGATGTAAGTTTGCTGTTCATGATGCATCTGCATGTTAGCAAGCAATACAATTTCACTTTGTGGAAGAAATTAACAACTAGTCAGTAAAGGAAATATTGGTATCAAACTCATGAGGACAGGGCAAGGAACTTCTCCTGATGTGTTGCTTTTTATCAGGAGATAAATACAATACATCATCCAGAGTTGGCTCTCATAACTATGTCTCCTTTCAGGAAGGAAAACAATCCTATATCCCTCATAGATGCTGCACTATTCCAAGTAGCTGTAAGAGCAGTGTTAATACTAGCTATCAAGATTGAAAAGTACATATACTATTTATGTAGTATTATATAATGTTTCCGGTAAAAAATACTTTCAAAAGTAGAATATTTCACTGGTAATTTGCTGACCTGGAGACTCAATAAGATAAAAACAGATGTAGGACACCTCTAGCCATTCGGTGGGGTTGCTGCACCAGCTTGATGCTGCCTCTTGACTCTAGATGGAGCACATTATATTTTTTATATATTGTTTGCATTCTGTGGCATGCAGAGTGGAGATACCCATCTGATATTTTTTTATTATAAATCACTAAAATGACATTAATTCGGTTCTAGTGGTTTTCTATTGTTTTTGTCGTGTGCTTACTTTACAGACTATGGTGAGTGCCCTTGGTTTTCTCAAAGAGGTGCGAGCTAAAATTCCCAGACCCTATACATGGAACACTAAAGCCTTCTACCTTCATGCCCACAGTTATTCCACACTAAGAAACTGTGTAGTGCTCCAGTGTTTTCACTTTTTTTTAAGGGATCTGTGACAGCGTTACTTGGGTGGACGATAAAGGAACCGACTTATATTATTAAATTGTGCCTGAGCCACACTAAGCGACCTTAAATGAACTGTGACAAGTTTTATTGTCAAACGGTTTAAGGGCTTTTATTTTGACCAAAACAATGTAAACATATATTGTTAAAAGTAAAAACAATGTTTGCTTCAATGAAATAAAGAAATGAAATAAAATAAAGATTTGAAAAATGCTGTATCTGTCTGTTCGCCACTACAAAGTAAAGGATGTGGGTCAACAGAGCGAATAGCGCGCGCTTTACGCCTTCTTATGCAAATAGTTTAAAGCCATTTTGGCGCCACCGCTGGGGATCCTGAAAGGAACATATACTTACATTTACCTTACGTTCCTCTTTGTTGTGGCGCCACTCGCATTTCTTGATAACATAATATGGAATAAAATAATAAATTAGAATGAAGCATAATTTAACAGACAGAATTACGTGTAGCATTAACTTAAATTATTTAGTCACTCTTAGGCATCTTTAAGGACAACGCCGTGGCGCGCATTGTTGCCACGCCTCTCTAAAATTTCCCGCGAACTTCCAGGCTAATCGTCCTGCAGCACAGCTTTTCTGCTTCACATTCTCGCTACTGCTGGACGAGACGGCTCAAGTAAAAAGCAAGACAATGCGCACCAAGGTAGGCAGATACACTGTATTGTTCGTTTACCAGCTCACATTCTTTCTTTATTTGTACGATTGTGTTTACAGCGACTAGATATTTGCCAGATTCTTATTCGAATTTTATCGTTCCACCTTAAAGGGTGCAACATATTCATTTTGGCGCCTGTTGCACCCTTTAAGGTGGAACGGGGAAGTTTAAATAAGAAGCTGCGAGTAAGAGGTCAGCTTCAGCCTCGCGGATTTACTTGTTAACTTCGTATCTAATATGCGAGTATGCGTCACGAGGCATTTGAATAAACTTCTTCTAGAAATGGCTTTGTGTATTGGCTTTAGTGTTATGTGTTATTTATTTTCTACCGAGATTTTGTTCGGTAAGGTAACTGAACTGAATATGTTTTTAAATTGCCTATGAATTTAAACAAACCTATTAAAACATTGTAGCCAGTTTTTTCCCCTACCTCAAATAAGAAGTAATTTTTTTGTTTTTACTGACTATTTTGTGGTTTTCTTCTCTCTGCAGAGACAGCAGCCCATTCCCCCCACCAGAATGAACCTAAGGAGTTATAGAAACTCTTCTCTGGTACCCATAGAGACCTCTTCCTCAGATGACAGCTGTGACAGCTTTGGCTCTGATGGCTTTGCCGCTACGGTATGATAATCTAAAATAAAACTTTCCCACCTTGAGTTGCCATTGTTCACCATTTTTAACATTCCCACCTTTTTAAAATTTACTTTTTGAAAAGACCTAAAAGTGTATGTTTGTTCTCACGCAGAAGAGGCCGCTCAGGCGAACGAGAAGCTCAACTCAGGTGGGGAAAGCTTTCGAAGCCCCCCCAGTGTCTGAGGAAGAAGCCTGCAGTGGCTTTGAGGAGAATGAGTTCAGTAATGAGATGAGTACCATGGTGAGCAGCAGCAGAATTAATTTTACTGTTCCAGAAGTAGCGGTTTTAGTTGGCGTATGCATAACAACTTTCGCGCTCTCACTTTGTCATGTCAGAAAATGGACTCTGACTCTGAGTCTTCGGAGTCTCAGAAGAGATCTCGCCGCTCCTTCACGCTTAGAGTGGCCATGAAGTTCCCCACCAAAAAAGCCAGTCAGAAGAAGGTGACAAGTCCTCAGGCTGCTCCTCAATCTGCACACCCAGAGACTGACTCAGATGAGGAGGAGAACTTTGTTGCCAAGAGAGCACTTAATATTAAGGAGAACAAAGCAATGGTAAGCTGTTTTCTGTAAAGCACAAACATTCAGAATCTGTAATGATGATGGTAGTTTCACTTTGCTCGTGAAACAATCATCTGGACATGCAGCAAACTTTATAATTCAGCTATTACATAGTAATTGAGACTCGATCAGGTTTATAAATTAATGTTTTACTTTTTTCTCCTTGTAGCTGGCTAAACTGATGGCAGAGTTGAACAAAGTTCCTGGTCTCTTGCCTAGGAGGATGTCTTTGCCCTTGACCAATGTGGTGAGTCTATTTACTAGGCCCATGTGTAAAAATAGTGATTTGTGGCTTAACACAGATTTTTATAAAAAAAAAAAAAAAATGTAAAAACATGAATGACATAAAGGCCTCTTTTGAGAGAGTTAACTTATTTCTTCTCTCTCTTCCTGTCCATGTAGCCTCGTCGTGTTCCTCGTCGCTCTCTGGGAACACCTGGACCTCGGAGGAAGAATCCTGAACGAACATCACGTCCTCACACCCGCTCCCGTTCACTCGTGGATGGTCCGCCTACTCCTCCTCCTGAAGAAGAGGCTGAGGACAAGTTCAGCCTGGTGCGCAGGAACAGATACAGCGAAGATGATGACTATGAACCGGTAAGATGTTGGGCATAGTGAAAGGGTTAAATCTTGTTTAGTTTTTAGTGTTTTTGAATTTTTTTGGGGGGTCCCCGCTAAGTCGTAAGCTGTTCTGTAAATGATTTTTAAATTGTATTTATTCAGGAGCCGCGCCGTCGACGTACTTACAACGGCGTTCTTGCCATCCCACATGTGGTAAGACCTGTGGAAGAGATCACCCAGGCAGAACTGGACAACATCTGCTTCAATGTTCGAGAGAAGGTCTACAACCGCAGCACTGTAAGTTATTAGAGTTGTGTACATCTGCTGTCTCTGCTTGTGTGTCCTCAGCCTGCACTGGGAGGACTGAGTATGACCTTTTGTCAATAAGATCTCGGTTTGCAATTTGGTCTGAAAGTCTGTCTGTACTGTAGGGTTCCACCTGTCACCAGTGTCGTCAGAAGACAACAGATACCAAGACTAACTGCCGCAACCCAGAGTGTGTTGGGGTTAGGGGTCAGTTCTGTGGACCCTGTCTGCGGAACCGTTATGGAGAGGAAGTCCAGGATGCCCTGCTGAACCCGGTGAGCACAGAACAGTGTTTCAATCTGCACTTAATGTTGAGCAAGCAGTGTTTTCATACAACACTATGTGGACTGATGTTGTGTGAATGGTGTGAACTTGATTTAGAAATACAGAACATGATTTCTAGTCTTAACATGTAGTTGCTAATAAGTAGTTGGAGTAGGTTCTACTTTAAATAAAAAATAGATTACACAATTATCCCAGTCAGTTAAACAACATAGTTGTTACTGTATTTGGTGATTATTTATTCATGTCAGAGTGTTGGATATGTACATGACTAAGATGTAACACTCTTGCAGGACTGGCGTTGCCCCCCATGCAGAGGCATTTGTAACTGCAGCTTCTGTAGGGCCAGAGAGGGCCGTTGTGCTACAGGTGTCCTGGTCTATCTGGCCAAGTACCATGGCTATGACAACGTTCATGCTTACCTCAACAGGTAATGTTTTATTTATTGGATTGTGAGCTTGTCATGCACGTTCCACAGATAATGAGGATTGGTGTACTGTATAAATCAAATGTTTAAATGATGTCTTGACAATCAAACTTTGTTTCTGTTTTTAGCTTGAGGAAGGAGTTGGAGGAGAGCGAGTGAGAAAATGGCAGCTCCTGTTGGTCCCTGCTGAATGTTTCACCACTGCCTGTTTTTGGTTCTGTATATTTTCAGAATTTGAATGGGACATTTCAGAACTTCATGCAAGTTCATGTGCCTTTTGAGTAGCCAGTTGAGAATGGTCTGCGCAACTTTAAAATTTACATTGTTTTAAATGTATAAAGTTACCAAGTTTGATTTGCTTAGTGACGTTTTTCTGAAATACAAAAGCTGTACTGTAATTTTGCTTTGATATTGACAGCATGTTTTAAAAAAATGTCTTAAAATCAATAGAATATTTTTTTTACCCTTTCATATGATCCATGCACTGTAAAAGTAATAAAAAGTAAAGTGACCATTGCTTTGTTTTACATAATAGGAGGGAGGCAGAAAGCAGCACTCGCATAGTTTCTCTTTGAACAAACTGTAAACATACTGTTTGACACTTTTTGTACTTTGATCCAATAAAAGCATTATAGTTTCTGATATCCATGTGTGCTGTCCCAGTTTAGCTTTAGTTTGCTTCCAAAATGGTGTGTGTGTCTCTAATAACACTCTTGTATACTAAATGTGACTTGGCTCCAAAAAGGGTTTTGGTTGGGCCCAGTGCTTTGTTTGTAAAACATCAGGTAATGGAACGCTAAAGGTGGGGTGATCCAGCAAGTGGCAGTGATGGAAAAGGTCCTGGGACGCATAGGCACAACGGTGCTTCAAGTGTTCATCTAACCTAGAATTCTATACAATAAAATAATCCTAGCTTTAATGTATAAAGGAGCTGCAACCATAATCTCAGAGAAGCCACTGGACGAATAGCTTTCGGTGTCCTACAAAAAGATGTCAAAGAGGTGGTGGATCCACATAAGTTCTGGAACACAGCTACCTGAAATATGAGAGGTGCCGGATCTTGTTCTGGCAAGATCCAGCACGAATTAAGCACCGGTTGGGCCCCTCTATGTCCCTTAGTGGCTCTATCAGGTAATGTAAAGGTGCATTTTATTCTATGGGTACTGGGTTATCGTGTTTGCTCTCCTGTTGAGGACATTAAGAACAGTGCATGTCTTGGTCAAATGTGTTGGGAGCTGACCAGTAGATTATGTGGAGAGCTGTTTTTAGAGGTACAGCTTTCCATTGGTGCTGGCTGAACGTGTGTCCCGGTCCATGTCCTTCAGTGCATTTGTGCAGTGGGTAGGGCAAATGTTCTCCTGCCCCATCTCCCCTTCTGTCCCGCTTTTACTAGAGCAGCCTGATATACAGCATCGCCTACTCGGAGCCTTCATTAGAGAACCGCCACTAATGGTGTGGAAATAATTAGCAGACTCTAATGGGAAATCTTATACCTGTAAATCATTTTTCCTATTAAAGCGTATTAGTGCTCTCTCTCTCTCTCTCTCTCTCTCTCTCTCTCTCTCTCTCCCTGTGTGTGTACAGTCTTGCTTGTGTCAGAAGTGGTAATGATGGTGTGAATGATTTGAGCAGACTTCGTCAGTTTCAGGTTGACTTCAGCTTTAATTAAACTGAATTGTTACGTGTTTATACACTGTGTTCACTTCAACAGATCAATTGAAATGATTTTAAAGGCTCCAGTAAGTATTCAAACAGTGAGATGACTTAATCAGTACAGGGAGCTGGTAGCCAAACAAGTGTTTTCTTGTAATAAACGTGGTTTCTTCAAGCACAGTCTCGGTATCAGCACAGGCTTTGTGAAAGCCCAGATAGTCTAGTGATCTTATTCACACCGGTCTCCTCGTGACTTCGCAGTGTGGAGGGGGAAAAACTGCACGTCACTCTTAAAGAATTTGCCATTTTTTTATTTCCCCGTGTGAATCTTTCTCAGTTCTGCAGGAAACGAACGCTTCCAAAAGTATTATTTGCATAATAAAGATGCACTTGAAAATACTGGTATTAAATACCAATGATCATCCACTTTAGGGTGATGAATATTTAGGGAAATAATTGTTTACGACGCTCGAGCATTGAGCTGATCTGGTAATCAGGCTATGAAATACAATATTTATTCATTAGAGCGGACTTAATGAGGCCTCGCGGCGCTAATTAGGAAAAGCAGCGTAGCGCTAAATGAGGCTCGCGTTAGCCTACCTGTACCGAGGAGGGGTGTGGGGGGTGTAGGCTTGGGTGGGGGTGGAGCGGTGGGGTAAAAGCTGCCCCCGCCCGTTGTCGCTGCTGCCCACCACTACTGCACGCTGCAGAGTTCCTTTATGGCGCTATAACACATTAGCGCAGGACGCAGTGACTGCAGCGCGCATGGCAGCTGTTATAGCTCTGATTGATAATTATGAGTAGCCCTGTATTAAGGGAGCCTTTTAATCAGGACCCAGGCTCACATGCGCTTATTTTGCCTGTTGAGTAAAGACAATTGAAGCTATTTGCTTACAGAAACCTCCAGCAGATGCATACTGATTGAATGAGAAAGCAGGTGGAATGAGGCAACAGTAACAAGAAAACTGTAGACCCAGAATAAAAAGAAAAAAAGAAGAAAAACTTAGTCTACTCAATTATGTGTAGTGTGTTTGTCTCACTGCAAAATGAGATTAAGCACACGGACTGACTAACAGTGTCATTAAAATCTTACTCCAAAGGTGTATAATCAAATATTAATATCTGACAAATATTCAAAATATTGCATTAATATGCAGTATATATATATATATATATATATATATATATATATATATATATATATATATATATATATATATATATATATATATATATATATAATGCAGTATATATATTAAAAAGCAATTGGCACAGGAAACACACACACACACACACATATAGCTTTGGTTTTTGTTTATTTCTTTTTATTTATTTATTTATTTCTTGTTTTATTCAATTTTATTTTTTTGTTTTGTATTATTCCGTGCTGTAAACGACTGAGGGTGGCAAGATTCTTATGTCAGGCCTCCCACAGCTCTGGCCGGGGCTCTGCTCTGATGCCAACAGCAGTTTGGTCCTTGTGTCAGGAGCATTATCAGGAAAAAATAGCGGCTGCCTGCAGTTGTTCCATCTCAGAGGAAATTGCCAACTCACCCTAACAAAGGGAAGCATAAGTGCACTCACAGTGTGGCCCTCAGAGCAAGCCAGATAAGATGACATTATAAATAGTGAATTTCTTTCAGAGGAGACGTGGAGGAGGGAGAGGAACCAGGCAGCTGAACTTCACCATTCTGTCATTTTCCTCTTTTTTTCATTTCTGCCTGCCACAATAAGGTTGCTTTTTGTTCTAAAGACAAGATGTTATGAAGAGTTTGAGGACCAGATGTGTACATTGACATACTAGATCAAGTCCTTGTTCATTGACTTGTCATTTCCTCACACAGTCAGCGAGATGATTTGGTCTGAGAGTTTTTTTCTGTTTAATAATGATGTTTAAAAATGAGCAGAACGATAAGAGAGGAGATTCGGTTTCAGCTTCTCTCAGCTTCTGGAGTGTGAAAGAGCATTACGGTCTTATATCCAGTCACTCAAAAGCTTAGACTTTTCCTTAATGTGGAGCTTAGGGAATCTCATCTTTTATATCTCCTGCGTTCACTCCTGTCTGATAAGATGTGCAGTACTGTTACGCTCCTAAAGAGGGAGCTCTAATACAGGCATCCTAAGTTCCACTGGGGCTGCATGCACCTGAGAGAGGCAGAGAGAGAGAGTGAGTGAGACTAGATGGGGTAGCCATTAAAGGTCTTATTGTCTAAATTGGCAGACAATCACTGACCAGGAGTGTCAAGGCCACCAAGGAGGTAAAGAAATTGAATTGTAGAGATTAAACTATTAAGGGAAGATAATACAAAATCCATTAGCTGCCTTAACGCCAAGTTCGACATTTGATTTGACACAAACCTTAAATAAAATAGTATCAAGAGAGTTTATTTTTAAAAGCAAATAGAGATGATTTGCACTGGGGTCCGGATCTTTTTGTGATTAACTGTGTCTATGGCCATGTGTATGCGAAACATATGATTTTCACATTTGACTGTGTGCTGTTGCAAATTATGGATTATCATTTTAAAACATCATGCATGTGCAGGGATTTACAGACATGCTTGGATCCCACAGATTAAACAAGCACAAAAATAAAGCACAGTTTATTTAGCTTATAAATAAAATAATCCTTCATTTGTTAACCTTAATGTATAAACTCACATCTAAAAATACCAACACCCATATTGTTGCTGTCCAAAGAAAAAAAAAGACGTATTTTAATGTTTTCCTTTTATGCCAGTTTTTTAGTATATAATGTAGGTAAATGTTATGTGCACTGTAAAACAAACTTTTGAGTTATTTTAAAAGTTTTTAGTTAATTGAATTAAAAAAAAATAAGTTAGACACAGGCTTTTGTTCTGTTAACATATAACATTAGTTATAAATAATTATAATTTCAAGCTAAAACCCATTTTTAAATTTAAGCCTTTAGAATCTTTAAACAGCTCAACAGTTCTACAACTTTTTTTTGTAATCTGTTTTGGTACTGGATTCCACCCATGTGTCCTTCAATTGCAACAAGTCTTTTCAGCCTGGCTGCAAAGAAGCAACCAGATAAGTATAATACTACCACCTCCATGCTTCACTGTAAGGACAGTGTAGACTCATAAATGTGCAGTAAAACATTTCACTTCAAACTCAAACCAGAAAGTTTTGTTTGGCCTCATCATTCTCTTATATCAACGCAATGTAGATACTGGCAACTATAAATTGGCTATGAATCTTAAAGTAAGTTCCCTGCCAGAGAGATCTCTGTTCAACACCTGGCTGAGAAACAGCTCAGTTGTTTTAATCCCGGAGAAGAATTAGCTGGAATTTATACTGAACTGCTGTCAGCGCACACAGGCAGAGGCCACTCAGTTAATTGGGTGCCTCATTAAGGTAATATTCTGCACCTGAATTAATTAAAGTTTGCCGGTGAAAGAGTCTGAATACTTATGCAATGCTTATATTTATTTTTTTCTTCGTTTATTTTTTATTAAATTGCATTATACGTTCTTTTACCATGGGGATGTTTTGAATTGAGTATCAGATTTGGAATGAAATAATACTGTAAATAATGTTGGAAATCAATGTGCCTGAATATTTTTAGAAAACATCTCCGTGCATGGACTCACTGTACCCCTGGCACACACGAGAAAGAGTGCGTGATATGTCTTGTACATTCTGACCACAGTGTGACTGGGGCAGGGGGTAATCTAATTATAACTCACCCAGGTGCTGGGCTATAACATGTACATTTAATCTGACCATAAGAGCAAACTGGTGGAATGGACTGGTTTTATAGAGATCATACATTATGAGGAGAGAGAGTGAGAACCCCTCAGCTGTGATGCGCCGACACTCATAAGCTTCATTAGTTCTTCCTTCGTTAATTTGCTCCCTCAATAACCTACAATACACAATTCACAGCTATTCACTATCTGCGGACAGAGTCATGGGTCACACGTCAAATTTTTATCAAAGTCATTCTGGAGAGATTGATATGTAAACAGGTAAACAAATTTGATTCAGTCCGACCAATAATAACTGGACCACTGCAGAGTTGCGCATTAATTGAAAAAGCACACTAAACCACTCTGCTGAATTGAAAAATCCACTGTTTTGATTGTGTCTGAGATATTTTTATTTATTATTAAAGATGGGTATCAGTCAGTATATTGGATAGTATATAATATAGTTACTAGATACAGTAAAGTAAACAATATAAGTATGTTGATCTTTGTTTACAAGCAATGCAAATGCAACATAAATTTGGTTCTTTATGGCTGAATTGGGAGAAACAAACAGCTCAGCTGGCTTTGGAGATGCCAGTAGAAATTAGCATTTCAACATTCTATAATAATTCTACAAAGCCTAAAATCTCTGTTAGTTCTATTAAACTCCTGTTAGTGTCCCTGCTAACCTCAGTACATGAAAAGAGGATTTTTTTCTCATCAGCAGTCTTTTCTTTAGCCCTTTTTCCCCCCTTATCTTGTGAACCGCAAACCACAGGGAATTTGTTTTCAGCCGAGCTGATATTGATATCATAATACCCTGCTGCAAGGGTATTCAGCTTGATCAAGGGTTTCAGCGTCTACAGGTTGTTGTTCCAACCCTGCACAGCACAACCTGATTTCCCTAATGAGCTCTCCTCCTTATAACAAAAAGGCAACCTAATTAGAGAAATCAGGTACTGTGGTACATGCTCGGAACAAATACCTGTAGACCCGTGGGCATGCTACGGCCACTAATGGATGGAGCTGAGTACCTGGGTCGTGTATTATGATGAGCCTCGTGCAGAAATGTCCCTTTATATGATTTATTTAATCATTATTTATAAAGGGAGACTCAGCTAAATCTTAGTTCCAGCATGTTCCTGTGCTAAGTTCATCAACGAACTCTACACCCTTTTCCTTTCTTTCCAGCATTTCTCAGTAATTGTCATTCAGTACAGAGAAAAAAACATAACCCAACACACACTGAGACATTATGTATATCTGTGATAATTTTGTTCTCCATGGTTATAGAAGAACCTGAATTCTGACTACATCAGTTTACTGTTGTTTGTGTCAGCAATATGAGTGAACAAGCCTACTGATGATACACAGTGTCTTCTGTTTCTATTTGTAACCTGAAGAGCGAAAGACTATATCTGTTACTTGGTAGAGCTTTTGAAATAGATGTCAGCCTTTACAGTGCCTCCTCCTCTTCCATGGACCATTCGTTTAATGCTATACTCTAACACCACAGTGTCAGTCAGTCATGAAAGTGCTTGTGCATGCTTCCATGCCCTCTTCCACTGGCTGTCTTCATTACCCTCAGCTCTGATTTAACACTCAATTCTATTGGTTTTTATGAATGTTCAGTGTATGTGTGTGTGTGGAGGGGGGTGATTTAGGCTCTTCCGTGTACTGCATATGAAGCTGTCTGATATAGCATATTGTTCAAGGAAATCATCCTGGCTTATGCTCAATTAGGTCTGTCGAGTTTTATTTTTATCCTGGTTGTGATGCTATTTTGACCTCTAAGCGTGGCAGTGGCTTCTTCTGTGGAACATATGTTCAATGTGTATACCAGCTAAGTCTATCACATATCTTATGAGAAAGTTACAAGAACATCTTTTTTAGAATATCTGACTTTTAAAGGCTGAAACTCTCCAGCACTTAATGAGCATCTACTCTGTTTGAACTTGTCATGTTCTGTCTATAACGTTAAGTATGTAAACACCTTCAGAATATTAAAAGTTTGAACTTGTTTGAACTGGACTTCAGGTTCAATAAGAACTGTAAGGGAAAGAAAGACTTTTATTTATTGATAGACAAGAAAACACTAAAAGATCACGTTAGTGAAGAGGGGAAGCATTGTCTAAAACTTTACACATTTTTCTTATGCAAAAACAGAACAACAACATTATGTCACAGAGGAGATTGGGGTGGGTTGGCACAGTGCCAAATTCTATGTCAAAATGTAACATGGAAATGATTGTCCTCTTGACCAGCATTCATCCATCTTATGAAGAACACCGACTTGCGATCCCTGATTTACGAGAAATTGTTTTAAAGGGAAATAATTAAAAATAATTAGCAAAAATCAGATTCAGCCAATGTTAAAAAAGCTCTATTACACTCATTATCAGTTAATCAACTTATTTTTGGGGTATATTAGAATAGATTTTCATGTTTTAGTTTTCTTAGAACAGAATATTTTTCTCATATTTTTCACTGGGACTCTCTGTCTATAATGCTCTGCCCCCTTCCAGTGAGCCAGAGCACCTTGATTGGTCAGCTCTCCCATTCTCTTCTGACTGATCAAACGGCAGAGCAGTTCCACCCCCACACAGCCGCCAGTAGTTGCTACGCATTGTGCAAGGGCGGGCCAAGCTTGGCGGTAGGTGGGTAAAAAAGCTTGAGTTACAAGATGATGTCATCTTGTAACAGAGAAAAAGGGCTAGAATTTTCACACGAGATGTTTCAGGCAGCTGAGAAAAGTGTTTTCTGTGTAAATACAGAAATGTTTCTCTGTGTAGGTGGGGTTGGTCAGCACATGTTTCAGCCTGCCCAAGTGTGTGGCTGTGTTCACAAACACATCGTCAGTGTCCAATGAACGTAATTTAACAACGCCAGCCGTTCTTTACACTATGTGAAAAGTTGGATCAGTGGACCAATAGAAATGCTTCAAAATTACTTTGTACAATTGCTTGCATTACCTTAATTAACTTGCAGTACACTACAGTGCAATGCTGTGATACTATATCACTGTTTAAATTCAATTTACATGCAATACATAACAGCGTCATTTAAGTCACTGGATCTGAAGTTGGAAATAACATTTTATGTTATTGTACTATATTTAAAAAGAGAAGCCTAAACAAGTCTATCCCATAATATCTTAATTAGGGCGAATAAATGGAACATTAAAAAAAAAGTGATTTTTTTATGAGCTCCAGTTTATTTTGTATTATTATTGTTCTTCTTATTGTTTCTCAAGCCAATGATAAAACAAATAACACATTCCTTAAATCCTAAATGATGATAAATGCTTTATTTGTGGTTTGGTTAAAAATAAAAGCTCACCTTATTTCTTTGCATAGCTTAATTCTGTAACATTTTAAAACTGTAACATGTTATAGTTGTACCAGCTATGTCTTTAACACATGCCAATCAAGCCCATGTTAAGACTGGTATGTACAAATGTACAACATGAATTTAGGCATGAGTGCGAATGCAGGACAAGATTTTCAGCTTTCAAACTGACGTGTGGCATGCCTAGGATTTATGGCAGAAAGTGAAAACTGTGCCAAGCAACCTCCTTTCTGCCCTACTGCAGAAGAATAAGCTTGACACTGCCATTCTGCCTGTTCAACTACATCATCGCTTAACACAACGGTCTACATGGAATTATGAACACACTGAACTGACTCAGTTCCACCTTGTATTACTCCTAATCCCAAAAGCAATGTATTGTTTAAAAACCCTAAAATATCCCAAAGCTAAGATCATTTAAATAATACATTAAAACTTGTCCCAGGAAAAAAAAATGTAATTGCAAAATATGAAATTAAACCCTGGAGCTTGGTTCCTTAACCAAACATGCTGTGGTTGGTTAGGCTCTGTCGCAGAGGAGAGCTCTGGCGCACAGATTAATTTCCTCTCTCTGCGGAGTCGCGGGCAAGAAAACAATTAGGCGTCTAAAAAGCATTTGACTGCGTGCCACTTGATACGGCTTTCCACATCATAGGGGCAATTGTCTACAAAGAGGTCAGAGACAGTTATGACTTCCAACGTGTCTGAAAGATGCCGCTGTCAGCCACCATTCTGGAACATTTCAATTAGGAGTGACACAGTGGTAATAAACATAATGGTAGAAGAGTCCCATTGTTGTCTTTTCTGCTGTACATCCTGACCGAGGTGGTAAATGCCTGGAGGCCAGAGGTTGTGTGTGTGTATGTGTGCATATTCCCTTTTTAGCCTTTCCCCTAACCCCAATCTCATAATTTAGTCACCCCGGCTCAAAGCAAGGTGAAATCTGTAAAGTTGTCATGATCAAACAGTCATATCGCTGGCGTGTGTATGTGGTGACAGGGGCAGTGCATACAGATCTGCTTTAATTGTGCCAGGCCTCACTGCCCCTGTCAGTCAATCTCACGGCTTTGAATTGGGGGGAATTTGCTCTGCTCATGCCGTTAAATGATGTATCCAATTAAAAGCGTTAGAATTCATGATCTTCAGTCAAGGTTAAATGAAAGCACTCAGTCCTGTCACTGAGGGTGATTAAATGCTGCCTACATCAGGCAAATTCTGTGGAAAAATTAAAATTTGGGTCCAAAGCATGAATCTTTATTCATTATCCCACGGCCTCGCTATCCAAATGCTCAGCACATTCACTCTTAATCACTGCATTCATTTCAAAACTGCCCGCTGTTGCCACACTAAAAAGGATTAAAATCTTCAAATGACAGTGTTTTAGACACACTCACAGAGGGGACTGAAAAGTGACACTGCGATTGATTTTCAAAGGCTTCCTTTTAAATGGAGAGAGACAGGTTTGTTTTTGTGTGGGCTGATGGCACCTTTAGTTTATTTAAGACGACGGACGAATTGAGCAGGCCATTAGTGCTATGAAAAGCGACTTTGTAACATGCTAAGAGGAAGGCCGCTGAATTACAAAGCAATGTTTTGGTAAACATGAAAGTAAATAAAAAAAGTCATGCAGGTAGCTTTATGATGTTAAATATGTAAACACATTAGGCATTCTAAAACTTTGAAATGTAACTAATATTTCAGTTCAGTCCTCAAGTTATGGGCAAAATATATTAAAGTATATCCTCATAGTCTGTACACCTCATACCTTCAACATAACAACTTTAAACAAGAAGCAAAACACTTTCAGAAGTTCAACTGAGGTTAATGTAACTCAGTGTGTGAATTCCAGACCTTTTTCTATTAGTCTGTACATCATGAAATTTTAACACAACATGAAGGGCAACAGCTGTTTTTAAAATATCTAATTAATACATAAATAATAAAAAGATCCAAGGTTTTGTTCCAACAGCAACACTAAACTCAACATCAGGTCACACATACAGCTAATAAATTGCAACTGGATCTAATTCTTATAAGCTTTAAAACTTATAAACTTTTTTGTGCAATAACAGAATTTTATTTTTAGTGGCTGTCAGGTTTGCTGGTTGTGGTCACCATAGGCAGTGCACTTTTTGTGAATCAGTATATGAATATCTCCAAAATTATCATTCAGAGTTAAGAAGAAACAAACTCTGCAGACAGTGTGGTGCCAGGACAGAGAATGGAAACCACTGCATTATTACAAAACTAGTTATCTATGCTCTTAAATAAATTTACAGTGAACATATTTCTTGGTGTAGTCACATGTATTGTGTGTTCACTATACACACTTAAAGAGGGTTATTCAAAGGTTCCTTATTAAAGGGTGTTTTATTAAATTGAAAACTATTTCATGCTATAATATTTCTTTCCTGGTGAAATGGTTCTTCACATTGATAGAAAATGTATTGTAAAATGGAAATTGAAAATGATTTGTTATAAATATGGTTGACCACTTTTGCATGTCCAGTAACTGACACTGATACCACAACCTTGAGTATCCGCCACTACTGATACCAATGCATTGCTATCATTTGCCTCTCTTAAACAACTAAGCTGGTAATAATACATACACTGCATGAACTTTCCTTAACCATCTAAATAAGATCACCTCAAACTGCAAAACGAATGTTCTACTCTACATAGTACACAACACGGCACAGTGTGTACAGTGTGTTTTCACACACAGGACATTTAGCAGCAATTTTGATTGTTTAGCACCATTCAAATGTAAATGTACCACTTAGATTGTATGTATTTAATTAAAAAATTTAACTTTGTGCTAAAGCTTATGAATTTAGGCTCATACTGGATTATACTTATTTTTCTTCCCATATATGTGACCTAGTGATTTTGACTAGTAGCCGATTAATACCAACACAGAGTATCGTATCAGAGCACACCTAAAAGAACCATGTTTGGTGCTACAGTATATTGAAGCATTTCCAGGAAAGAAAAGGTAGAAAAGAACTGTATACAACACATTCACTATCAATCTAAAGAAACATTTCACCAGGTAAAGAACCATTAGAAACATTGCTTTTATTGAAAACCCCTAGAAAATGTTTTTTTTAAAGATAAACAACAATATGTTACACTGTGCAGTTATGATAATAACCTGAACATGTACATTTTATACCACATACCTTTGGTAACACTAGCTGCTTTGAAAGGGCTACTACTCAGTCTACACAGTGGATAACTTTCAGAGAACTTTACACTTCTAGACATTAAGATACTGTTATCAAAGCCTTTTAACAGGGTTTGCCTAACACCTAGAATGAGCACACAAAAGCATAAAATCTTTCATAAACTAAAAAAGATCAAAATAAGACTGACAAAAAAGAACCACAACATGGTGTGACACAAATTAATTTGCGGCTGTATGACGAATAGTTTGGGGTCCTATTAATATGCGCGAATGTTTGGTGCATAACTTTTGTGTTTGGCTGTGATGAATGAGAAGGACCTAGAGAGAACGCTTATGAGTAATGACCTCATGATAGAACAGAAATCAGCCGCTGTGCACCAAGGTGTGTGTACCTCACACACACACACACACACACACACACACACACATAGATGTACACATTACCAGATTAATCCATCTTAAACTGGGCTTTGTTTCCCAGAAACTGAACAGACCAGTTACATTACAGCTCAGCTTAATTTCCCTACAAATTCAGGGAAAGCTACTAGAATCTGTACAAGATAAATAAAGATGCTACTAGGTTTATCCATCGGCCAACCCACCAGCACTACACCTTCTAAAGTTGAAAGAAGCCAGTGTGGAACTATGCCGTATGTCCACACCAAGGAGACTTTGACTTTGTGCAAGCAAATCGGATTTGTTTCATAGATCTTTTGAGTCGACTGTTTGAACTTTAATTAGCTAGTTATCAGATCAGATTTGTATCCAAACATCACCAACATATCTGCATGGGTTGCTGTGGAAATGATGTAGGTGTCAGTAACAATGTAGCAAATCCCAGCACTTCTCGTCACTCTGTATTTCAGTACTACTCAACTCTATTGTTGGATGTGTTGCAATTGATGCAAAAGACACTTTACAATCACATCGCAACCCATCTCCGAGTGTGGTTTGGGGTCAATTTGCAAAAATCTGATTTTGTGTTTTTTTTATTTTATTTCTTTTCAGTTCAAACTATCAAAATCAATCTGGACATGTCAAATATTGCATTAGGACAGGCAATGAGTTTTATATCTTTGAACCTTAAAAATCGGCCCTGTATTTTTGATACAGATAGAATTGCAAAAGAATAGCACCAGAACCAGATCGAAGTCTAGTGTAAACGCAATAGTTTGCACCGGCATGTTCCGCCACACTGGTGAAAGCTTATCACTTGAACCACTGCCAGAGTGATGGTATTTTCCCTGCTCAAGGGTGCAACATTCATAAATAAGATTTTGGATAACAAGAAGCCCAGCACAGCTCGCCAGAGCAACAAAGCGAGTGTTCACCCACAGGACAGCACCCTGAGGACAGCAGCTCAGAGCCCACACCAGCGGTGGGTCTCATTTAAACAAGTCTGAGAGAGAAGAAGGAAATAAATAAGGCCTCAGGCTCTTCTTTTCTTTAATGTATTCAATTAAGCTGCTTCCCTCTGGAGACAGGCGGTGCACGCACACGCACACGCACACGCACACACACCCACACACACTCGCATACATACACAAATACACTAGTGTGAAGAGACACGATCGCCTGGAGAAGAATGCTCTGAATACTCTCATTCTCAGCCCGCTGATTAGAAATCTCTCTCAACAGGTCCTTTCTTAATTAAACTTCCCAAGAGCTGATACACTCTCACTTCAACTGTGATGGAAAATGGGAAATAAATAAAAAAAACTTCTTCAATAAAAAAATTCACTTCTCCGAAGCGGAATCTCTTGAAGTTGTTTTTGAAATAACTTCAAGGTGTGAAAGGCTTCTGAAGCCTGAAGTTCATATCACAAAGATGTAAGATCAAAAAATTCTACCGATCTGTAATCAAGTGCACAAAAGAGCCCCAGCTATTCATGGTGAGTAGAGAAAACTTCATTAAACACCTGATGTGACACCACTTCAACGTGAGCTATTCAAAGAATTAGAAATGTCAGTAAACTGTAACTTTGCTCCAGCTGTAGGTGGTGGCGGTTTGTCTCAGACAATTCAGGACAAAAGCCTGAACTCTATCCTCGAGCTCCTTCACCACCCCCAACCCCCCCACTCACTTCAAAATTCCGTCTGTCGTCAACGGCAGGTATACGACTAATGAGACTCGTCGGTGCAATTATGAAAAATATGTCTGTGAAAGAATTAATTTGGTGTCTCTTTGTACTTGGTGCTAATTTTCCATGCAGTCCCATTGTGTTCCAAAACCCCACTGAATTTGTATCTATTAAAATGAATCTCTTATTACATTGCCTACATCGCCCCTTTGCTCTCTCATTTTTTTCCATAACAAATCAACTTAATCAAGCTCATTAAGTGTCATTATTAGCCATTTATTGTTATCTTTCCCAGTGCTCTACTGACAGGCAATCTCCACCCACTCACGTCCTCATGGCACTGCGGGCATCATTGGGCCTCCACAAGCACACGCACACACACACACACGCACACACATACTTGCTTTCTCTCTCTCTCTCTCTCTCTCTCTCTCTCAGAGGGACACATGTGTATGCACTCTTGTATGAGTACTCTTATGTGCATGACAAAAGTACATGGTATGCAAAACTTTAAACACCCCTGGTCTAATTACATGTAAGTTAACACTCCCTGTAACCAAGTTAAAATTAGCACACAATAAATGTTTACTTTATGTATTTAACATACTTTTAAAAATAATAACATTTTTATTGTGCATTAAAACATGAAGAAATGTGTAGAGCTGTGTAGAGAATTTATACTTTCTGTATTTTCTCTTGGATATCAGCAAAACATGTACTTTGATTAGGAATGCTCAAACTTTTGAATAAAACTGTATGTACATATTAAACTACACAAATGTTTTAGGCACCTGAGAAAAAAGAATGAAAAGCTATTCGTCTGAGCAGTGTGGATTTATTTGATAAGAAAAAATAGAATACATGCAAAATCCAAAAACCTTAATATAATAAGCACTGGTTTGACATATCTCTGCATCTGTTTAACCTTTTCCACACCTCTCCTCTAAAAAGCTTATTTGCAGTTATCATCCTACACCTGGTTTATTTCAAGTTAAATCAGGTGTGCTGGAAATGGGGTTAAACAAGTTTTTTTGTGAAGGCTGGAGGCATCCAGGAGAAATCTGTAACCAAATGTTGCTCTCTAAACAAGCTCACACGACTTCAACTACTTTTTCCAAAATATATAATGTGTATTTGCATTTATACTAAAGATGCATGGCTAAATGCAAAACCACACTAATTGCCAAAATGAATGTTCTTTGTTTTTTCTGTAACTTTTATTCTAATGTTTCTAATGTGTCTTATGTTCGCATAAACATTACAACACGTTATTTTCTTTCACCGTCTTCTCTGTAAGGACTGCAGCCCAACATCACCCCTAAGGAGAACTTGGAAATATCTGCCACAGCTATGTCATGTTGTGATGCTCTGTAAAGTTTCCTATGGTGTTGCTTTCTTCTTCACAAACAACAGAATTCTACATTCACTACATGACCAAAACTCGACACAACTTCTTATTTGTGGGCTTAGCATTTTCGGCCATGCTAATTGCTACGAGGTGCATTATGGCTGTGAAAATCTCTATAGACAAGCACTGGCAGTACAGGTCATGTTTAAGTGATCAGTGGCTTTTAAAGTAGCACTGCTCTGAGATAGATTTTGTCAACTTTAAGTGCTTATATTGTGACATTTGGGAGCATCATGTTGCAACTTTCAAATGTCCTCTGGAAGCAGTATCTCTCAGCATGCCTGTGCATGGCCAAAGGTATTGACGAGTTAACAAGAACTGTTTATCAGCAACTTAATGAATTGGGTTTCAGAGGCTGAGCAGGTGCACACAAGTTTAAGATCACTTTGTGCACCTTGTGTAAAGGAATGGAAAAGCACACCAACATTGGAAATTGCACTTAACTATCTGGCAGTCTGATGGATGAGTTTGGCAGACGTGAGAGAGTGCTACCTGTCTGAATGCATAGTATCAACTGTAACATTTGGAGGAGTAGGGATAATTGTCTGGTGCTGTTTTTCATGGTTTGTGATATAGGCATCCTAGTTTTATTAAAAGGCAATCTTAACCCTACAGCATATAGTGACATTCTAAAAATTCCAAATCTAACGTAAAGCCATCCCAGGAGGGCTGTAATACAATCAAAAGAAGGTAAAACTCTTTGTTCAAATTTAACAATGTCATATGTATATGCTGCTTAGATGTCTCATACTTTTGGCCATATTGTGATTGCACACTTATGCTTTCTCTCTCTCTCTCTCTCTCTGCCACATACACACACAGAGACACAGACACACACACACACACACACACATACAGGCATATGATACACCCAGAGCAGCTGGTTAATTAGCACCATTTCTCCTGTCATGTGTTTACTGTAACTGATCATTGGTGATGGCACTCACAACCTGCCAAACCCATATTGGAAGTTTATGTTCCCACAAATATTTATTCCGGTACATATGAGCATCAGAATACCTGCTTAGTTAAAGTTGCCATAGAATGGAAAACTTACATTGGCAGAGTTGAATTAGGAGAGTTGCATAGAACTGACAATTTGTGAACCTCAAACACTGTTGTCTGCTTCTTCTCATACCAGTCCTGCATTTTCAAAAGAGGGCAGTAAACCCTGTTATGTCCCAGTCTTGACTCATTGATATTTACAGCTCCAACATTTACATATAACAATGGACAAATAATGTGAAGAAATCTACTATTTCAGGCTGTGAAAGCAGAAAATCAGCACTTTCCGTACCCTTCCCAAGGATTCGAACGGTCAGTGGGCATAGATGACATTTCTCGTTAAATGAGGCTGACATGGTTTCTTGTTAGTTAGATTCTTTATTGAATGTTCCATTCCACCTTAAATATTACAGCTTGTATATTAAAACTGTGGCACCACTTAGGACAAAAAATGTACAAGACAATCTGGGAAATAGGAAGCCCAAGTTGTTTCAGTCCAAACAGTCTCTCAAACTCTGAACAGTATCGAGCAGCTTTAGTCAGCGTTTGATCCTGAAGAGACTGAAGGGAGGAGCAGTTCCACCTTTATTAACATCACAACACCAAAAGCAACCTGTAAGTAGTAACCCTGCTATGTGACTTCATCTTAAAAGTCTCATAGTGAGTGTCTTCTTGTTGAGATTGAAAGCAAGTAGCTAGTAAAACTTTAGCTACTAGCAACATTAGCATAGCTAACTAAATTGTCTGGCATCCCAGATTATTACATGGACGTTTATTTTAGTTTCCTCTCTATCTGTTTCTACATGTTACTACTGTATGATCATTGTGGTACCTCGCTGTAAACCAGCAAATCACATGAGTTTATTTACATATTCATGAACTCACCAAAACAAAAAAATACATACCTTGTATGTAGACATTAGAGAACAATTTAAAATGCTGAATAAATGCACTCTAAATTAATAAATTGACAAATTGCTTAAATGACTCTGCTTGGAACTGGAAATCACATGATATGATATATGATATACATTGCAAAACATTCTTAACTTTAATTTACATCATGTAACTATGATTTCAGTCTATTCATCACAAAATTTTCACACGATGGATAAAGAGGTTATGAGGTTTTAATATAGTTACAATATTTAAATGCTTTATATGTATTAATATATAAAAATGCAAAATATTTTAAGTATTATAAACCGTCTTGGTTCCAGCTGTTTTCTGGTAACATTTCTGCATAATTGCATAATTTGTTTGTAAAGACTTGGGCTTTAATTGCATTACTATCTGGAAGGCAGAAATATGCAGAGCGAGAGAAACGACGTATGGCAACATGAGGGAAATGCTAATGAGACAGATATTTATTCCTCATTAACGAGCAACAGAAGCAAAACCAGAACAGATAGCAAGTTTCAAACTTTAACCCACGCTTATCTTACAGTATTTGCTTTTGACTGAAATACAGGCACACAAAACCATATTCTATCCCTGATATCATAGTATATGTGACAATATATAAAGTAAAAGGTATGTCATATGTAGTATTTTATCATAGTATATATGACATTATGTTTGTTGTATAAGATATGTTTTGTAAAATAATGATAAGATACCTTCAGGTGCCCCCACAAACTGAACATTACAAGGGGGTACTTTTACCCCATGGTAGTTTGAATATTTGTGCAAACTAATGCTTTTGTAAGTCTAATCAGCTTAGAAAAAGCAAGAACTTCCAACCAAACCTGTTGTGTAGTCATTGCACAGCGGCATTCTCTGCTAAAATCAAGTGAAAATATCTTGCTGTCACAAGAACTTGACGAAAAAATAGTATGAAATGGAAAGTCTATTTACAAATCAAAAGGAACTGTATACCAGAACACTAGCCATTTCCTTCTCAGCAAGACTGGCTACATTACACCAGCTCATTTTCATCTCACCATTTCAAACTTTAATCAGACTTTAACTGCAGCAATATGAAAGTGTCTTAAACAAAGGCCTCTGCTCTCCACAATAACACTTAAAAAGGTCTTTTGTGTGGCTTTTTTCCCCTGCGAACAATAGCAAATTATATCAGGGTAAGAAATCTTTTATAATGAATCACACATTTGCTGATTGCAAATAATTGCGTTAGGCATGTAATATTGGCGGGGTCGTGGAGGTGACTGTGCCGTGAGTAATATGAGGATTTGATCTGTGGCCCTCGTTGATGAGGTCTATTCACAGCGCTGCTGACCTGCACCCCCCTCCAGCCCCCCCCTGCACGCCGCCACTTCACTGTGATCAGCAGAGTGTTGGTTAAAGTTTGAAGTGAGGTGTGATTAGAACAGAAGCCTCCCTCAACTCTATAACCCCAACCACCGGCAGCCTTCTTTTTACCTCTACCTGCTGCTTTTCTGAGCCAGCCATGTTGTTGCAGACTATGTATATGTATATGTAGGAGGCTGGAAACTGATGATGGAAGGAGTACAAAGTCTATAAAAGCTTAGAACAGCACCCATAGCAGACCATGCAAAGAAACAAATTCAACCTTTCAGTCTTGTCCCGAGGCATGTCTTGGATTTCAAACCTGATTAGCTGTCGCTATGATCAAAGGATAACAACTGATGGTAGGCTTTTTAAATGCTGAGGAAATGTCCAAAGAAAATCTCATTTTTTTGTGATTTTTAGTTTTAGTTTAGTTTTAATTCTGCAGTTGTCCTTTACATTGTGTCAAGATTTTATAATGATTGGACCAATAAAAATGCTTGAAAACTGTTTAAAAAAACCAAACTTTTCATTAACTTACATTGAAAGTAAAGAATGCTTTTATTCCCTACTGTAATGTTATCATTTTGGAGATACAATACACTCAATATATTTTTTCCCCATAAATATTCAGAAAAAAAACATACCAATCCTCAAAAGAAGTCCCTGTTCAAGAATTTATTTGGGCCCAGTTTATCAAAAGCCCACATAAGCTATAAGATATAAGTTATAAGACTATTATCATGAGATCACTTAACAACTTAAATGTTTTGTCATATAAAGATAACAAAAGTTTATCAAGATCATGACTTGTTTTTGTTTTAATCTCAACATAACAAAAGTTGTTTTTCTAAGATCCCAATTCATTAATTCATATTCACTAAGACCAGCGCCTTGGAGACTAATGCTACATCTAGACTATGGATCTATTTCAACTATGGAAGTAGGTGATCTGTTTCATTTGGGAAATTCTTAGTCATCCGTTGGATTACTTCATCAAAAACCTGAAGATAAAAGAAGACGGAAAAATTTCCAGTAGGCAACTGAAAGCTATACACATAACTATGTGACCCCTCAGCATCGTAAAGGTGTTAAAAGGATAAAGCCAGAGCACACAGATCACAATCAAGCTTCATCAAATAGTGATCCACAGAGGTCAGATGGAAGTAGATGGAAAGATCATCATTATCCCTGTTTTGTATGATTACATGCATCTGGAAATTAGATATTCAGTAGTTGGCCTAGTGTAACATACATTTATCAGTGTATAAGTGTGATTTTGACCGACTTAATTGGCAATGTGGTCTTCTGTACAGTTTCATATTTGTGTTTTCAGTTTAATAAACAAGTCAAATTTGACACCCTCCTCTAATCTCAAGGGATATCCAGGAAGTTTAAAATACTCCTCATTTAGGAAGTGTGTCAGAGGTGCCTAGATCAAGCAATGAGTAACTATCAGCATTGGGGGGTCAGGTTAGTGGAAAGGTGTGCTTGGATTAGTTTGCTTCAGACAATTTAAATATATAAGCTACTGCTTATTTCTAGACATTTGTAGATGTTTACAGATGTTTTAGGCTTTTGTGCAAGTCTGAACAGCAATGTACTGAAAGTTGCAAACCGTGGAACCTGCCAGTTCCAACAACTACAACAACAACAACAAAAAGTTTGATTCTCCAGTTTAAAGCAGGGAGTGATGTTTTTCAATTTGAATCCAAGCCTTATTGTCCCGTAGATTAGCTGCTCATAAATATAGATATTCAGAATAAGTGATCTCATGCAATAAACAATGAATGAAAGAAGCAAAATTAAATATTAGCTGCCTACTTTACCTGCCCAGAGAACTCTCCAGTTATTAAACATGCAGTGTTAGCACTACTGCAACTGTTCAGATGGTTCAAAGTGATTTGTCAGTAATTATATAGTGCTACATATAGTGATTTTAAATGATTAGTGCCTAATTTACTCATTTGTGGAGGTCTTACTAATTTAACATTAAAAGCTAAAATCAGGATATTAGAATAAGTTCGTTCCATTCATCAGGGTGTTGGGCACTGGCTAGCTTATAATCACTGTTTCTTAAGATCCCAGTCTAACTTAAAACATAGTACATGGATTCGGGAACAGAGAGTATTGAGAAAAGTTTCTGTAAATCAAAGCACTTTAATTTTGACTGCTGTCTGAATAAACACAGGGATGGAATGCAGTACAAAAAGAAACAACATGGACATTTATTGAGAGATGTTTCAGATTCAGTAAAAAATAAAAAATAATGGCTAGACAGACTGGCACTTCACAATTTATCATGTAACCAAAACATATTCAATGTGTTCTGCTTTGTTAAAGTTTGTAGATCATCCTAGAGGACTTAACAAAATATGACATACAGTACAGTTTATCTATGTCAGTGCAAGCTGTACCCTGTCATTTGGCGGTGCTCAGTTATTCATTTTTAGACTGGCATTAATAGACGGACACGGCTTATTTACAGCACGCTCTGTGACAATGTACGTAAACAAACAATCGAGTCATTGAGCACATTGTTCTGATTTTGAAAGGAAATATCAGGGGAAATCATCAAAGACACAAAAACATACATTTCAAATGAATTCTTCTGTAATTACTTCAGGGTACAAAATTCTCTGGTGAAACGTTTCTGAAGCAATTGTGTCTGAGGTTTATGGCAAATATATCTGTGGGAGAGCAATAGAAGCACACCAGAGACAGGATAAACACCTTGCCGTTTTCTCAGTCACGCAGAGCCCGAGAGGCCCCTAATACACATTCACACAGAGCGGAGCGTCCCATACTGCAGCATACATACAACTGCAGGACCCCTGAGACACAACAAATATAAAACAGAGCACAGCACTTTCACACTGGCTTCAGAGGAGCAATATCACAGACATGCAATATGAGGTATATATATTTCTGAATGTTTTTCATTTATTTCACTTCCAGCCAAAGTGGCTATTAGGTTAAAGTTACTAATTTTGTAACCATAGTATCATATCTTCCATGCAGACATCAAAGAACACTTTCAAATACTGAATAAATGCACATTATGGCATCTTTAATAATAAAATATAGAAAAGTCTCAATAACAATAAATAATATTGATATTTTACATATCTAGTGTGTCCACCCCTTTGCATTGACTATAGCTTTTTTGCAGGGATATTTTTTACCTCAGGAGTTACATACATTTTATGCTTTTTACAATCCAAGTAATCCCAAACACATGGACTCTGGGGTGATCATTCTACTGTTCTGAGAACACCAGCCGCTTCTTTGATTTTTCTTCTTTTTGGTTTGTTTCCTTTCCTCAGTAACAGCTTATGGACAGCTACACATCCATTCAGACTCATAGTGCTTAGTTATCTTCTCACAGTGAAAAGACGGACAGAACCACTTTTTAAGATCTGAAGCAAGAGTGAAGCTTGAAGTTCTTCTGTCTCATAAATGCTTTCTCTGATGCTGACGGGTTTGGTGGTCTACCAGGTCCTGTTAAGACACTACACTCCAATTTGGGAACTGTTTGAAAATTTAAAATTTGTTTTAACATTGATCTATCATTTATGACCAACCTCTTCAGAAAAAAAGAGGTGGTCTCAATACTGTACAAACTAGACCTTGCCATAACATAAAGATTTGCAGTTTTGCAGCAAAACCACAGCGTGTACAGAATACATAAAGTGTAACCCTGTGTGTTACATTTGCCCAGTGCATTATGACTATCTGCCATCAGTTTTGTGGTATTTTAAGATTATGCATCACAATGTGAACTCTTTTTTTCCAAGTAAGACGGAATTCTCATCATTTCTAACATGCCCATGAGGACAATTAATGAAAATTCAAGTAATTACTGATTATTTGTAAACCATTTAACATAGACTTAATGGCATCATTTTTAAATAAGAAATGGATTCATCTTTAATTCATAGTGGTAAACTTAGCCAAGCACCAGCACATATGTGTTTAAATAATTCAGACAGAATCTTCTGCTAGCTGATTAAAATAATAAAAAGTAGCGAGCGTGAGAGAGGGAGAGAGAGTTTAGGGGACAGAAAAAAAAGCATGGAGGTTTTTTCAGTTCACAAGCAGTTCATGCATATTATCAATAGGAGTGCTGTGGTTAGTAGTCCTGGGTATGTGTATATGTGTGGGTGATCAGAGGTAGTCTCGCTGTGAGCGTGTGTGTTAAAGATGGATGTCTGACTGTGTGTAAATGTGTGCGTGCCCATGCAAAACCATGGAGTTCAACTTTAATGGGGACAGAAGTAATAAAGAGCAGAGCGGGTGGGAAGGCATGAGTCACCCAGCACAACCCAAGTCAAAAGCTGAATCTCAGTGTTTGTGCCCAGCAGTGCTGTTCACATGTCCAGGCTGCAGTAGAATGTGATCTGTAAAAGGACAGTGTGGCCATGATGAGAGTTCATTCACCTCTCGTTTTCCAAAAATGTGAAAAAGACATGAAACTTTGCCAAATTATTTTCCTCAAACGAAAACATGTCCTGAACTCTCAAATAAAAGGGGTTCGCACAGAAATTTGAATAGATGACACACCTTACTGTTACCTATACTGGTAACACTACTGAAGAGCCAAATCTTACAGACTAAGATACAAAGCTACAAGCTACATCTATCTAAATTATTATATTATAGGTTTTGTTTGATTCCATTATTGTTCATTATGTTCATCTTTTAGTTTCACACTGTTAACTTACATTTCACACACACACACACACACACACACACACACACACACACACACACACACACACACACACACACATATATATATATATATATATATATATATATATATATATTTGTAATCTAACAATTTAACAATTTATTCATACATGGTTAACTGTTTAATAGCAACTATCTTATATTTAGTGCAGATTCTGACCTCTACACCTTTCTGTGAGACAGAGACAGCTAATGAGGAAAAATGAAAATATCATTAGTGGCTCCCTGGTCATTGATTTCAACAACACGCTAGAAAATGAAACCAAGAAATCAATTGAGCGGCATTCATAGACAACAAAATGTGGTCTA
Source organism: Megaleporinus macrocephalus (assembly GCA_021613375.1). NCBI lineage: Eukaryota > Metazoa > Chordata > Actinopteri > Characiformes > Anostomidae > Megaleporinus > Megaleporinus macrocephalus. The sequence continues at coordinate 21,775,805 of CM038709.1, read as the reverse complement.
TAGGGTGAAGGAAAAAAGTCGATATACAGAGATACAGGATTATCTAACTGATTAAAGGACATAATATTAAACTCACAAAGTCTGAAATGACTCGATAAAACGCTTGTCCAAGTTTTCACAGTCCTCTGTTATTTTGTGGCCATTAGCTGAAGAGTTTCAATTTGTAAGTATATTTGTCAGATGGTAAGATTAAGTACTATTTAATTTCTATGGATGAAATAATGTGGGAAAAAACTTTAGAAAAAACTCCACCTATTGATGTTTCTCAGGCTTAGTAAAGAGAATTGGTCAAAATGTCTCATAACCTAAAAAAAACCCCAAAAAAACCCAACTGTCACTGAAAATCAATTATATTGAAATTTGAAGGACAACTCATACACGTTGCACATTTGTTTTCACCTTAAGAGTCCAAGCAGTAGACATGATGTTTTCTTGCCCCAGGCCCACTCTAATCCATGACCTTCATGCAATATTTGTCCATTTTCCTAGTCTATTTCCCATTTTACATCAAATAACTTCAATCTCCTGATCTCAGCATTAAATGAGGCAGCTGGACATCTCGGAGACAACTCCATCATCAGCTCAGAACAGGGACAGCCACTGGGCTGCTTCAAAGCCCATTTCCTGTGCAAATGTGACACAGGAGAGAGGGCTGAAAAAGCCCCCGGAAAACACTATTATGGAGCACAAGGCCTGGGCTGTGAAAAACCACCCAACAGCACCAGAGCAATCTGCGCACAGACCCCTTCTACAAACCGATTATCAGCTTGAAATGCAATTTTATGCATTAATACTCCACAAACCATCTCCCCCTTCTCCTCAAAACGTTTTTAGAGCACAAAGCCCCCTGACATATGATTACCAGTGAACTAAACAAGCCTCTCTCCTCCCTGCCGGTGGCATTTCCCCAGCCGCCACGTGGGGCCGAGCGATGGGGCCCCTGCAGCCTCACCCTCAGCCCTGTCACGGAAGACGTGATGGAGGTGCCCGCAGGCCTCCAGGAGCTAAATCGTAGCCAGCAGATGACGTTCTTTGATTTTTAACCATTACAGAGTTTTCATAGAGCTGCAGTCAATTTATTTTATTTATTCTAATGAGGAGCATTAGCGATGGCATGGTGAGCGGAGGCCCGGGCTCGTCGCCTCGTTAATCACACTTTGCAGACACTCGCAAATCAAGTTCTAACAGCAAGCACTGAATCAAGCCCAATGGAGCGTACACTCCTTCACAATTTATGATCTTTCAAATTGCATCTTTTCAACCATTAAATTGCAAGATACCATAAATTTTTATCTCTTCTACTTCAGTCCTGGTATTGATTCTGCCGTGTGAAAAATAGAAAAGTAGTAAATTCAGGGCAGTTACAGAGAATTTAAGCCTTGTCTCCTGAAAGGAAACCCAATGGCAGGGTGAAGGCTGTTAATTTGCCATTGAGAACAAATACCAGGAGTGATAAAATTTAAAGACTCCGCAGGGAGTAAAATCTGGCCCGGGTGAGCGGCAGTCCTCTACAACCTTGAATCCTGCTTTACGCTTCCCTGTGTGTGCGTGCATGTGGGCTTAAAGATCTGTTAGCTGCCGTCAGTGCAGATTAGGCAGATGGGTGGCTAAACTGCAGTTCAGTCTACTACTAAAACACATCCAAGAGAGGAGGTGGCCATGCACACTAGCCAGTGACTGGATAGAACCAGGGTCAATGTGGGCAGAGCAAAGCATTACTGAGCAGTGACAACTGATACTGTCCCATAAATAAGACAACTCTATATTCTCTAATAGTTCAGACTACTTAATTAGATGCAGATATAGCATGTAGCAGCGGCACACATTCGGTCTGATGGGGTGGATCATGTTCAGGAGGCTAAAACCTACATACAGCAAAATATACTGTGTGAGAGCATTACACTAATATCTCCTACTTTGAATGTCAATAATAAGCACAAAAACAAATTATACTGTATATACTAAACAGGCATAATAATATCATATACTTTTAATATTAGGATATAGTTTGTTGCATTCCATTATGATACTATGTTTTTCTGAGTAATCTGCAAGTTGATATAAATATATTTTTAGAAAAATATAGTAATTGCTAAGAAGAACTACAAGAGACAATATAATATCTGTTATAAAAATAAGTCAACAAACAATTATTGTACAATAAAAAAAGTGTTGAACACAAGTCCAGGGCAGACTAGTGTTTTTTCTGAACGGTTATTGACAGCTCTATGATAAATGATATCAGACGGCTCCACTACTTTTCTGACAAATGATCTTGCATAATTTAAAGGTGGAATGCCTCCCTCAGCCCCACCCTTCCTCACCCCCCAAATTTGCACCAGTGCAATATAGCCCTGCTTGACCTAAGATCAAATGAAAAGAGATTTCACCCCCTTAAAAATCACTTTCATGGTTATCAAAAGTGCAATGAGGTTTCTTTTTTAGGTGTGCTGCTTAAACATCATACAGCCAAATAATCACACAATAAGTTAAATTAATTCATCTTTAGTAACTAGCATATTTTTTAACCATGCTGAAATTAAAATGTGTCTTTCTTGTACTTTTATGCAGCATCTCTTCCACTCCTTATCCTCTCCTGTACAGTGAATACAACAATTACCTTTATTATCTCTACATTTAAATATTTCCTTTACATACGAAGGTAAAAACAGCAGAGGTGAATGTACCTGGTAAGAATAAGCATGGATATATGTTAACACAGGCTGTTTCTGGGCCTTTCTATCATATTGACCTTTTTTAATATTAAATGTTGAAACTTGTTTTTTCAGTTCTGTTAACAAATCAGGTAAATTAGCTGCATATAAAATAAGAAAACTTACTTTCAGGTCCTTTAAAGACAGCTCATCTTCATAGAGGTGCTGGTGAATCTGGAGATTTCTGAAAAATGCAAGCTCCTGGTGGAACTACAGACAAAATAAGAACACAGCAATTCAGCAGTGCTGCACTGAAGGCCATGGTGAAAGAGCCGAGCAATTCACAAACTTTGACTAACTACCCTCATGAAGTTCACTTTTAAGATGATGGAGATGGAAAGGCCATTGAATTTAACCTGAAGAAGGTGAAAAACACGCTACCTACCTGCACCATACTGTTCTGAGGGAATTGGCATAATTGTTTCAGATTATATCTCCGTAGCCGGGAGCAGTAAGGAACACACTTGTCAAACAATATGGTCAGATTAGCCATTTCTGATTGGGTGCGTGGAGGAGCAATCTCACTCATTACACACCTAAGAAAAGAAACAAAAGCGCAGTTTAAAGTGACTCAATTACGCACATAAAGAGCGGAGTGACAAAGCCAGCCGTCGGGCTCCGAGTGGAGGGTTAACCCCTTCACTCCTCTTACACTCAAACACCTAGTACCATAATGGCGCTATGGCTTCTGCAGGGGGCCAGACAGAGAAAGAAAATACTACGCAACTGTAGTGGACCTAAAAGCTTGAGCGAAAAGACTCATTTCCTGAGTTCTGACAAGACCTAATTCAAGGACATGTCCTTGAAGTGCATTTAGGCAACTTTGCATTGTACATTTGAATGTCATCATGGGACTTAATAACCTTTTACTGCATGATTAATGAAATGTCCATGATCTTATTGATAATAACATAATTGTATGTAATCTTTAAATAGTATTAATTGGAAAAATGAGGAAAATTTTTTGTAATAGGAGTTACATGTAATAGGAGTAAAATAATACACAGGCACTGGACATTGGTCATTTTTGCATAATAGATACAGAACAGTACATAAACTGATTTTGATAAAAATCATTCATTTGTTAGAAAAAACATTTTTTTTGCACTGCAGACAGCAGTTTGACTGTTTAATATATATATATATATATATATATATATATATATATATATATATATATATATATATATATAAATATATAATAATGTTGTTTATAAATATTGAATTATACAGAACCCAGGCCATGTGGTGTGTTTTGGAATAAAGTAGTACTAACTGTGCCTGAAAAGAATGTAGTCAGAAAAAAGTAGATTTTCAGTTTCGAAAAAACTTTAGTCAAAAGATAAAAAAAGAATAGACTACTTAAAGCTATTGTTGCTATAAAACATCACTATCCAGTAAAGAGCCAACACAACACTAAGCATGATCAGCATGATAGGGTTTGAGTTCCACATAAGTTTTACACTCCAAGGTTTTATCGGTAAGGAACAATTTTAGGATAGATTTAGTTTTACTTGGTAACAATTTAACATAAAATTAATGGGTCATATCATTTCAGTTTACACCAAGCAAACTGTAAGAACTCTCAGAACATTAAACATGCAGTTTCTGTTTTAAAAGTCCATCATGCATCACACTAGCGCACGTGACAAGCCGAATTACATTTCAATCACTGACACAGGAGTGCATGCCTTTACCTTAAAATGCAAAGCAATCTTATATCATGGTCATGAAATGCATACCTGTGTATTAGGCTCATATTAAGCTGTCAGCTCTTCCTAGAAATCATTATGCTGAAAAGGGGAAGGAGAACATTTTAGAAGGCGTATTATTACGGCAGGAGACATAGAGAAGCAGACTCTGAAAAATTGCTGCTGTGAAATAAATTTGGAGGAGAAATTGCTCATGTTGGAGAAAGACATGAAATAAAGGTAATAGAGCGACTACTCAGACACTTCCAAATAACGCGTTGCAGTATGCTACAGTGCATACAGACACAAATAAGTTTATATATGCAATAGAAATTACATGTATACCTAACCATCCGCACACTAATGTGCAAGCTGTGCAGATGTACTCGACTGTATAGGCTCTGCTGGGGAACACATTTACATCGAATACATTTAATGCATCATTTTGTTTGTTTGCAAATATACAGGTTCATGGCTGTAACTCTTACAAGGCATAATACAAAACCCACATTTCAGCATCTATATTAAAAACATAAAATAATGCATTCAGGCTCTGGAAATGGATACATTAGCCATATGTTGGCATGTTGCCATGGGATACAGTCCTCCAGTGTGGGCACTAAAACTGGCCTGGCATGGCAGCCATCATGCTTCAGTCACATATACACACCTGTGCACACTGGGGGCTGTGTGTGTGTGTGTGTGTGTGTGTGTGTGTGTGTGTGTGTGTGTGTGTGTGTGTGTGTGTGTGTGTGAATGGACACATGGGTGGCATGCCAGCTCTCCCACGGGAGAAAATCTGGAATCTGCAGGCTGAATAATACATAAGCAAAACAAACCATAATAAAAGGCATAAAAGTTCACAAACATTGGATTGATCAGACAATTACAACCCATCTGGCTTGTTAAACTCAATCTGCTGCCTCTCATATGCATTTTGTTTTTTTTTCTTCTCTATTTACTGATGCAAAACATTTCTACATCTGGGGAGCTGCTGAGTCCAGGTGAGAGTCCACACATTACTGGCCCATTAGCCAGAGGGTACATACACTTAGTCAACAGGTTAACAGGGGTATCTGGGGGTTTAAGCTGTATACTGCCTTTTTTACTGGAGTGTTTCCGTAAACTGACTTCTGAAGATGTGTTTAAGCATAAAACCATTTATATAATTTTTTTTTCATGACACCTCACAAGTCAGTGAGAAGAAACATATCACATGCAGGTTTCATGCAGCACAATGTGATCAGTAATTTCAATGACTGATTTTGATTGGTTCATTCTTCTCTGTTTTTATGGACAATGAAATGTAACAAACAAACAACTAAACTTTTTTTATTTATACATTTATGTAACATTAACAACCTGACACAGATTGAGTGGACTGTGCAATTGTAAGTTGTACATTTGTAAGTAATCATTTAATTAAACATACATTGTGCAGTAGGCTGTATAACTGCTTTATCTGTCAATTAACAGAAACAAATGAACACAAGGAGCCAGCAGTCATGGAGTTAGTTGTAAGTTGTAAGATATCTTGTAGAATCTAACAGTTTCCCATATTGGATTTTTCTTGGATTTCACTTTTATTCTATTAACCTGCTGATAAGTTTAGTCTGATTTGTCTTGCAAGTCAAGCTTGACCAACAATTATCATAGTCCTGCCAACATTATTAGCATAGACAAAAAGAAGAAATATAGAAATAAAAAAAAATGGAGAAATAAATAAAATAATCAATGTATTTATGCTTCTATTATTATGTATATTTATTTATGTACTTTATATAATGTATGTATTTTTTACTTACAGTTTTTTTATGTTTGTAGTTCTTTATTTGTTGTTGTTATTTGTGCTACTTATTTATTTGTTTACATCACATCTATTTTATTTGTTTATGCTTTTATACTCCTTATTTATTAAGCTGGATAGTTGCTTAGTTAGGTAATTAATTAGTTAGCACTTTTTCCTCTTCATCAGATCTAGTGTACTAGTAGCATAACACAGTAACTAAGTTTGGGTAGGGTTGTGCCAGCATGAGCTCTGTGGAATTAATGGCAATTTTACAGCTTAGTAGGCTAATAGTAATTTTGAAAAAAGTTTACTACAGGTGTACTATAGGTTTAAAATAAGAATAAGCTATTTAGCAACATCTACAAACAAATGGTCCATCACTCTACAGGAATATCAGTATTAAAATCAATGTTTATTTCAAAATTCTCAGCAAATTCTCAGGTATAAGCATTAATTTGGCATTGTTCTGTGCTGTGTTCATCTAAAAGGGGATTGAAGAAAGAGGGATAAATAGAGTTGTTTATATGAGCTTATGGATCTCTGAATGCAAATGCTGTGTGCATAATAAACAAATTACTGTCTTTCAGTAGGCTTATGTGCTGCCCATGTGTGCTTGGCTGATGCAGATTCTCTGACTATATCCTTTTTAGGACTACCCCAGTACCAATTAATGTCAGTGAAGAACATGATGAGTGATAATGTGATGAATGACGTGATGAATGACATGAAGAAGTAGGCTTCTCTCTCTATTTCTGTTTATAGAGAACCAAATCTAACTAACAGGATACATAAAAAATAAGCTGCACTTAATTAATCCTCAAGTTCTACATTTGTATTTATTTACTGAACTAAAGCCAAGACAGGGCTTCTCAAGATGAGGCCATATGTTCTTACAGTATGTCTTCTGGGTACTGTGTACCAGTTTGGCTCCCACCCTTTGCATGTTTTCTAAATTGCTGTGCATAAGTGTGTCTAAATGATTGAATGTAAATGTAAATAGATACATGCTGTACCCAAAAAAGTGGACATAATGTTTGTATGGAGACTCAGCTCTCCTAAACAGGCAGTTGTTGCACTAATGCTACAACTAAAGCTATAAACTCTCTTCAGGTAGGCCAATCTATAATTTACTCATTCACAGTAGACTCATTTCTTTTCATTCACTACATATTAAACAGGATACTCGGGCATACTCTGGCATGTACAGGCCTCGGGTGCAGAGTTTATTATGTGAAACAAGTAGTTTATTATTGTAATCCAGAATTATGGACACTGAAATAAATCATGTATTTGATTATTTTATTGTATTATTGTATTATTTCAAACATCTCGAGCTTAACATAAATAGACAAAGTATTATATTGTTTCAAAGAACATGTTTTTTTCAAGATCAAGATCCATGACCTAAATAATTTGTCTTTGTTTTATAAAAAATAATTAAAAGAAATGATTAAATAAACAATCTAATATAAGCTCTGTTGTGTTGTACTCCACTGTGGTTTGGTGTTGTCTGCACAGCACTGTAGTGTAAAGTCATTCCCCTGATTCAGTGCTAATGGGTCGAGACCAAGGTCAATCAGGCTAATTGTGTACACGTCAATTAGATGGGAGTTTATTAAGTTAGAAATTTATGGGGATGCAGTCGAGGACAGCTGCATTCTTTACCAGGCAACAAGACAAAACTACAATCAATTTTCTTGTGGATTTACGTTTTAGGGAAGTGCAGGAAACAAACTTATGTGGGAAACAGAATGTTTTTAAAAGTAAAATTTGTCTTCCACAGTTTCACGGCTACATCATCTGCAAATTTTGACAGCATCTGACAGATGTTTAAGAGATCCACACTAAAGACTGTGAAAGTATTTGTTTTCATCACTTTTAAATTAGAGTTGCATATGTAAGTAACACAATTCATGCATATCGTCGCTGTCCAATGAAAAACATGGATTTCTATTTTTCTGCATCAATTGAATACAACAGCTGTTGTTTATATTGTGAGAAATTTTTATGATGAATGAACCAATAGAAATGCTCCAAAATAGCTTGGAAAAAAATCTGGTTACATTGACTTTCATTGAAAAAAGTAAAGTTTTTGTTCTCTCCTGCAAAGTTGGCATTTTAGAGATACTTGTTTTTCATTGGACTGCGATGCTTTGTTATTAAGTTGCATATCATCGCTGTCCAATGAAAAGCAAATATCTCCAAAATGGACTTCCATCAGTCCATTCATCATGAAATTTTCACAATATATAAATGGCAGCTGCTGCAGTCAACTGGGGTAGAAAAATGAAAATAAACTAAAATGGAGATGCATGTTTTTCAGAGGACAGCAACGATATGCATGCATATGTTATTTAACTGTGAGAGTTAGCTTAGGGGAAGTACAGACTCCACATGGTGGGGTTTTTGAAACCAACTGCCCAAAGTAAATTCCCCTACACAAAGATTTAAAACATAATACTTTCATCAGAAACATCCTAAAGATGTCATGTAAACAAAATATTTAACACAATGGTGCTAATATTAGCTGATATGTGGTAATGTTGTTAGAAATAAGTTTGATGTGACTGCTTTCCAATAGTCAGATTTATTGTGATGCATATTTCTAATGTATTTTAGTTGCAAAGCATTTTGCCTAATTTTCCAGCAACTCTCTCACTCCATCTATGGGGTAAGCTACCATTTCCAAGCACACCACTGAATGTGCCTTACTCTCCTGTTTCATTACTTTATTTATCTGATTTAAATCACACTTGACTAATTTTATCAATCCACGAATAGTAGACACAGAAACTCTATTGAGATACAATGAAAGAAAAAGAACAAAAGGCAATGTTTTATTCATAGCTGTCATGTACATCATGTACGTATCTGTGAACACAGATTCCCATATAAAGCTGCAAAAAAGACGAATATAAAGGCAATGAACGTTTTAGGAAACACATTCAGGTAGATGGAAAAATTGAACCTGACATGAATACAAAGACCCCAGCAGAGATCACACAGATCTTTATCTTTTCATAAAGCGGGCGGGGGGGTTGAACATACAGCAGCTGAAATAATGTGCGTGTGTATGTGTGTGAGAGAGAGAGAGAGAGAGAAAGAGAGAGATGTGTGTGTTGGTGCAGCTGTAGTAGGTTGAGCAATTGTGTGATGACAGTTTCAGTGCACAGTGTGCTCTTCAGGGTATTGTGATCATCTCTGACAGGTGATTCAGCTGAGGAGGGAAACAGCTTTATCTCCTCGTGTTCAATTCTTCATGAACTGACACACACACCTACACACACCTACACACTTGTTACTGTGGTTGTTGTTATATTCAATTATAACTTTTATATACACAGTATTGTGCAGAAGTCAGGGACCACTTTGCATGTGTTTGATTTCTAAGGTAATACTAAGTGGTTGGTTTTGCAGGCAATATTTCTGAGGATATTAAATATGAGATACATATGAATGAGAGTACGTCAACAGATTTTTTAAATTATCAAATGAAAATGGGACTCTTGTGGACTGTGTAACACCTGGTAGACCCCTTAAAGTTAAAATTAAAGTTAAACTTAAAGTCTTTATTATGAGAAGACATCACTATGTGTATGAAATGATGTGTAGCTGTAGAAAATTCTTACTGGGAAAAGAAAATAGACAAAAAGGTGTTTTCGGAACAGCACCCCATCAAGTCAAGGCCTGAACAACATAGAATGTGTTTGGGATTACTTGAACAGTGAGTAGCAGACAACCAAACTTTGGAATAGTGGGAAAAACATCCCTTCAAATTTCTCTGAAATACAAAAGAAACTCTTCCAAAAAGAATGATTGTTGTAAGTAACGGGGGGAAAATCATGTTATATTGAGTTTAGGCTTTTCACTCATTTTAGTTAAATATGTTTTCTGATTTTTTTCCAATGCTGAAAAATAACTTGTACTTGAAAGCTGGTCAAATACGCCTACCCAGTAACAGTTTAAAAGTAAATCATTAATACTGGAAACATATTTTAAAGTGTTTGTTAATATTTTAATGTCATATTAGAACTGTTCAAATAATTTTATACATTACTGCTGTCTGAACAAAACCTCATGGCAACTTTACAGGAGAAGGTAAAATTTCTATCTTTAATTGTAAGTTAATTATTTGATTAGTCTATTTATCATGAAATGTTCGAATAATATAAGGGCAGCTATAATTATCAGATGGTGAAAAAAAATATTTATGTTATTTTATATGCAGTGAGATCTTATATAGTGTGTATTTAAAAAATACAAACTCTTTAATTATTATTTCATTCCCAATTAATTAATTAATGTAATCATTTAAATTAATTGTCAATGTAATTCTGCTTTTTAAAAAACAATGGTCCTCTAAAATACTTTATTTTTATTTACAGTTTCCTTCAGTCCTGCTACTTACTTGAATTTCGAAAGGTGCACAGGGCGAGCATATCAGAATCAGTTTATACAGCCTTACACAAACGTTTGTATAATAAACTCAGTTATTATTACAATAAAGTTATTGCATTTTCAGCCCCCTCCCCCCAATATATTAATTCCAGAAAATAAACAGTGCCTGTGCCTTTAGATATGTAAAGAATGTATTTAGACTGCAAGATTATGTTATGTGCTACTGTACTGATTCTCAAAAACACTGTATGGATTTTTAATTAAAGATTCACATGTAAAGGTTTGTGGCAGCCGGTGCTTCTTTTTGTGCTGTATTTAAACCCTTGTAATCTACTGCTATGCATATTAGTGTTAGCAAACCTAGTGGACTAGTTGACTAATGTTTCCGCTTTATTAAAGTTACCTTAAAACTAGATTTAAAAATTGCAATATATCGCCTTAGTTACAGTGACGCAATGTATCACTACATATTGAATCGTAGCCCCTGGATCGTAATATGTATCATACACCAAATTTTGGGCCCTATGCACAAGCAGTGCCCATGGGCCGCTTTCATGTTATTTCTAATTTTGTGTCATGCAGTTTTTAGCACTGACAATCGCCGTGGTATTGAAGTGTTTTATAACCACAGGAGTTGATTTAATGTAGGGTATTTGCTAGGAAAGAAGTGCACTGCAGCTTCAGCAGAATGAACGCTAAGTTAAATGCGCCAAGTTAAAAAGCCTGGTGAAGGTGGACTAAACCATTTCGTGTAAGTGCTGTGGGTGCCTGTCCACAGACACTATATGTAGGCTAGGACACACAATCCAATCCATTTTTATTTAGCCAAAACATTACATTTACATTAGTTAGCAACAATTATTGTGATCTTTGAATGACATTAATATTTAAAGGAAAATACAGTTCGAGACAGGGGGCCCTCCCCCACCTTGGGGCCCTGGTAACTCAGTCCCACTTTTCACCACACTTAAACGCCTCTGGCTGTACAACCAATATCTTGTCAATACACAGCCCCAGTTCCCTGTAAACGATGTGTACATATTTTTACTTAAAAAAATAACAAAATGTAATTTGAACCTAAACTGTTGCACACATTTACATTGTCTGCAAATAGCCTGGCATTACATCTTTAAAAACACTGATTCCAAACATTTGGATCATAGTGTACATACATACCCACAAACATACATTCATGCACACACAGATGAGGCCGTCAGCATGTGGTGTCTCATCCAGAGAGCTTTAAACACTGTCAGGCCGAACAGCGCACCTGATTCTCTTAGCCAGTTAGATTCACTGGTGTCAGCATAAAGTTAATGAGTGGGTGCATAAGCAGAAAACTATCATCGTCACAGACTCAGGAGGGCAGAATGAGCCCCAAATCAAAACATGCTGTCAGAGGCTGACACCACAAGCACAAAATGTTTCTTTAACAAGGGAATGGGTTTTTCCCCAGGATTTTTTGCAAAGTATATAATTATGCCACCACATTAACCAGCCCGATTCCAAGGTGTGGCCTGCCAGAAATGCAAGACAGCATCCCTGTCTAACCAATGACACAAATCCTCATCACTAAACACCAAATGTGTCATGAGATTAACCAATACGATCAACTAACATAGGAACCCGTAGACTGCAAGTGTAGATTGTAAACAAAAGAACTGTTTTTTTTGGGATACAAAGTAAGCAACAGAACAAGAGCAGGAGTGTGAATAAATCATGGCTTTAATTTGTGGTGAGACATGATTTATGAAACAAAAACAAGTTAGTTATGTAGAGCAACGCAACCATGACATTTTATATGTAGTAAAATCTTATATAATGTGGATTTAAATATTACAAACTATTTATTTGTTATTTAATCTTTAATCTTAATCTTCACACTTATTATTAATAGTTATTTGAACTTTGTTACACGGCTTTTTTAGAATCAATGGTTATAATCAATGGTGGGCTAACATATCTTTATTTTTATTTACAGTTGCATTTAGTCCTACTACTAAATGGCAGCATGTGGTGTAAACTTGCTGCAGTTGGCCACATAACGCCTTGCTTGCATGTTTGTGTTTATATTAAAGCTTTGTAGCAACAACCTAGCTGTAGTCCAAGCAGCTTTACTCTCTCCCATTAGTAACTAATCATTGAAAACATATAACAAACATTGAAAAAATAACAAACAGACAGATGCAACTACTGCAAAGAATATAAGTGTGAGTTAAGATACACAAGCAATACTACAAACCTGCTAGTTTACTTGAAAAGGAGACACAGCGACTTGATTCTGTTGTTATATATATATTTTGCAATATTGTAGCAAAAACTCAGACAAGTCATAAATCTGGCCCATAAATTGGTTTAACTGACTTGGAAACAGCCATGAAAATAAAGGGAAACTGGTGCTTAGCCTCAGGCTGGAACTCAGCTCTTGCTGCAAGCTGGCTATGCAAGTCTGCTTACTGCTTGGCTCACACTGCTAATCTCAGCATGCAGTGCTGGCCTTCAAAATAAGAGTGCTCACAACAAAAGGCCAAACAACTGTCTCTGAACAGAATAACTCAACTAAACTAACTCATGCTCCGATGCCACAATATCATTTCATATTGACTGCAGACCTCAGTATCCAAAAAAACCCCAAGAAGATTGGATTAAAATAATTTGATGTAGGATCACATTGTGACAAAACTTGTGATTTACACCCCTATTAGATTAACCTTATATATTTGCTTTATGAACACTTACTTTCCAATAGCATTGTTTCATGTATATTGAACAGTATATTTAGAGATTACTGTATGTTGACTTCATTATCTTTTCCAGTATTACATAACTTGCATCCAGGCAGCGGCAGAAGTAGTTTGTTTTAGTCATCGGTATACACGGACAAAGCAGACTGAACCTCAGCTAAAATGCTGAACTTTTGTGAAAATAACGAAAGCCTGCGTTTGGGGCTGTAATGTCAAAAATCAGGTATAGCTGACATAAGTAGTATTAAAATCAGTGTTACTGCCATCTCAGGACTAACATTACATTGCAAAATTATGCAATGTAATGAATAAAACTTTGCAAACTGCAATCTGTGCATTTGTACTGCTTACATGCACATCAATCTGATACACCAGACAACCTTTCTACTACAATTAATCTATAATGCAACAGTACAAGTTTCATGTTGCTCCTTAATAAGTTGAAGTGGTAATATGTCAATAATAAGCACACAGAGTCCTGTTAAATGTGAATGTGAACATTTTAAAAGAATCGTAAGATCATGAGATCACTGAAAGTGTTTTGTTTTCTCAATACCTTGGTTAAAATAACTGCTCTACCAATAGAGGGCTACCAGTGTTACCTACCTAGAAGTAAGTTTTTTCCTGCTGTGATGCAACACTGATTTGTCCCATACTGTGAAATCTGATGGGGGTTGGTGACGCGGGGGTTCTCAGCATTTTTCTCCATGATGATACTGCTGTTCAGTGGAATATGTTTTGTATGTGTTTACAGCACGAAAGGTTATACTGTAGGAAAGCCACTTTGCTTTTATTGTCAAGGAACTCTTGGCTTCATGAGGCACATCATCTGAAAATGTTTTACAAGCAGCAAATATATTAGAGTAGCATTATTACTGTTTTACTGGGACCTACATACATATACAAAAATATGGCTACCCCTGCTCAAATTACATGTTTTGTGAAAATAAGTTTACACACCCTTCTGTACATTTTAATGCAAAATCATGTGTTTTTTTTTTTTTATCTAACATTCTAGGGAAAAGGTAAAACATACAATATGGTCTGTGCAAATAACATGGAACATTTGTAAAAGCAAACATGAAAGTGCCATAACCAACTACTCTGTCAGATTAACATCAAGAGCTGAAATAATCTTGAAGTGTCAAAAAATTGCTAAATATATATGTTCACCCAATGTCAAAGAGCTAAAACAAAGTCTCTTGTCTTGGCTGTCTCTTTCTTGCCATCGCTCTCTCGCTCCCTCTGTATTCCAAAATAATTGCATATTAAAGTGGCCTCCTAGTCAGTGATCTGATTCGGCTCACCTACTGCCTCATCCGAGAGGTGATTTGAGAGAGAGAAGTTGTTCTGGGCTCTCGTGCTGCTCGAGCATAGAGCACATTTCCCCCGCATGTTAACAAACATGTAATTTCCATAAACACACTGCTGTAATTGACAGCTTGATTTGGGCTCGTCTGCCAAAAGGAGAAGGCAGAGGGGGCAGAGAGGGCTGAGAGGGCCTGGGGTGCAGGACTGGGATTAGCAGTAGCATTGCTGGCAGCAGTGGGATTTATATGTGTTCAGCGTTGGCTCACTGCCTCACTGGGGTGTACTGAGTCTCTGACTGCAGCTTTTGAGGGATTATAGCCATTACACACATGTTACCAGCTCGTAAAAACACCACCTAGTAAGATCTAGCACTTAGAATAAATGCACCGTGTACTTGACTACTCTCTAGGGAATCTGGTGGTTGTAATGACTTGTTTCATTGTACTCCACCACTTAGTGACATGCTAGGAAGTCCACATAATCGGCTCAGACCAACAGAGTCCCTAAAATTTAATTATTTTTAATTAAATTGATTTAATGCCACTGGAAAAGCAGAAACCGCTGTTTAGCAAATGTGCATCTCCTGGTTTAAGGGCAAAAGATCGCTGTTTCAATACAGCATTGCTGTAGAACAGTCATTTAATGATGATATTTACAATATAATGCTGCCTACATACATTTATAAACCACCCTAACGTCCATAATATTTAACACAGGTTGTAATCTAGATGGCTAAATACCGTGGAATAACTGCAGGTCTAAAGCAAACATACCAACCCACCACAATGTGGGTATGAATAAATAAATAAATAAAAATGGCTTTAAATGCTTCCCAGGGTTCACGCTAGCTGACACAATGGTAAAAACGAGTAAGAAAGGCCCAAATCTGATCAAATCTATATAGCAGTTATTGAGCACTGTCTGAGGAGGGTCTAATACATATTTATGTTGACAGGAGGATTTGCAAGTGAATACAAAGGCGTGGGGATTAGACATAACTCTCCATAGAAAGGCAGGACTGAGCAGTGGCGGCCTGCCGTGGGACTGGCGCTTATCTGATCCCTCTGTGAGTGGAGGAGCCACACACATGCACGCACACACTACAGCCTTATCTACAGCAGTCCTCTCAGAGAGGTTATAATTTCTCGCTTCGCTGGAGCCTGAGCAGGGCTTGTTAGTGCTACAAAGAGAGAAAGAGAGAGATAGCTAGAAAGAGAGAGAGAGAGAGGGAGAGGGAGGGAGGGATAGAAAGCAGCACTCATCTCTGTGGACAGACACATTTCCGTTTCTGATAACAGTTAGCTTATAGGATAACAGCGACAGGACAGCAAAGCCTGACACTTACAGGTGAGTTTATTTTGCCCCACAACTACCTTCATAGATCCCTCCACCATTTATAGATTAAAATGCATTGATTACCCCAGATAACAAAAGGACGGTGGGCCACTGTTGGCCTGCTGATGGCAAAACTGGTGGCCTACGTGCTTTTTGCTCAGTGACCCACTGGTGGTTAAGCAGACTAATAGACAAAATCATTGCTCATTTTCTACTAACAGTCCAACTGGCTTCTCTTTCCACAGATATATGCTTGCTATCTGGGACAATACTGTAAACATTTGTCCTGCACATGAATTTTAGGGTGTTCATTTGAGGACTTAAATCAAGTACAATTATTCAGTTTATATAAAAAAAGAGTTTGTTCTACAAAGATTTTCATTGGTTGTGTCTCAAAACCTAGTGAGCTGTCTAAGTAGGCACAAAGGTAGGCAGCTGTCCTCTCCTCCAGAAAACAGATTATTGAGAAGCTCTAGTTAGAGAGCATCTGCCTCATAGCTTGTTCCTGCCCACTGCAGCACGCGACCGGTGGTTTAGCTGGTTGCTAAGCTACCGGCTGGGGCTTAAAAATTTGCTAGCATAAATGCTAATGGCTCGAGTATAAAACTGCAAAATGGTCAATGACTCGTTGCAAAGTTGCTAATAAAACGCTGTTTTGTGTAATTATATGACAAGAAGCACATCGAAACACCAGAGAGAAATGTAATAACATTCATTTTAAAAAGATTTAACTGCTCGTAGATTTGCCTGCGTTGCATCATGGGATTGTCTTGGCGGCTGAGGAAGCGTTCGATGCTTCGTTAAAATCAGGTGCCTCAGTAATCAGCATGTTTAAGGTATTTAAGAATTGGGACAGTCCAGAGCGCGATAAAATGCTGTTTATGTGGACACAATCATCATTTTGAGACACAATCATCGCAAAGGGGGTCTAAATGTTTCTGCCTGTTTAACAGGAACCGCTAGGAGTAGGAGCTGGGAAACGAGAGAGTGCAGAATCTTAGCTGTGGCAGAGGTAGCTTGTAGCATTTCATTCCATGTCTGAGGCAAGCTGTGGCCAAATACAGCTCGTATTAAATTCCGCCAGTTTGTGCGGAAATA
This sequence comes from Megaleporinus macrocephalus, assembly GCA_021613375.1. NCBI lineage: Eukaryota > Metazoa > Chordata > Actinopteri > Characiformes > Anostomidae > Megaleporinus > Megaleporinus macrocephalus. The sequence continues at coordinate 21,758,725 of CM038709.1, read as the reverse complement.
GCTCTTGTATCTTCAATGCTGGTAAACACCACTGATACGTTTTAGGCCAAAACATTATAACAAAACTACAGTAAAACAATGCCGTGCACATTAGGCTGAGTATTTACCAGTCTTCACACACTGGCCTTGAGACTCAAGCATTTTGGACTAACCTCACACTCTAATGACACACTTGGCAGTTCTCGCACAATTTTTACGTCTCTCCCCAAAATGACTTACCGATAAACCTGAACGCCCATAAAGTTTTCTGCCTCTACTCAGCGCTCTGGCTTTGCTGATTAGAAACCCTCTGGACAAGCAGCAGTGGTTTACTTGAAAGCCATTAATAGAGAGCACATTAGCTAGTCTGTCGCTGTCGGTCAGTGACTGCTTTAGATCAGTAACAAAAATAAACCAGTAAAAGGTAAATATATGAAAGTTCAGCAGAACCGCATAACTACAGCTTATATCTGAATGCAATGCACCTGAGTTTCACAGAGAAAAGAAACTTTTATACAAACAACGAACAGAAAAGAATGGAGGAAAAAGTGAAAGGTAAACTAAACATGATCAGTAAACCGTTTTTAAAGTAAAATGATAAGAGCAAGCGTTCATATCTTCACACAGGAGCACTGGTTATGTTGCAGAAGGAACACGGTTCTCTATTACCTTAAGCTAAACAGTTTTAGCTAAACAGTCAGTTCAGCTTAAAGCAGGCTGGTCACTGTGGAACAGAAAGATTTAAAATCTGTGCTTATCAGGAGCTACCTGGTAAAGAATTAGACCGCCACTAGTCACTGGCACATCTAAACTATATTAACTTTAATTCTATATTCTATGTAAGACTGTATTAAAGCAGACTAATAATACATTTAGTGGAGATAAATGATCAGTAGCAGTAAAGTAAATAAAGCAAAAATTGTATTTGTATATATTGCATTTTAAAATGGGTGTAATGTTGATATGGAAACAGATTTGATGCTGATACTAATACACCGTGATAGTTATAAACAGTGATAGAGAAATTTCAGTAACTGGGGAAAAAAAACAATGTTGTGGATCTAAATAATTATTGTTTAATTAATTAACCAGATGTTGTGTGAAACATTTCTATGCAACAGCATTAATAACTGGTAAGTAGTATAATGTGCATCTAAGGTCAATGTACAATAAGGAGACAAAAATAATTACCTAACTAAAAAAAGACAAATAAAAGAATAAAATAATGAAATAAATCGAATACTATGGAAAGGATCCCTATCGCCTATTTTCATAAAACCCAACCATCCTCCGCCCACCCCGCATCCTAGCCTGCTGGAATCTCACTCTAACAATAAGTTTTAGGGAGGGAGCTTTTAGAGGTGGACGCCTGGTTCCTATTACAACAACTATGAACAATTCAGCAACTTTGCAATTTTCTGTAAAATGAAGCATTTCACAACAAACCACTCTGAATGCCATTGTTTACTTCTTAACCAATTCATTATGCAGATATTTTGAAAAAAATGGTGGAGTTGCCCTTTAAGATTCATATCCTAATGAACTCTACAGATATCATTTGAAGGTACAGTGTACTTAGAAAGTACAGCATACTGAGACGGGTAAAAGTACTTGTTTTCTAATGCTGTAAATAAATATTTATATATTTAAGTTGTGTATTTGAAACTGCTGGACACTCGGGGCTCTGTCCGGAGGGCTAATGAAAGACAAAACACAAACAGGAGGACGACACGAGGAGTTCCCCTGGCCTGCTGTCAGCCATCCAAGCACGTGTGAAGGCCAAAGGGCAAAGGTGAGGACAGAGGGTAGCAGCAGGGGGTGGACAGAGATCGCCCCTCGAAAACCACTGATGTCTGGCTGCTGATTACAAAATAACAACTTCTCAGAAGAACAAGTGCTGCCCCTGACAGAAAGACACGCTTCGCAAAATGGCGGACGCTGCGTCCTAGTCGTGTTTATTCTTCATTATCCCGCGTCCGTCTTACAGATTTCAGCACTTTTTACAAACTTATAAAATATATATATATATATATATATATATATATATATATATATATATATATATATATATATTTGCTGTTAGATAGCAAGTGTAAGGTGAGCAGAGAGCCGGAGGCTGTGGGAGTCACACCGAAATACTTCCCCCCTACCGAGAGTAAATACCGACCGGGCCAATTCCGTCAGGCACCGAAACGCTCGCGGTGACAGCGCGCGCATTGTTTTTGCCCCCCTTTTTCCCGCCAAGTGCACGCTGCGAAATTCTATTTTCAGTTTTTAACTCGCCGCAGTAATTATATGCATTGTTGGCGAGCATAAAGAAAATAAAGTGCATGAATGTGTCCCGGTCAATTGGATTCTGTCAGTTCAAGCTGAATTGGGTACACACACGCGCGCGGCGTGCCAGCTCGTAATAACGAAGCTGTTTGTGTGGAACAATTTCGCTCTAAACAGCTCATCAGCGGCGGAGAGAGTCTGTCAGCGGCGGGCGCCGAGTGACACGTCTTCCGCGTGTTCGCCTGTTATTAGCGCGTCTCTTAAGACAAGCTCAATTATCTGACACTGCCCGTAATTTTCCTTCCCTTTTCCAGCACAATGTAAAGTTCCTCTCCTTTATTTCCCAAGCCGCTCATTTTGGACGGGGGAAAACAAGGAGAGAGACAAGAGTGGGTGGAGGAGACGATTTGACGAGAAAATCTGAGAGGGGGGGATGTGTGGGGGAGGGGGAGGAGGGGGGGGGGGGGTGGACGGGACAACAGGAGTCAAAAACTAATTTGATGCTTACTTTACAAGAATAAATAGTTTCAGCCGAGACTTTGTCAACTATATGGGGGGGATATCTGCATGAGAACTTGATAGATAGCTATCAGCTAAGACAAAGAGGGTGCTGCAGTCACTGTGGTCCTGGAGAGTCTGGGAACTCAGGCAAAATATTTGGTTGCAGAGGCCTGGAGACTGGCCGCCAGCAAAATCTGCAGATGTTTTGATGCTGGTATGCTGGTCAGCAGTAACTAAAGTTATGATAATCGGATAACCAGTATGTGCTGTGTATTTGATGCCGGTACATTGGTCAACCAGCATGGGCATAAACTGTTGAGATATAAACAGTCATTCAGAGAAACTGAACAGTCAGAATTGTTCACAGTGGTGGTAATAGGAACCCGATGTCTGAAGAGTTTAACACCTCCAAAAGCTCCCTTGCAGAAAGTTACTACATAAAATGCAGTGTGATAGAAGGACACTGATTTATGACACTTTTAAGATAAAAATATTGACTGAAATTTATTGTGGCACTCACTGCTAGTAAATAAAACTCTCACTCAAGCAGTGGTTCTTTATCATCAGCTGTTTTTGGCCACAGCTTTGCTGTACATAAGTAGAGCTTTTCTCTAACAGGCCGCTCTCTGCTTCAGCTCACATCTCTCTCTCGCTGCTCATGCACTCTGCATGGTGGCTCCTCAACCTACTCCCTACAAGAAGAAAATAAACTCAGTAAATAAAAATTGAATACAGTAAAGGAGCTGTAATTACTATTTGAAATTACCAGGTTATGCACAGTTGTTAGCATCAAACTTCATCCCTTTACCCACCATGTTAATGTTGCAATGTTATTTTTGTTTCTATTTATATACATTTTTTTGTTTGCTGCTGAATGTGGATTCTTGCTGAAAGCAGGCAGCAGTGGTCACAGTTTCATACATTGTTGTGTTTGCTCTTCCTTTTATTGGCTATGTGTCCTTAAAAGATTTAACCTACAGAAGAGCCTTCAACGTGATGGACAGGAAATTACTGGAACAGTGCTACCACTGTTGGACTGATTTGACTCAAGACTACAGTGACTCACTATCACCTCCTAAGGCACCAAGTCCTATTATGAGACAGGACGAGCAGTCCTGTCTATCTGCTTTTGCAATAGCCTTAAAATTACTGCTATACAAATGTAAAAATATTTCAGAAATAACTTCAGGCTAACGTAGATATATCTGCAACAACATACATTGACATTTTTGTTTCAGTTAATTTTGGAATGTTTTAAACTATAAAGATAAACTATAAGATAAAGGAGACATGTAGATTCACTGGTGGTTCTGGATAGTAATTAAAATGACTGTTTTTTTGTTGTAGACATTGTGCTTCGTTCCCATCACCATCACTGTAAATAAATCTGACTTAGTAAGATATTTTTTTTAATGAACTTTTACATCTAAAAACAATGTTATATATTTGGGTATGTACGTATGTATTTATTTACATATGTATGTATATATGTATGCAAAAATATATGTATGTATGCACATATGTATATAGGCATAAAAGTATGTTTGTATGCATGTACTTATTAATGTATGCACAAATGTATGTATGAATGAATGTATGTGCATATACATGTATGTACGTATGTATGTATATAGGTACGTATACATGTATGTACATATGTATCTACATACATGTGTGAACGTATGTATGTATGTACGTATTTATGTTTGTATGTATGTATGTTTGTATGTAAGAGTAGCCGTCAGCCTTTTGTGCAAATGATTCTAAAGCTTGAAATGCGGCCAATCATAAGATGAAGTGAGCCCATTTCGGTGGAGGTGCCTGACAGTTTTCACTTCACCATGGCGATACCTGCTAATACTGCTCTACATGACCATGAGTTGCCATGAGAACAGGCAGGAAGTGGTAATGACAGCAGTTCTAACTCAGTGTAAGTGCAGTAACGCGTGTCAGGGGCAATCGCCCTGAACACATCACCTCTCCCACGGGAAACCATGCTAATGTGCTACGGAAGACGCACTAATGTGTTACATACCGTCTGCTGAGCAGCGACCTACTGTCAAAACTGAAATCTTCCTCATTTACAGACAAGACTAATGTGAAAGACAAGGTTACCGGGATGGCTGAGTGTGTGGTGTGTATGTGACATCCCTGGGAAAAATAGATTCAGGGCACTCTATCACAGAGTGTGCGCGTACACGAGGAGAGTGAATTGTATGTGTAAGGGGGTTTCAAAAGAAGTGTTCCTTCATGTAAAACACCCATTCTTTCAGCCACTTACTCACTGGCATTTTCAGCTATCTGCGAGCTGGGTGTAGACCGCTGTAGGGGTCACTCCTGTAGAGAGGCCTAGTCTGTAATCAAGGCTACTCAGAGAAAATAGAGAAACACAACTCAAAGAAAGAGGCATTACGAGAAGTTTCCTCTTCTTTGAAGCGATGTGTTCTGTTGGAGAGGGAAGGGTGGGGGGTAGTGCGGTGACCTTGGGAGTCAAACGTATGTGAGTCGGACGCCTGCAGACAGCCGCTGTTTGACCACTGGACACGCGGTGCGTCTCATCAACAAGCGTAAGCAGAGTACAAATGGGATGGAGATTGCGCTGGCCTTTGGGGCGCAGCGCCGGGGCTGTGGAGAGCGAGCGCAGAGCAGTGGCATACGCAGAACAGAGCCCAGCTGAGGTGCTGTGTTTTTTCTTGCTGCAGACGGACGGCTGTAATCAGAGAGACAGTCCTACCCAGATTACAGTCTTCAATCAGTCAGCTAGGAAAATGATATGTACATCACCATTGCTATGGCCGCCACGGCACCCCACCGCATATTACCTGTGTCAAAGCTGCCAAAGGCATGATGGAAGATATGCAGAGCCATCAGACACCTGCCACTCCAAGGAGCTTGGTGAAGCCGCGGGATGTTTGTTCCCTTACTTCCGGCAACAGTCGCCATGGGGACCCATCACTGACCTCCCCTCGATTCAGCGGCTCATACCGTTTAATATACGTTTCCACAAAATGGAGACAATTCCTGTCTGATCGCTACCTGAACCTCAGGCCCTCATAGTGAGCGGCTGCTCTTGAATTGTGATTGCGGTGAGAAAGGGTGGAAGTAATGCTGAGGTTTTAGGTAGGCAAATGGAAATGAAATGCATTATATAGCTGTAAGTTGAAAGCAGAATGGGAAAAAATCTATTGATTCGATACATTTTTGCTGTGCGAGTGAAGCGGAAAGAGCGTTCCAAGTCTTGGAAGGCCTAGAGATTGATGAAAATGGGATGAATAAACAGAACTGAAGGAACTGAACTGAATGATAAACATCTAGGCGGAATACCATACAGATAAAAAAAGGAAAGTAGGAATATACAGTAATGTGCAAGTGTTTTAGACAATGAGAAGATTACATTTGCAACTTGTTAGGAAGTATTTAATTTTGTGGAAAAACACTAATATTGGAAAAACTACAAATAACCAACAATTGATATTATGTCACTCACTGTGTTCATTTAACCATTTCCAAACCTCTCCTCGAGGAGGCCCAGTATTATATCTGGTAGTCATCCAACACCTGGTTTGGCCCTTTTTTTTAGGTTCAGTCATATGTGCTGGTAGCGAGTTTACATTTGGGTGATTAAATATGTTTTTCTTTTTGAAAGCCAGTCATTGTCATTGCCTGTATTGTATTATTATATTAAGATTTTACCGGTGTAAAACCACATTATTGGTTTTAAACATGTTCCTTAGGAGCCTTAAGCTTTTCTAAATACTGCATATACTTATTTGTGTTTTAAATAAAACAGGAAAAAAGCCAAAGTGCAAACAAAGTGCAAATTCTATTGTTAATCTTGAAGGCACGTTCAGCAGCATTGCACTCCTGAAAAGCGAAGTGTCATTTAAACAACTCTTAAACAAACAAAGATGACAAAGAATAATATTATTTAAATTTTCCTCCCTGGAAGAACAGAGAGACACAAACCTGTAATTTCCCCTGAAACAAGAAAGCACCTAATTAGACCCTGTGAGCATCACACACCTCTCTCGGCCGGAGAAAACACATCAAACAATTGCGTCTCAGGATGCTTTCTGTTTTTGTGCTCGCCCTATTTCTCTCAGTCTTGCTTCCTCCAAGACACCTCAGTTAAATGCAGATGACAAATAATGGCAGCAAACTCAGAGAGAAAGAAAAAAAAAACAATCCAAAGCAATGCATTCTGGGTCTGCGGGGGGAATCGTTTGCATAATATCCCCCTCATCTCACCCGCCACAGGTACCCCATCACCTTGAGACTAACGCCCTGACCACAATGTCACTCTCTCCCTCTCTCTAAGTCTATTTTCTCACCCTCCGATATCTCTGCGTTTCTATCTTTCGAACACATACACACACATACACACACACACCTCTTCGAGTCCTGCTGGCAGTGTAGAGGGAGGTCACTAAATTGTCTCTACTTTGAGAAAGAAAAAAAACACAGGAAAAAAAGGCACTGACCTGCTGCAAAATTGGCCATATTCAGCAGTGGGGGAATATCAGATTATTGAGTTGATCCATGCTGAGTTGTCTTGCCCGTGGAAAATGATCTGCTTCATTGTGTGTGTGTTCTGCAGTTGATCAAGGGCAGGAGTGTGTGGTGAATGCAGAGCGAGCGGGTAGGAGGCACGCCGAGAGCTTTCACTTTTCTAAAGACAGTTAGAGGAGACAGAGGAGCGCGGAGGAGAAACTTTCAGCTCTGGCATCATCACTCTCCATCTGACAAACTGACAGCAGAACTGCCAGAACTCCAGCACTGCAGGAAAATAGGTCAGAAATGCAGCATTAGGGTGTCAAATTGATCAAAGCTTTGTGATGCATTGAAATGATCAACCTGTGCTTTGATTAGAATTGTTCTCTTCATATAAGCCATCAGTACATCTTGATGCTTTGATTGGGAATAGGACAATTTCATATGAATGGCATTACACAGGAATATCTATAAACTAAATGGTACAGTGTGCAAAAATATAAACTAATGTAAATATAATAAAGGTAAAGATATATAATGTGTAGTTATAATAAATAAGATAGATTGTTTATAGTAGAAGTATAGTGTAAGCATCTTTTCAGCCTGTGTGTTTACAAACCAAGTAAACAAAAAATGAATTATCTCTCTAAATGAAGCAAAATGGATTTTATTCTAAAAACTGAAATTCAACCATTTAAAGAAAATTTATGAATACGCTCCCAATTAACACTAACAAAACAACACAGCCTTCATAACATGATGCACATGAATGTAAATATTCTGAACGTAATATAGTATGTAGTTCCAGTCGAGGCCTGTCAACTGAAGGCAGCGAAGCCTTTCTGAATAGCACTGAATGAAATACTGTTCGCATTTTAAGCGATTCTTGTAACTCGCTGTGCAAAGTTGTTGGCTCTTTCAGTCTGATTGAATGTTGGTCATCTTGGCAAATTGCTGCTATATATTTCAGCGCTTCTATAGAGCTTTAAAAAGGAGAGAATGAGCGAGTGAAGCAGTTAGACAAGCAGATAGATTAAATGGTAGAGACGTGAGGCCTCAGGGTTTTTTGTGTGCGAAATCCTGAAGTAAAAATAATAAAATACACCGTTTCTACCAACCGTTCCCATTACGAACCAGCCGCAGAAAGCCCAGCTTCCCGAGGAATATCTAATTGTGTCACAAATACAGCGGAAAATGCCTTTATGTTATTATACCATGTGGTCCCTACTAGTCTCTCGAATCTTCCTAGTTATCTTATTTATGTATTTTGCACATGAATCGCAATAAAAAAAGTGGAAGACTGTGCAATTACTGTGCAATTCAGGATGAGTGCGCCAGCGAAGGAGGAATATGCAAAAGCCATTTTCTTCCACAAACCCCATACAGCCTCAAAGATGCAAGAGAACACTTGGAATTATACCTCTCCATCCCGAATCACACCTAAAATTGCGACCGCTGAATTCTCTTTTCCCTTTAAATTAAAAACCTGTCGTGTTCTGCCTCTGTCCTGTGCTGGGACCTCTTGAAGGGCTGGCCGTTGATTTCTACAAATGCCGAACCGCAACACAGACATTAGCATCTCAACAAGATTTGAGAAACCGCGCCACCGCCGTGCCCTAATGTAAATATTTATGTGAATGAGAGAGAGAGAGAGATTGAGAGAGAGTGCCCTCCCCAATAATTAGAGACAAAATTCTCCCACTGTAATCTTCAATCAGTAGGCAAGCGTTCCAGTCTGCTTTTCACATCTTCAACTTTTTCATTCTGGGTGCTAAGAACTCATTCAGTGATCAAGACATGAATAACAACAATATGAAACAATAGCAAAACAAACGAATAGAACAGTGATGAAAGTTGCAGTGTAGCCCTCACCTATACAGCAGTTCCAGCCACCTCCACCCCCCCACCCCAGGAGGCCTGCTGGAGAGAAGTGGCCCCAGATGGCAGCCTTTATCTGGGCAGTCCAGCAGAAACTCTCCCCTTTCCTCCTCCATCCGCACTGGAGCAATTCCACTTATCAGTACGGCCGCGTGGTCAGGGCTCCATGCAGGGCCAAAATCGATCTCCTCGCACCGCGGGCGCTGCCTTTATGGCAATATAGAGCATTCTGCACCTCATCCCTCTATCAGGAGAGAAAAAGCAGGCACTGTACATGACACAAGGTCAAAAAGAACTCCTGACACAAAACTCACCTATCAGACGGCATTTGTACGGGTCTTATCTGCCAGTATGCAGGTGAAGGCCAGGACAGCTGGTCCATATTCAGGAGAACTGAATCCTGACTCCATGGCTGCGTGTAGTTGGATGAAACTCCTGCAAGACCTTGCAGTAATGGCTGTGTTCATGCAGTGGAAAGGTAAGGCTTTGATTCATGAACCCTGAATCGCCCTTTTCTCCATCCCTGCCCTTCTTTCCCCCTCTTCCTGCAGGCCCGCACAGCGCTATTACAATATTCAGATTACCGTGCACTGGAAATTAATTGGACTAATTAACATACAAGTAAATGATGATACCGTTAACACATTTCATTAACTCAAACTGTCATTCCATGTTCGTCGTGCACTCCGTATTGCATTACAATGAATTGAATTCATTAAATTATGCAAATGAAAGGTGCCAGGGAATGGACGTGTCCTTTCTTAACGTTCACAGACTCGCTTTTCTCTGGATCTCATCTATGGCAAATTGACTTTAACGCAGGAACATGTGCTTTTCACTTTGATATGACAGATAAAAGATTTTAGTAGACCCACTTTCAATAAAGCAATCCTCTTCACAGAGAAAAAAGGACAACTTGAAATGTTTGTGATGCTGCGTTTTTTTTTTCTTCAGTGTTTTAGTGGCAGGATTTTTTTTCTTTAACTGTAGAAAGGCAGGGATTATAGGACCTACCACCTTCTGAGTAACAGTACCTCTAAATATATTTGAAATATAAACATTAAGAAAAAAAATAAAGACAAATACTAATAATACTAAAATTGCTTACCGGTGGTAAAGTGGTCTCACAGGTTATCAGAAAATATAGGTTAATATAGAAAATACATGAAAGTATTGTTATTTTTATTATTTATACTAAATAACAGGGTTACTTAATCAACATTGCATGATTAGTGGTCATCACACTGTTTCCTAACCTCAACACGCTAAATAATGTTCTACAGCGTTATCACGTTCTAAACTTTTTCTACTCTTTAGGAAATGTACTGAACAGGACCACCAGAATATTACACAGAACTGGAGGAAGTGGTCCAAGGGTCAGCTGACCTCCCCCATTGCGACTGTGGCTGCAGTGACATCTGCTGGACTGCACCCAGGGGTTACACACACCCAAACACACAAAGATTAAAGACAGAAAAGAATTAGAGAAAGGCAGGAAATACATACCCAGGGGTGCAGGAAATGCACCCCAATACCAAGCACTAAAACCCTGCGCGGTCTAAAAGGATGAACCACCGATATTTAATCACAATGTCAATTCCAAAAATACTTGGAACAATATGTGAAATCCCAATAAAAACAGAAAGCAGTGATTAAATTGTACAACAAACCAGTGCTAAAACAGAACAGGACGATTTTACTGCTAAATGTTTATGTGCATTTGAAACTTACTGCCTGCAACAACATCTGAAAAGGTCAGGACAGAAGCATGTTTACTATGTTGCATCATTTTTTCTTTTAGCAACACTTCACAATCGTTCGGGGACGAGCAATACAGTTTTTAAAGAACAAAGTTTCGCACAACATACAGGACCTTTGCTGTTGTGTTTTGAGCTTTATGATGTGGAACACAGTTTCAGTAGAAGACATGATGTTATTGCACATGCAGAATGTGACTTGGAGCTGTCATATATGAATAAACATGGATGTCCCTGAGAAAACTGTAGAAGGCAGCACATTACTCTAAAATGTGTTCATTATATATCTTCAAGTGTTAATAGTGCTGAAATATCTATGCTATGATACACCCTGACTTTTGAACTTTATGCTGGTAACAATGTGGATTTCACTTTGTTCTTTGGCTCAGAGAATATGACGTCCATTATTACCATAAACAATCTGAATGGTTAACATGTTTCCACTGGGCATCAATCCATTCCAAATTAAGTTGAGCCCAGAAAAGTCGGTGGCATTTCTGGATGTTGCTGACACATGATGTTAGTCTTAAATTTCTGTCCCAACTTTCCCAACGGTAGATTGAAAAAAAAAAAAAAAACTAAATGAATGAAACATGAAATGGCTTTTCTTATACTTTTATCAGTAAAGGTTTTACAATCACTGCCTTCAGTTTTATTAATTAATACTTCACATATTGTCCCAACTGTTTTTGAAACTACATTAACACTGAAATGAATTTGATCTATATATAATCTGAGACACACACACACACACACACACACACACACACCTGCTATAGAGAAAAATCTTTACATCAGCAAACTAGCAAGAAAGTATGAGAGCTGACAACCAGAGTTCTGTTTAGTCATTTTAGTGTGAAATAAAAAGCTGCCCTCAAAAGTGGGCATTGTACAATAGTTTGAAGCTTTTTTTTGGAAAAACAACCAAATAAAAATACAAGAGACATGTTACAATGCTATATATCATGAACAAAACCGACATCACAAACTAGGGCATAATATTAAAAATATCTGCAAATTTTGAGAAGAAATAAATGAACTCAGACAAACAAAATAGTGTTTCATCAATTACAATTTAGTAATGACAATTTCCATTACAACAAAGTTGGGTACTTTAGATCATCATAAGTATGTTTAAGCTTCTTGTTTTTAGCCACCAAAATCTCCCAAAAACTGACTGGCACCAGAACTCAAAATTCATATGTCTCAATTACATGAAATAATTTGCCATATGAAAGTGCAAAACAACCCTACAGATAAAGGGGAAAATAATCCTACACCATTACTTGAAGACCAAACTGCATATGGAAACACACCGAGGGCAAAAAGAGTGCATGTCCTTCAGCAATTTGGGCAGTATATAAAAAGATTCACGTCGTCTTTACAAAAGTTGTTTATCAAACTGTATAATGAAAAGGTGTCATGTGAAAAGGACAGTTTCTTTTCCTCTCTACTGCATCTTAGATCAAGAGTTCCCCAGCTTCTTCCTAACATGGCTATGTTGGATCAGAGAAAAGTCAAAACCACTGACTCTGACCTCTTTCAATCAAATAATGCAAAACCACATTAGAACCTCAGCCAATGTAATTATCCTAATACAGTAGGATTTAAATTCCACACTGTCTGTACAGAACAGAATGACCTAAAGAAAAGAGTGAACACTCTTTGCTTGCTAGATGGTGGTTAGAAGTATTAGTTCAGTCCACATATCTATAAGCACTTTAAGAGAGTGATTTGATTGAATTTGGTCCAAACAGCTTAAACACTGGAGACGAAATGGCCTTGTAATGCAGTACTCCTACCTGATCAGAATGTGGCACATCTGTACACGTACACACTCACAACCCAGAAAGAGAAATACCAGACGTGTCCGATAGAGAAATCATCCCCAAATCATGCAACCAAACACTGTGAAACTTCAGATCTTCCTATTTTATATCAATGATTCCGATTACGATTCAGTTTAGATAGCTCACTCCTATAAAAGTGACATATTGGAATAATTATACATATTTTTAAAAAATTAAAAAGCTCAAGAGATGTAGACACCACAAAACCAGTTTACTATGCAAAGCCTCATAAATATTTTCCTGCTCAAAAAGACTTGACAACAAATGCATAACATCGGATCCGCTGTAAGAGGTTCAAGAAAAAGAAACAGTTTTTAATTACATTGATTGTTTTCTTGTTGTTGTTGTTTTGCCACCTGCAAACTTCTTCACAATGCTTCAGCTTAGAGAGGGAGCCTTGCAAAGCCTTAATTTGACTAAACAAAACAAAACAAAAGGACCACAGAAGAAATCATATATGCATGTTTTCAGAGAAATGCATCAGAAACAGTTAAAAGACACATTTGGACATGAAGAACTTCATAACGGCCAGTGGCACACTTCATTCTAGCGTTCATTCATGTTTTACATTGATTAACCTTCCTTATGGTGTGGCCAACTAGTGCCAAAACATTGCCTAACCTAGCCACAACAATAGATTACCATCCCTCCCATTTACTGGAGCTGCAGCTTTCTTTATAAAGACTACTCCCAGTCAGACACATACACATTGAAACTGCTGCTTTACAACTCATCAGCAACTCTACTTTTGTACACAACAGAGTATGATACAAAATAAGGCATTTCAGTGTTTTTTTTATATGGGAACCACATTAAACGATTCTCTTCTGCTCCACTCTCGCCATAAAAAGACTGCAGACAAACATAAATCAATATTCTATATTTGTAAAATATATATGTATATATATGCATTTACGTAAATGGATATATTTACGTAAATGAGAATAATCTGTGTGGGTATAAAAAGCAGGATAAATGTGTGAGGGGGCAGTCTATGGTCAAGGTCCAGGAGGGAGAAATCGAAGAGGATGATGGAAAGGAAAAAGGAAGCCACTGAATCTTGGCAGCGAAATAAAATGTTCAGTTGCATCCCTACAATGTGGTTCCTTCCTTAAGAGTCTACCATGTCCTCCCCTTTGGTTACTCAGCTCCTGTGGGTCACTCTGTGGCTTCACTGGCTGAGACAGTGACTAGCTGCAGGGGAATCTCTGCTGTAGTAAGCAGATCTTGTGAGTTGGACGTATTAACGGTAGCATTAACCGTAGCAAGGCCCTGCACGGCACCCGGCTGGATGTTGGTAAGGATGAGTGTGGTACCGCCTGAAGTGATGATGCTGTCAGAAGAGGTGGATGTGTCCACCACTGTGCCACCTCCACCCTTTTTATTCTGATGCGTCTTTATGTGCTTGGCCAGGTGGTCACTGCGCATGAAACGCTTGGAGCACTGCGGACACACAAACTTCTTCTCCCCTGCCGCACAAAGAACAGATAACATGCATTAGAGTTTATATTATCTAGGTACATGTGAAGTTTTGCTTGCGACTGCCACACTTCAAAGACAATGCCATCCAGCACACACTCTTTAAAATACACAATGCTCAAACTGGAGTGAATAAAGTGATATTCCAAGTGGGATGTAATCCTTTATTTATTTTTAACCAAAATTTGATGTCAGTAAAACAAACATGATCAAATCCATCTTAACCCAAGTCCTTCAAATATACTTAGATTGCAATATCTATATCACTATCTGAGAGGAAAGAATTAAACTAACATTTTTAAACTCTACCTGGTCACATATCTTTAAACACAGGGAATGTGACCATTTCAAATTTTGTGCATTGGTACAGCAAATCACCTCAGCCAATAGCACGCCACAAATCATTGCATTGAACATTAGTAGTACACAACTGTAAAAGTAAATTTAATTAAATTTATTAATTAAAAAAAAAAAAAAAGCTTGTGTGCGCTTGTACATACCCGTATGTGTTCTCCGATGTCTCTGGAGCTCATCACTGCGTGTGAATCTCTTGCCACAGAACATCCAGTTGCAGACAAACGGTCTCTCTCCTGAATGCCAGCGGAGGTGGGCTCGTAGATGAGATGTCTTCCCATACACCTTCCCGCAGCCTGCTATGTGACACACGTGCTGCTTCTTCTTCCCCATGTTAGAGCCCCTATAGCATAAACGTAAGTGTCACATGCTGCTATAAACAACAACAGAAAGGTTTTGGTTTTTTAACATAGCAAGCTAATTGTCAACTAGAAACAAAACAGTCTGGATTCAATTCAGTACTATTTTCTTCTGGGGTGACAGTGCATCAGATATAACATGGTCTGTAACACTTAAGTCAGGGGTTTCAAGGCAACAAAGTATAAGCACCAAGCCATTCAGTACAGGCAATAGGAACATCAGAAAGCCTGTGCAAAAAAACAGAATGCCCACAAACAGAAAACAAAACCCCCCACAAACACAGTGTACTTCACTCTTACAGTGATTTAACACATACTAAAAAGTTTGCAACCACTAGCCAGCATAGCAGTGAGGTGTACATATGCAAGATATCACATTTTCAAGGTAGATGTGATAACTGCAATAAGCACTTAAAATATGGAGCTGACCTCTAACGGTTTGCAAATGTAACTAAAATGTGCCTGCTTTGGTACTTAATATCAATAATAGAAAATACTGGCAATAATATTAAAATCCCCCGCAAAAATGTCACTAAGAGTTATTAAGAAGCTCCCTGTTTTGTAACTGAACCTCGAAGCAAAAAAAAAAATATCATGATGTTTTTAGCATTACCTCCCACCGCCCTCTTTGCAGTTAGGGCAGGTGCATGCAACCCTGCGTAGACGTTTGCCCTCCTGGCCCATCCCCTCCATGTCCTCCTCCACCAATCTCACACGAAGGTGAGAAAGGTCATTAGTATTCAGAGTGGAATCACCACCAAGAGACCACTCTTCTGAGTCTGGCTCCTCCTTTATGTGGATATCTAAACAGAGAAAGAATAATATTTGTTTGTGGTCCGATATTTCCAGTCAAACACAGAAATGGATTAGGCAGTGCTTCTGCATAACTACTCTGCCCATATTCCGCCTGCACACAAGTTGTTTTGAGAACATTTATATTGACCCTGATATTCTGATGCATTTTCCAAGTGAAAAACAATATAGACTGTCTCTGAGCTAGCTTAGCTTGTCTGCTAAATGACAGGAAAGCGCAACTGGACGGGCAGGATATAATAATAATAATAAGTTGATGTTTTTTCTAATGCCTGCTGCATGGTGATTGTGGTGAAAAAAAAATTATGGTGTTGTTTTGGTGCAGCAAAAAAAATAAATTTAATGGAAAATTATAGGGAGAAATGATATTGTATGATGTATCTTGGTATGGCTCAGGACATGAACAGACAATTATCATTTTCTTTGTTCACTGTGTAGTAGCAGTATTACCTCCGGGGCTGTTTGTATCCTCAGACTGTTGCAGATGGATCCCTGCTTGGCCCACTGAGTTAACTGTGACCGTCTGTAGGTTTGGGATCTGTCCAGAGC
Source organism: Megaleporinus macrocephalus (assembly GCA_021613375.1). NCBI lineage: Eukaryota > Metazoa > Chordata > Actinopteri > Characiformes > Anostomidae > Megaleporinus > Megaleporinus macrocephalus. The sequence continues at coordinate 21,742,441 of CM038709.1, read as the reverse complement.
TAATGCTAACAGGAGTAGAGCTCAGTGAAGCTCCCTGCCCAAGAGATAGTGTTTGCACTGGGGCTAAAGTAATCTGCTGGGCTGGTGCTGTCTGGAGCTGCAAGTTCTGGAGGTTCTGAATGCCCTGAACCTGAAGAAATGCAGTGAAATTAGTTAATTTGTTGATGACAAACAGTTTGTTTTTAGCTAAAGTAGATAATAACTGGAACATCATAGTAGAATGTCGAACTGCAGACTTCATAATTTTAGTATCAGTGTCTTGGTTATATGTTGATTGTTTACACCAGAATTGTAGCATGCCAACATAACCAAAATTACATTAATAGATCAATTATCGCTAATACTATTATGGTCAACGATGCTCTCAATCCACTCCATACTTTACCTGGAAGGTCTGCCACTGTATCTGCCCTGACGGTGTGACTGTCTGTGCCTGAATGAGGAAGGTCCCTGGGTTTATGAGCTGTACGTTCTGTAGAGGCTGTTGGCCCTGAGCAGATATCTGCTGCTGGACCACCTGCCCATCACTGGTCTGGAGGGGAACCTGCTGCAGTTGGATCACCTGCTGTCCTGCTGACACCTGGCCCTGAGAGAGGTAGCCCTCTGTCTGCTCGGACACCGCCGTGGCCTGGGTCAGCACGCCTGTGCCATCTATCGTGCTGGTGGGCATCTGTGAGGAGGAAGATGTGGTAGGCACAAACATGTCTGCTGCTGCATTAGTGTTGTTCACCACTAGCGTGGACTGTGATAACTGTTCTCCTGCTTTCTCTGAACCCTCCGAGTGTTCCACCGTCTGATTGGTCATGATTAGCTGTCCATCAGCAGTGACCCCTGTGGCTATTGTCTGGGCCCCAGAAAGCCCCAGTGAGTCCAAATCTACACTGTTAATGGGCACAAAGGTAATATTACCAGGCAAGCCCACAGGCACATTAGCAACCACCTGGCCCTGGCTGTTAAAGGTTGAACTTCCCAAAGTGACTCCCTGGATCTGCTGGACCTGACCAGGCTGGGCCATGAGGTTCTGGCTGTTGCTGAGTATGCTGGCGGATGCAGTACCAGCTACACTGATGGTCTGAGAGCCATCGGGGAGAATCTGGATCTGTCCCGAGGCATCCTGAGTCAGCGAGGCACCCTCCACCGCGGAGGTGGAGAAGCTCAGCTGTCCATCTGCCGTCTGGATCTGAGGGATAACCTGGTACTGGATGTTAGGCACTGCGTTGGCGGAGGAGTCCGTCCCTGATGTTAGCAAGATGGGTTGGCTTTGAAGGCCTTGGAGGCTCTGAAGAGGAAGAACGTACTGCCCATTGGAGGTGACTATGCCTGTGCCAGGCAGCTGCACAATGCCCGACTCATCCTTGCTTCCATCCCATCGTTCTGATGTGCTGGTTAACTGCACTGACGTAGGGTCTGCTGCCTATGAAAGGAACATGATATTGCGTTACTAAGGCGTGAATGTCGCCATGTTGTAACAGAAAGGTCCAAGAATTTAAAAATTTACAGGATAATTAGTCAGAGCATGCTGTATGTAAATCTGATTAATTACAAATGAATGCATATGGTAAGAAAAGAAGGGGCAAAACATGAGGCAATATTTATGTAAATGAACCAATGAAAGAAAATGAGCAGATCTGTTCTGTTTGATAAAAATAAACATGGTGGTTTTTGATTCACACGATGTTAAGCAAAACAAAAATCACATCTTTATAACGTTACACTGTAAAATTTATGCTGTGCCTTCAGATGGCTTGCAATGGACTGATTTCAAGTCAAAAGCATTTTAAACGGTATGTATATATGTAGTCGTAGTATATTTGAAGCACATTTCCATTATGACTGGAAGTTAAAAAAAACTACACATGAATTAAGGATTGTATTCGATCTTTTTTCTCAACTGAGCACAGAATTATTGGGTGGCTGTTTGTTTTGTTCTTTTGGACTAGTCTCATCTTAAGCAGCGGAGACGGTGACTTACCACAGCAGCGGCAGCGCCGTTCTCCCTCTCGGAGGCCGGCGAGCCGAGCTCGCTGCAGGTCGCTGCCAGCAGCGCGAGCGGTGACGGCTGCGTGTCCTACCCACAATGGGCGGGTTTAAACACAGGGAAAGTGGGTGGCCGTTAGTGCGGAGCCACACAGGAAGTACCACTTTTTTCACAACAATTTTTAAAACGTGTGAACTTCACAAAGCACCATGCATTTTAGCTCCAAACAAACCTGCCCGAGGAGCGAAAGAGACGAAACGGAAAACAGTACCTGGTCTCCCCTGCTACCATCTTGCTGCGGAAACTCGCTTTGACTGCTGTCCACGTCTAAGGCAGCCATTTCCTCTCGATTCACTGGCTGTTCAGGCGCTGGAGAAAAGGCAACAGAAACAGAGGAACGAAGCAAAACAGCTCAGTCGGCCACACAACCAGCTCTACTCTCCACACCGCTGCATCACAACAAAGAGAGCCTGAACGAACTCGACAAAGAGAATCTGCGCACGAACAGGCGACTCCGGAGCCGGCTAACCTAGCTAATGTTAACAGTTAGCAAAGATACATTAGCAAACCCAGCCTGTATACTTAGCATTAGCTTAGCTCAGACAGGGCTACGGAAAGCGCCTAATGGAAAATGTGCTGAATGTTACATACCAGTCATTGCGTGAATAACTTTAATAGAAAAAATATCGGCTTAATTACACGCCAAACATGATTATATTACTCGGAGGCGGGCTGCGATCGGTGATTCGAGCCTATTTTTTCTATTTTGATTGACGGTGCGGGAAACACAAAAGGTGGGGCTTCCAGTGTTGACTGTGAAAGTTGCGTCACGTACAGGATGTCCCGCCGTTCTTCTTCAACGTCATTGGCTGCTGTATTCGACACATGCTCCTCTGATTGGTCGAGCAACATGTCAATCACTTTCTGGCAACGCTATTTCCCGCTTCCCGAAACACTGAGCTTGGCCGGAAAAATAGTTTTAAATGTTAACTGATGGATCATTATATATTTTATATGTGATTTTTTTTATTCACCTATTTTTGTTCACCATATTCTCCCTTCGAGCATGTGTTTTCTAATATCGACTACATTTTACCTCACAAACACTTTGATACGTTGAGGTCTTTTATTTTCCTCGAGCTTGTTTGGTGTATAGCTCCAGTAGCAGCAGGCTAGCATTAGCCACGAAACTTAGCGTTGTTTATTATTTGTCGGCGTAGAATCCACTGTTACCAACATCATGTCCTGTTCATCTAGAATACAGTTACGGCCAGTAAACACAAGTTACACGTTTAATACTGCACCCCTGTGTTTAAAAACAGTTAAACCTTGCTTTGTGTGGTCATTAAAAAAACCTTGCCAGCAGTGATGAAATCACGATAAACGTTTAAAGCAAAGTGGCGCTGCAAGTAATGTTTCCCCCTATCCTATTACTTGATTTGTTTGCCGAAATCAACTTGGTCATTAAGGAGTCCACCCCTACCCCTTAAAATCATCACTAAGAATGTTTGGTTTTCTTGTATCATGATAACGTTGAACAAGATGTTAAGGAATGCCTGTATATATAATATTTTTAAATAAATCACAGAAAGCAGTTTGCACACACTCATTCATTGGAGTTCTGTTCTATTATAAAAACCTGGCTAGAAGTCCCTTAACCTCTAAACAAACTCAGCTAATGAAAGTTCCTGACTTGTGTCATGAGTAAAACTACACAAGAAATTATGTACAAAGATATGTCTGGGAACTCTGTGTAGCTGAAGTTTATGACCAGATGAGATGCAAATGAACATGCAGGTGTGATAGAAGGATGCTCTATATTTAAAAAGCAGCCCAGACTGAAGCACCCTTTAGCATCTCAGTGTGAAACAGTGAGCTAATCGGGTGTAGGCTGTATATGTGCATGTTAAAGAATGTTTATATATAACATCAAACTTTTAAAATGTGAGGATGCCAGCTTTGTCATGATAAAGACCCTTTAGTGTAAAAGTACTTTTATAGATAGATAGATAGACAGATAGATACGCCCCTGGTATAACTCCAAAGTCTGCCTATATGGAAAGTGGAGCTGATTAAATGGCCAAAGAGTGTAAATACATTTTAATGTTATGGCTGATGCTTTTGGTCACTTTATGTTACCATGTCAATGTGAGTTATCTCACATGCATGACAGACACATTATTCTCAGGATTCATTCTGACTGTTTTTATAACGCAGAAGTAACTTTTGCTGCCATCAGTCTGTATCACTAAATTTTGTGTATAAGTCACAGATATCAGGAACCGCAAATCTGTTAGTTGGGACCAAAAAAAAAACCCAGTAAAAAAGACAGTATGAACCCAAGATATTTCATGTTTTGTTGTGTTAGTTTAATTGTATTTGTTTATGCACATCCATGCAAACATGTCTTAAGGTGTGTAACAGTACAGGGTCATCATAGTTGCTTTATTTGTTTTGAAATTGTGCACGCATTCTCTATTGGGGACAGGTCAGCACTGCAAGCCAGTCTAGTACCAATACCCTCTTCTTCTATAGCCATGCCTTCACAATGTGTGCAGCATGTGGTTTTGCAATGTCTTGTTAAAAATACAGGACGTTCCTGAAAAAGGTGCCTTTTTGATGGCAGCATATGTTGCTCTAAGATCTCAATGCACTTTTCTGCATTAATGCTGCATCACAGAAGTGTAGGTTATCTTTGCTAAGGTCCCCGACAACACTGACCCCATGGACTTGTTGATAACAGGCTGGATGGTCCTTTTCATTTTTGGTCAGGAGCACATGTCATGTGTTTCTTCCAAAAAAGATGTGTAATACTGATTCGTCTGACCACAGTACACATTCCAACTGTGTTTCCACTGGGATGGTCCATCACAGATGCCTCTGAGCCTAAAGAATTTTAGGCTTTAAACCACTTTTGCACGTGGTTAGCATAAGACTTCTTTTTCGCAAAGTGAAGTTTTAAGTAAAATTTGTGTTGTTTCTCATTCTCTTGATATTAAGCATTGAACATAAACATTGTAACACAGTTTTTATAAATTTCAATAATTTTCTTACACATTTGTTTACAAACTGGAGGCCCTCTGTCCGCCATTGCTCCTCAAAGACTTAGCCTTACGCAGAAACTGCTTTTGTACTAAATCTTGATTACAGTTACCTGTTTACGTCACCTGTTTGAAATCATAGTTTTACCTCATCACTAGCCCTAAATTGCCCCGTCCCAACTTTTTTTGGAATGTGCTGCAGGCCTGAAATATAGGAATGGATGTATAATAGCAAATGAAATGAAACTGACCAGACAAAATATGAAATATCTTGGGTTCATACTGTCTACAAAGAAATGAAAGTGAAAGTAAATGTAAGAAATACTTTTTTGAATTTTTCTGTATTGTCCTAGCTTTTTGTCTGGTTTGGCATTACTGTAATCATTTTCTTGTTGCATGTAGCATTATTGTCAAATAACATAATAATCTTATAGTGACAGCAATCCAAACAAAAGTACAGCCTGCTCATAGTGGGTTTTTACCACAGTGTGTATGTCAGGTACTGGAAACCAAGTTTTTAATCTGTAGCAGAGATGTGTAAGTTAAGCAGTGTTGAATAGGAAACAATTAATGTTGCTCATATATTTATAAAATAATTTAGCAAAAATACAAAGTGTTGAAGATGTGCTGCCCTCTCTCCTACATATCTTGTATTGTTCCATGTCTTAAAGGGGGGAAAAGGGGGAATATGTGTATAGGACTTCACCCATAGAGGTGGTATTGCTCCCATAAATGCTAAACGATTAGAAAGAGTGCATTGAGATAACAGCTCAGAAACGCTCAGTGTGCTCCTGCTCTGAGACTCTGACTGTTCCTGCATCATTTCCACTGTGTCAGCTCCTCCCTGAGAGTGGCCAGAGTGCAACATTTTCCTTCAACCTTCAATTCAAACTTGAGCCATTACAGCCAGACTACAAAAGCACTTTCCCTGCACTCAGGGGCTCGCGCCAGTGAATGGTGGATATTTCCAATCACTCTGCTGTCAGTCCAAGTGTCAGGTAAACACAGGCTGGCAGACGGAGCCTTTAGAATGCTTCACAGCTGTGCCTCTCTCACTCACCTTAGCTTTGCTCAGGAGAAAACTTGCCAGCAATCTTCCACACAAAGACCCCATGCTCAAATGGAAAAGGAAAATGCAGCTGTGCGATGCTTAGCCTTATATCTTTAGGTAGAGACAAGGAGTTAATTGCCACGATTTCACATCAGATTCGCCATGTGAGAGGATGTGTTCTGGAGTCGATGAACCGGTTTGCAGACCAGAGTCATCTGCAATCATCAGACAATCAGAGCAGAAACATTGAACATGTGATTGTATTGGTGGTATTGACTGATTCAGCCTCGATAACTCCAGCTGGGAATGACATGAGTCAACTCGCAGGCAGCAAAAGGAAGAATAAGTGAAACAATTGCTTTATCTGGTGGGTTTTGTAGGAGTTAGAATAAGGTAACACAAGTGTCACAAAATGTGCCAAGGTTATGTGCGCTAACTTCTACATACAGATATGTGTAAAATTGGTTTCTCTGATGAATCAAGATTGCACACTTCCAAACGGTCGGGACAGAACCATTTCAAAGCCACTGAATATAAATCCTATGATTTATTTCAGTAATCTACATTTTTGGCTTGTGGAGGGAAATCAGTCATTGTCAGGTGTTTTGTGAAGTGCAGTGGTCTGGCGTGCGCCGTGAGCGTCAGTGAAAATAGCGGGGCCTGCTGACCAAGTAACTCTGTGAAAGTGTCACATTAACATATTGACAGAGGCACTAGCTGAGGCTGATGTGTGGTGGGGGACCACATGGAGTGAGCTGCTCTGGCTTGAGATCCCTTTAGGCTGGGGGAAATGGAGCCTCACTGGGAGGTTTCCAAACGGTAGGCTACCACCGGGAAGAGTGTGGCTAGAATATGAAATGTTTCTCAATGACGTGCCAGTAAAAAGGCCACAATAAGGACACTATTGAAGTACAGATACTGGAACTGGAAGAGACTTTTTCAAGTGACTTTTTAAGCCTGTATACTGTTGGAGAAGTTATGGAGTAGCTACACAAGGGGTTTTAGCGGTTGAGGAGCTTTTTGCCCTTCTGAAGGACAATTAGTACACTTTCACACAGCCTTGTAAACATATCAACTACATTACAACTGTCATGTACATGTCATGTCTTGTATCCTCCATATAGTACATCATATTACACATCATGCATATTTATTACTTTGTGTTGTTTCATACATTGTTTTATTAACCCATTAATTTCAGTATGTAAAATTTAAAAATTGCTTATGTTCAAATGTCAAGACTTTTTTTTTTAATTAAGCCATATGGCTAAATCAGTTTATTTAAAGACAGGCAAAGACTGGGGCAATCCTGGGCCTATCCAGATTGGTCACCGGCCTACCTAATCTCAGTTAGGTAATTTTTTTAATTACCTCATTTTTTAAGATGATTTGACAAATTTTATTTGTTACAGTCAATCAAAATCATAACTCTAACATGTTCATAATAATAGCCTATATAGCATCTGAATGGATTATAAAGACTTCCATAGACTGGAATTAACACGGCAATTCTAAAAGCATGTGTTTGTTATATTTTCATGTATCTGTGCTCACTGTTCATTTTATCAGCTCCACTCACCATATAACTGTAGTTCTGCAATTAAAGAATGCAGTTCAAATGTTTCTGCATGTACTTGGTTAGCCTCCTTTTACCCTGTTCGTCAATGGTCAGGACCACCACAGAGCAGGTATTATTTGGGTGGTGGATCATTATCACCGACATGGTGATAATAGGTTAGTGTGCATTGTGCTGGTACGAGTGGATCAGACACAGCAGTGCCGCTGGAGTTTTTAGACACCTCAGTGTCCCTGCTAGGCTGAGCATAGAGGGTATGCATGTGACATCACAGTCGTGGGGCTCACTGTGGTTATGCCCACTGAGTGACAGAAAGATTAACTGAGTGGCAGTATTAGCTTTCAATGTGAATACCATGAAAACACAATAACATCTCAAATGTGAACGAGCTGTTGTCTGTACAAATAGATTCAGCAAGAATTCTGATCTGTTTACAGACTGCTGAATGCTAAAGAAAAGAGAAGGATATGTATTGCTGCAATTTTTGCAGAAACAACCTCAGACATACCTGCGAACATCAACACTGCTGCATGCAAACATGTCTCTCCATGTCCTGCCATATATATACAATAAACTGTCAAACTGTCCCTGCCCTCTCTGCGGCTATCCAAGGTTTCCATGGGGGCTCATTCGTTCTCTGGTGGTGTTTTACCTGCCCAATATATGACGTTGTTTAGTGATAGTGTTAGCTACAAAGTAGGCCCAGTTAAGCTAATAAAAGTTGTAATAAACTACAAATATTTGTACCACTGTGTCCACATACAACTAGAATAACCTCTGGGGTCCTCATCACTTTAGCTGCAAGTCACTTTAAATGCAAGTATTCACCACGGGTCAATTCTTTTATATGTCGTTGGTGTATTTCCCCAACCTCGCAATCAGGTAGGTCACATTTTGATGTCCATGTACCCCTTGTTCTTTGGTAATTTGGTAATTGATGGATTGCCGTCCAGTCCAGCTGCATTTATTTTAAGAAGATAATCGCTTGTTTCGTTCGCCATTTTTCCTAGTAAATACAGCCATGTTGTTGAATGTTTTGCTCCTCTGTCTGACTAAGGGGGAACACTCCAGAGAGAAAGTAGCATAGTAGTGGAGAAAGTAGTGGTCCACCAACCAAAAAGATTCTTCCAACAGCATCCTGTGGGAAGCATTCTGTAACCACTGATGAAGGACTAGATAATGACTAACACAAACTGTGTAGCTTAAGATGAGCTATTGTTTCTGACTTTACACCTACAAAGTGGATTAACAAGGTAGGTGTGTCTAACAGAGTGGACAGTGAAAACTCATGTGTCTGATCCACTCGTAGCAACGTAATTGCAACGTCACTGCAGTACTAAACATGACCCACCACCCAAATAATACCTACTCTGTGTAGTGGTCCTAAAGAACATAGTGAAAAAGAGGGGTTACAAAATATGCAGGGAAACATGTGGACTACAGTAACTGTAGAGAACTACAAAGTGTACATATATAGTAAGTGGAGCTGTTACATAAGTGATTTTAATAGTATGGCTGATTAGTATATATAACTTTCTTTCAGAGCTTGTTCATCACTTGCTTTTAAACAGATGCGACAAATGTTTATTCCTATTTCTGCCATCATTTTCAGTATCAGATTATGTTTGCATTTTTCCAAGTGTTTTAGGGTTAATACTGCACGGGTTTGATTTATTATAGAAGGATTTTGGTCTTTCATGGGCTTAGCTCTTTATTTCTTCTGCCTGTCTTGGTGTGGAGCCATTGTGGTTTGCCTCTGGGCGGAGTGGCACCATTTGATTGATGACACTGACAGTGCATTTGTAGCAGAGACACAGAGAGCCCAAACCAGCCACTAATCAGCCTTTGATATCCTCTAATCCTTCATTTCACAAATCTGTTACAATGACGCAGAAATCTGATGAAAACAGCTGAGAACGAGAGACGAAGCTGGAGCTCTGCAGATGTGTAGTTCATTTAGCAAAGCAGAATCACATGGATTCTTCTGCGATGACTACAGAATCGGTCTGCTGGCATTCAGTCCCAGTCATCTTTGTGCTTCTGACATGATGAAATAGCAAAGTTTTATGATGTTTTGTCTTATGAGGTACATCTGCATAGTTCTAAATAACTTTATTACTGCTCCAAAAATGTTAGTGACTGCATGACAAACAAAACACTGAAGTCAAACCACAGAAAACAACTTGTCAGTCCCAGCCCATTTAAGTCTGACGAGCAGGCCTCAATAATGGGTTTCAGGCTTGGCCAACACCACTAAGGCTTATACATGAAAAGAAAAGAAAGAGAAATCCAAAGCCCCACTTTCGCTCCATGGAACTTCCTAACAAGGCGAAACCGCAATCCTACTTTTAGCCAATAAACAAGCAACAATGTAACACATTCCATTCATGTAAATATGAGCGACGCAAATCATCTTGCATCCTCTTTACTGGGGTTTTCTTGTCATCTTTTAGACAAACCCTCTTCACATACAGTTGACCAGAACATTCGGAAACACGCAATGACAGGAGAGTTAGTCTGACCTGACTCTCCTTTCACATCTGACCACAGCATCCACATCTCCTTCTCTGATGCTGATTATGATTACTTCACAAAAAAAAAGTTTCCAGCTGAAATCATAGAATGGTTTTTGTGGCGTGTGTGGAGGTATGAAACAGACACATTCACTATGTATGAATGTGTAGACTTCCTGTGGAGTAAATATAGATATCTCTCCACATGACCCACAATCAAAACATGTAAACCACTACAATTTATAATATTCTATCAACTCTCACATCTTATCAAGCATATTTTCTAGCCTATCACATACTGACGCACTGCAGCAGAAATGGAAAAGTCGTTTCATTTCCAACATCTTAGAGTGCAATTTCAGCGGTGAACACTACACTAGACAGAATCAACACAGACTTTTGTCTCGTAAATACAAGTAAAGATGACAATTTTTATTCAATTTCTAGTCAGAGTGAAAGGAGTGATTTGCTGTGTCTTGGAGAGAAGTGTTGTGAGAAGAGAAGTGATCGCCTCTCTATTCGAACTCCTGCAGAGAACGCAATCTCGCCTTACAGCCATCGCCATGCCATTACACACACGTAAATGACTCTCTCTCGCACACACACACACACACATACACACACATGCTTCACTTGCCCCACAATCTTTCTGTACACAACCTCATTCCATCCTCCAGCTTATGAAACATCAAAGAGGATATTAAAACCAGTAGTGTTTATGGTAATGGAAAGTTATTTTTCAAAAGACAAACTGGGCTCTAATTATGTGTTTTATAAATGTTTAGGTTTGGAAACATTGTGTTATTTTTATTGTATACATCTGTTTATTTGTATGTTAGTTAACAAACAGGCAGTAAGCACATCATGCAGATTATATAAAATATTGTAAAAAAGTTCAGAATTAGTGCAGATACACTCATAACAAGCAGATTACACAGTAAAAACATTGACCAAGGTGAAAAGCATCTTCGAATGCTGGATATTAATAGCATGTGTTAGATGTAACCCAGTTTTAGCAGCTAAGAATTAAGAAGATATTCATTGCCTAGCGTTTACATGACCAATGACGGGTTGCCAGGTCTTATGAAATATCAAAAAAAAAGTTTTTTTTTACAGTTGATGGTCCTGTCCAACATGTTTTGTAGGTTTGAACTGATTGAACTGAACTAATTCATGTGCTAAAAGAGTTATGAACCTTGCCATAGTGAGGATACTGTAATGGGATCTAAGAGCATCGTCTTTACCCGGTATCCCAGATACAGCCAATATTGGGTTAGGCGCCCCAGACGATTAGACAGTTTGGATACATGGTTTGCAAACTACCCGACTATAACAGTCAAATAAAAATTAATTCCAGTATAATTTCAATAATCAATCAACAATGTAGCACACTGCATTTATGCAACTATGTGTTACATACATTATTTTTCCTTCCTTTATTATTGTGTAAAAATATCAATTTACAAACTTAATCCCACTTTGATGCACAAACATGTGGATTGAACCTTGGAAAGTGTATGCCTTTTCAGAAAATGTTTTTGGGCAAATTAATTTAAAATGTATGTTTTATTCCTTATTCAGTAGTGATGCTTACTATAACATAAATGTGCAATTGTATGTCAAATATCAATAAAGATGTACCAACAAAAGATACTTGATTGAGTAATGCAGTATTGGAAACATGCCGTCCTCAGTGATTTCAGTGTAATATATTATAGTGTTTATATAGAGCCCAATAGCTTTGAAATAACCCTCCAGTCAGAGTTCAGGATGCAGACACTGCCTTGATTTTTAAGTCTAGGCTAAAAAGATACCTGTTCAGTCAAGCGTTTGGTAATCAATTTTTCTGTTAGAAGAAAACTGCAGATCTTGGGGTTCACTGACAGAGAGTATAATAGTTAACTGAGAATGTTGGTGCTGTTGTCCCGCTGCTCTCATGTGCTCACTCAAGTTTGCTGACGGTAGAGCGGAGGGGTGCTGACATCTCAGGGAGCCCTCATGTCTTTGTTACCTTCTGGCTCTCCCTTTTTAGCTATGCTTTAATAGCCAGACCTGCTGGAGTCACTGCTGCACCTCATTAACACTATGTACTGTTCTCTGTTACCTCTAACAGAACTAGCTATTGGTGAGTTTCTTCGTTGAGCTCAACATTAGCCCATCCCATGTGGTATGATGCTGCCCATCCTGTGATCTGATGCTGCTGCTTCATCTGCCGTGACCGAGTGCCCCCGTTTGCCTTCATTCTGGACCAGCTTTCCCACCATGAAGCTTCTTGCTGTCCAGTGCCTTGTGGAAAACTCACCTGCATGACCCTGACACCTCCAAAGATTCCATTTGCTTACTTAATCAGTGACATTTTCTTCTCCTGCTCTCAGAAACTTATCGGTCCATTGTTTAGCCTACTTCCTGCTGCTACTCTGACAGGCCTTTAACAGTTTACCTCCTTTTTGTCTCTGTATTCCTTTATGCATAAATTAGTCAATTTTATTTCTATTATATTTGTACTTGTTTTGCTGTCTGATGTCAGCCAGAGGAAGGTGGGCTCCCCTTTTTGAGTCTGATACCTCTATACGTTTCCTGATCTCTTGATCTAAGTGAGTTTTCCTTGCGACTGTCGACCCTGGTTTGCTCATTGCGGGGTTGGACCTGGCTTTTTTTTAAAGCTGCTTTGTGACAACATCTGTTGTGAAAGACACTATATGAGTAAATAAACCTCAACATTAACCTTAAGTGTTTAAGTTGGATCTACATAATTTAGCTACACTACACTAAGCTACACTAAGCTCAACTGTGTATGACTTGAGGATTTGCAGACCCTACTGGTGGAAATGTGTAATCGCAGAGGAACTTTTTGTTGATTGTGCCTCAGACTCCTTCCTCGAATAGATAAATTTGATGAATGTGAGTGCAAAGAAACCTCAGTCAAAACTTGGTTAATGATGTGTCTTTTGAGATTGTAAGTGAATAATGTACTATTGTCATCATATCTTCATCAATACAATGCTGATTTTGTATCTGAGACCTAAACATCGGAGCAGACTGTGTGTGCATGAGTGTGTGCATGTGCTGTTATTTGTAGAGAAGTATGAAATGCTCTGAAACACTTTTGCCAAATCCAATTCAAGTTAAATTATTATTCCATTCTCTTCAATTTCTCATCAAAATTAAAATCAGGTTTTACAGAGTGACCTACAGTCTTTTATACTTCTGACTCAGTAATGCATCTTTCGGTTTTAAAGCTGCAGGAAGTCTTTGTTTTTTTTTCTTATTACATTAACCTTATTCCTCTGGACCCACAATACACATGTAGAAAATATGTCTTATGAATTCCTTCCTAAAGTCTAATAAATGTCACAAGGCTTAATTATCATGTCAAGCCAATAATTTTTTTTTATTATAAGGTTTTGTAATGTTAGGGTTAATACCCCCAAAGCAATGCAATAGTTCTGTTGAAATGATGTGGTACGAGTGCTGTACAATACTAATTCACTTGTTTCTACTTTGTTTCTTACCAGTTATGTGTTTGAATGTTCAGGCACAGTGTGATGTACAGACATAGTTACAGACTGTAATTACACTGTAACTAGTTTATATTAGAGCTGTAGTATGCTCCCTTACTTTTTCATCTAGATTCTCAGTTACTGCATCTCACATCAGGTGGTAACTTCAGTTCTTGTACCTGTAAGCCCACCTAAAATTCTACAGTGTTACTCAGCAGTATATAAGATACATGTACTAAGATTAGACATGTTACTTTTGTGTTATCTGATAAAAATTGTTTGTCTGTTATAAAGAACAGATCTAACAAGACCTCAAGAAGTCAAGTTCAGAACTCATACCAAAAACATACATAATTATATCTTATGTTTATGTTTCTTTTTCCTAACTTATTGTTTATGAACAAGCATATCATTTATATATTTTAAAAAGCGCAACCTGTTACTATTTTTTTTACCATTTTATCATCATCTTGTTACTACCACAATTACTAACTGTTTATTTGTTAGTAAATAGGAAATGTGTTATTTTTAGGTAAATAGAACTAAAATTTTTACATTAACATTTACAGTAATACTTTAACATTTTTACCATATCAAGACTAATTTATTACTGATCTGCAAAGTTCTAGTATTATTATTATTTTCCAACACTTTTCAAAACTACTATACTGTCAGGTGTTTGCAGGACGAGTTGCAGTAATCTTACATAGTGCAGTTGTACGTTGCTACTGTTCTAGAAACACAGCAGCCCAAGTACAGAATAACTTGTTCTTAAAACAAACAGTAACAAGGCTATGCGGCTATTCATGGAGTATCAGAAATATACTCACAGAAAGGTAGTTACAGGTCAGGGAGACAAAGTATACAAGAGAAAATAGACAAATGTACAAATAGATGATGCCTGAAAATAAAAGTTGGGAAACTAATCAATAAATCCACGACAACTTAAATAAAAAGTAAACAGTGATTTTGTTTTTTAGTGGCAGTTGTAGATGTTTTAGTGTAGCTCCAATGTAAACATCATATTTCTCAGATACATGCTTGAAGTATATGGCTCTGGTCATGTGATAAATTATACCATCCGCATAAAAAAGTATGGAATGCAGAGAATGTCTTTTTTTTGTATAGTTATTTTAGTTTTTGTTTTTTTAAAAAAAGGTCATATCCTATTTGTTTTATATTTCCCCCCAACAAATTGACTTTTGCATAAGCATCTTTAAACATCTGTTTATATTTTAGGATTAAACATGGTGTATTTTTTTTACTGTGCTTTTAGAATGTATATATAAGCTCTGTTTTAATTGGCTACCCTGTATGTGGTCTCATTCAAAAAGCAGTCCAGGCTGAAACACTATTATATTTCTGATACTCCACGAATAGCCGCATAGCCTTGTTACTGTTAGTTTTAAGAGCAAGTTATTCTGTACTTGTGCTGCTGTGTTTCTAGAACAGTAGCAACGTAAAACTTCATTATGTAAGATGTAAGCACTACTGCAACTCATGCTGCAAACGCCTGACAATATAATCATTTTGAAAAGTGTTGGAAAATAATAATAATACTAGAACTTTGCAGATCCGTAATAAAAACTCCTCATGACCTCAGCATAAACTGGTGAGGCTAAACCTCTATAGGCTGTAGACATCTCAAAAAAGTGTATAGAGAGTGAACAGTGTATTTTGTAACAGCTTACACGCGACATCAGACTTTTTTAAAGGTGAGATTTTTTTTTTATAAATTCAAAACAAAATTTCAGTCCCATGAACTATTATGACTGACAAGATAAATCATTTAGTAGATTTGTTTCTAAACTGGACAACAAGACGTTTTAGTGTGTGAAGACAACAATGCTTTGCAATACACCTGACCAAAAAAAAAAAAGAAAAGAAAAAAAAGCTAATAAAGGTTAATTCACAGAAGCAGTTCTTCCAACAGGAGATAATCGGGACAGGATGCAGTGGCGAAATCCCTGCACAGATACTATTCTCTGTGTCCCTCTGTCAGGCCAGTCTTTTAATTCTGTAATCAGAGAACAGCAGGTTTCCCATATCACCGTCCCCACACAGCAGCCAGTCAATACAGACATCCCTAAACACACGGCGCCTGCTTCTCTCCAATGTTTTATTGAGTGTGGACATCTGGGCTACTGTAAAACATGCATTATCTGAGCGGGGAGTGGAGCAGTGGCCCGCTTTGTCCCCGCTGTCAGCTGTGGCAGAGTCGCAGCGTTTGATGGAGATTAATGAAGTATCAGGAGAGTAATACGCTTCTTCAAGCGCTCTTACAATCTGGAGTAGAGGGCCATCCCAGTCTTAAATAGCAAAGCTGTCAGCAGTGAGAGGACCTTTCGCTTTGGCACAGAGGAGTACAGTGCTCTCAGAGAACAGCAGACACAGATAATGCAGCGGCGGCGGCGGCGATGGCGGGGCAGGTAGAGAGAGAGGCTGGGTGCCTCCTGGCAGGTAGCTATCAAAATCTCCCCACTCATTCGCACTAAACTAATTCCCTCACCGCTCGCTTCTATAGGCTGAAATAATGCCCTCAAGACGCTCGTCTGTGATAGGACGAATTCATAAAACACTGCTGTTTTCAACCCTGTTTGTGTTTGTGAAGACTAGGAGAAAGATTTCATTTTAAATAATGACAGGTGCGGGAAAAAAGTGAGAATTGGTCAAGTCCACATAGACTGTTGTCTTTCTGGCTGTCTATCTCTCTCTCTCTCTCTCTTTCCTCTCTTTCCCCTCTTACACCCCCACACGCAGAAGAAAAATGACCATGTTTTATTCATAGGGCATCTAGGATCCCACTGGGTGACTATACCTCTTCTTCTGTCAATTCCTATTCAAACATACAACTAAAATGGAAATAACTCTCTTTCATTTGAGAGTATTCACACTTCCCAAGGAAACAAAATAACTGCCATCATCTCTCTCTGTATACATTAGGTCCGTTTGTTCCCCTTCCGGCCAAACTCAAAATAATTGACTTGAAGTGCAAATACGGACGAGTTTATGCATTCTGGTTCTGAACAGCGCACAATTAATTAGAAGAATCAATGTTCCTTTTAAAGACTCAGGAGACCATTTAATCCAAGCTCAATACCAGCAGACTGGCTGGATAGAGAGGGAGACAGAAAAAAAAATCAATGGCTATTTGTGAATCGTGAGTATGTATTAAAGACAGCCTCGTCTCGCTGCTTCATTTGCACTTGAAAGCAGCCATCTGGAGCAGCAAGCTTGGCTTAAGCAGATATGATTACTAATAATGTGATATACCCGTACACTAGCCTATTCAAACAGCCAATTCCCACTGCTGAAATTAAAAAGCATTGGTTTCTGCCTTGGGAGAAGTCGGATAGACACTGAAACATGCACACACACATACACATAGACGGGGGTGGGGGGAGTGGGGTATGTACATAGAAGAGGGGCCTGACACTAACATAAACATAAAGGGTCCCACCCTGATGATGCTGGCAGAGGCCTAAAAACCGGAGAGCTCCAAACGACTCCTGTCGACCACCATTGTACATTAACCAGAGTGTAAGTCTGAGATTTCATATTAAGTTATTGTGGGATTTCATATGCGCTTTGTTAGATTTTTTTATTTCATATTAGTTTATAAGTTCTAGGACATGTAAGAGAAGGGATGCTGACCACTGGTCTGGAAAGTTTAAATTTTCAAAAAAAAATCATGTTAAGTAAAATAGTGCACACTTCTTGGAAAGCTTTGTCAGATAAAGACTAGAAAATGAAGGAGGCTTTCAGGTTATGTAGGTTGTTGTAGAGGACAAATGTGTCAGGTCCCCTGAGCTGCACCTAATCAGGGTTAAAGGGCTGTCTCAATTACACACACACACACACTGTTTGGATTACCGCTTAACACTCGATTCTAAAGCTCAAACTGCTTTGGGCTATCATTTGATCCCTAATTGTTTAATCCACCTATCATGATAGAATCTCATTCTAAATCCCCCTGCTTCACATTCATTACAGAAAAAAATAAAATACAGGCCACAGACGTGCCAAAGGTTAGACAGACCTGAATAAATTCTACATTTTTATAGCAGTCATTCTTAAGGCAAATTTATTATAAAAGCAGATAGATCGATAGACAAATGAGAAATGAAAATGAAAATAAAAAAAGTATACAGTAACTCAAATATGTTTTTTTTCTGAAAATTTAGAGTTTATAGGATGACATTACATGTAAATGTTAAATACTAAAATTATAAATGAAATGTAAAGAAATAAGCATTATGATAATACATTAAAGACTTCTAGGTGTCATGTTTTAGAGATATCTATTAAAGATAGCATGCTGACAGTGAGTCCCCACATGAGAGGATGAAAAAGAAGCACGTCAAAAACAAGATTTAACACTGCTGTTGCTTTCACCACTTAAAACAGATCTTGTCGATAAATGGCTAAAGTTTGATACTGAAAATAGAATGATTCTTCAGATTGGTAAAGAGGGGAAGAAGAGGTGAAGAGGGAGGAGGAGGGACATCATCTTATATATGAACATTACACACAGAATATAAAATGTGCCATAACTTTTGCACTATTCAAATTTTTGATTCAGTATGTTAAATTCAACAGATACAGTGGCTGTGCATAGAAATGTGCAGTAGTGCGTTCTCTTGTTCTCTGTAGAGAATGTCTATTATGCTTTACTTTGAAAATCTGTAAAACAATGAATTTGACCAGAAATAATTTGATGAGAACATGCAATAGATAGATAGATCAAAAACACTAATATATATATATATATATATATATATATATATATATATATATATATATATATATATATATATATATATATATAGTAAAACAAATGCACTGGATGTTTAATCCTGCTATACTGCATTTACAGTAAATTCATGTTTTGAAGTCAGTAACAGTTTCTGTTTGTGTTTTTGCATGA
Source organism: Megaleporinus macrocephalus (assembly GCA_021613375.1). Taxonomy (NCBI): domain Eukaryota; kingdom Metazoa; phylum Chordata; class Actinopteri; order Characiformes; family Anostomidae; genus Megaleporinus; species Megaleporinus macrocephalus. The sequence goes on along the minus strand of CM038709.1, from coordinate 21,723,855 downwards.
TGTTTAATCAGTAATATCACTGACACTACATATTAACTGAGATCTAGACATATTAAGTAGGACTTAATTTTATGCTTTTCAACTGGAGGGCTGTATTTATATGTTAACTCCCACTAAGCGCCATACAAAACCCAATTAAAGTACCTCGTTACAACATTTTGCTGAGAACAAGAGCAAATTAGCATGAACAGGTGTTGTAGCGCAAATACCTGCAGGACATGCGTTCCCTCAGAGACTGACCTGAATAGCCCACACACTCATTACAATGTACTGCCGCTGATAACATGCAAATGCACAGACGCTAAGAATACTTAAGGTAGAAGACTTAGAATGTTCATTAAATTCTAAACAGCCACTGAATTCAGTTCAATCTAAGTTAGTTTAACTTAAACCAACATATTATATTTCATTAGAAAACAGCTGGATTTCACATCCAGGTTGAACAAATATAGGATGTAGCTCAGGATGTAGGATTTAGGGGAAATCCTTTAATTTGGAGGTTCTTTAAACTTAACAAAGCTTAAGGAACTGTATTGTGCAAAAGAGCCCCATTATGCTTATACAGTATTTACACAATGCTGGAAGAGTGGTGTTGAATGTTTTTTTAATTTAAGCTGAAATAAAGCTCATTTGTTCAAAATGTGTGGGACATTTAGGCCAAAAACTTTTACATTAATAAGTGTAAAGCAGAGAGCAGGACAGGGCAGTGGTATCAGCAGGCCAAGGAGATACTAATTCAGTCCCAGTTGTGAGAGATAGAGTGTTGTGGAATGCTGCTCCGGGCCTCAGGCACTTCCCGGGAAAACCACAACATGCCACAATGAGATGATGCGGTAGTTAAGACAAATGTCTCGCAGTCACCCTCAGGACGAAGACACATCTGCACAGACGTTTGAGAGCCTGAGAAAACTCTTCAGCTGAAGATCCCTCTCTCAAAACAACACGTTTGTTAGGCATATTTATAACACTCATATTAATAACTTCAGTGCAGTGTGGAACTTGCATCATTGCTTTTACAGTCTATCGGTCTGGGACAGTCTGCATGTGTTTGTATTGTGGTGCTTATTTGTTTCACTGCTTTTACCTCAAAATCATTCAACATATAAAACTCAGTCTTGTTAAAATATTGATTATGTTAATGTCCTTTTAGTTCTTTTATGATTGTAAGTGTATATGATGATTTTTCTCTCAGTTCTGTGAAAGAAAATACACACCAAACTGAAAAAACACCTGATTCACTGAATTTTATTCAAAGCTGTACATATTTTTCACATATTATAGAATAAATATAATAAAACAGTTCACTGTAAAAAAAACAATTTACTATTTACAGTAAAAAAGTTTTTGCTTTACAATTTTTAGTTCATTGAGCAAACAGTAAGTCAGCAGAACAATATTATGTATTTTATATTTTATGAATTTATTTTTTGAAGCTTAATACATTTAAAGCTTAATTTCAGTTTTAAAACAAGCAGGTTATTTACTGTTAGTTGCTGTTACGTTTATGCAGTGATATAAAATGCTAATACACACATAAAGCATTGAGTAGTACATTATTTTTGGCCTGTATTAAACTGAAAACAGGATGCACAAAAACCACAATATGTGATTATTTACCTGCAACAAGTTTACCGCACTGTTACATCATGTTTCCTTTTAACTATCACTTGGGGACTAAAGAATTGATACTGTTTTGAAAATGGATTTTCTTTTTTTGTTGTTGCTGCACAAGTCTTCAGCTGCGCAACCATCTGCGGCCTCTGCTGTCGTATTTTGCACATACAGAATGCACCACACGTTTTCTATAGGAGACAAGGCAGACCAGTCAAGACCAATCACTCCTTGATTATGCAGCCACACTGCTGTAACACATGCAGAATGTGGCTTGGTGTTGAAATGTCGAAATAAGCGGAGACGTGCCTGAAAAAGATCTAAAAACATCCTTTATTTCCATAAACAATCCAAAAGGTTGACTTGTCAGACCACAAAACACACTTCCTTTGTGCATCAGTACATTTCGGATGAGCTGCAGACCAGAGACGTTGACAGCATTTCTTCATGTTGTTGATATATGATTTTCATTGTGCATGGTACAGTCTTAACTTGCGTTTGTGGATGCAGCAACATAAAGTTTAATGACAACAGTTTGTCAAAGTGCTTCCAAGCCATGTGGTGATCTTCATCACAGAAGAATGCTGGTGTTAATGCAGTGCTGTCTGAGGGATTGAAGGTCAAGAGCTTTCAGTTGTGGTTTTCGGCCTTGTTATCTAAAATTCTTGCAAACACTCATTGAAGAACATTGTTCTGGAACAGCTGGACTATTTGTTGATGCATTTTGTTTACAAAGTTGCAAGCTTCAGTCCACCCTTGCTCATATAGGACTAGACGTTTACTTGCTCCTTTTATACCCAGCTTGATTGCAATACCTGTTTAAGACGTTTTCTGAATTATTATTAATGTTCTTTATTTTAAATGACTCTTTTCTAAACTTTTCTAAGCATATATTTACAAAAAGAAAAGAAAAAACATTCAAATGTGTTCAAATAAAACATGTAGTGTCTTCTCACTGGTTGTTTTGGTTTAAATGCAGGTAAGAGTAGATTTACTAATCACTGCTTTCTGCATTTCATATACTGTCTCAGCATTTTTTAAAGTTGCCATTGTAAAAAGCCTGTTTCTACAACATGACAACTTTACTTAAAGTTTAAACACAAATTAAAAGGGAGTTTCACCAATTTTTAAAAATGAAGTGGTTCCTTTTTCCTGTACAGTGGTGGTGACAGGAAACAGGGGTCATAATACAAAACAACTGTAGCCCTTTTATTAACTACCCAACACCACCACTCACTGAAGATACACACATCTCCTGGGTTTTTCTATATAATGTTATTTATGCTAAAACAGCAATAAATCTACAATAAATAAAATAAAACAACAAAAGATGTTTATGGTTTATTTTGCCTTACAACACCCTGCATGTACCTCTCAAAAATAATCCAAATAAATAGATTCATATATTTTAGGCTAAAATTGATCACAGATATTGTAAAACAATGTCCCAGGCATCAGCAGTGTATTCATAACCATTTCATGTAATGATCTCTTCTATGTAATGTAACGTTAGAGGAATTAAACTCTTTTGACATCTGGCTTCTACTCTCAGCACTGTGAACGGTTCTCACACAGTAAGTTTCTAGAACATTTCTCATCAAACCACTCTGAATAATTTTGTTCACATCTTAAACGGTTAATTATGCACAATTGTTGAGTTAGCATGTAATGTAACACAATTTTTATTCCAAGTCATAATGGGCTATTTCTGTTATTCCGGTTATCATGAAGTGTTCAGACGAGGTAAAGGGCCGCAACTGTGAGCAAATGATATTGAAAAATAAATAATCTACAAAAAGAGCAGAGATACATGGTTTTGATAAGAGAGTGACAATATGACCGATGCTGTACTCATATCTAAACAGGCCAGCTCAGTTAAAAGGTCACAACACGCCGGCAGCCACGAAAGAAGATATGCAAGCCTCTATCCGTGCTCTCTTCATCCGTGTAACAGTCCTTATGTAAAGAATTTCACACTTTATTTAACTCGCCTGATGCTATCAGTGTCACTGTGCTGCAGCGTCTGGGCGCTTGCTGGCAGCGAATACAGCGCTCATCATAGGGAGAGCCTCAGAAACAGACAGAATCTTTTCAGAGAGAACGAGAGAGACAGATAGAGAGAAAAAGTGAGAGTGAGTGAAGAACAGAGAGAGAAGAGAAGAGGTGTAGGCCTGAAGGCTGTGGTTAGTAAAGCGGGTGCAGTGGATATGCAGCAGGTGTGGAGCAGCAGTGTTTAGAGTGGCGATCAGTGGGCTTGTCAGGCCTGTGCAGTAATTTCTCCCCGTGTGGAAAGGTAAAGGTGAGCTGCTGTTATGTGCTATGGTACTGTCAGTTCTCTCTGATCGCTGGAGACTTCCCTCATCTGCACCCTGACAGCGCTCCCTCGGCCCGCCGCTTTGGAAATGTCCGAATTTCATTACTCCGGGTATAATGAAGACCCTTTTCAAAAGCCCACACGGATCACTGTGGAATACCTGCAGAGTCTCCTCTCTTTTGGTCCTCTCCGGCTATAGGGATGACAGAATAAAGAGGGGGGTGGGGGGAGGGACAGACAAAAGAGAGAGGAAGAGAAAGAGAGAGAGAGAGAGATGGACAGTGGAAAGACAGATATAGACAGAGGAAGAAGTGAGAGAGAGAAAGAGAAAGAGAGAGAGGGGGACACAAGAAGGCGAGAGTAGGAGGTAGAAAGCAGGAGAGAGAGAGCGAGAGAGGAGAAGAGCAGACGAAGAGATGAATATATTGTGAAGGAGTGGATGGCTTATGGTGAGGTAGTGTCCTGGTGCGTGATAGAGGATTCACTGATGTCTCTGATCACTGGGCGTAGAGAGATTTGAGGTGTTTAAGGGGTTTAGGGCATGTGAATAGGTGAGAGCTGAGGGCTGAGGGCTTGCTGGCAGGTGGAGCGCATCCTCAGCAGATAATTTTGCGGATGCCACTCTGCTCAACTCTGCCCTCAAACACTGCTTGGTCTGATAAAGCCTCAGAGCAGATATCAATGCCCTCCAGCCACACTGCTGATCCACATCCACACCTGCCACTGATCTGTGCAAGGGCAATCCTAGCTCACTGTGAGAGAGAGCAGAACGAGCCTTTGAGTCTCCAGCTACAACTGGCATATGTACCCATATTGTGGCTTTAAACATGATAATATAAAGAGCTGGGAAAGTAACAGACCGGAAGAACAGTGATTACAAGGGATGCACATTAATATCAGAAATGCATTGGTATCAGCAGATGTTTGCTTTAAAAAAAAGAATCGGCATAAGACAGATCTAGATTTGATATTTTTTTAAAGGTATGTCACTTAGTCATTCAAACATATAACTTTGAATAAGGCTGTGTCTAAAATTGCGTACTTCCATACTGAACAGTACGCAAAGAAAGACGTGAGAATGGTTAGGGTGTCCGAATACACAGTATTTGTTGAGCAGTACGCAAAAAGTCCCCAGATGACGTACTGCATCAGGAGAAATTTTCAAGTATGCAGCCCCAGCACACTGTCCTATCCCATGATGCCATTTGAGCCTCGCAAGAATTCAAAGTGGAGGAAAAAAACTGTAAAAATGGCTGTGTGTACATAGCTACGGCTAGTGAACTGCTGCTACAGAGGTTAGCGCTGCTTCTGAGGTAAAAAATTCCTTTCTCAGCTACAGCTAGACACTGTGTGAGTACATATTCAGACAAAAATGCAGAACAGTGTCACAAAAAGTATCTAAATTTGTCAGTAAATGGGGCTTTTAAATATGTGGCGGTGTGTACAGTGGTGGTCTGATGTCTTGTGTCACAGGAAGTTGGTAAGATGGCGAACGTAGTATGTCTGAGATTGTGTGGCTACTAAAACTCGCCTACTGAAATTGCCTACTAGTCTGCCGCTCAAGCAGTACACACTGGCTCTAATCTAGTGCCTACTGACTAGTAGGAGATTTCGGACGCACCCAGTCAGTTATGCCTAAATAAATGTATGGATGGTAACTTAAAGTTTACGAGGTCAAACCTTTAGAAGTGAGACTGTCTATTTGTTCAAGATCTTAATCCATTATATTAACATTGCTGGTCACAGACAAGAGCAATTTATGTGCAAAAAAACAGGCACAAATTATCAACACAGGGGAAAGTTGTGTTCAAAGTGTGTCAAATCTCATTACTGTGATTATCTCAGAGACATCTAAGTACGCAAATAATGTTATTATTAATAATTTTATTACAGTGTTACAGTGTACAGTATAAGTTTCTATTATGTTACCAAATAAGAATAACACATCTAGTGATGCCTTTATTAAACAGTTGTCAACACTATAATAAAGTCCTACTATTTACACTACCATCTTTGGGATTTTCCATGTTATTTTGGCAGCAAGCTAATGTTAGTGTACGTATACTTTCCCAGACTGGGCTTACTACCACTTACGGGGGCGATGGCTTAGATACTCACATTTTATTCTTCTAAGATATATTCTTTACTATTCCTCTTACAACCTTACAGTCATACTGCAATTAATATTAAGACTGTAGACTGTTGTAGTGCTATTCAGCTGCAGTAGTTGACTTGGTCAACCCAGATTTTGGGTGTGTTTGTTATGGTTTTTATGCCTTTTTCATATACTTGCAATTTGTGGCTCCCAGCATACATGCATTGGTGAGTTCTTGCGGATGTGGGTTTCCAATCTTTTAAAGAGGCACACAAAAGCTAATAGCTCCCCTGGTGGTATAGGTGCTTTAGCCACATGCAATTTATCATAGATGTCATCTTTTTGTTTGAAATATTTCATGAAACATTTTTGCTAAACAGATAAGATTGTCATGTTTTTATTCGAATATCAACAGTGTATTAAAGTATATTATAGCTTCAAGTTTGCTTAGAAAACAATCTCTTTACATCGACTGACACTGCAAATAAAGAATATTTTTACCATCTTCTATAAAAATACTACTTTAGGGACACTTGTTTTTGGACAGTGGCAATATATCGCTTTCAAAAGACAAGTAATCCAAAAGTAATGCGAATTAATCGGACTAAAAGGCTTTAGTGCATATGATTAGCTTGCAGATTACATATTTTAACCAAAAATATTAACAAGACACACACATCCCTCCCTTCCCAGTTTTGGCTTTGAAGCAAAACTAGAACTAGAAACTAGTTTGCTGGAAAAGCAGTGCATCTTCATGATTTTCTATGCAGAGTTTAATTGAAAGATTGTTCTACACAATACATTTTGTATTTGCACATTATTTACCTTTTGCAAACCTATGCAATCTCTAATAATAAACACACAAACGCACTTTTCTAGGCCATTTTCCCAGATTTTCTAAAATGCATAGCCGCTCTCTCTAATAAAAGACCATTTATATGCACTGATGAGGTGGAAGGAGAGTGACAAATGAGCCAAACAAATGACGTTCCTGCTCTGCATCAATATGACTTCAGCCTGTCGTTGAGCTGCGCTGCATCCCTTCACTGCTCCATGGAGCGCGGCCGGGGAACTGTTGAGCACTTTTAATTATGTATATAATAAGGTTGGGGTCAACATATTTCATGCCAGGAGAATGATGTGTATTTAATGACTCCAATACATTACCCACCCTGTGTAATCTCACTGACAGAGTGCCTGTAAGTTTAACTACCATTAATCAGCATCATGGTTTGTCTGTGTGGTGGGGAACAGATGAGTGTGTGATTTGCCGTGTATGTGTCGCTGTTGGGAAAGACGCGGCAGCGAGAGCGACAGCTATGCAGAGCAGCCTGATAGATAATGCTCACCTCGAGCCTGCCTAATAAAGCATGCCGGAGGGCTTAGCAGTGCTGTGTTACAGAGTGTAGTTTTTACAGTGTAAGATGTATTGCGTTAATATAGTTACTCACTGATGCTTACCTGACTAAATGCCCTTCATTCCGAATCAAGGCTGGCTGCAATCAGTTATGTTCCCAGCTCTGTTTTCCGAAACGAATGGGGTTTTTTTTCAGCTGCTGCTGTTGTCCTTGGTTGAAAGGTTTCCGAGAGTTCTTTCTTGTTTACACAAGCAAAGTGTGCTTCCTTGAGGGCAGCGTTCACACTGAGGACCACATGCTTAATCACCATGAAGTCATCCGCTTCAAAAGTAGGCCTACGAATACCTCATGAAATTTTAGTTCCTTAAAATACTCCCAAATGCTTCGAAAGAGGCCTGATTTCAGTCCCTCAGACTGAAGCACATGGGCTTTTCCTAACCAGCATGCAATTGCGGTGGGCGAAAGAGAATTCGAGAGCTCAACAAGTCACCGACTTCATTACAAGTGCTCCGAAGCCTTTTATTCTCTTTACAAACATTTGCACGAGTGAATGCTAAGCCAAACATCTGTATTGATGCAAATCCCTCTCATGTTTGTTGATGTGCTTCAACTCTCGGCGGCCCTGGCAAAACTGAGACAGAAGCGCAGGGGGCGGAACCCCCCTGTACAGGCCCACAAACGGCCGCATGAAAAGCCACATCAATTTCAGCACAGACAAGCGCCGTCACACAGATTAGGCAGCCACAATGCAGTAGGGCCTTATCTCCAGCGGCAGGAGGAGGGCAGCCTGATCTGCGCAGGATGGAAACATTCTCACCACGTAATGGACAAAATCAATTGTTGCCCTCCTCAATCAATGCGGCCCCTCGCTCGCTGCTCAGTAGCTCCAGCAGTAATTGAAATTCTCTGTGGCCTGCGGCAGCAGCGGCGCGAGGAGGACGTGCGACCAGGCTGGAGGCCGCCGATAACTGACCAGGTGCTGGAACAGTGTGAGCAGGTAGAAGGGAGCAGGACTCACCTGGATGCTTCACCTGAGCGGAGAAAGCCCACACTAAAACACCAAGTGCACCCTTAATAAAACATATATATATATATATATATATATATATATATATATATATATATATATATATATATATATATATATATATATATATATATCGACACCAAACCAACTTTCTAAGAATAATTAGTCATTAGCACAGAGAGTGAAACCCACCCGGCTGATTCTGACCATTAAAATTCTTTTTAATTCTCAGCTCTTGTTCTCCTGCAAGGATGGGGGCCATATTTCTTCCAATATATAGACTTGTGATTAAATAAATAAAATAAGACCTCACGTCTGAATTCCGAATATATTATTCCCTTATGAGCGCATTTGATTAATTAGCATACTTGCTGTCTCATTTAGAGACATTCAAAACTCTTCCTAACATCATTTTCCATGCTCCAAAAAATCTGCTGTCACAATTTCTTTTCTCTCCGCCGAGAATTTCACATTGCGAGAACAATGAGCCCAAAATGTCTAAGTTATAATTATACCTGAGATGACAGATGACAGTTAAAAACTTAATTTAGAATAAAATCTCCTTTGACTGAGTTGTTCCGTAAAGAGAGGGATCCTTGCTTTATAATGGTAATTACTCTGCCATTTATTATTCTATCAGCGCACGCAATTAAACGAGTGCGCGGAGGACACAGTTGATAATAAAGTGTGGGGAGAGTGAATGCTAATTAACCTAAGAGACGGCTGCTCCTCTCTCTCAGTCTCTGCTGCTTCACCCCTCTACTTCTGTGCTTTTCCTCCTCTGCACTCCTCCACATGGTGCCATGACCCAGTCAGCTGCCTCCTCTACTCTGCCTGACCACCAACTCCAGACTTAGCTCTGGAAACCATAGCCGCAACAATTACAGACGAGAAGGGGCAATTTGCATTCATATCATTGATCATTGTTTACCGTATTGTTTCAGGCTGCTCAGTTTCCAAAGCCACAGTGCATTACTGCTCTTTACTTTGTTGCTGGAGTTTTAGCACTGCAGTATGCTGTTAAACTCAGTGTGACGATAATAATTAAAAGATTCCAGATCCCAAAATTAGTCTTTGCAGCATTTTCTGCAGCAAAGTCAACTATTTGCACACCTTATATTGTATGTCAATCATTGGATTTTGATATTATCACTGTTAAAAAAAAGTCAAACTGTGTCTCTCAAAGAGGAAAGGGAACAAAAACATTCTCAAGGTTTAAAGTGTACTCTTTTGGGGGGTTGGGGCTCTGAAGGATGTCTTGTAAGTGCCACTGTTGGTTTCCTGAAGGACTATGCCTGAAAAAGAGATATAAGTGCAAAGAACATTGTTTGAAGGCTTAAAGAACCTTCCCATGGCACGTAACATATTTTTAAGCAAATCCTTATGTTTTCATTCATATTGTTGCACAGCTGGGCAGAGTTTGGTTCAAACTTCATTCCATTTTTCACCAAGAGTATTTCTAGTGGTGAAATGCAAAGCCAGTGTTAATTGTTTCTTCTTTTCTTTGTTTTTAATGCATTTTATGTAGCGAGAGTGGGTGTGCTTTCTCTCTTTATCTGCTCATATTCAGACTATAGACATAAATTGTGCTACAGTGATTTACTTTCGCCTCTTGAGGTACAAAGTGGCATTACTAGACAGGACAAGAAGGGGCTAGCTGGTTAGTATGCTAACTTTAGTAAATATCTCTGCAACACACTATGTAGATGTCTGACATACCATCAATATGTTATCATTATTTGTTTACATTCTGTTGATACAGTTGGTCAATTAAGGATTTTACATATTATTCCTTTAAAAGAAGTGTCTCACACTTAAACCTTCACACACACCCACCATTAGGCTTTTTCCTTCTACAGGGGTCGCCACAACAAGTCGACTTACACGCTACATTTGGCAAAGTGTTTTATGTTGGATGCCCCTCCTGACACAGCGCTCGCCATGTACCCGGGCTTGGGACAACACACAGTCACACCTACAGGCAATTCAGAGTGAACCTAACATGCATGTTTTGGACTGTGGGAGGAAACCGGAGCACCCGGAGGAAACCTACTCAAGCACGGGGAGAACATGCACACTTCACGCAGAACGGCCCGGACTGGGAATCAACCCCGGATCCTCTTGCTGTGAGGCAACAGTGCTGACCACTACACTACCGTGCCGCCCTTCATGCTTAACCCTCCAATGTACAAAAAAGAATGCAAGAATGAAATTCCTTCCTGGTTCGGAGGTCTTTCATCTTTCTTCAGAAACATTGCTGTCATATATTGGTATGATGGAAATGTGCATGGTTTCCACAATTTTAAGACAGCTAGATTTTTGTCTTTGTAGCCAGACAAGCAAGTCAGCGCTTAAAGAAGTATTTTAATTGTGTTGTTTATTGTTGAGGTTGTACATGATTGTCTGAAAGCTGCAGACATTGGCTGTCTTTGTACAGACTGTTTTTCGCATTGGGGGGTTTCACTCTTTCCCTTTCACCCCTTGTTGCTTGCTAACAGCTCAACGCAACATTTCACACACAGAGCCAACAGTGTCCTAGTTAATCTTACAAGTTACAGAGAGAAATATTTTAATTCATTGAATTGATTAAAATTAGCAACCTTTATTTTGATTACACCAGCATAATGGTTACTAGGGAGTCTGCACAAAGGGATTAATGACCCAACAGTAATTCCTCTAAAGGTGAATTCACTTAATAAAGTTTTATTTCAAGTAAGTTCAGAGCATTTCTGTTGGCCATACAATGTAACAAACACAGCTGCTGTGCTCAGATGATGTAGAAAAAGTGGAAGTACATGTTTTAATATAACCCTATGGCTTTAACCAGATCCAGTGCACAGACAAAGCAGGAAAAAGTGCCTCAAATTTTTGCAAGAAAGTTAGCTTAAATGTTTGAAGACTTAATTTCCTAATGTCTAATGTCTGTAGGTGTCTATTTGTGATTCGTCATTTACTTTTCTCCTTTAACAGTGAGGCATCTCACTGTTGTCTCATTTATTTTGTGATCTAGCAAAACATACATTTGCCAGTTATAAGCCCTTACTAATAGGATACTGTGACAATATTTATCTGATATTGCGTGTAATTACACTCCAGTACCATTTTCTGAGTATATAGAGGACTTCCTCAGAACTTAAAGAATGCTAAACAACTGCACATTTCATTACAAAGACAGCAAAGTTAGTTCTGTTTAACTGGATTTAATGCATTAACGGCTAAACTGAATAAGTCTACTGTCTTCATACTTTTTAATATTTGCTTCTTTTATCTATTCCAAGTTAGGGAATCACAGAAATTTTTAATGTCTTGATGCATAGCATGATTTATGAAGATGTCTGAAACTATCATATTGTTTGTTGGACATTATGTGTTCAGAATGGTGCTGTATGACACCATCTTGCATTGTTTAGTGCTAGAAAACAGAATAGCACACAGATCTTTAACGGAACTTGTGGAACTTTCTTTAAAGTTAAAGTAGAGGATTAATGCTGATAAAAAAAACCTCAACAGAGATTCTTTTTGAGGAGTAAGAAGACATCTATTGGTTCATTTTTAAATGTATTTTATTTTTATATGTGATCTTACATCATCTATTATGGCTTGGTATGAAAATCTAGATATTCAAACTTGCAATAAATTGCAGGGTATTGTTGGTAAAGCTTTAAAGATAATTGGAATGCCGCTTCCTTTAGTGGATGTTTATACTCAGTGCACCCTTAAGAGAGCAAAGAGAATAATTACAGATTCCTCTCATTCAGCATACCATCTTTTCCAACCACTTCCTTTGGGTAGATCTTTAAAAATGAAAATGATGCGTTTTAAGAATAGGTTTTTCCTATTGTGATAAGGTTACTCAACTCTTCTGAATGACATACATTAATACAGTCAATCTAAGCTTTCTAACATTTAGAAGAATGCATTGATGAAATTATTGTGTAATCGTCTTTGGTACTAAACATTGTTTATTGTAGTACATATTGTTTAGCATATATGTATTACTTTGTGTGTCTGTGTACTTTGTATGAGCGTGAGACTTGAATTACATCTTGATGCACCAGTAACAATTACCACCAACACACTGTGCAGCAATAAAAAGAATCAATCAATCAGAAAGCTCTATCCCCTCTTGCTGATACATTTTTGGACACCCATTGCAACTACACTCCAAGTCTCTGGGAGTATTGCTGGCAAGACGTTTGATAGACTTCATCTTACATGTGGCTCCTTCAGTAAAGGAAGAGCGAATGTCTAGCAAAGAAGTTCTTGACAGAGACTCTTTCACCTATTTCAGTGAGAATGACTTTAACGCTGAGTGACTGCATTTTAGGGTGGAAAATGAAAAATGTTGAAAAAGTCTCGGCCAAGAACGTCTTTGTCAATCACTCGTTCTACGGCTCTTTTAAGTGGATTTTTCCCCTCTTTTTATCCCCAGTGGGACACCTGACAGTATGGGGCAAGGCAGTGCCTTCCTATCAGAACAATGTGTGTGTATTGGAGGGGTTGTGGGGCAATTATGAGATTAGAGCCACATGCTTTCAGCTGGTCCTGATTCAAAGAATAGAATCTCAGAGCTGTTTCCTCACACTGATCCTGACAGCATTCAGTGGAAGGCTACGCCCGTCATTATCCACAACCTCAACTTCCTGTTTCTCGTGCCAAGAAAAAAAAAAAACATTAACCTCAGAGCTATTCCAGCAATCCCACGGCTTTATAAACTCTCAACAGGATCATCAAATTTCCTCTCACCTGCAGCTGCTTTAGTCAGATTTTGGTTGTACTTCTCGCACCTGCGCAACTGAATCCTTCATAATCCAGCATACCTCAGCAGGCCTTTCTGTGCCACGCAGGTCTCGTATCTACATTTTACAGTCATTCCTATTCCTCAGACACTTTGCACAGGTCCTCTTCAGCCAGACCTTAGACTTCAGACCCATGTTTTGAACCTGTGGCCACTTTTGAAAAAGAGGAATTTGCATTTAGGTGGGAACTCAGAGACTGCAGGGTCTGAAAGTGCGAGGAGACAAATGGCTCTTGAAGGAAGGAGAAAAATCCAATCTTGGGTAATAGCAGGCGAGTTTGCCACTTTTAGCCGCGCGGCCGTTCGCCATGTGGCAGATTATTTGCATTCCTCAGGTATCGTTCTCTTCAGGCGCTGGAGTAATGATTCACAAATCACTCTTGCCACACTAGTCAAGGGCTGCGATCCTGTGAATAGTCCATTGTACCTGCGACTGTAATTGGTGAAGGCTTGACAGAGCCGGGTGTCGGCAGCAGCATAACAAAGAAACTCTTCCGCCAGCGTTGAGGGATGATTTTCATAATGTTGCCGCAGAGACGCTAAATGAGCACCGAGGTCTAGGGGTCCTGCCACTGAGTGACATGGGACCAGCAACACACACTCTCTAAGGGCTGCGAAACACACAGCCTGCCATGAGTACGCACACACAAACGAGTGTCAATTAAGAGATCTGATGCTCTGTCGACAACGCTTTCATGACCAATTTGAACCAACTTTAGGACACATATCACGATTCTTCAACATCACAAGTCTCCCCCAATTATTTGTCCGTGAACAAACAACTTGACGAATGAACTGAGAAGATGTTAATGTCAAAGCATCAAATTGTGTCTTGCCAAGACATTTCGCAGGGATGTTATTTGGACACGAATACAATTATGTTGTGAAAATAATGGCTTGTTGAAGTGTCATATTGCCAGGTGTTCTTTTAAAGCAGTGCTTAGAATTTGAAGTTAATAAGCTAAAATCCTCTGCAAATTACAGGCCCACGGGCACATCCCCCCACACACACAACCCCTACGCTCAAATGCCTGCAAAATTAACAGGACAGAACTGATGAAATAAAGAAATAAATAAAATGAAAGAGCAAAATTAAGTATTGGTCATTACATGGTAATAACGGACTATTGCTATTGGCCATGACAAATCAGAATATTTTTATAGTACGAGGTGTACAGTGTGGGTCTGTGTCAAATATTGAAATAACACAAAACAAATAAGATGAAATAAAATTAGAATCTACAAATATGTGCAATGGGACCTGTGTTCAGCTGAGAAACAGTTAAGTTCTCTCTCTCTCTCTCTATGTATATATATATATATATATATATATATATATATATATATATATATATATATATATATATATATATATATATATATATATATATATATTGCAGTAATATTACAGTATTAGAGTCATGTATACCTTTTAGGGAGGTACAATATTACTCCCTTAAAGTACAGTACAGTATTGGATTGGTAATACAGTATTGTATGGACAGTATGGGCAGATACTCAAGGTTAATTTATGTATTTGTTTATATATTTATTTATTTTTATTCATCTGTTTCTTTATTGGAAGTGTGATGTCATTGTTCTTTTCAATCATGGTGTCTTAGTAAATGGACCAGCAAAAATTCTCCAGTACTTGGAAAAAATCTAGTTTCATTAACTTCAGTATTACATGTAATGTGACATTCTTGTTTGTAAAAAGAATTATATCTTGTGAGCTGGTTCCAGATATTTAATTCAGATTTGTTCCTTGATGTCTACAGCTGCCACTGGCATTTGTTCAAAACCATCACAAGCACACCTATTTCATTTGGTGTGTTAGATGGCTAACCAGGTATTAAATGATAAATGCAAATAATATTGAGGTTCTTCAGAAGCAGAAATGTACATAAAGCTTTTGACGAACATATAGACATACACATCACCATTTATTATATGAATGTTATATGTATTTATTCTAATCTTAACAATGAGTTTGAATGAGCAATGAACACTTACTGTCCAGATAAATAGCTTCCCAGGTGCCAAAGACTCTTGCATAGTGATTTGTATATATACACAGCTCATACCATCAGGTTTACCTATTTTTTTTATTAAGCTCTAATCAAAACACAAAACTATAAGTGAGTGGAATGTGAAACTCAGAGACTGTGTGTGTGTGTGTGTGTGTGACAGAGAGAGAGAGAGAGAGAGAGAGAGAGAGAGAGAGAGAGAGAGAGAGAGAGAGAGGGAGAGAGAGAGAGAGAGAGAGAGAGAGAGAGAGAGAGAATGTGTGGTGTGGGATTCTAATCCCTGTTCTACATCCTGTGGTGAGCGGCTCATCTCTCAAATCACTGCTAATAGGAAGATTCAGCACTTTCTGCTCTGGGTCTTTCTCTCTGAACAAATGATGCCTGAAATTTTTATTCTTTTTATAATGGAATTTCAATGGCCTTCACTGCAAATCTAGTGGAAATTTTTGCATATCAAGTGGGAAAAATTAAATGTTAACCACGTTTTAATGTGATTAAGCCTGACAGAGACATTATTTCTGCTAATCATTCAGGGCCTGTAAAGCTCAAATGCGACTGCAGAACACGCTAGGCTCTGCTAGTGCCCTTAAATAGATCAAAAACACATCAAACTTTAACATTATCGTGTTCCATCCGTGTGATTTTTGCAGGTTTTCATCCTTTTGTACTAGCACGTTATAAGGAATACCATCACAATGCAATCGACTAAGAAATGTTTTATTTTATTAAAAATATGCTAATATGTGGAAGACATATTAGTAAAAACATCAAATGGCTTTAGTAATTTTTGGGTAATATGGAAGACTGTGGTTAATTAGATGAGCAGTGCATTTAGCTGTATGTGGTCACCTCATGTCAGTCGCTTGGAGGGGAGACGCTGCACTAATGGACTAAATCAGAATGAGAGATTCTTAATGCAGATCCAAACAGTAGTGCTGGTAGTGTTCTGCATGTGTGCGCTCTTATAGATTATAGCACAAAATGCATTGAAAACCAGAAAAACAGACAAAGACAAGATGGATAAAAAGGTCCTGTCATTGTGTCAAGTCATATTGCATGCTAAACCATTACCATTTTTACTGAGTTTAAGGTTAGGAACTAAGCATAGAAAATTTGGTAACACTTCAGTACAGGGGAACATTGCACACTTATATTGTGCTTATTCAGACTTAACAAGCTAGTAGTCAGTAATTATAGTATAACAGAAAATAATTACATTATACTCTATAAATCTGTTCTGTTAACAATCCTCAGTTTTGGAGGTATATAAGAAATATAATTTATCCATACAGTTTGACCAGTTAACATATTTGTATTCACTTTTTGCTTTATTAAACACACTGTAATTAATCTTATCACATTGATTATCATAGAATTACATCACAGTAAGGAAAATCAACACTCCACTAATGACTGTTTTAGCTAATAAATGTTAGCATTGTGTTATAATAGCATCAGTGAATATGTACAGTTTGGAAAGCTTCTGTCTTTACTAACTTGAGCAGCAGCGCTGGTCTTCCCCAGTGTGGCATTGTAACAAACTGAGACCCGCAGTTGGTCATTCATAGGCTAGCAACTGTAACTGTGCCCAGGATACTTTTGAAAAATACAGTGAGTTATTGTACTCATTTTGTACTCATGTTATACAAACAGAAAAAAGAGGAGATCTGTAAGATCTCAATTAATGTGTGGAAGAGCGCATTAGCAAACTAAAGAAGAGCAATGTTATGGTGAGTGACGCTGGATTAGAGGACTCAAATGGGCTCTTTTTTATTTCATGCTCTTTTCCAGAGTAATTGTAATTGTGTATTACAGATCCTAATATTTTTGAACATTAGAAGTCCATACTTTGTTTATTAGCTAATGTACATTTTATAGTGCTATTTAGTTTAGCAACTTGGGACTATGGAAAAATAAAGATATTTGTAGATAAGTTCTCATGTATTGCTATACATGGTCACAATAATAGATGCATAACTAATACAAGCCGATCAACCCTTTTTTAAGTCTGCATTTTTTTAAGATTTAGATTTAAATGATGGCTGATTACCAATAATAGTCAATGATCAACTGGCTTGATAAGGCTTAATCATAAATGCTCTTAAATACTGCTTCACTCTGGTTACTTAATAATGTAGAAGTAAGAATTTTGAATGTAGAACTCCTGGTTTGTTGAGACTTAATAAGCATGTTATAAATGCTACTGAAAATTACATATGGATAGTTACAGATATAACATACATTTGGTACATATAATCCGACATCCTGTATATAAACTAATGTGTGTGTGTGTGTGTGTGTGTGTGTGTGTGTGTGTGTGTGTGTATGTCTGTGGATGTATGAGAACATCTTTGTGTAACGACGCTAATTTTGGCCTTTTTACATGCCAGAGGTGGCCCCGGGCTTTAGTTCCGCTTTGATCTGCTTAAAGGACACAGGAGAGAGAGCATAAGAGAGAAAGAGAGGGAGGGAGGGAAAGAGGGAGGGATGGGAGAGAGGGAGGGGAGGGGAGGGGAAGGGAGGAGAGAGATAGGGAGGAGAAAGACAATAGGAGGGCAGGAGTACAGGTGTTTCTACCTGAACCTGTGTCCTGGCCCTTTGAGCGTGCGTATTCAGGGAAGTGGCTTAATTCCCAGCTCAGGCAGGTAAAGCTCCCAGAGGGCGAGAGAGGGGCAAACAGACAAAGAGAGAGAGCTACAGCTGTAAAGGCCCAATTCACTCCCTGAATACTGACAGAGCACGGGGGTAATCCCCCCAACCAGCCCCCATACACACACACAACTTTATTACACTGCCTCCCACTGACACACAGACAAAGACAAACAAAAGCACTCGAACTACCCCTCCCTTAATGCTGCTCACTTCCTCCATCCTCTCTTCATCTTCCTCACTGCTCCGCCGCTCCAGATGTGCTGGATATGCTGCCTTCAGATGTTTTGGAGGCTCAGCTGGCCCGTGTGCGTGCTAGCCACTAACTCATCAGCCAAACCTCAACTATTCCTTTACTTTCCATCTTTCTCTCCCTCCCTTTCTGTCTCTCTATTTCACATCCTCTTTTTAGCTATCTCTTTCTCTTCCTTTCTTTTTCTTTCTTATCCTCTTGTCCAGTCCCTCTATCTCTCTTACTCTCTCTCTCTCTTTCTTCTCCCCTTCTATTTCTTAATTTATTCTTTATCTTTACTTTCTCTCTCATTTGCCCATTCCATTTCTTTCTTTCTTTTTCTATGCCTCTCTCTTTCATTCTTGTCTCTTTCCTTCTACTCCCCTTCTCTCCTTCTATGTCATTCATTTTCTCTTTTTCATCCTTCTCTTGCCCTTTCTCTCTCTAACACCCCCCCACCTCCCACCCTCCTTAATTTAAAAGCTTCCTCTCTTTCTCCATCTTTTAATTCGGATTTCTCTCTTGGCGTGTCTGGTGAGTGAGGCGAGTGCGTGAGCCCCCCTGGGCGAGCAGAGGGATGGAGAGATAAGAGGAAGAGGGGATGAGCTGATGGAGGAGTGTGAGGAAGGCTGTGGAGGGCTCAGTGTGACTCCTTTCATCCTCACAGCAGTGAGCGACTGCAAGGACACGAGAGCAGACGCTCGCTGCACCCTGCGAACACACACACACACACAAGCACACACACTCACTCACTCACTCACACACTTACTCTCATAGAAGAGGCTGCAGACATGGCCTGTCTGGCCTGTAAGGAAAGGCTCTCTCTCTCTCTTTCTGCTCTCAGCCCCTCTTTATGACCATTTCACTCTGACAGCACAGCTGAATATCTCTCTCACCAGTTTTCAATCTCTCTCTCTCTATCTCTCTCTCGCTCTCTCTCTCTGTCTGTCTCCCTCTCCTCACACTAGCAACAATTCTACATATTTCCTTAGACGTTCAGCAGCTGCACAGCTACAAGAAAGGAGACTGACAAAGCTCAGAAATATACCTCATTATCTGTCTCTCTCTCTCTCTCTCTCTCTCTCTCTTTTACACACACACACACACACACACACTCACACACACCCACACACACACACACTGAGCTTTTAATCATGAAAAAGGTGCCAGTGCCGCAAGAAATTTTCAAAAGGCTGCTACCAAGTACAACCTTGAATTCAGAGAATAGAAAATACACACACAGCCCCCCAACATGCATTCAGTTTTACATGCAGACCTTAACCAGAACTAACCATAACCCTTAACCCTAACCATAAACCAAACCTTATCCTAACCCTTAACCCTTAACCCTACCCCTTATCCTTACCCCTAAAATTAGCCAGACATCAATCCGAACTACTACTAGCCTAACCCTTACCCCTTAACCATGACCTTATTTTTACCCTTATACTAACCTTAGCCTTACCCAATCTTACCTGTAACCAGACCTAGTACTAGCTTAATTCTAACCCCAACCTTACTCTAACACTAACATTAACTTGATCTTAACCAGAATTACTAGTACTAACCTTACCTCTACTGTAACCCTAGTCTTACTCTAACCGTAATCTTAACCATATCCTTAACATGACCTGAACTACAACTACTACTAAATCTAACTAAATCTAACCCTAACTTTTAGATTGTGGGGCCTAATGAAACATCCCCACAACGTGAATATATGTCCTCACAATGTGGCAAAAACCTGACCCACACATCCTCTCTCTCTCTCTCTCGCTCTCTATCTCTCTCTCTCTCTCCATCTCTCTCTCTGCTTGAATTTCATTTTTGGTCATTTCAGCTGTAAGTAGGCATACAGTGAAACGAAATGGTTTGTCGTCAGAGGTAAAGTGCAACATAGAACATGTAAAATGGCAAGACACAATACACACATGCACAATTGTGCACAGATACATGTTCTCCCTTTCTTTCTGCTTTTCTCTCTCTCTCTCTGACACACACACACACAAGAACAACCCCATTGTGATTTAGAAATCACTGACACTGACACATTCCCTGCAAAATGTTGTCCTCTAAACGACCGGAGACGCATTATCATAGCTAGAGTGTGGCTCGCTCGCAATTTGTGACAAAAAATGAACTGAGGATCAGAAAAAATTCAAACAATAACCCCCCTCAAGAGTACATACATCTCCCAAAATAATTCTGTACCCTGGGCAACCATGCTGTCACTCAGCAGAAGTGACTGCAGGAAAGAAGGGTGGGGGGGTGGAGAAGGAAGGGGAGTAAGGGAGGGAGAGCAAGAGAGAGGGGGGGGATCATCAAGATGTGACAATTGTGACAAGAGCAGGGAAAGTGTAGCAGCGCAGCGCGTGAATTTCTCCATCTCTCGCTCGGCCCCATCGCTGACAGCTTAATGTGAACCACATGCAATATTTATTCTCATCCACTGTCAGACTGTCTAGTCGTCCGACCGAGTACAAAGAATGTCACTTATTAGAATAAAAGCAGAGGAACGAGCGGTAATCAAGGACATATGTACATCAGGCCTTTTCTGTGGGCCTCGCAGCCCCTGCGCCGCTCTTGCCTTCACCAGTGTGCACCTCTCGCCCTGATAACAAGCTTTCAGGAGCGCTCTGTGGCGGCGCTAAATTCATTTATTTATCTCATTAGAGTTGGCAGGCCGTGAGACTCTGGCTGTGACATGTGTATTTTGTTATAACCCTTATCACCAAGCTAATAAACAAAGCTGCTCACCACAGCGCTGGCGATTGCACGCTATCATTAGGCTGACTAAAAACATGTGGAGTTTTGAAATAATCTCTCTTATCAAAACGAAAAACTGAGGGAAGGGCCTTCTGTGCTATCCCACAGACGAACACAGCGGCTTCTCTTTGCACAAATCAAAGCTCCAGCCACAAAAGGGAAACATTTCTGGGCTTAAAACATTAACCAATCATTTTAATTATTTACTTTTCCTCACAAAACTACTTCACACCACAATCTCTACACAATAAGTGTAAAACAGTAAAGATGGATGTAATCAGCCAGTCATGTGAACTATTTTGAAGTTTGGACTCTTATTAGTATTGCATTGGCATTCCTGTCTGAATGGGGAACCAAAAGCTTTAAAAACATTCTTTTATGTGGGAACTTAAAGGTAATTAGACTGGAAGGACTTGAAGATTGACGCAGCAATTTATCTGCATGAGACCTAGTGCAATTCTTACACAACTACCAGGATGACTCGTGTGAACAGAATGTGAAACATTCCCAGGAAGGCTAAGAAATGTACTGGTTTCTGTTGTTTTTATAGTTCAGGTTTTAATTATGGTAAATATCAGGGCATTTTGTATCAGTTGGGTTTTGTATCAGTTTTTTTAGTTTTTAAATCTTGCCAGATAAAAATGTCACAGTGATGTATTTTCTATATGATTTAGAAATGAAGCTGCTACTGGTCATTTATGCTGAAGTCATCGTATGATGTTTAGACTCATGTTTATAGCAAATGTGAACGTAAATCCTGGTAAAGATATGCCAATAATTTACTGCTTTTTGAGTAGGAAAGTACTAAAAGCTTTAATGTTCTGTATGTGGGTTGTATGAGGGTTGGGGTGGGTGTGTGTGGTGTTAACCACTATGCTATCTATTCTTGTGAAATTGTAAATGTACAGCACTAGTGAGGATCTGTGCATCAGTTTGCATCCAAAAGCTGAAAGCAGGGTGCTAATTATGTTTCTAATTATAAGATTTCATACCAATACTGTACCATAATAGTAATGACAACAATAAGTGTGTTTGCCTGCACTTACTAATCCTATCATAATCAGTTTTCTGCAGTTATCTGATTATTCATGTAAAATTCATGTAAAAGTCATGTAAACAATGTACCCCAATTTCGTATACCTGGATAAAGTTCTAAGAAATTAATCTGTGGATTAAGCCCAGAAATTTGATTATGAAATCTGATAAATAGAAAGATAAAAAGAAAGAATTCTCAGTGCATGCATACTGTAAGTCTGATTTCTTTCAGATGTCTTAGTCTGCGTATGTGTAAAAACAGACCACGCTAAGTTACGATGAGGTGGCAACAAAACACATCTGCAAAGTAGATATTTGATTACTGCCTAACTCATGTAGACCCAGAGTTTCCCCTTTATGTAATTACTCAATTACTGACAAAATGTGTTGTTCTGCAGTTGTCCGATTATTAAATGTATGTAAACACCCTCTTTTTGTCATTCATTGTAGTGTAATGTATCAACAACTGATATATTAGAGACAACCTTTGTGCAAACATATCACAATTTTCTTCCGTAACTGAAAAACATATCATCCCGCATTTAGGCAGAAGACAATTAGAAGCTTTGATGAAATCAGCTATACGTATACACAAAGCTTCTCAAAATTGGAATGCTGGTTTAATTAGCTTTAACCACTGACTTCACAGATCTTCACCAGCATTTGGACAAAAGAAAAAAAAGCTGCTCAAGAAACATGTAGCAGTGCTAAGATTCTTCCCACTGTGTCCCCAATAGAAATCAATACACTTTACAATGATTACATTTCTAGATGAAACAAAATTGTCATGCTCTGCAGGTGGTGTCCACAGCAGACCCATAAAGGTTTAAAGATTTGAAAAAGATTTTTTTTCCTAAAAGGCCATTGTGAGGATGAGCATTAAATGGGCTGTATTTGATCTCACTGAATCCCTTTAACCTCTGATCGGTATCTCCTGTGGTAGAGCAGGTATTACACGAGCTGAACGCTGCATTTATCAGTGTCTCAATCCCATAGGCTGAGCATTTCTCAGAACAACAGCAGTGCCATCAGCACTTTCACCTCCCAAACAAGCCCTGCGAGCTAGAGCAGCTCTGACACTCTTAGTTAAGATCCCATTACTGATAATGTCACTACAAACAGTTTCAGCAGGACAAAATAAACAAACACACACACACAAAACCTTCCCTTCTCTGACATGATCTCGTAGATACCTAAAGTGACAATAGGAAGTCTTTACGAAACACACACACACACACACACACACACACACACACACACACACACACACACACACACACACACACACATAGAGTACTTCATTAGTAGCATCTGCTTCTGTTTAAACTCTGCAGTCTCTCTCCACTCTTTCTCACTCATTACCAAACTTTAGCTGCAGGCTCCCAAAAGCTGCTCCTGCAGACAGCAGGGACTCTCCTCATGGGAAAAAAAGAGTTTTCCTTTTTTTTGTTGTTTTGTTTTAATCAGGATGCCACAGTCCCCAAGTGGAAGAAGCTGAGAGACAGACCCACGTGGGGCATTATGGTGACTCAAGCCTCATATATCATTTCCGAATCTCTTTGAAATCTCCAAAAAACTAATCACGCGCCAGAAACCAGCAAGTTCCTAAAAACTTGGATGGAGCCGGTGGTTTTGCACTCTATAAAGTTTCAGTCGTGCTGGAGAAACTGCTGGTCTGAAGCAGCCGTTTGACTGTGTTGTGGCATAACTTTTACAGTTCGCTTTTCATGTGATTACGATCCCTACCCCACCCCCCACCCACCCCCCGATCACAACATCATGTCTTTCAAAAGCTCCCTGACATGTTTGTGATGTTGCACTGCTATTGTAAATGGATTTTAACTCTGAAGATAGTAGAAACTCAAATAAACCTGTACAGATAGGATGGTACGTATCAGGATGACAGATATTTCAGCACTTCCTTCAGAGTTGTTGTGAAAATTCCAGCTAGTCTCAGTCTGGACTGTTTGTTGTTACACTCTAAGCCACAACTTCATTTGCACTGCCAAGTCATGAATCTGTCAGGGTGCAATATAGTTACTAGATAAAAAAAAAGTTTGGGTATTTCAAGGCATCACAATTATTATCCAGTTTTAGTTTAGTAACTAGTAACAAATGCACAACTCTTTGTTTCTAACAGGCCTATTTTTGTTTGAGACTCAAAGGGTAATAAACAATAATAATTTTTTATTCTCAATTATTATTTGGAAGATTGGCATTTTGTAATTTAGAAAAGGTTGTGATTTGGTTTTTTTGTCTAGATTATTTTTTTAATATATTACATTACATATTTTTTAAAATTGCATTCTGTATAGCCTGCAGACCAATTAATATAAGCAATGAACACAACCTTTATATATGTTTGAAATGTCAGTGACGGTATTGTCCGACTTTCTAACCCCAGTCTACTAATAGACTCCAATTCCCAGAATGCCTTGGGGAATCATGTGACACTCTCTTTGCCCTCATCCAATCAGCAACCCTTTTTAAGATCATCATCTCCAGAGTTCTAACCAGAGACACCTGAACTTAATTATCCTCTTTCTATAAAGATTGTTTGTTTCCTCTCCTTCACACAGTATTGCCATTATTTCTCATGGATGTGGGTTTCCACTGGCAGTATAGATGTATTACCCTGGCTTGTTTTTAGCTGTTCTCTTTTTGATCTGATTGTCGGGACCTGTACTACTCTTTTATGTTCCTCTTATACTTTCCCTGTCTTGTTGAAGTTTGTACCCCAGCCTGTGTTTTGACAATGTTTTTGGAGTGTCCTCTCAACTCTTGAGTCTTAACTTTACTATAAGCATCCATTCCAGTCTGTCTTCTCACATGAGCAAACCCATTAGCTTTCACACCACACTTACAGCCAGGCCTACCTTAATGTATTTAAATTTCATAAAGATTTAAGGGTTAAGACAAACAGAATTAAAGTACCTTTAATTTAAAAAATTAAAGTGTTAAAAATACACTTTTGCATTTATATACTCAGGTACTAGGAATATGCATTTAGAACACAAAAAATAAGTATCTGTATTTTTCTGAGTTTTTATATAGGCGATATTTAGAATACAAATACATTTAATGTTTGTAGGAGAATACTTTTAGAATACCTACCCACTAAACTGAAAAATATACAACATTTTTAAATGAAACATAATCATCCTTGTTTATCAACTCTTTTTAAATAACAGTATGTAAAAAAGGTCTTCTTCCTGAGCTTCAAAAGTTCCTGCAAATGCTTGAGTAGGCTGACAAATCAATGTGATTATCAGTTATTAATCTCAGTGCTAAATTTCTTCAAGGAATTAACTAACCGAACAGCTTCCTCAGGAGTTGCTATTGTGGTGGTAGAGAGTGAACTCACACAAACTACCCCACTGCCCAGAACAGAGTGACACAACCAACAAATACACACATCTTAGGCCAATCAGAACAAGATTAAATTCTCACCTGCTGCAACCATGCAAACATCATGCCCTGCATGTCCATGGCTGAACGGGCTAGTAGTGGGTTGCTACAGTTTATTACATGTTCACAAGAAATACACTTATAGTCAAATTGCAAGATTTTGTTAAGCAGATATGACTAATTGTTTTCTTAGTTAATGAGATCACAGTGGGATAATGAGAGCAGCAGTGGACTACACCAGGCAACAAGAGTCAAATTAACATTAAGAATTTAGTGAATTCTTTTAAACAAGCAAGTCTTGCATCTAAACTAAAGTTTGTGGTTGGTTACTTAACATGACCATCACATGACCCTGTCCTGTCAAAGTACACAGTTTTGGTCACCAAACCCAACAGATTCTCTGATAATAGCTATAAGTTTGGTTTATGCATCCTTCTTCCAGCGAGCTAACGCTGTGATGTGTGCATGCATGCATATGCATAAAGGTTACATATGCATAGATACATATTACTAGCAAACATACGCATTACCATACATATTTGATGAAACATACAAAGACAAACACAATGCAGACTACCAAGAACAAATGTCTTCAGTGCCTCATGAGTGCACACACATACACATTCACACACACACACACGCACTCAAATACAACCTTACTAAGATGCTTGCTAAGTGGCATTAGCACTCTGGCATTCTGCTAGACTCACTCAGTGCAGTCATGCCTCCCTCTCTCTTAAAGGTCAACACACCTACTCAAGAGGCACCAATTGACTTTAGAGCACATTATAAAACCGCCTCTATCTCCCTGGAGTCCACCAGAAAGCAGGGGTCTTAGTATTTACGCTAAAATTTCCAAGCAGCAACTGTATTGTATTCTTCTTATTTAAGATAATAAATCTAATGAAAATGGAACCACCCTGTAAAAAAATCATAATAAAAGTTAGGCTAATTAGGTGAATAAATGAATAAATAAATACATTAAGCCCGTGCGGGCAGGGATGACTGTTTAGTGTAGTGTGATTAACCTGAGAGAGATGACATTCTGGAGCACAAATTGAGACATAGGTAATTTGCGTAAGGCCATGCAGCGGGACAAGAACTCGGGGGCAGGAGGCATTAGATGCTATTCTCTATCACGCAATGCATGACAAACATGGCCTTAATCATTTTTTACAAGCAAGGATGTGCAGGGGGCAGCCAGTGGCTGGAGGGGAGGGAGAGAGAAAGAGAGAGCAGGAGAGAGAGAGAGCACAACCGTTAAAGCCTCCTCCGAAACATCACTCGTCCTGCCAGCCTTTGATCTCTCCACCGCAATTACACTAACATCCAAACGAGCATCCAGTCGCCACCTCAACAGACTTCAAACATGCACATGTACACATTCTCACACACATACACTCTACTGTACCAGCGACACATATGTGCACACACACACACAAAGGACCGGAGTGTCTCCAGCAGTGAGAATGTGGATGAAAGGCAGCTGTATTGGTGCTGTGATCCCTACATTAATGAACGTGTATGTGTATGTGTCTGTGTGCTTCCTCACTGGGGTGCGGGTCAGTGGGATGTGCAGTGGTTAAAGTGATGCACTAGTGAATGTTTGGAGCTGTGAGTGGTTTCTGCTCTCCACGACATGCACTGCGGTTTAGAGGCCAAAGCCCTGACTTCCATTCAGTGCCTCTCACTCTGTACTAGCCTCCAGAGACACAGGGGCTAGGAGGCATCTTCAGCTGAAGAGCAATTTAACTACCCTTATTTCCCCATACTTATGCACAGAGAGTTATAGGAGATGTATATCAGATTTCTACACAGAGAAAGCATAAGCCTTTCTATGACTGTGGTACCCTAAGTAAAAGAGACCAAAAGTTACATCACATGTTAATTAAGCAAATGATCAACTGCACAACAACAGTATATTTGTAGACAGTGATTTTATTTAGATCTGTTTTTTATTATGAATATTAGTATATTTCACATAAAGCAGATAAAGCAACAGATTTACAATATAAATTTGTATAAAAAGGCTTATAAACCTGGTATCACAGACATGTACTCTAATACTGGGATTGGGGTTCCATTAACATCAGTGCCATGTACCTGTTACATGAGGTCTTTCAGTATGTCACTGGCTGGGTCACTTCCATAAAGGAAGTATGTTGGCATCCATCTCTGTCATGATGTAGAAGACTGTCAGGCATATACATGATCACACACACGGCCGCATGCAGAAAAACATTCTGCATGCAGTGTCATTGAACCATGTTTGTTTCCTTCAATAGATGGTTCAGATCCATCCAAATCTGATTTGTGAGTTAGAATAACTTTTTTAAAGTTTAAGAAACACATAATATAAAGATTATTGGATATTTTTTTAGTATAGAACCATACCATTATATGCAGGTGCTTTAAACCTTTAAAAGGTTCTTTATACTCTTTTTTAAAACATAGTTCTATAACTAAGAAATGAAGTGACTTTTCTAAAGCATGGCTCAAAGAACCCATTTTGGTTCCATGCACACTGTAGGAATTGCACAATAGCTATCCTTTAGACTGTCAGTAGATTCATACATTAAAGAGCTTATATAAAAAAAAAATTTGAATTCAATGAAAGAATTCTCTTTTACATATTTTACATATTTATCTCCTAAATTTAAGCATGATGTTTCTGTTCATGTATGTAAATGACTTTTGACAAAACATCTTAAAACATGTATATGTAATATAAATCTTGTGTTAGTAATATCACAAAAACAATTAATTCAGAATTCACAGAGCTATATTTGTGGTTTATGTTTTATATGTAGGGCTGTACGGAAGAGTATGTTATGAATTTGAACAATATTAACATACAACTTACATACAAAGTCTTTCATTAAAAATTAGTAAATCAAGTTTTACAGAATTTGGGCCATTTAAAAATATTTTGAGAAAAAAGAAAATGCTTGAAGGACACAAAGTTACAATAACTCAATAATTTTGGTTTTTAAAATGTAGTATTTGGTGTTGATTGCAGTGGTAATGTGTGGTTTGACTGGTTTACTCTTCTTACATAAGAAAAGGAAAACAAATCTAAATAAGAATACAAAGTTACAGAAACAAAATCAGAACTTTTGATGTATTTTACCATAACCAGATTGTATTATAAACAATACTGGACCATTCCTATTGGTCCATTTATCATGAATTATTCACATAAAGTAAAGTGGTGGATGTTTTCTGATTAATTAAAAAAATGGTTCTAAAAGCTCCCTCACAGAAAGTTATTATATGAAATGGTTAGATATACACTGCCTGATGTCTGAGACATTGTTTTACAATACTTTTGTAATAAAGTGTTTGGTCTTATTTTCATCCATTCATGATGGAGGGGTACATGCATATGATGAAAGACAAAAATGACCCCAAAAAAACTTTCCACAATTTTACCATCATCAACATTACATATAAAAACTCTTACATATATAAAGCACTCTGAATGACACTAAACATTACTTTATTTTGTGTTGTCCTTTTTAGATGAAAATCATCTGAATATTATCGGTAGGGTATCAGTAGACTTTTAATTAACTGTGTAAATAAGATGTGTTAATAATCTGCTAAAATCAGTTGTTTTTCACTTTACTGGGGCATTCCAAATTCCTATCTTTAAATATTAACCTAAGAAGCCACTAAACATGTAACTGGCATAATACAGACCTTAACATCCTCAACAAGCTGTTATAGACATAGTACTGATACCATTCTATAACTGGAGCTTAACTGGACTAAATTCTGGTTAATGAATGGGCCAGGATTATAGCCAGGGTGAGGATTAGGTTTCGGGGTAAGGTTGGGACTAGAATTAGGGCCAGGGTAAGGGTTAGGATTAAGTCTTAGGTTGTGGTAAAGGTTAAGATTAAGATTAGGGCAAGGCTAGGTTTTGGGTTAAGGTTGGTTTAGGACTAGGGGAAAGTTGAGAGTTAGGTTTAGGTTTTGGGTTAAGGTTGGTTTAGGACTAGGGGAAGGTTTAGAGTTAGGTTTAGGTTTTGGGTTAAGGTTGGTTTAGGATTAGGAGAAGGTTGAGAGTTAGGTTTAGGTTTTGGGTTGAGGTTAAGGTTAGGGTTAAGATTAGGGCCAGGGTTAAGATTTGGTTTTCTTAATGGAAAGAACATATTAAATCTATTTCATGTGACATAAAAACAATACAGTTACTCAATGTAAGTAACATCTCAATAGTACAAGTTCAAGAGAGTATTGTGTTGCTTTACTGCTGTTACTTTATTCATATGTTGTTAATGTGTCACTGTTGCTCTGTTAAGAGTTTATTAATCATCTACAAAGGGCCACTTAAAATAAAATTGTGCCTATATTAATGAAATAATAATGCAAGGCTTAAATGGTTGTATAAAAAAACAAAAACTCTACAGTTTTTCTACACACAGTCCTCTGATTAACCCCATAAATCCACAAATTCCTTCAGTTCTGCAAAACTGTGTACAGGTTAAAGAATGCAAAACATAAACAAACAAAGAGAATCTTCCATTCAGTAAATACCAGCAGAGCAGCGCGGGAGACTTTACTCCCCTATCTGCTTCTCTCCTCTCTGACTCTCACATTAAAGGCTTGGATTGTAATTTGTCTTGTTGTTTGCTCTGAATAGACCTTGACTATGTCATCATCTCAGCTGTGAGAGAGAGAGATAAAGAGACTCAGGTAGGGCTGGCGACGACCAAATGGCAGCGTGGCGTCGCTCAGGCAGACTGCTGCCATTAGCTGGCTGAGAGCTGCATTTATTGTCCAATTAGAGGCAGGCAGATCTACCTGTAATCACCTGGTACAGGTGTGAACCTGGCTATGGTGCTCCGGCCAGGGGAAGCCACTCATCACTTGTCAGTCCTCGGGGCTTTGATCTTTGCATTGTTCCAGTGAGCGGAGCCTCGGGCCACTCCGGCTTCCAGACGCACTCACGCGCTCCCAACGCTAAAAGAAGAGATTTATTGCATGCTCTATGACTTAAAGCGCGCACACACAAACACGCGCATGCACGCTATATGCAGAAAAAGCCTTTTGGTCGGGTGACTGATGATCTAGCAGTCATGAATCACCCGATTTATTCCGGTGGCTGACAGAGACAGAGAGGCTGTGCGGAATTGTGTAAGGAGTCATACGGAAACAACTTCCTTCATTCAACACCGCTGCCAGCCAGAAAAACAAGCTGTTTAACTCGTAAACACAAAAGAGCAGGGCAGTAGGCCAAGCTGCACCTCACAAGTACGGATGATGAAATAAACATGCTTTTCACATCTAGAGCTGATGTGTACATGGTTTTATCTAAATACAGTATATCTGCATCTGTTTGGCTTACCTGTGTCCCCTGGACCCCCCTTTGCCCAGGCTGTGTCCTCCTAACCCTTCCAGTTTCAAGCTCGTTTGAGAAGGTCAGTGCCCCCAGGCCAGGGTGAATGTGAGTCTGTGAGTTGGTGACACTGGGATAAACTGGACCGTTTACACTGGGAAGGTGCAGTAAAACTGGGAGACGCTGTGGCGGCACATAATTCCGCATGAAGTCATTCCTTAAGGAAGTGAGGTCGTTTCCTGCCGGTGATAAGACACAGATGAGCCAATCACAGGTAGGTACATGGTTATAACTATATTACAAACATCATGAATGTCAGTTAATAGGAAAATTCTGCACAAACCAGACTCTTTAGTTATAAAAATAAAATTTAACTTTTAACCAGAACTTTTTTTTACACTTTTAGGCTTTGGCTGAACTTTGTGCTTTAATTATCTTTATTTTCCTAAAAACGAATGATTAAACGATTTGTTACTACCAAAATAATCATAACACCACTGAAACTTTACTAAAGGTTATCTAATTCCGAGTTTGATTCAAAAACACTGCCCAGAACAAGACTAGGAAACAGCTTTGCACAGCTGTACACGAATAAAATCATAGTATTTTTCACTAAAACACAAAAAAGTGACAAGTAGAACTTGACATGGTTTGGTAGTGGCAATTCTTAATGTTACACACTGATTCTCAGACTTTGGGACACATTTACTTCAAAACAATGAATTCTAACTGCTCCATGACTGGCCATGAGCACTCTAAGCACTTCAGTCGGTTTATGTTAACTCTTATTGTCTTATGTTAACTCTTATTGTAGAACACTGCCAGCTCAATGGAATTATTACTTGCTGCATGTATGTATGGATCACTGTTAGGGAGACCCATAACTCATGCATGCAAAGTTATTTGAGCTTAAACCTCTTACGTACAGTGCTGAGCAAAGGTTTCAGACTCTTGGGGACATTATAAGTAGTGGTTTTACATATGTCAGTGCGTTCATTTAACCCTTTCCAAGCTTTTCCTTGTAGCAAGCCAGTATTATATGCAGTAATATGCATCATCCAATGCCTGCATTGACTACTCAGTACTTCAGCTAAATCAAGATTGCTGGTGAAATATTAAATAAATTCATGCAATGTCTGGGGCGTTCAGAAGAAATCTGGAGGTAAACTTTGTTTTTCAATCTGGCGCACAAGATATTATCAAGTTCTTTCAAATTAAGTAATTAATGCTACTTTGTATTGTATTATGCTTTTTTACACATGTTCTAATTATACATGATGTTTTTACACTTATTGCCAAGATAAAAGCTTTTAAACAATGAGCTTTTGCACAGTGGTTTAACTTAGTTTGCCGAGGCTATACGTTTGTAGCATTCTTTTAAGTGAATTCAACTAATCTAAGTTTACAGTGTATATGCTTTGGCTTCAACCAGATAATAACAATCATTCTAAACATCTAAGGTCTGAATACTTTGTTTACTGCTGGACTGAAGTTTGAACTAATCCGGTTGATTATAATGCTAAAGAAATGACTGGTATGTAAAGTTGACTGTAAAAAGTGTCCAGTGACCTGTGAAGAAAAAAAGAGGACACACTAAAAACCAAGCCTGCAACGCATTCATAATGGCTAAACAATGCACAACACACCAAAGTATAGAAGCCGTTTGGTCTCCCACAAGCATTTAGGGCTGAGACCCAGTCACACAGATATTGGATGAGAATTCAAACAGATCAAAGTGACATAATGCTCAGATATTTTGCAAACACCAGAAAACATCTGCACAGAGGGGGAATTCAAACACAGACAAAAACCAACGATTAAGGGAAAACATTCATAGCCGTCATAATACTCCCACAGGACATTTCTTATGATTTATTGGTGTTTGCCATGTGATATTAGTTACTATGTTGGCTTCCAGTCTATGAATGTTTATTTTTTGGAATTTAAAGCTTCTCTCATGGTCTTTGATATCGTAAGAAAATTAGGTATTTTAATAGGGAATAGGAACCATGTGGCAGCAGAGCTGTAATGAAGTGCAGAGTATTGGGGCAATGCTGGCTCAGAGTCACCAATAAGACCGGTACAAGTACAAGGGAAATCCTTGTACTCCCAGCCTGCTATACAGCTTTACTGATCCTATGAAGGTAGATAATTCTTTCTTTCTTTATTTATTTTAAACTACTTCCAAATGCCAGGATGACTCATTCTGTAGAATGATAGTGACAGAAAGATCGCAAATAACTTCTGTTTATAAAGTCACTGTCAGAACAAACCTTCTCAAAGACTGCAACTTTACAGAAAGGCATTCTTTAAGGGTTAATTCATGGAAAGCAAATGTCCCTAATTGTTTTATTGAGTTTAAATTTGAAGCAATATGTAAACATTGTTTTGACCTGCCCGTTCATATTGAAGTTCTAGTGTTCCGCTCACATGTTGGCAATAGGTGGTCAACAGCAATCTGGATATTCTTTTGCTTATAAGGGAGCCATGATGAAAAATTCTGTCCCCACCAGCCGCATGTTCTGTAGGCCGAAGCAGTTTTTCCAACCTCTGCCATCGACCATGAAATAAACTGGATGTTTATTTTTTTAAGGGCCACAGATGCTAAATGTCTCACTGTCGAATTCTAGGGTCTGGACTTCAGTCTTATACAACAAAAATAAACAGAACACGGATCATTATCTTGCCTTTTTCCAACTTAAACACACAATAGACCCTGTTAAAATTCCAGTCATCCATTTTTGTTGTTAATGCTGTCACAGTATATCACTTTAAAGGCACAGTAACAAAAACAGCCTAGGGATAAAGAGAGGTCATGTACAAATCAACTGTGGCCATTTTTGCTACACAGAATCACACAAATCATATAGGTTTTAAAAGATACAGTAATATTTAGTATTTGGATGCTGTAATTTAAAATGTACATCATTGCAAAAAAACTTGTCCATTGATCACAAAATCTTTATACAAACATTTTCAAAAAAAAGTAAAAAGGTAATAAATAGAGATGAAAGATTCTATCCCGACAGTGACAATAAGCAGATCCAAGTGTAAACAATATGTGAGATCAGATGTAACATGAGCAAACTTGCAAGTTCTGTTTTTTTATGAGTTGAAGTGAGACATCTGAGCCAGATATGAGTAAGCAATGTGGCTAGGTGTGTTTCTTTCGGTGTGTCACTTTGCTCTGTGGCAAGCACAGAGAAGAGCTGTTTTTTTTTTTAAAGTGAGGAGCTCAGAGTTTCCCCTCTCTCTGCTTTGAGGGGCACACTGGGAGTGAAAGCGAGGCCAAGCCAAATGAAAGTGCGTCGCGGCTCTGCGGGGAGTGCCTATAAAGCGCTCAGATCAATATCAACCCACACAGATGTCATTAGTTTGCTGAAAAATATAATAGAACATACTCTCTCCCCCCCCCCCCCCCACCCCCCCCCAAAAAATACACAGCATGCATTTGGGCCTGTGATTTGCATAGCAGAGGCTCCGCTCCAAACCGGATATTTTGACTTTAAGCGCAGATGAAACAGCAGGCCTGACGCAGAACATTAATACTTTTGAGTGGAAGATCAAAGGCCTACCTCCTCTCCATTCCGATGGGGACAGTGGCCGACATGTTTCTTTTCATCCGAAGGCCGGTGCTTGATTCTGCACATTACGTCCTGTTTGGGATTAGAGGCGAATGAAGAAGCAGCCATTAAAGAAGATGAAACAGAGTATAAAAACAGCGGGACGCTGGGTAATTATTTCCTAAATGCACGGCATGCTGATGCAGCGCTGAACAATGCTGCTCACCCTGCTGCTTACAGTGAACAGGCGCCACGGGCATGACAGGAATGACACACGGGCTCCCACAGACATACAAAAGCATGCACACATGTATATATACATGCATGTAAAGACTGAGAGCACACATGCATACAGACAGAGATTTGGACACCCCCAAACCCACCCACTCACCCACATACACATACCTTTAAACTAAACCAAATGTCTCATCACAAGAGCATAATTCTGTGCATCCAACACGTCTATTGACGCTCTTTGCATGTTAACCTGGTTTGAATAAGAGGCTTTGAATAAAAGGATTAAGTAGGAATGAAGGGAATTGTTCAAGCTTCGGTTCCCCTCTGCTTCGCCGCAGTGTACTGTCACACAAACTATATGCTACAGTAAGGTATTAATTAACACTCTCTCAGAAGCGGATCTGAGGCCTTTTTGCTCGATGAACGCTTGGCACTGGGTTGCTGGGGGTTTTGTGGCTTCAGACCACAGGTGTATGTGAGGCGTGAAAGGCTCTGGAAGTGAGAATGGGTGGGAAACAGGGGAGGGAGCCAGTTATAAAATTTGCAATAAAGAAATTGAGCCTATTATTGTTGATGCAGCTCCGCAGAAATTAGCGGAACACATTCTTTTTGTTCCTGTCAACTTAACCTCCCCCTTCGTAAAAAAAAAAAAAAAAATGGAGAAAAAAAGGAGCCCTCCTCCAGCCCCCTGAAACAGCCCTCTCCCTCCCTCCTTCCCCTCCTCCATCCTCTCCTTCTCCCTCAACCCTTCCCCGCACTTCACAATCCCTCGCTCCTTTTGAAAGGAAGAGGAAAGGGAGGCTGCCACTGCCTCAATTACACAAAGGCTCAGTGACCCCCGGCCGGCTGCATTCACTCGCCCCTCAGCCCTCTCTGCAGGAATTCTAAAGGCCTTTTAGCCACGCAGGCCGAACACGGGCCACCCTCTCTCTCTCTCTCTACTTCTGTCTCACTGTCTCTCTCTCCTTCCTTTCTCATTGCACATTCTCTGTCTCTTCTTTTGCTCTCTCTCTCTCTCTCTCTCTCTCTCTCTCTCCCTCTCTCTCTCTCTCTCTCTCTCTCTCTCTAGAGAGATTAATCATGTGTGAAATGGAAACAGCAAACCAACGGTGGCACAGGCTGAACCCGAGCCAGCTCAGCCTCATCAGCTAGCAGACACCACACAGCACCGCTCCGCTGGGCAGGTGTTAATAAAAGACACACGGCTTCACCGGGGTCAAGTACACACATACACACACACATACAGGCGAACAAACACATGCACACACTACATGCAACCAGAAACACTTTAGGGGGATTTAAGTTTTTTGTTTTGTTTTGTTTGCCAAGGAACCAGGCCTCTACCTCTCAGCGCCACAACAATCACTTCTTTGTTTTCTTTATTTCTCTCCCCATGTTATCTCTAACGGACCGGAGTGACCAATAAAAATATCCTCTAATTTGACTCTGAATGCAGGAACGTCGTATTGTGCTGTAATTGGATGTCTTATAATAAATGCCTGTGAATGCATTATCAGCAGATTCAGGTCAGCAATTACTGAATCTGCTCACGCCTCATCGGACACAATCAGCTCCGACGCCACGGGCACGTCACACTTTTCAATCATCTCAACTATTAACATGACAGAGGGCCTGGCTGATGCAAAACACACGCAGAGCACATACTGATAAATTAATTATAGAGGTAGAGCGTACACCTGTCCAGTAGACAAAGTTGCTGAAACGCAGCACATATAAGTTGAATGCACTCAGATCATCGCTGATGAACTCACACTAGATTAGTAACTATTGACGGAGCCTCTGAGCGTTAAAGAAAGCAGTGGAAAGTCTATAGAGGCAGGAATACATACAGTACGAAGATTATATAGAGGAAACAGTGTGAAAGATGTTCTCTGTTGCAGCCTTTTCATTCCTTCTGCGATGCCAGTCAGCTGAATGTACTAAATCTCTCTTTCACTCTTTAAGAAATTAATCACTCCTACTCTCCCCCCCTTTTCCTCCTGAACTGCCTTTGATAGGCCCTTTTCTTCAGCATCTAAAGAGGCCCTTCCATAGATTTCTCTTGGCACCAAGCACATACAACATTCGGCAAGAAGTAATGTAGATCATTTTTATTCATTGCCTCAAATTGTCAGCAATTATGTGCGTCAGTGGCCACCTGCTTGTCCTGAATGGTGGCGGGTCTGGCGGAGTTTGTGTGCGTGCGCCTGTGTGTGTGTGTGTGAGTGCAAGGGTGTGTGTGTGCGTGTGAGGGAGAGAGGAAGATTACACTAACAGGAGCCATGCAGGGCCCCCAGTCGCAGGTGAAATGGCCCTTCTTGTTAGGATAATGAGCGGTCAGGGTCTGCGTGTGCCCAGCCTGAAATGGGGCGGCTGAAAAGCAGGATTAGCGCCCCCACCCCAACCCCCCCTCACTCACACACGCTCTCCGCTGCCGTCTACAAACGGGGTCACAGCAGACGCTGCCCTCAACATGGCCGACACACGACCCAACACGGGCTGGGGGTTTTTATCTCTGCATTTAAAAGAGTGTCTGAACACAGGCACTACACCAGCAGAAGCTCTTTACTGCTTCATTACCTTCACAGTGTCACCACATTGCTGCTGCTGCAGTGGCACATACATTTGGATTAGAGATGATCTGAAATGAACATTTTTAGTATAAAATGAATAAAAATGAAAATCAAAAGCTGAAAAAAAACTGACAATATATAAACAATTTACATTAAATATACTTACTTACTAAAATCGTAACAGTTCACATGTAGTATGTAGTAGTATGTAGTATGTAGTATGCTGTAGTATGTAGTATGTTTTTCATCTGAAGCAAATAAATCCATTATTTGTTATAATAGATTTGGAAATAATTCACACTTTATCACTGACATTTTTCCCTCATTTCAAAAACAATGGCTACAAACAGCGTTGGTGTTCTAGCGGGGACTTTGCTGTCTGCTTCTGCTGTTTTGCTGTGTTGTTTGTATCGAGTGGGATTTCATGTTTTCAAGTGGTATCAAACCTGTAGTGCGGAAGCATTTAGCAGTTTCCTATGTTAGAACAAACAGTGATTGCAAATCTCTTTTCCAATGTGCTTTATATAAGCCTTCAATAATTCCACAGCCAACATTTTCACTGCTGATCATCTGCCGCTCAAACTGTTTGAACTGTATCTGTGCTGACCAGCACATGTTAGCGAGCAAGGATGAAGCTTCACATTTGCCAGCCACTTGTGTAAATTTTCCAGTGGAATGGATCATTTTCAAAGGAAGCCGGTGAACAACTTCATCTCTACGGAACATGAAGGGAAAAAACAGTACTTTTAATCATTCCTTTTTTAAGGTTAATTACTGTTAGAATTATTTGTAACGTCGTTGGTTTTGACACCTTAATCTTTGTTTAAAAAAAAAAATTAGCTTTATTTTTTTCGGTCAAAGCTATTACTATTGTTGGTCAGTTCTGGGTCAAAGCATTTGGTGGGCAAAATTTTGGTGCATTTCTTATTTGAGTTAAACAAGGTTAGTCATATTTAGTCAGCGCTATGTATATCGCGTTGGAGTAGTGAAAGAAAGAAAAAATGAAAGAACAAAAGAAAGAAAGAAGGAAAGAGGAGACGCAAGCACACATAAGCACATCTCTGCCAACGAACAATCCAAACATTTACTGTATTAATATCTGATGTGGAATTGTGGGTCAACCACTGTATAGCCCTTTCCCACAATGCCTTGCTGTGTGGTGGGTGCACTGAGCACAAGCGCTGCTATGATTTGAGTATTACTTCAGATGAAAAGGCGCTGGTGGAAACACTTTCATTAGCGTGGTGCGGTGACCCGGGTTCAGCCACTGAATAAGTATCTCTCTATTAATGATTTCTGCAGCAGAAAACCCCCTGACCCACCAGCACTTTCAATCTCTGCAGAAAAAGAAGAGAAATGGGCTGGGGGGGGAGGGTGGGGGGCTGGAGGGGGGGTGTGAGTGCAGGGGAAAAGAAGGCGAGGAGGAAGAAGGAGAGAAGGAAAGAATACATACATTTGTCAGGCTGTAGCAGTGCAGGGGGGCTGTGATTTTAGGCATGCTGCGAGGGTGTGGAGGGCAAAGCATGCTGGGACATCGATTGGTTGGAGTTTCTCGGCGACGCCCCTCCTGGACGTCACAGAGTGCGTGTGTGTGTGTTTGTGCTGATGATCCTGGCGATCACCCCCTCGCCCTTCAGACTCACACACGGCAACCATCACCCCTCTGAAACTCACACCTGCAAATAAACACACACAGGCTTACAATTACTACAATTACCCAGAGCCATGCCGTCAAATGTAGTGCAGTCTATGTGCAGAAGACACACACACACACACACGGCAGAAAAATCAAATATACAGCCTTGCAAACACATACACACACACACACACGCAGCAACTGGACTGTACAAACAGATTTGCAGGTGTGAACACCCACACAAACAAGTGCTATATAATGTATTTGAAAAAAAGAGAAAAGACTGCTTTGAAAATCAATCAAAGAACCAACAGCTATGACACAGTTTACAAAACTTTCACCTTTTTTGCTACATGGCTATCCCTGCATGTGCTTTAATGTAAGCCATTAAGGAGGGCAACCTTGATGAAGGCTTACACCACAAAGCATCAAGACATTTTGTGTCTACAACCATGTAGCAATAAAAGCGTTTTAAATAAACAGTCACACATATTCACTTTTTTGTTCAAGCTTTTGAACACAATTCATGAAGTATATTCACTAGTTGTATATTATTAACTAACACGTAGCACCATATATGTTCATACATTTTTTAACAATATCTTTAACTTTTATTGGTTCTCTCTGTCTTATTGATTTTGTGAACATTAGTAAACACATCCTCTACAGGGCACAAACTCTAGCATAGCTTTGTTCTGCTAATTTTGTACACAGTTTTTATTTACTTGCTAAGTTTAACATACTGGAAAATAAATATTCAATTTGAAATGTGCCATGACATTTCCCAGGATGTTATATGAATGATGGATGTGTTTCACTTAGAAAATCAACAGTTTGGTTGCCTAAACATTTGCACAGACATATTTCCATTTAAAGCAGCCAATAAGTGTAAGTTATTCATTTTTCAGGAGATATTTATTAGAACATGCATTTGCATATAGGAAATTCAAAGAAAAGTAAGCTTTCTTTGAACAATGGACGGACCACCCCAGAGCCCTGACCTCCACATTTCTGAATGTGTTTGGGATTACTTGGATAGTGAGAAGCAGAAAATACAACCAGCTTCTAAGACTGAATTTTAGAAAAATATCCCACCGCACTGAGAGCAAGTATCCTGAAGAAATGGGTGCTGTAATAAAGACAAAAGGTGGAGACAATGAATACTAAAAATATTGATATTGTATGTAGTTGTTATCATAGATTGGCCATTTTGACAGGAAACAAAATAAAAACATAAGTTTTGCACAGTGCTGTAATTTGTAGCAAGTACTAAACAATGTATTATAACCCATTCTATCCATTCTATCTAAATTTTATTCAGCAGATTAACTGAATAAATGCTAGTGTGTCTCAGAATGCTGTGTAGAGAGTTCACAGTCCCTTCTCTGCTAATCAGTGTGTGTTGTTGGTAGAGCACAGGGAGTGATTAGATAATGGAGCACTTAAGGTCTGATTCACTAGAGCTGTGAGCAAAAGCTAGATGTGCTTGCATGTGCAAATAGGAAACATTAAAAGAGTATATGATTGGCACATACTTAATTTGAACATATATAGTAGCCATGACCATGTCGCTCCTATGAAAGTCGTTGGCCTGTAGCTCTGACTAACAAGGCAAGAAACCTCACTATTAATGACACAATGACATTTTTAAATTATCCTTCTATACATGAAACAACAACTTCTAAATTCTAATTTGGAACCACATTCAAACCAAAGATTTATGCAATAATTGGAGGGCACTGAAAAGACAGGAGCAGAGTTGTATTCTTCTAGCCCGGATATTAATAACCGCTTTGAAAACAAAAAAATAAATAAAAAACAGTCACACATAAAAGAATTCTCAGGTGTTTCTGACCATTTCTCCACCATGAGAAGAAAGCATGTGCCTGAATAGAGCTGTCAAAAAGCTGTTACTGAGAAAAGTAAGGGGGAAAAAAAACTAAAAAATTTGCAAATCAAACAAACAAGCTGCTGCTGCTCTCTGAACAATAGACCCCAACATCACAGAATTTGGAGATATAAATGTAATTTTGATATCAATCAAACTGTATTTATGTTATTGGAATCTATTCTAACAATCGCTCGTGAATTTTCATAGCCTATTTTGATTATAATTTCTTTATAGCCAAATTGTATTGGCCTCTTATTTAACAAGGCTCACACTGTGTGGGTTGCATAAACACGTTTCCAGTGCTTCCCAATAATAGCCCAAATTCCGAATGCTTGTTAACACAAAGGGTAGCTGTACTTACGTGGGACTAATTCCTATCCAGTCTAACATAACAGATAAAAATAATAGTGCAATTACATTGTGTTTGAGTCAGATGTACCCATGTACTTAATGGATTTTATTATATATTTTCTATTTTACAGCTTTGTAAAACAAGTAGAGCTGTTGTATTAGTCCTACAGAGGATCCACTGTGTTTGTGAACACTTGCAGCTGAATCTAACAACAATTAAACAATTTTTTTACTCTTACATATTTGCTATTGCATCATTATTGCATGACTAATAAGAGCAAGACAATGTTAACTAGGAAAGTATGATGATGTGTTGATTGCTATTTTTAGAATTATTAGTTTGTAGGGAGCAATTAGCACAGAGTTAAATAACTCTGAGAAGTTAGCACTATTAGCTTTTTTTTACCTGTGGTCACAGAGCGAGCGTTTTTGCTCACAATCGACAGTGAAAAATAAAAGCTTTGTTGATTCTACATACAATTTTGTGTAAAAAAGAGTACAGTAGTGCACAGTGTGCACAGTAGGGCAACATATAGACGCAGTTCAGCCTATAAGCTAGCTAAATGGCAAGTAAGGTATTTGTTTAGTCACTTACTTATTGGCCTAGTTAGTTAGGTGGCTTAGACTGACACAAAATGGCAAAAAGAACATTCATTTGTTAATCACGGTAATTAGAACGGTTCTCTCTCCTGAGCAGGTGGAAAAAGAAAACTAAAACTGTAAGTTCAGCTGCTTCTTGTTTGGGTTCTGTGTGCAGTGGGAGAACATCTCTATGAAGTGAATATTTCTTCATTAAACCCTGCAGTTATATGTAGCTAGTGCAAATTCCTGATTATATGATAAAATAAACCACACAAAGTCAGACTATAGTCCATTCCAAAACAGTGAATTTCAGCTTATTCAAGTGTCTGATCTACCTTCAGTATCGCTGCAGATACATCCTGGAACCAGCGCAGTCTAATCTCTACATCACGTAATGTGGAATTGAATACAACCTGGGGAATAGAAAGCGCCTTATTCAGTAAAACAAGCTTAATTTTCAGCCTATCACTTCTTAAAAGTATGTTTAAGATTAATTCTATTGATTCCATTGGCAAGTATTGAGTCACGGAGAAAGCACGAACTCATGGTCATTACTCAGAACCAGTGTTGGGTAGACCATTACAGTAATAAGATGATGGTTTTCTGTAATAAAGTGATCTAATGCAATACAGATAAATATGTTAAATGCATTACATCACATTATGGTTACTAACTACAAGACAATGTTATTTGCGTAATTCATATTTTAAGATAAAATATTGTTTTGGATACTCAACATATGAAACTTGTTTTCTGTGAAATTTCTAGCCTTGCCACAGCTGAGTTGATAGCTTGTCATGTGATGAGTGCATGTGTATGTGACTGTTTGGCTACAGTGGCGGAGGGTGAAAGGGCCCACAGATATTTGAGATATTTGAATTATTTTAAATTTCTTTCATGCAAAGACAAAAGCATTAGCTAAAAGGTAAGTTATGTCCTTGCCAAAAGACCTTACCAACTGCAGCGTGATAAGCAATTTGTCGATGGAAATAATCAATATTACACAAATTCCTTAATCAATATAGTAATCAATTAAGCAATACATCACCCAAACAAGCTAAACTGCATTTACATTCCAAAACAAGGTGAAATAAGAAGACTTAGCAAGAAACATAGATACATGGATTGTTCAGGTAAAATAGTAACATCAAGTATAGTACACTTAATTTTATCCATGTTTAGTGGTGCTACTCCTGCTTGTACTTTCTAGATGTGTTTATAGATTTAGTTATAGTTTATAGATAAGCGGTATGTGTTTTAG
This sequence comes from Megaleporinus macrocephalus, assembly GCA_021613375.1. Lineage (NCBI taxonomy): Eukaryota > Metazoa > Chordata > Actinopteri > Characiformes > Anostomidae > Megaleporinus > Megaleporinus macrocephalus. The sequence goes on along the minus strand of CM038709.1, from coordinate 21,681,100 downwards.
AATTTAAGTAAAGTAATGAGTAAAGTAGTAACGAGTACAGTAACCCTGTTACAATTTTAGTAAAGTAATCAGTAATGGATTTCTTTTTTAAAATACTCCCCCAACACTGCTTAAGACTACAACAAGATTCATCAGTGGAGGTATCCACCCAGAACTAAGTTCTTTGCTGCTGTGACTTCATGCTAGTTTGGTCTATAAAATTGGTTAATTAGCAAAATTTTAAATGCTTTGACCTAAAATTCAATTGCCTGTTTATGAATGAATCATAGTAGTACAATTTAAAACTGGCTGATTAAGACATTAATCAGAGTTTAATTAAACTTCATTAAAATTAATGAATTGAATAATTCAATGAATCAGTGTCACATTGATTCTAAAACACTAAACTGGACGGCAACAAGTGATTCCATAGCACTGGTCTTTTACAGACACGAAACAAAATGTTACCTTTTTAAACGTTTAAACGGAAATTCAGCAGCAAACAGTAGCAAACATTTAATCTTTTATCTTGAGCGCTTGCCATGACTTAAAAGCAAGTATGTAAGGCAACTATTAACAGAAAATGCTTTATGTGTAATGCTTTGATGTAACATGGATACTGTGTCATTCACTTACTGCAGATGTCCAGATGAATGGCATTTCAGTGTTGAAACATATGAGCAAGTACGTTTGGCATGTGCTTTTTCTCTCCCTCTCTATGTTCCTTACTTTCCTTCAGGCAGTTTGACTGAGACCTCACTGGAGCCGGCTGATGACAGCACAGTTCTGCTGCAGACTGTACATCGTGCTAGATCTGCACACCATTCATCACAGGTGTCATACTAACTACGGCAAACAAGTTTCTGCGATGCCGCATTAAGAAACTATTGATGATTCACGCTTATGATGATTCATGCTTCTAATACATAACAAGGTCTAAAACAGAATAGACTATCTCTGGTGTTTGGCAGGCTTGTTTACTAAGATTTTTCTAAAGCATTTCTCTAAACGTGAACTGGCTTAGTTTGGGTGTTCCAATTTAAAACTATAATAAAGTGTGCTTACGTCACTCACCTCCACACGACTACAGAGGTAGAGACCATTATAAAAGATAAAAGACGTGGCAAACTCTTTCTAATTGCTTAAAAATGCAATGTTGCGAGATCTCCCATTTCAGCTGAACTGTTTTATGTTCTATGCACTGACCAGCTCCCGAGTTACGAAGCCAGTTCTCAGCTCTAGAAACTTGAGGCTTAAAGAGGTTCAGTCTTTCCTGCTGTGCCCCAAGAGACCACTCTACACGCTCAATCCTCCTTTCTTACGTACGCGCTCACACACACATAAGGATGCTACTGTTAAAGATTACAACAACATGTTAAGACAATCAATTTTGGATTCAGTTTTGAAGTGCTCGTCTGAGGCAGCACAAGTAGTACAGTCAGTTAAGCAGGGCTGGGGAAAATGTCTTCAATTCATTTCTACTTCAGCTTGTCCTTAGGGTACAAATTAACACAAACAACGACGTAACTGTGCCACCAGTTATGATACCGTAGAACAGAAGACCCTCGAAAGTAATAAGTACATCAAACATACAGTACTAAATTTCAGGCCACACAGCCCTGTTCTTCATTTGTGTCATCTGAGGCTGTGCTCTCTGGAAGGAGCTGTCATCAGGCTCTTGGTCGTCCTGCTGAAATGAAGTTATCCAATTACTCCATGCCTAATCAGCCTGTTTTGGTTGCTCTCGTCTCTCTGAGGTACTCCACAGTATAAACAGTTCACTTACTGCACACAGAAAGGGGCTAATCAAGGGAATTATTGTTTTGCTGCTCCAATTTGCCAGCTACGAGTTCGGCACTGATTGGGATGAAAATGTGCTATTGTGTGCCCTGTTCATGCTTGAACTTCAAGTGAAAATAATGCAATGTGAATCGCTCCTGGATGATCGGAGATGTATGAATTTAAAGAGAGGTTCACACAGTATTTAAGCTGCATTGTAGTAAGAGGCCATGCATTTTCAATTTCTAGGGGGATGCCCTCTACATTTCTCATGTTCCTTTACAGCCCAGACAACTCCTTAAAATGTGTGAAAGTCTTTAATATAATCTTTAATATGTTGTTGCTTCCAAAGAAAAACAAGTATCTCCAAAATAGCAATTTTACAGGAAATGACAAAAACATTTACTTCATTTTCTTTATTTCAATGTAAGTCAATGGAACCAGATTTCTTCCAAGCCATTTTGGAGCATTTTAATTTGTACACTCATAATAAATGATGTTAAATGATAAATTATGTTTGAAAAAATATATAAAATTGAACATTCTATATGAATATATACTTAAACAGTATAAATGAATAAAGAAAATAAAACAGAAATATTGAAGCCAATGAAGGTGATGAGATCCCTTCTCTGTCAGTGTTCCTCCATGGATCAATCATTTTGCTCTTTAGGCCTCTTAAGGAAATGTAAATGTAGGCTTATGCCCAGATTTTCTTACTGTGCTGCCACAAGAAATCTACTACTGGAGCCTCCTCCTGCCCAGGAGTCTAACCAAAGCCTGGAGCATTAGGAAAACTGGAAAGATGTCTGACTTGTGGACGAATGGACCAGACAGTTCTTGTGCATATATGTCTTTGAGGGGACCCATACTTAAATCACCCTGAGAGTCTCTACAGCTACAGCTACAAAGTTAAGATCTGACTTTCTGGATCTCCACCTGGCAATTTGACAGTGAATGATGTCTAGGTATCAGAGAGGGGGGAACACCCAACCATACGAAGAAGGCTGTCCAGACATGGAGTGTGAACTGGTTTACTCAGTATGAGGCTATATCCTTTGTCAACCCATAATGGTGAAAAAGTGTCACTGCAGTCTGGAACACAGTAGGAAGATTTGGAACTAGATCTCAGGCCTTGGAAAAGTGGTCCACAGTCGCTAAGAGGTAAATAGATGGTAAGGTTGACTCCTCAGTTCTCTAAAATTCCTCCAACCAATCAATTATCTGAATGGTCTTTCCTAGGTAATAAGGTAGTTCATAGGAAAGAGGCACTGTGAAGTCTGATTGCAGTCAGCAAATAAAATCCCCAGTAATGCGCATTGGCACAATATACTAGTGGCTGAAGATGCTCCCAGATATCATAATATCATAATACAGAGTGAAATGTCCAAAATGATTTTTTGGTATTGTTACCATCCTCCTATATATCCTTGACTCCAGTGATCACAGAGTCAGTCCTGGAACTTGCTTTCCTGGTCAGTTAGTTGAAACCTCCTTTTCACTCTTCAAGCCGCCCACCATAAAATAAAAAAAGACACAAACTTTCCTGTTTGCACCCAGGAAACAAGCACTCAAGAACACATTCAAGAAAGTTCTCCAGCTAGGCATGTTGATGATATAAATCTCCTGTTTTGGAGCCTTTTTGAGATCAGGAGCTACAAAGAAGTTGGCTAGAAGTTTCTGTAGATCTGTTGTTTACATTAGGCTAAGAAGACTGACTAGTTCCCAGTGATCTGAGAGTTCTACACAGCTCATATCACTGCAGCATATATTAGATAAATACATTGGACCTACACAATTAGAACCTTAAAGTCTATTCTGTATTCTTCTCTTCTTTTACTCTTAGTGAGAACTGCATTTTGTGGCAGCTGATTTTGAACCAACCGAAGCTGCTTGATTGAATATTTTTGAGGAGTTAATTTAGCAGACCATTACAGTAATCAATCCTGTTAGACATAAAGACATGAATAAGTCTCTCCAGGTTTGATTTTAGTCAGAAAACTACTTTAATGACTAAATAAAAACCAAGTCCATTAAGTCACCAATGTTACAGGCTAGATCTTTAGATTTTAGGGCTCTTAAATACAGATAGGCAGTTAGTCTGTGATCTGATTATTATTCCTGAATAAAATAATTTTTTAATGTGTTAGAAAAACAGCCAAAACGAGTGAAGTGCTTACTATCCGAGGTATGTCTGCTGCTATTGAGTGAAATACATTCTTTAAAAAGTTGGTTGGTAACATCAAGACTACAAGTAGATAATTATTGTTGAAAATTTTATCACTGATAGCACTAAAACTGGCACATTTTAACTATGATGTCTGTCATGATGATGAAAGGACAGGGGCTCAATGGTGGATATATAGTAGTAATGAATGATTTTATGGATTTCATTATGTCTCTCAGTTGACACTAATTCAGCAGCCATATATTTAAGTGAAATCCTTTATCCACCATAGTGAAGAATATTTTACTACTTTTCTTTTTACTACTTGTTATTGTTTTTATTAGCTAGATTTGCACATGTTTGTATAGTAACTTCCAAAATGCATATATATATATATATATATATATATATATATATATATATATATATATATATATATATATATGCGCAAGTGGTGCAAATAATAAAGAATTTCTATTTTATCTTTTTAGACATCCTATTAGGCATCAACTATACACTGAAACATTGCAAGAGCTTGTGTCTCTCAAAACACATACTGAGATTGTAAAGGAAGAAGGAAAAAGCAAAGGGAAATCTCCTCAATTAGTCCTTTAACGATGGGTCTGAGTAGGCCTCTGTGAAGACTGCTCTTATGAGGCTGCGGCGCCATGGCAAGCCACAAGGAAGACTGTAAAAGCGAGCAGGGGGAGGAAGGGGGAGCTTCAGAAGTCAAGTCTATCTGGCATTTAACATTTTACAGCTGTGTTTTAGTTACTATATGTTTGGAGGGCCCATTAGCAGGTGTGTCTTTACTGTCTGACCTAACAAAGGCCTTTATCTTTCAAGTCGTCAGCCTCTAGACTAGATCATTTCACAATGAAAACAGACTCGCCATGCACACTAGCAAATGAGTGCAACTACACACATACATACACACATGCACTCACCACTCTTACACATACATCCCTAAATGCACCCCCCAACACACACACACACACACACACACACACACACACAAAGTGCTTTTCCTGTACTTCAGGATTACACAGTTCAGAGAGTTGAAACAAATATAATGACTTTAATAATTAATTCGAACTCTTGAGTCTACTGGTACATTCTATTGAATGTACTGTGCCATAATTTACTTGCTTTTGTAGCTCAAGTCATACCACCACTAAGCATGAATGATAACACTTTTACAGTAGAGCTGTTGACAGAACTTAATAAGTAGGTACAATATATTTATATAGCACACTACATTTAAAAATCAAAGTGCTCTACAATTAATGAAGTTTTTCTGAACTTCAGGGCACTACAGAGCATAAAATGTAAATATGTCTTAATTTCCAATAGACGTTATCAAGCAAAGCCTAAACTAATGTTGACAAATGAGAAATCTTTAAACCTTCCCTTCATGTTTATAGTTTATGGCATATTATATTTCAAATGTGACATATGTTTAAAAGAATGCTAAAATATTATCGCTGTCTTATAGCAAAAACATAAACGACACATTTAAGACTGATGCAGATAATGTTCCTGCTGTGTGTCTCAGTTGATGATGGCTAGAAGATCATGTGATCGACATCATTCACTCAAATTACAGTGCTCAGTGGCAGTTGACTTCCTTTGCAAGTATTCACACGTAAAAAGGGAAGAGAACATCTAGCTCACTTGCATTCCTTGGCTCGCTTTTAAGAGGTTCTACACAAATACACTGCTGCAATTGCTCTGGTATTCAGAGCCATAAAAGCTACTTTATGAGTCTGTCAAAAGAAGTCTTTTACTTCTGTCTTCAGAACAGGAAAATAATCTAATAACACTCAAATATAATACAGTGGCCTGGCTATATCCGAGCTGTGTTTACACAGGTACTTGACAGATGTAAACAAGACGGATCCATGTTGTGTAACTTTGAACCTATTGACGTTTTAAGAATTTATTTTATTTTTTTAAGTGTGCATATGAGCCAGTGTAATGCTAATCAATGACCATTTTTAACCGTAAAAATTCAGAACGTCTCATTTGTTGCTGACAGACACGTCTGGCAGAAACGTAATAGCAAAACATACCAAGTCCGAAAGATAACCAAGGTCAATATTTCTGAGATACCTAATTAGCATAATATTAAAAGGAGCGAAACAGTGGGAATTGGTAATGTGTTGAGAGACTTCACCTGATAGGGAACATATCCTTTCAAACTAGCTTCAAGATTTATGCAGGCAAAGAATAGATGGATCAGGACAGGCCCAGATTTCATTAGCTTTGAGAGACAATAATGGTTTTCGTTCCTCTTTCATTCGAGCCCACTCTTTCTGTCATTTCTCCCGGCCCCGGTGAGTCTGAGTGGAGCCTGATTGAAAGGAACCATCATATGCACATCACTGTTGCCCCACATCATTCAGAGAACAAACCGTTTTAGATCCTTAACTACAGCAGCAGCACTGATTGCTCAGGCACCGGCAATTTCCTAACCAACCACCACCTGAACAATGATGTGTTCAGCCCTCTTCTCCCCAGCCTTTCAGAGGAGGAATCATTTCACAGTTTGGAACGAGATCTCCATAGCAACTCCTCTTTGAGGGGTTTAGAATCACCATCCAGTAATTCTATGATCATCAGGCACAGCCATTCCCAACCGTTCTTTTCACAGCAGCCACAGAGGGGAAGGTGGGGGGGGACGATGATGTGGGTGAGGGGGAGGAAGTGCTGAAATTCTACAGTCTATTTCAGGCAATTCATCTAGCCAGTCTCCATTAGAATTCAAAATATTTCGACCTTCAATCAAGGAGCGTTATGTGGAGCTGCTGCGATCTCCAGTCAAGACGAGCAAACGTTTTAGTCTAATCACCCAGGACAAGTGGAGGCAGACAGAGGCTCCTCAATCGGAGACAAATCAAAATGCTCATTTTAAACGCTGACAATGTCTCAACACACACCACAAACACACAGCCCTAGATTTAGACCCCCTCCTCTCTTTGTGTCTGTCTGCCAATGGATCTCAAAATACAGTAGATTTGCTCAGTGACTATAATCGCATTTCTCATTATGACTGCAGAGAGTATAAATGCATCATTGTGTACTGCAAATTGCACACATTTTGCGGTGGTTGTATATCTAACCCACTGCCCGAGGCCTCGGTTTGCCCCCCAGCCAACACAGCCCTGTTTGAAACCAAAAGCAATATCCACATACAAAATAGAGCACATATGATAACAGTAGCCTTTATGGTTTCCTTTGCTCATATTAATGGAATATCTCTATTTTCACTGTATAGTATTTCTCAAAATGCATATGTCTGATAAATTGCTTGACGTCATTTTGCAACGCATGACTCTCCCTACAGCCACTGCTGCCTTGAAGTGCTGAACAGTGTTTCAGAGTGAAGCCAAGTGACAATTCACTTAGGTAGTCAAGATGATGAGCACTCAATGAGACTAAAGTGAAAGCTGGGATTACAGCTTGACAACACTTTACATCACACAGCAGCAGACTGCACTTGTTAACCTTCATTTTAAACCACGGATGGAAGGGAGGAAGAAAAAAAAACACACTACTGACAGAAAAACAGAGTCTTCACACAACAAATGGGCAACCCCAGCATTGTTGATGTAAGCTATGCAAAAATTCTATGGTGACAGATTGTTATCATGCCAGGGGTACAAAAATGTATCATTATATTACTATAACCACAACAGAGGGAAAAATCCCTGAGCACACTATATGAAATATGAAATTGAGCGAGCCTCTGACAGCTTAGAGGTACCAGCCACTGTAATTCAAGACTTTGTGGTCAAGCCTCCAACCAATCCCAGCAAGGCATCTCCATATAGCAGTTGTTTTTATTTCCACCACCCCTGCTATGGGTAAACACAGGAGGATTTCCCTGATTGTCCAACATTATTTCTGCAACTTTATCAGGGATAAGGCACTGTAAAATAATGACCTTTCTCCGTCAGGCTCAGCTATTCCACAGAGACGGTTCCACATGCTTCTTGCTCTGAATAGTCGCACACAGGTGCTGGTGTCACTAGCGATTAGTGAAAAGGAGGGTTGGAGGAGCCAAGCATAACAGCAGCGGTTCAATTGATCAGCCACATCCAGGCCATGCGAAAATGTGCTGCGCTGTGGTGTTTTGGCTGCTGCAGATATTGAGCAAGAATAACAGGTCAGGATGAAAAGAAGCCGTAAATGTGTACCAGACTGTGGCAGCTGGGAATAGAGGAGAGGGTTTCTTCACTGAGAGAGCTGGGGGACAGGGCAGGGAATGGGGCAGAACTACATTCCTCACCACTGCAGGAAAAGTGCAGAGGAAATAGTGTCTGTGAATAGAGGCACCTCTAGAAATGTCTATGAATAGAATAGAATAGAATAGAATAGAATAGAATAGAATAGAATAGAAAATTACGTATAGGGAGAGATAAGCCTTGCTTGTTTTACACACACATATTCATTAGTCGTAAACTAGTGCATGGGGCAATATAAAAATCTATGAAGGAAACTTTCTCCTTCTGCAAGCTCTTAGAACATGAATCATGCTGGGGCATCAGTTTTCAACATCCCCCCTAATAGCTTTTGGAAGCATGCACTGAAAGTGAGACCAGTGTTTACACAGATTTTTCGAAGTCACTTAATGATAAATAAATAAAATAAATAAAAATCTGCACACAGAACTGAACGAAGCTGAGCAACTGGAACTCCTACTTCAAACAGCTGACTGCTGTCTGGCTTTAATCACACGGCTGAACCGTTGGCCATATGTGTGGATGCAGCCATAGAACTACCAGATGATGAAGTAATGACACTGTTGAGGGTAAGGCTATGCAAAGTTTTTTTTTTCTGCTAACGAAGTAACACATTAGGGTTTTAATTATTGTTATCATATTACAGTTACTGATTTCTAAAGAATTGTGTTACTCATACATCTCAAACAGAACAATATAAATTATGCACAAGGCATTTAAATCCTAAAATTAAAAAAATATATAGAGATTATTCTGCCCTTACACCATTCTTGTATGTAACAACAATCTGTCAAAGTATCTAGTCACACAAATGTGAAACTGTTAGTTAGATATCCTTATGATGAAGCCACACCTCACTTAAACAGGCCAGACTGGATTGTCATTCAGAAACAGCTATTTAAGATTTGAGGACTTTATTTTGAGGCGGTGTTTTTGGGCTGTTTTCCACTAGTTAGCTTTCAGGTTTTAGCCACATTATAAATGTATATATATATATAAATGGGGGTGAAATGTGTAAGATTTTTTTACGCCCTGCACTCTCCCAGTGCTCTGACAAACACTCTCAGAGTGATACAGCCTGAACCCCATCCTTCACACTGGGAATATACGCAGAGCTCAAAATCAATAGGGAAGAGTTTTCTGGTTCATGTGACATTGGTTTCACATACCAGTAAATACAAATCCCCTCTCACCTTCTTGTTAGGCGCTCTGGCATGAATTCAAGCGCTAACAAACACACCATTCACACGAGTGGGGCTGAGTTATAAGTCATCTCCCAGTTCTTTGTAACACGCTCCACACATTTTGGCAAACATCTGAAGCAAGAAAAAGCGTGTTCCCACTACCATGTAATCAGACAATATAAAAGAAGTGCCCTGGATGCTGAAACATGTACCATCTGACACCGGATAAAACATTTCTATAATTACAAAACAAAGGCTGAAATTGTTAATGGTTAAGTGGTGGAGCAACCACTTATTCTCAAAGGAAATATGCTTTAGGAAAACAATGGTAGGTCAAAACAGAGAGCTGTAAATTCATAAAAGAAAAGTATCTGTTTTATGCTCTGGTTTTCCACCACTATACACAAGCCGTGTTTACGACAGACGGAATGAACGGAGCTGGTTTTAGTTAAATATACCCTGGGCTTACAGTACGATGATGAAGAACATGGACCAACAATAATTATTTTCTTCTTGGTTCCACGCAGCACAAATCAAATGGGAAAAATTAAGAACATCCTTGAAGTGATTTCTTTCCCCAGTTTGGACAGTGATCCCACATGCCTGTGTCTTCCAGTTCCAGTGCCTGTGTATTAGTCTGGCAAAAACAATTCCTTCCTGACTCGGGTCTATATTATAAACAGTCCCAGAATAACAGCCGTCACCTGCAGCCAGTGGAAAACATGAGGAAAATGACCTTCCAATCACATAAGCAACATTTGGAAATCACAGCCACAGGTTGAGAACATGCTCCAAAAGCCTCATCAAAGTGTGAGGAGCCTTCAGGAGACCCAGACGCCGTCTGTCACACGGGGGGCCGCTCGGTAACTACTGGAAAATGGCCTTGGACCTGCACTGACACCCTCATTACTGTGTCCAGCAGTAATCCGGAGCAGAGAGGCCCAGAGAACAATAAGAGTAAATGCTCGGTATTGTAACCCTGTCCGCTCTGCCTCTCTGTCTAAACATCGCACAGCCACTAATCAGAGCTCTTCTCATATAATGGGAAAGTCAATAGCCGCATACAATCAGTAAACAAATTCTGCTATTTTTAAAAAGGGCCTCTGTCTCCATTTTAGAGCTGGCAATTTAAATTATTCTACCGTGTAACACCTTAATTGTGTAAGACAAAGACGATGTCGAGAGCACAAAGGAGCTGGGAGTGGAGTGAGAGCTACACGTAATTTCTGCGCTGCCATGCAGAGATGACATGTGATAAGCATTCTGCTTTGCCGAGGGCTGTTTTGCCGATGCCAAATGACAGTTTGTAGTTAGCCGCCATAATAAGCCTGAGACAAATTGTTTGTCTTTAAGTTGTTGCAAATGTCAGTCTCTTAATGAAGATAAAGAAATGCAGTTAGGAGCATATCAAGCACAAACCATGTAAAATTGTGTTCTTAGATCACTTTATCGGCAGCTAAACAATGGTTTTCATTCTCAGCATTCGAACTGAAACGGTTACCTCTCAAAGATATTGATCTTTTCGAGTCACTTTGTTCATCATCTCCTTCATCCGAGAACAGAACACGCCAGTGAGTGTTTGAAAACATTCTTATGTTTTATTTGAGATGTTAATGCAATAGAGAATCCCATATAAGACAACAAAATATGTCTATAAAAACTATAAAGTTATTTATTAATAAACTAGAATCCGAATTTGAGGCCAACAAACATCAGGCTATTAGTGAAAAGATTGAGAGCTGCGTTTCCCAGCAGTATGTGAGCAGTTCTAATGAGTCATGCTAAAGAAAGGGAAACTATAAAACTGAGAGTGGCTCATGGTACAGTCAGGTGTAGGTGTGAGTGTAGAACAGGTACGGTCTCATCCCAACCAGACCAGACAGATGTTCATCAGCATGACTCAACATTAAGCACAAAACTGTAGCGTGACTGAGAGCCTTTACATACCCCACACACCCTTTAACATGGACTCAGACATATAGATTACACATACTGTACGCAACCTTCCGGCAAGATGAGAACATAATCATAAAACACGCAGAGGCTAACGGGTGTATTATGTCACTTCATGATGTAGAGTGGAGAGTAAACCCACACCTTACAACATCCCACAACTCTAAAGGAGTGTCAAACGGATGATGTACATGTGCACAACTTTAATTATTTATTACGTTTGGTGCATATTCAGAACATTATACATTTGTTTTATCATTCATTTTCTATAATTTGCAGTGAGGTTAGGTCTAAAGTATGGTACAGTACAAAAGTCTGAGACCACCCTTCTACTCTTTATTTGCCAACAACATTGGCATTTAGTATTCATTCATTTAAGCTATTAATTTATGGGAAAACAGAAAACTTGTATTTGACTGAGAATTATACAGAAGCCTAATTTTCATATTTAGTGTGTCCAACCTTTGCCTTCATTACAGCTTTCTTTCCAGGAGACTTGAAATCGTCAAGGATGTCTTTCCTTACCTCTAAGGTCCAGGCTTGTATTGTAAGTTGGTTGTATTTTCTGCTTCTCACATTTCAAGTCACCCCAGGTGTTTTTAATGATGTTGAGGCCTGGACTCTGGGGGTGGTCAATTTATTGTTCTGAGAACAGCAGCAGCTTCTTCGATAGATTAATCACATTTCACATTTTTGTCTGATCTCTTTTCTTAGTGAGGGCTTTTTGACAGCTACACATCTTTTCAGAACCATAGCATTGAGTTGTCCTCTCCCAGTGGAATGATAGACAGAAACACCTGTGAGTTTAATTTTTTTCCTATCTCCTGTCAGGTCTTGCACAGCATCTTTTACTTTGATTGTTTTTATTACATTTCTGTGGGTTTTTTTCTCTTTCTGATCTCAATTCTACTTTAGTAATATATTCTAAAAGATTAACAGCTTGTACGTAGAGTCTGTTTTGAAGAGTGGTCTCTGAATTTAGCATGATGCTGTAAGGTTATACACAACACATTCTGCTGTTTCCCACACTCCTGATTGTAGAACAGCTTGCAAAACCGAATAAGCATACTAAACTCAGAGCGAATCTGAGTTGTGACTAACATATCTTCAGCTGTTCAGGCAGACAGACAGATTGACAGGAAGACAGACGGGACCCATACCTTGCAGGACTGTGTGTTGTATGGGGGAAATTGCAGCGCTGGCGGGGAGGGAACGTTGCTTTCATCAGGGTCAGTGGTGCAGAAGGGGAAGCGTTCAGATGCAGCTCACTGTTCAGGCAGAGAAAAGGCTGACTTCCTGAAAATAAAGACACAGCACACAAGCTGACATAACCTGCGACTGTCTTCCAACGCACCACTGACTCCGATATTTGGTGCAGAAACCTTGCAGACATTACAGAACATTTTCACGCTACGTTCTTTCTCCTCAAAGACAATCCACAATTAGGCGTTTTACCCTGATCCTCTAACATAAATACAAAAACACATTTGCCTTGGAACACTAAGTCCAATAACAGGGTCAGACAATCCTATAATAGATCAATTGCGGTCGGGATGCAGAAGCAAATTGCTATTGTGGCAGATTTAGAAAGACGGAGTGGATCTTAGAGAACGCAACCCCATGGTGAGCTCAGTGAGAGATGTCTGCAGCTCTGTGAAAGGAGCTGAAGAGTCCTTCACTCTGTAAGGCAGGAATATGAGTGCAGTAATGGGACGGCGGTTGAGAGCAGCCCAGGGCGTTCCATCTCTACCTCACCTGCTGCTTGGGATTTAAATGATTGGCTGGTTGAAACTCAAAAACCAACAGGGATAAAATTGCTGCGGATTGATGAGATGGTGGTTGAGTTGAGTTTTTTAACTATTGAGGGTTTATTGTGTCTCTCACTCAAAAAAAATATATTTCAAGGGCACTTTGAAAGTGTCCTTTGAGATACTGGGGGAAACACTTTAGAAATAGGATACAAATAGGATGATTAAACACTTGTTATACCTTTTTGAACTGTTTTGAGAGCGAGAGGGACTAAACTGTTGCTGATTTTGGCTGAAGAATGCAAGCTAATAAACTCTTCTTGTAAACATAAATCAGGGCATTGGTTATGTGCGCGTGATTTGGTGGGGAAGAAAGCCCCCTTGGCTTGCTGCGCATTCAAAAACAAGACCATAAGGTGTCCATTATGCAAGGCAAGTGTTTAGTGGAAGATACAGTAGCCAAAGACAATTTCAGTAAATATAGGTCTTGCATTGTAGTTCATGAAACTAAATCAAGTTGATTTTCTTAGTAATTCTAGGTTCCTTCCCTTTGCCACCCATTCACCAACGCAGTAGTACAACCAACTCCAGCTTCAGCGCGAGCAGCTCAGCCAAAACCCTATTGGGAAGCTCCATTTCTAACAGATAAAGCAGAGATTATCTGGACTGTAGCAAGTGGACTGTCACCAGTGTCCACAACTCCCACCCATCACTCTCAGGCAAAAATTACAGACAAGGGCAGCATCGTGTAGCGCGAGAGCTGTTGCAGCACAGTAAACCAAAGGCCCCATTTTTTTTTTTTACACCAGGCACCTGTTGGCTGGTGTTGCCTGTGTGTTTATCTGACCCTGCTTCCAGGAACCTAATTGATTATAAGTCCTATATAAATTGTATTATCTGTACAATGACATGCGTATAAAGAGAGCACTGGAAAGCTTCACAAATCTAATATCCAGTAATACCGCCAGCCCTAATCCTCGCGATATTTAACGAGCTCCATCACTTTTCTTTTTAATAGAAAAGAAAAATCCTGGGCTAAGTTTCCCAAAAGCATGTCTACACAGAGATGACGGGAGAGTGAGCATCCCACTGAACACTCTCTCTCTACCAGTTCTCTCTCCAGTTTTGGATTAATTTTGCACGAGCTTACTGCATCTACAGTCGTCAGAAACGGCGAGCTTCTATTACAGCCTCATGCAAATGATAAATTACTGTGCATGTATTAATTAGCATATAGCTTCGCTCTCGTTTCATTGTGAACCGTGTACCTTCAACACGGGAGAAAATAACAGGCATTATTCTTTGGACACTTTAACAACACACTAAAAAAAATGACCCACATGCTGAGACATTCACTGAGAAACAGGTAAGCACTGAGAATTTAGAGCACTGAATTAAGTAATATATGCAGACTTAAGAATATGCAGCACAAACTGTCCGAAAAGTATGAAGCTCGTGGAAGCGGGATGACGTAGAAGGCTGTACAGACTTCACAGCACACAGCTCTCAGACATGAGAACAAACGAGAGATACATATCTCGTAAATTGTTAATAATGTTATGCTGGTAAACAGGCCCAATCTGATGATTCGTAGCAGAACATTCAGCCAAGCTTTTATTACTATTTAATATGTGTTTGCAAACTCAAGTTTCGCGATTTAGTGACGCCTCAATACTGAAATAAATAAAATAGTCTAAAAATATATAAATACATTTTTTTCGGGATGTATCGGATCCCCACACGACTGCTTTATATTCGCCTGCATCCGAGTCACGTTCATTTTAAACCTCGTTAAATAAGAAGCTGTGAATTGCACGTTGCACTGGGTTTGTAGAAACTGCAAATTAGCTCGAATGTTTTCCCCCTTCTCTCGTCAGCACGCTGGCAAAGAGAATGATGTGACAGTTTATTAGTCTGTTGTTTATGAACACTAAACATTTCCCACATCTCCCCACTTCTGATCTCCTGCGCATGGATGACGAAACGCACCCTCATCCCAATCAAGCGTTTCGAGTCGTGGTGAGCCCACACGCACGCACACACGCACACACACACACACACACACACACACACACACACACGCACACACATATGTACACAAAATACACAAATATACGGGCTCTTTTTCTCTTGACATTGACTTAAAAGGAACACCCGTTTGATCCTTTCATTGATTTACTATTTGCTAATTATATAATTCCATGAACAGTGCGCTCATTAAACACCTTTAATGCGGTCAAAGGAGGACTTTAAGAAGCGTTGTGTTTTTTATAAAGCTTTTATAAGCTTTATAAAACAAATATGATATTGTCTTTTTTGAGAAAGAAGAAGAAAGCTGGCTTGTTTGAGGTGCTCGGCCAGAGGACCTGTGGTTTAGACAGATTAGTTAATTATCCACAAATGCGCTTTTCCTCTTAAGGGTGGGGGCAAATTAATCCCAGGCCGCAAACAAAAAAAGGGCCCCGATGTAAACCCGCACCCTGTGCCTTCACCCGCGCAGGAAGGGCAGCTGAATTAGGGCAGATTTGAAGCGAGCTCGGGACCTTTTGTAAGAGGCCACTTTAACGAATAGGTGCGGATTAATCATTTATCTTTAGCTGCTTAAAGGCGTGATGGATGTGGACCGTCACTCAGACTCACCACAATAGATGCAGAGCGGGTTTTTTTGTTCTTGGCAAATAAATCATTCGCATTGTTTAAGGTACATTGATCAGTCTAATGACTTGTAATAGGTTTCTAATTGCCACAGACAACTGCTCGCCAGGTAGGCCAGCCAGATTTCGAGATATATTTACTTTTTTTATGTGGAAGACGTGAAATAGTTATATTTCTGAAAAGATTTTGAAATGTTATACAGCATTTCAATCCAGTCATATATATATAAATATATATATATATATATATATATATATATATATATATATATATATATATATATATATATATATATATATATATATATATATAATTTTACTTGATTTAAAAATATTACCCAAATGTTATTAATTCTACAACGATTTTTGAATTTTGTTTTGATATTCGTTTTTAATCAGTGATCCTTTTCGGTATGTGCTCTAAGATGCCCTAGAAATACATGTATCCTCGCCTCAGATCCACAACTATCGTCTCAGATTTAAAACAAAACACAAGCAAACAAACAAGGCAGTGTTCAGAATCTGCAAAGTCTAAATCTAATAGCTGAAGTACAAAAAATCCCCCAAATTCGGAGCACATTCGTTCAAGAAATCTGTATTCATAAGATTTGACACCACAATTAATTAAGAGGACGCGAACAAGTGTAACATGGAGAGGCAGAGAGAGGGAGAGAGAGAGAGAGAGTTGCACACTGCTCTCAGTCAGCTCACTCAAATGTGTTTATGCCTAACGGATATTTAATAGTGTTAATTGTTTCCCTGTCAATTTACAGTGATTGCAGAAATGAAGCGATTTTGCAGGCTCCACCATGCGGATTTGAATAAATTGTTTTAGATTCCCCTCTCCATAGGAGGGATTTAAAGCGCAGCGCTTTGGAGCAAATTGCGCCCGGGCTGCCTGGCACCGCTCAGCCTCTATAATGGAGCATTATTTGGCAATTTTGAATACTGTAATGCACAGCTTTCGGCGAGGCCATTTTCAAGAAAATTGCTTTAACTTTTAAAGGGATGATGATTCACTCCGAAGCAGGCCATTGTTAAATTATGCCATTACCCTTAAATGTTTTAACAAGCAGAAGAACACACCGGTATAATGCATTGATCTTCATATTTAAAAAAATATCTGTATTTAAAAAATACCAACAATAAACCTTTATAAAAGGGAAAAAATAGAAAAGAAAGACACAAATTATGAAGGATGGATATTAATTAATTTGTGGTGATGTTTTAAACAATAAGAAAAACGCGTGAGATCAGTGACATTAGTTATAAATATATATATATCGTTTTTTGTGAGGTCTCTTGATAACATCACTTCCTTCCTTCTAAATGATCTTAACATTTCCGACGTCTAACGAGAGACAGACTGTGAGTGGGAAATTGTTCACGTCGTGTTGGTCCTGCGCGCTGCTTTTCTGAAGGCATTTAAAAGGAGCGCTACTGGGAGCGCACGCGCGCACCAGTCAACACACACACACACACACACACACACCTCCAACACTCTCTCCAACACACACACACACACACACGCCTCTAACACCTGTTGTGAGATCAGTGATTCCCCCAGATTTTACTGACTTCGTCAAATGTTAAGGGTTCGAGCGGTTTGCGGCTCTTTGCGAACCCAAAGATAAACTCTTCTCTTATTTTACCCAGCAGAACAAAAAGGTGTGTCAGAGGCTGGTAACAAAATAAAAGGCTACTCAAAATGAGCATCAGAAACCAGAAATAAAAATCAAGACTCTCTCACTAGAGCACACTCACTGAAACAGTGCATCGCAGTTTTAGTGTGAAAGCGTTTAACGAGCAAGTTAACGCCGGCAGCCTGACGCAGGCGAATGTCAGGAACGACATCAAACATTTCAAGACATGCACAAGACAAATAAGCGAGTCGCCTTACCATGGTGGACGCCGGGCTTATTAAAAACCCAATATGAGCTCTAGTGCATGTGTGAAGATACTGCGCCTTGACATCCACATGCACATAAACATATAAATATAAAGCTCTTAAAAAGAGCAGATCGCTCGGTGTCTGACAGTGGGATCGCTAGCCCAGTTTATTGATTGACACGCTACTTTAGTATTTCTGTCAGGGACGCGCCTCCTATTGGCTGAGCTCGAACTGGGCGCGCAGGATCCGCGGCTCCGATTGGCTGAGAGTCGTAGCCGGCTGTACTTGAAAGAAGGCGCTGGGTACAACTGTGTAGAGAGAGGAGCTGAGCCTGGGGACAAACGGAGAGCAGCGCAGCGCCCTGTCCCACTCAAACTGGAGCACAACAGCACCAGGGTCCCGCAGCATCCAGCGCACTAAAGGCCCTGGCTATGGCTACGTCTATACTTGGGGTGAGTGGACACGGCTATGTTTTTTTTCTTCTTCCTAAAGATTTTTTCCTTCCCTCGAGTCTTCGTTCGCTACTTCAACATGCCTGAAACTTCATCGTTCCGTCGTGTTAACTTGACAAGCCTGTGCTCGGGCTCGCTGCGAATGTTAGAAGAAGCAGGAGCACACTGTCGTGATCGAACATTGCTGTTGTTTGATAACATTGTGGTAAAAATTGTAGGAATGTTGGCGATTTAAAGCGGAATCGAATTTAGTTAGGAATAAATATTTTAAGGTTATTATTATTAATATTAGTAGTAGTAGTATAACCCATAGTTCTACAAGTGTCCGCGTGAAGCGCGATACTTTGTCACATAAACTTTTTTCCTTGCGAAGAAATTCATTCCGCGCTTAATCGCTTGCGCGTTTCTTTCCGATCGGTGTTGTTTGGTGGTTAAAAACAAACTTTCAAACTTTTGTTTTGTTGTTCAGGAAGAGCCTCGCTTTGGGACTACCCCTTTAGCCATGCTGGCTGCGACCTGCAACAAAATCGGCAACACCAGTCCTCTCACCACGCTGCCCGACTCCAGTGCTTTCTCCAAAGGCGGATTTCACCCGTGGAAAAGATCGTCGTCCAGCTGCAACCTGGGCTCTAGCCTGCCAGGCTTCAGCGTGGCCACGAGCCGGAGCAGCTCGGGACTACCGGCCACGACGGGGGCGAGCAGCAGCGCCTTCTGCCTGGCCTCCACGTCCCCGACCTCGTCAGCCTTCTCCAGCGAGTACAGCAGCTTGTTCTCCAACACGGCGGCGGGTGTGAGCTCGCAGGACTCGGGGCAGTCGGCATTCATCTCCAAAGTGCACACGTCTGCGGAGACGCTGTACCCGCGCGTGGGCGTGGCGCACCCCTACGAGTCGTGGTACAAGTCCGGCTTCCACTCCACCATCTCGGGCGATGTGGCGAACAGCGCGAGCTCGTGGTGGGACGTCCACACGAGCCCCGGCTCGTGGCTGGACGTGCAGAACCCGGCCGGCTCGCTCCAGACGTCGCTGCACTCGGGAACGCCGCAGGCCATCCACTCCCAGCTGAGCGGCTACAACCCCGACTTCCCCGCGCTCACGCACTCCGCCTTCAGCTCCACGGGCATCAGCCCGAGCGCGTCGCACCTGCTGTCCACCGGTCAGCACCTGCTGGCGCAAGACGGCTTCAAGACCGTCATCCCCGCCTACACGGACACGTCTGCGGCCGCCAACGCCATGATCTCTGGCGCGGGCTCGAGCATCGCCAGCTCCTCGCGTTCCTCCCGGAGATACTCGGGCCGGGCCACGTGCGACTGCCCTAACTGCCAGGAGGCCGAGCGGCTGGGCCCGGCGGGCGCGAGCCTGCGCAGAAAAGGACTGCACAGCTGCCACATCCCGGGCTGCGGCAAGGTCTACGGCAAAACGTCGCACCTCAAGGCGCACCTGCGCTGGCACACCGGCGAGAGACCCTTCGTGTGCAACTGGCTCTTCTGCGGCAAGCGCTTCACGCGCTCCGACGAGCTGCAGCGGCACCTGCGCACGCACACGGGCGAGAAGCGCTTCGCGTGCCCCGTGTGCAACAAGCGCTTCATGCGCAGCGACCACCTCAGCAAGCACATTAAGACACACACGGCTGGAGGTGGGGGCAAAAAGGGCAGCGACAGCGACACCGACACCAGCAACCTGGAGACGCCCAGGTCCGAGTCGCCGGAACTGATCTTAGAGGCGGTGAACCCGCGGGTCACGGTCAAAGAGCAGCAGTCCCCGCACCACGAGTCCTGACTGACAGTCATAACACAGCTGACCAAACGCGCGACTGCTAGGCTATGACAAAAAGACACGGGAGAAAGAAACGGGTCAGGAGTTTCACGAACTGTTCTGGCGACGGTTTAGGCCTTTTTCTTTCTTTCTTCCTTTCTTTCTTTCCTTCTTTCTTGCTTCCTTTCTTCCTTTCTTTTATTTTGGAGTTTCATGAACTGTTCTGGAGACAGTTTGTTTAGGTTTTTTTTTTGGAAAAATAGGGAAAACCAACGTTTTCTAAGTCTCAGCTCTTGAACTGGGATCTAAATATTTAAACCTAAGCGTGGTTATTTCTATGCTGTATCGACACGTTGCAGGACGATCGATCGATTAAAATGTATGCGAAGGGGGGGAGGGGTCTGAATATCTTTGCTTTGGATCGGCGCGCAACACAGTGACCCCGACCTAACAGGGCTGGAAAACTGCGAGCTGAGCTAAACTGTGTAGATACACCCACAAACACCATCGTTATTTTTCTCCCCTCCCCTGTAAATGTCCCCTCTGACTGTTTTGTGGTGGATCCTGAAATTCAGGGAGTTTTCTTTACTTTCGACGCACTTTGTGGATGTCAGTATGTATGTAACACAGCTATTTAAAATTCAGTTACTCCTTTCTTTACCTTGCTAAAAATATATAAATGTTTAATTGTATAAAGTCTCGCGTATAAGGCTTTCATTTTGTAATTAAAGGGATTTAAAATCGAAAAGTTTTTTGTTGTTGTTGTTTGGAAGACGTGTTGAAAAAATCATTTTTATTTGTTGGAAATTATTTTGTTTTGAGGATTTTTTCCCCTGGAATGTCTCGCTCAGGTCTTCAAAATATGTTGGCTTTTCAGAAATGATTTGTTGTTACATACTGAGAAAAAAAAAGGGAAATACTGTGTGTACGTTTGTAAATAGTATAAATCAATTGTGCAGCTCTGCGCAAATCGCCGCGCACTGTCCCAGCGGGATAAACCAATAGTTAATACGCCGGAACAGGCATTTTATGGCCAAATGAAAATCCTGTTAAATAGTATTAATTATGACTTGGAGCACATCGCAGCCCCATGTGTCTTGTATTGGCGATTAGGGATTCGTGTCTTATCAAATATCTAATTAATCTCCGAGACATCATTTGTTCAGGCGCTCTTTATCAGAGCGTTTTCCGAGGGGGGTTCGGTGACAAAAGGCCCCTGAATATTTATTTTAATCGCTCAAATTAACTGCTTACATTTGCATGTCAAACGGGAAACGTCCATCTAAGAGAGGACCGAGGCGTAAAGCAGCTTTTAGCCTTTCTAAGCGCTGCACTTGATTTGGTGTTATGGGAACTGTTTTTTTGCCCCCTTTTTTTTTTTTTTTGGGGTGGGGGGTGGGGGGGTGTGCACGGGCACTTTTGAAAAGAAAAAAAATTGCAAAGCCATATGCTAATGGAGAATTTCGAATGCTCTTGTTGCGGCGCAGTGAAATGGTCTCTGGCTGGTATTTGAATATCACTGGCCGTGGAGCTGAAAGGGTCCAGGGATGCGCTCGGACTCCTTTGTGTTTGTCCAGCGCAGCGTCCGAGCAGTGAGGAAGGGGGGAAAACGTGGCATAATTAGGCTGCAGCGCCGAGCCCGGCCTGGGAACCTCGTTACCAGAAAAGCTCCTTCTGGAGAGCGCGCTAAATTGACCAGAAGGCAATAGACGAAAATTATTTTCATTTCCTTTTGTGCGCCGGTGGCCCGTCGTACCGGCGACGCCGAGCGCAAACTGCACAAACAGACATCGGCCCATTATCGTTTAATGACACGGTGAAATTTGGCCAAGATTTTTATTTTCGCATCGGCTGAAACGAATAAATAAGAGAAAAGAAAAATAATAAGAATTTAGTGCGTTTATAAACCGAGCTACAGTGTTTAATAAATATCAGCAGCTTTTTTGTCCTCTCTTGTAACCCGGTTTTAACAAACAGCGGGCGCCTGCTGCAGTTTGATTTGCTGGCTTTTAAAAGTTAATGTAGGAGAGCCTACTGAGAGTTTATGGCGAATCCACTCCAAACTGAGCGGCGTTCATCAGCGCGGCGCTGCCAGGATTTACACACAGGGGGGTTTAAGGCTGGTAGGGCTTTTAGGGTCACTCAGCTCTTTCTGTCGCGCTGCTCGTGCTGCGAGCCGCTTTGTGCGCGAGCTCCAATAAAAAGAGATCAAAGAGACGTGCCGCCCGCGCGACCTGCAGCTAAAGCCGCTCGAGCTCGAGACTCCGCGCAGGACGGAGCCGCTTCTGCATCAACAGCAGCTCCAGGCAGGCCTGCAGCGGACAGCCCCGTGTTACTCCGCCGATGGGCCTTTAAATTAAAGCGTCCTACCAAAGTTACATGTTTAATTACGGAGGCATAAATAGCATTTATATAAATGTTGGAGTAGAAAACAAAGTGCATTTTTAACCTTATTGATTTAGTAAAATATAAAATAACATCACTTTATAGTCAAATAATAATAATAATAATAATATGCTCATGCTCAATAAAATAATAAGCTCATGTTAAATAGCAGAGCCGTGCGTGTGTATTAGCTCTGCCAACGCATCTTTACAGGAGTTCAGTTCTGGGGCTTTCACTGATTGGTTCGTTTAGATCACCTTCAGTGACAAATGTTGACATTTCACACAGACTGCGTTAAGGTTTTAAATAGCCAAGGACAGGTGACCTGTGAGTTACTCCTCAAGACATTTAGGCCGCTGGTTCAAGCTCGCGAGTTAGGAAATCACATCAGGTTCATGGTCCTTGAATGACAACAATTACTTCAGATTTCATACGCCAGCGCCGTCTCTGCTCAGTTTAATGCTCGATTAATGTTCGACCTGGCAAAGCCATTTGAGTTTAAGTGCTAAATCAAGTATCTCAAATTTGAAAGATTACAGAAAGAGACTAAAGGAATACGGGATGGAACAACTTCAGACGGACAGCGCGCTGCACCAAGACCGCGACCCGAGAAGCGTGAACTACCCGCCCGTCACTGATGCGGTTTCAGGACAGGACAGGTAGCGCCGGCCCCGCGACTGCTCTCTGTCACACACAACACTGAGAGAACGGAAAGAGCCCGTAGGACCTCGGAGAACCTCGCACAAGAGCAGACACTGAATTTCAGCTTGAAATGTGGACTTTGTCATGTGAACACAAGATTTCTGCCACATACAAATTGTAAACAATTGGAAAGATGCGTTATTAATGACCCAATTACCCAATCTGAACACACCAGCAGTTACTGCCTTACTGTTAAACCTGGACCCTTCCTGCTATTCACCATCAAATAATCAATTTTTATGACTGTTTAATGGAGTTTCTAGTCACAACAACTAAATAAAATATGTCTGTTGCTTTCCACGTTATATGCAATTCTTACGGTTTCATAAGAAAGCATGATTCTAATGTGAATATCTGCGTTTGTAACTTATTAATACACAAGTCGTTAGTCATTAGAATCTTATTTGGTGGGAAAAACACCGTAAAAAAAATCTAAATAGTCATTTACCTGACACTTTTTCAAAAAACAGCACAAAAAGCCAAACAGGTCTAGAAAAAAACCCGCGGAGGAATAAACATGAAGGAGTTGTAAGAATTTCCCTTTGCTGCAATTTAAACCAACAGCAGGTGAGTTTCTGGATCTGGCAAACAGTGCGCCTTGTAACTGAGCAGCTAACGCGCACACAAACCAGCCAAGGAGCATGTAAGCAATCTTATAAACTTTACAAAAATAGTGGTGTTTCACATCAGAATTTTAATTTTGCTCCATCGCTTTTTCTAAAGTAGTCTGCCGCCCTCTGCTGGCTGACTAGCCTGAGAGGGACAGAAGAGAAGCTGCATTATTATGGATCCATAACTTATACAACAGCCAAATAATAATAAAAAAAAAGCCTAACAAAACATCATCTCATGGATGAGAGAAGTTTAAAAGTGGGGAGAAACATTACAGTGGGGTCACAGTAACCCTGTCCATACAGCTTACAATAAAAACACATGGTAAAATACACATGGACTGGCAGAATGAGAGTCGTTTCAATGTTTTCTCTCTCTGCTGCTCTCTCGTCTCCTTCCGTCATCTCTGCTTCGACTCCTGCGCCGTTCTTTCCCAGCCTTCCCTCTTTCCCGACTTCTACTTCTCCTTTTCCCTTCTCCACCTCTACTTCGTTCTAAGCTGCGGCTCCTCTCCGTCCTCCTCCCTGCACTGCCTCGAATTTTATCCGGGCTTCTATGCCTTCCCTCTTCTTTTCTACCTCTATCCCTACTCACGCTCTTCTGTTTGAAACTCCTTTCCTTTTCTCTTTCTCTTTCATTATCTCTGTCCCTACACTGGTCTTTCCTATCCCTCCCTCTCTCCCTGCTCAGACTCCTGTTTCTCTCATCCTCTCTGCTCATTGCTTTTGCATCCCTGAGTCGCTCCCTACCCTTCCCTCTTTCGTCTCCTTTACTCCGAGGACTTCTACTCCTCTCTCTGTCGTTATTCCTACGTTCTCTCTCTGTGATGTCGTTTCTACGTGGTGACCTCTGACCCTTTTCTGCTCTCCTGTCCTGTTCGTCTGACTGTGCGTGCGTATGTTTATTATCTTTGTGCTTGGTACCCAGACTACGAGAGCGCTTCCTATTGCATGACTCTCTGAATTTTTCTCTGCCCCTTTCCTCGCTCTCGCCATCTGAGCTGCTGTCGCTGGATGAGTCCTTTTTCCTCTCCTTTTTCTTCTTCTTCTTCTCCTTCTTTGTTTTGTGTTTTTCATGCTCTGAATCAGAGTCACAGCTGCTGGAACTGTCTGAGGTGCTGCTCGAGGAACTGTCAGTCGTCTTTTTCTTCCGCTTATGTTTATTTTTCTTCTTCTCCTTCTTGCTCTTCTTCTTCTTGCCCTTTTTCTTCTCTAGGCGGTCAAGTTTTCTTTACAAGAGCAAAAGAATAGACTACATTGAAACACTAAATACTTTAAAATGGTGAATGTAAACCAACTCTTTGGCTCCTCCATATAACATGCATTAATATTTTTGTAACAGGGAAACAGTTCAATCTCTGTTTTTAGTAAACTGTTATAAAAAAGATGCCAAAGAAAAAAAAGCAGAAATAAATCTGAACATTAATAACAACTCCACGCTCCTTGTATCATTTAATATAACTTAATCAACAAGAGCGCTGCCATAATTTATTTTCTATAAGGAACACTCATTTTCACTTATACACACCTGAGAAGCTTCTGTTTCTGCTTTGTGGTTAAAGATTTAAGAAACTCAACTTCAGGATCCTCTTCCTCTTCACTGGCCACAAACTCCTGTAGTACATTAGATCAACAGACCATGATGTACAGATTACATACAAACACATGCAAGAAATCTGCATAACTGTGATCAAACAAAACACACATAATATGCTCCAGACGTACACAAGCTTTCAGCAAGCAGAAACTAAAGTAAGCAGCATAAGCTATGTAGAGCTGTAAAATAAGCAGTGTGTCTGCTTCTCTGCTCACCTATAATTTCAGCAGTTAGTCTCATCAACCCTGCCCTCTTGACTAAACTTGCACTGACTGGAATCACTGTGCGCTGCCGGTCTGATAATTGGCCGTTTTGCTGCAATCACACTCTCTCTCTCTACCTCGCTCAGGACCGGGCATGGATATCATTGGTCTTATTTGAGCCTGAGGGGGTGAGGGTGATGGAGGAGGCGAGGGTAGGTGGGGGGGGACCTGGAGATTACCTGTGCTGGATCACAAACAGTGGCGTCCCTCCCAAGGACACATTTCTTCAGCGCAAACCCACTGTTCCGCATCTCTGCCATTAACTCGGAGGGGTGCATCGACGGGCCTGTTAGCACAAAACACAGCCTCACAGTCCCATTGATGTGTGTCTGCATCCCCCTCAGAGGGGAGCACAGCACCGGCTTTGTTAACAGAAAGGGACACCAAATCAACTCACTCGTCCCCTGACTGGGCAAATCATACCGTATTATTCTGCCAAAGCAGCAGTTAGAGCAAATCAGAATACACAATAATTGCATTTTTCTCGAAGCGCAGGAGGGGGGCTAGTCTCAGAACTGTAGCGCCGGACCCAGGAGAAGTAAACACATTACTGTACTGCTACACACTTTGATTACAGCCCTCAGCACACACAACTACTGCTTCCTGCACTAAGTGCGGTTCAGGAGATCTTGGAGCACCGAAACTGAGACTGCCCAAACTAAATCTATCTGATCTAAGGGTACAACGTTACTCGTGGCTCTTGGCCCAATCTTTTAAAGTGCACTTCGGAACTGGAAAAATTTTGGTATGGAACACTTACATTTCATTATGCAAATATCGTCATGTTAAAGATTAGGGATAAGCGTACTAGAAAAAGTTTGAACACAACAAAAAGGAGCATGCAATACACAGAATAGCTTTGTCTTTCAAATGAGACTATCAGACAAGAAGTGAATCGCTTATACATGCATTAACAGTTGCTAAGATGGCAACACTGCCACCTCTAGGGCCAGAGAGAGACAGCACAAATGGCATTCACAAGGACGACCAAGATAACTCAAGCATGTCTAAATGCACGAGCATAATTTCATTTAAAAATAATTCGCTAACAAATACATACAGAAAAATGATAGACAGACTGAATTCCAAACAATAACATCTATTTCATTGCATCCAGATATGTAAAATAGTATGTGATAGTAAATAAACTTCATCAAGGTGACAGATATTAGACAGGCATACCTGCTTCATCATTTGCCATAGAGCTGGCATTGATTCCTGACAGGCCAAAGAGAGGACATTCTCTGTCTGTGTTCACATGACCCCACTTGTGGCACTTGATACATCGCACATTTCGCACCTGAAAAACAGAAATTCAGAGACTCATTTACAGTGTGAAGATAAAGAATAAAAACATTAATAAAACCTTGCAACACTTATACTTAATTCAACATTAAAAACACAGAAGTGAAGACACCAAAAAAAGAAAAGAAAAAACACATTACCTGGATCCCAAAAGGCTGATCTCTGATGTTCATGTCATCTTTTGCATATCTGAAGAGAAGGAGATGTTAGTAAAAAAAAAAAAACAAAAAAAAAAAAAAACCACACAGACACAAGAAAAAAGCCCTCATTCGTTTCAGCTTAAACAATGAATAGCAGTACGTACTTTTCACGAGGAGCAACCTTCTGCCACTCAAACTTATATTCAGCTTCTCCTTCCTGTTAAGACCAAAATTACACAGATGTTAAAAACGACCAGGGTTTAAATATACACTGAAAACTAAAATGCCTGAAAAAGAAAAAAAAATACCTCTTTGGTCTCTTCTTCTCAACGCAAGTCAGTAAGTGGGGAAAAAAGAGAAAGACAAGAATTAGGACAAAGCTTTGCGGTTTTACACCTTAAATTAAACTCAGAATATAATTACCTTTAGATGCACCAGGAGGAGCTTCATACATGAAATTAAGGCCATTCTTCACTCTATCGTCACCCATCAGCAGCCTAAACCATACAATAAGCAAAAGGGTGTCCAATAAAGATGATAAGTGACACTGCTGCCATCTTATGGCAACATCAGGTTTAGGCAACAACAAGGAGGAAAGGGTGACTATAATAGATACAATAGACTACAATAGATATTTTGAAAGAAAAGTTTAGATATTTTTAAATTGATAAAAATATTACAAAAGCAAACGTTGTTTGCACATATTGTGCTGTATAAAGTGACTCTCCACTCTTGACCAGGAGAAACATTTGGTGAGATGTTTAGAGCAGAACAGAGTTGTAGTTGCAGTCTACTAAATAGGTTCTTGTTTATCCTTCTGCAATTTAATAAAATATCATACAAAATGTCATAAAGAAGAGTTATACTGGTATATTTAGACAAATTGCCTCTGTCATAATCTCTTATTGGACCTACTCAAGTTTACAACAAATTGAGAAATCTGCTGGGAAAATCCTGACAGGCATCTAAGTGTGTTATTAATTCTGTCAATAGTTTGCCTACATTATCTAGAATTGATTTTAATATGTTGGTCAATCCTAAATTCCTAAATATTCCTTAAAAAGCTGAGTAACAAGAGTCAGATTTAATCTATTTGAGTCCCAAGCACCAGACAGATCTTTCTGTATTATTTGTTTTGCTTCCCTCAGTCATAATGCAACTTTATTTTTTTGGTATGTTTTTGTACATTTACAAATGACTTATATATATATATATATATATTTTAATTATAAGTAACAAAGACTTACTTATATGTGTTTTAGTGTACAGCTGTATAGGTGTTCTCACCTGTTGTTGTAGGTATCCTGCTCTTTCAGGTAAGCCTGCATCAGGTCCTCCTGCTTCTTCTTCTCGAAGGTTAATTTCTGTTCTGCTATCCATACCTACGCAGCAGATGATAAATAGATGTAGTTTACTGTAGCTGTGTTTACTTAACTCGTTTGACACAACTTAAAATACGTGAATAAATCAGACAAACGACTATTTTTTTTCATACGGAACTAATTATGCAAGCTATCTAAGTAACCCGAGTAATGTAATTATATAAATTTCCAGACAGCTGATAAGTTTCCAATGTACATTAACTAAATGAGCTACACTCGGTATTAAAGATCTAGCGACGGTAAACGTAACATATACTTCCAGCGACCATAAGCATCAGCAACCCAGGTGAAACAGTAGAGGTGAAACAGTAGAAGTGAAACAGGTTAGTTATCATGTGTCTTTAAATCACCAGATCGTACATTTAAAGAGTAAAACAGCGAGCTGGCTTGCTAGCTAGCTAACATGCTAAGTCAATGAGCCCGTTTTTGAGTGTAAACCTGAAGGAAGACATCGCCTGAAGTTAGCTTATTATTCGAGTTCCCCGTTCCACCTTAAAAGGTGCAGCAGTTACATTTAAGGTGGACCGGGGAACTCGAACAAAAAGCTAGCTTCAGAAGGCGAGCAGTTGAGCATTTCCAGCAAACTGATAGCGAGTCTGAGTTGTACGGTAACCCGTGTTTACCATCAATTATCGCATCTCAGTTTCCACCAAACATTAGTTACCTTCTTTATGTTGGATTTTGACGCTGGATGAAAATCCTTCTTGCACATAAAATTGGCGAAAGACTTCCCCATGACTTAATAACTCTTAATGAAACGCCACTGAGAGCAGCGGTGGCGAATCACCAAAACTGTTTACTTTGGGACTAAATGTGCTTCCGGTGTGTTGGACTGTTAACTCTGACCTTAACGATAAACACTTCCGCTGATTTGTAACACACACGGACTTCCTGGAATGCATGTTACGACACGAATGTAGTAAATCCACTTTATTTACCAATCGATTATTTTTCTGTACTATGACAAAATATCTGTATCCGTGCAGAGAAAGTAAGTATGCAGTTTAATTTCACTTACTGAGAAACGAAAGACAGTCTGACAGCTCGGTTATAAACAGAAACACAGTCGCAGTATTTGAATGAGTGGTTCATTTCTGAACTGTAGAGACTGCAGAGTGAGTTTACTCGGTAAATAGCTGATGTCTGTTGACGTTATAATTTTTATCTGACCTTTTAAAATTCGTGGAATATTCAAATATTAAGCATCTACTTTATATATTAATATATACTTAATTACTATTTTACTCCACTTATGCCAGCCGATGGATAATGTGGTGCTCAGAATAAAACCGTAGCAATAGGAATCGAAAACGAGCGTCTTCTTCATGTTGAACCCCTGCACAGGTGATGTTGACTTGTTTTTTATTACACAGGATGAAGCCGTTCTCCTGTGACACGTTTGTGGCTTTGCCTCCGTCTACCGAGGGCCAACGCATCATCTTCGGGAAGAACTCGGACAGACCCTGCGATGAAGTCCAGGAGGTGGTCTACTTCCCCGCCAAGGACTACAGTCCAGGAGAAAAAGTTGAGGTATAAAGATCTAATAGAAGACTGATAAAGAGCACTCTTTATCAGTGTAGATATAGAGCTAAAGATAGAAATGTGTGACAGATTCTGTTGTTCCTGAACAAATTGTGAGATGTGCAGATGAAGGCAAATGTCAATTAAAGGGAAACTCCACCCGTTTTCAAAATTCTGCACAATTAAATGGTTAACACGCAACTACATTGTCAGACTTATTATAACTTACTCTGTACTATTTTAATAGTAAATAAATAGTCTATATTTGCATTGTAGATGTTAAGACTCCTGGTTCAAGTCTGCAAATTTCTTACATCTTAACCACTGAATTATACATATATTAAAAATCTTTAAAGTAAACATATTTTTCTCCTGTCTCTCATCTTGAACAGTGCACATACATTGAGGTAGAGCAGGCAGCACATACTTATGCTGTAGTGTTGAGTAGACCAGCTTGGCTCTGGGGAGCCGAAATGGGAGCTAATGAACACCAGGTCTGCATTGGAAATGAGGCTGTGTGGGGGAGAGAAAGTGCTGACCATGAGGAGGCTCTTCTGGGAATGGACCTAGTCAGGTGATTGCACTGGCCCAGTCTGAGATACCACAGGTGATATACACTATATGTCCAAATGAACCAGATGCCTAGTTCTGATGAATGAATTCAGCTAGTTTAAGGTTTTACCCATTGCTGACACAGGCATTCAGTGGTCTGTAACCTGAGGTTATTAAGCCCGATCCCAGTTATCAGCTAAAAGTAAAAAATCCCCCCCCAGCATTGGATTGTGAGGCAGTGTTACTGTAATCTCTGTTGTGATGACACTTTTTGAATTAGTTAGGAGTGGAGACAAACTCCTTATCTATATCCTTGGTTTCAGAAGAAACGCTGAACAAGCAGGTGTCTACAAACTTTTGGACATGTTTTGTATAAAGGACGTAAACATGTTCATCTTGTCTTTTGGATAATGGCAAATCGCTCTAAAAACTACATTCTTTTCCAATATCAAACATATTGCGATGTTAACACTGTCATATGTCTGGTTGGTTTTGTTTTTAGACTGGGTCTGGAGAGAGCAGAGAGTGCAGAGAAGGCTTTAGATGTGATTGTGGAGATGCTGGATAAATATGGGCAGGGAGGCAATTGCATGGAGGATGAGTGCACATTTACCTACCATAACAGCTTCCTTATATGTGACCGCACTGAAGCCTGGGTGCTGGAAACCTCTGGAAAATACTGGGCAGCAGAGAGAGTTGAGGGTAAGCCAAAATTAATGGTTATCTAAAATTTAGGACTAATTAGCTGGACATAGATTAGAACTAGCCTTGGATTATATTGCAGTGCCAATAGTAAATCACCACTGGAAATACTTTTAAGACTAACTGGATCTAGTAAACTGCCCCTTGGCTTTCCAGTCTGAGTTCTGGTGTACACACGTACGGCACAATTAAGTGTTTCTGGCACATCCGATTCGATTCCTAAAATACATAATAATTGAATGATGTGTTCAATCATCATGTCACACCAAAGTGTGCCCTACAATACAAAAAATTAACTGTTTATATCATTTTCTGTTTTCTTCCTACTAAGATGGATATAGGAATATTTCCAACCAGTATTCCATCACCACCAAGATTGATAAGGAACACCCAAAGATGCGGGAATATGCACGCGAGCAGGGCTGGTGGGATGGCAAAGCGGAGTTCAGTTTTGCTGAGGTTTACTCCTTCCTGACCAAAGGCCGCATAGAGGCCTCTGGGAGCCGTTACTGTGAGGGCCGCAGGCTGTTGGAAAAAAACAAAGGTGACCACAGAAAGAGAAATGAGAAATATTTACCATTATTTATATTTATCTGAATCTAAATTCATATAAACAAGTGCCCATTATTACTTCTGGTTTTCTCTAAGAACTTGAAATCTTTCCAGGACTTATACTGTCGAAAGTAATAATACTGTATTAGTAATGTTAGTGATGCTAATATGAGAATCACCTACACAAGCACAGTCGAGTCAAGTTTAGTGCAGCATCTTATGGTTGCCATATTTACAGGCCATATCACAGCTGAAACCATGATGGACATACTAAGAGATAAAGAGAGTGGCATTAACATGGAGGGCATGTTCA
This sequence comes from Megaleporinus macrocephalus, assembly GCA_021613375.1. Lineage (NCBI taxonomy): Eukaryota > Metazoa > Chordata > Actinopteri > Characiformes > Anostomidae > Megaleporinus > Megaleporinus macrocephalus. Next base: position 21,649,271 of record CM038709.1, on the reverse strand, counting down.
TGACAACAGGAAGTATGGTGTCCGTGATACCTAAAGATCAGTCACTGCCTGGGGTCCACTTCTTCACTGCAACACCTGACCCTGAACGGTAGGTCTGGACTGTTGGTGCCTGATGTCACATGTTATATACAGCAGTAAAATAATTACATTTTTAAAGTCTTTTTTTATTTTAGAATTAAGTCGTTCCAGTACAACAAAGTAAATGCACCAAAACTATGTAAGAAATGAGATTTTATCTAGATTTCCAGTTTCACCAGTATAACATGTGTAGTACTCTCTTATTATATTAACCACTGATAACTTTCATCATGCTTTACTGAAGTAACTGATCCATTTATAATGGGTTTTCTTTCTTTAGATCCGTTTTCAAGCCATTTATCTTTGTGGCGGACATAAAGCAGTTGAAGCACACATGTTCTCCGTGTTTTGGGGAGGATGACCCAGTAAAGAAGAAACCTCGCTTTCAGAGTAAACCTAACCGTAAACACCCTCTGTTCCTAAAGCACGAGGTGGTGGCTGCCATAATAGACAGCACAAGGGTAAGTTGTCTCAAGTGAATGATTGATCGAGTAGTGATTAGTGATTTGGTATGCAGCAGTGGAGGAGTGCAGGGCACAAAGTAGCACAGGGTAAAATGTAACCTGGGTATCTTTGCTGTTCAAAGAAAAACTGAAAAACTGAAAATTTACCAGAGAGGGCAACAACCTACAGTCAGGACCAAATGTTTTGAGAATGGCACAAAGTTTGGTTTTCACAAAATTGGCTGCCTCAGTTTTGTAGAACTTTTTGTCAGATGTTTATTTGGTATAATGAAGTACAATTACAAGCATTTCATTCGTGTGTTAACCTTTTATTGACAAATACATCCAGTTTAAGCAAAGACTTAATATTTTAAGCAATGTTGACCCTTCTTGACTTGGCAAGTCACCCTGGCATGCAGGATATTAGCTTCCAGGCTGAATCTTGAACGATGGCAACCCATTCTTGTCTAATCAGTGCTTGGAGTAGATCACAGTTTCTGCGTTTTTTGTTTTGATACCATTCCTTATTCATGGCAATGTTCTTGGCAAAAATTGAGCGAACCCACTCCCCTGGATGAGAAGCAGCCCCGCACGTGAATGGTCTCAGGATGCTTTACTGTCAGCATGACACAGGACTCATGGTAGCGCTCACCTTTTCTTTTCCAGACAATCTTTTTTCTAAATGTCCCAAACAGTCCAAAGGGGCCGTCCTCTGAGAAAATGACTTTATACCCGTCCTCTGCAGTGCAATCCCTATACTTCCTGTAGAATGTCAGTCTGTCCTTGATGTTTTTCTTAAAGAGAAGTGGCTTTTTTGCTGCCTTTTTTGACACCAAGTCATCCTCCAAAAGCCTTCGTCTTATTGGGCGTTCAAATGCACTTACACCCACCCTTTGCCATTCCTGAGCAAGCTCTGCACTGGTGGTGAACCAATCTCATAACTACATCCTCTGTAGGAGACAGTTCTGGCACTTTCTTGACTTTCTTGGGCGCCCTGAAACCTTCTTCACTGCAATTGAACCACTTTCCTTGAAGTTCTTGATGATTGAATGAATGGTTGATTGGGGTGATGTCTTACAAGCAGCAATGCCCTTGCCTGTGAAACTCTTTTGATACAATGCAATGATGACTGCACGTGTTTTCCTGTGACCACCAGAAGAAAACTTTAAAGCACCACTACTCTTTTAAAGCAACCAGTCTGCTCTTCCAATCAGCATGACAGAGTTATATCAGCTGTCTTGTCCCCACTAACCTTTTCCCCTGAGCTAACGAGATCATCACTGAAATGATGTTTGCAGGCCATTGTGTAGGGCTGGAATGCAGTAATGTTTGTGATAAGGTCATTTTTCATGGCAGGGTGTGATTCATCTGATCTTTACAATCTAGAGTTAATACAAACTGCCGCCATAGAAACTGACACAGCAAACTTCGTAAAAAAGCTAAATTCTCAAAACGTTTGGCCATGACTGTACTTAAGCTTCAATGTGCAGTCGCTGGAACCAGAATTATTTTGGAGCATTTCTATTGGTCCATTCATCATGAAATTTCCATCCAATGCAAATGGCAGCTACTGTGTTCAAATGATGCAGAAATATAAAAATCGACCAGAATGGAGAAGCATTGTTTTTCTTTGGACAGCGATGACATTTAATGTAGCTTAACAGGTTCAAGTAGAACATGTTCAGTCATGTTCTCATTGCAACATCATTTCACCCTGAAGAGCAAACTTATTTCAACATAGGTATTTTTCACACCTATTTTACTCACCTTCTCAGTGACACTGATACAGCACCATTTTAACAGATGTAAACAACACATCCTTAGCAAGTCAGGCTAAATTACAGATTCCACATGGTAGTGTTTGCCAAAGAACCTCCTAAATTAAATAAATAGAGAAGGCCATTTCTACACATATACATTCAAACATTTTGAAGTGTTTATGCACAGATTTGTCAAACATGTATGATGTCCTTGAACATGCACTACACAGGTCATGTACATAAAGTACATTTTAGTTATATTGTGCTGATCTACTATTTGCTTTTCTGCTTTTTATTTTGATCAAATTTGATAGCTTTATGTCTCTTATATTTATTTTTGATGCATATATTGTAGTTGGAAGGCTTGTCTGGTTTAAACAACTGACTGTGACCTGTTTACAATTAAAGCAGTTGTATGGTTGAGATGCTACATCCACACTCACTCTGCTTTCAGCTGAACTGTTCATAAAGGGATAAAGAAACAAGGTATATCTGCATATTCTCATTTTTCACCATGGCAAAACACTAAACATCTACATTTTTGATCAGGAGAAAGGCCAGAGGATCGTCCAGAAAATGAGAGAGCTGGAAAAGCAGAAATTTGCAGAAATGGAGCAGTACCTGACTGCAGGTGTGGAAGATTCAACACTGCTGGTCCATCTGTTCTCAAACATTGTTGAAGAAGAGCTCAGCGCTTACGCCAATGCCTGAACCTGACTACGAGGAATTTGTGATCCAAAGTGATCATAAAAAAAGCATGCCTGCTTAAAAGTGGCAGCCAAAATTTGCACATTATTGATGTATATGTTAATTATTCCTTTAAGTACATACAGATACAGTAGCACACTAAGCCAGGTAAAAATAAGAGAACCTGCAAAATCAGGAATCACACAAACTTAGTAAGCAGCTCCCTGTACCTAATAATTAAATAAAATATACATAAACGCACAAAAATAACTTGAAGTAATAGTTTATTTCCTGAAGAAAACAATGTGTTATGGCAAATGTAAAAAAATGTCATGAACTGTATTACTCTGATAAATAAAATAAAGTAACACAAAATAATCTCTTTGCATATAAACAGGTTTTATACAGCAAGTTGGAGTTACACAGTGTTAGTGTCAGACTACCTGGTCATGTGACATGAGACTAAGGCTGGGATTTAAGCTCAAATGTTTGGGTTCTTCCTTCAGCTTTGGCTTTGAGAAGGTAAAACAATATTGAATGCAATTTAAAATTATTACTTGAAAGCAGCAGGCATGTAGTTCTGCATAACAAAGCAGAGAACATCTAAACATATATTGCATAGAAAGTTCTGGTTTCAGAAGCACTTCATGTTTAATCTAATCTTTCATACAAATCTCCAAAAGAGCGTGTGTTTCTCAGATATATTCACACACTCATATATATATATATATATATATATATATATATATACAATTTTGGCTGTACAAACCATTGATGCAGTTAAAGAAAACTGTATCAATGCTGCAAACAATTTCCAGAGAAATCTGTATAAAAAACATATTAAGCTGTTAAACTGACAATATGACAGCTCACATGCATTAACATACAAATGGAAGACAAAATTATTTTTAGTGCAATATTAATATTGTTAGTACAGTCGTATGCAACAGTTTTAACACCCCTGGTCAAAATAAATGTTTTATTGATTTTCTATGCGAAAATTAATTCTAATAACTAAAAAAAAAATCCTCTACACTAAACACACTTTTCTGCAAATTGTATAGCACAATTTCTGTTTATTTGCAGAGTTGAACAAATGGTTAGAAAAAATCTAACCTTTTGCGTAGGCCTTGGGCAAAATGTTAAATTCAGAATGCAAATATGTAACATCCCAACACCGCCCCACCCCCTGCCAAATGTTCAATTCAGCAAACAGTAACTGTGCCTTAAAATGTGAAGTGTGTTTTTTTTGTAAAGGATATGTACTTATTTTCACTTCAATAGAAATTTGGCCAAGGATGCACAAACATTAGCATACAACCATAATATGACAAAATTGTAACCAACTGAAACTAAAGAAGACATAGAAAGACTTCACACAGGCTATTTTTAAGATTACCTAGATTGATCAAGTGCTGTACATTCGGCTGTGACTATTCTGAATACAGAGCATCCAGGACTGGAAGAAGTACCTGTTGCTACTTCTACTTGCATTACTGTAACATGGCTAGTATTTTAGTGACCATTCTCCTGACCTATATTAAGCTCTTACAGCTTAAATATACTATATTTGCATGTAAAACAAAAGAGTGGTGCTACACATGTTGCAATGTGACATGCAAAGCACCCTTCAGTCCTATAAGCAGCACAGTGTTAAATCTCACCATCCCTTTTTCCATCCAGTACCCAAGAGGTTAGGAACCTTTACTTCCAAAGGGTCAGTGTAAGCCTAGTGTAAACTACTGTCAGGCCATAATAACACTCTAGAGGTTAAATTAGGTGCACAGCGTAGCACTTTAAGGCTGAAACAGAACCAATACTAGCCTTTTTCAAGCACAATGTTAAAGCTAAACCCAGCTTTAGTTATTAGCCATATTTTCTGTGAAACGATAGTGCAGGGCGTCATCCTGGAAACCATAATCATTTGTGATATGGTGGATGACTCCACCCTCCAGCAGTCGTGAGCCATACAATAGTGCCTCCCCCTGGTCACTAGCCAGTCCAACAGTCTGGAGCCACTGCACCATTTCATTACCCAGAAACGTCTCTGCTATACTTTGTTTCCCACACCTGCACAGAAGAGCAAAGATCAACAGCTACAACCAGAAGGAGCACAGACATATAGGGAAGAGGTGAGAAGAAAAAGAGGAAGAAACACAACCTAGACGGCTTATTTCAATGGAGAACTGACACTGTATTTTTCCCCCAGAGGTATCTAATTGCGCAAGTGTGGTAAGAGGGCAGGGCACAACAGAAAGTAGGGCATTCATACCTCTTCTTGTGGACGATCTCTTGAACACACTGTTCTTTATGGTACTTAAGGAACTGACTGCAGGTCAGTCTGATCTCATCAGACACATCTGTCTGTCTTGCTGCCCCCTGACCATAAGCCTGCCTCAAATTGGCTAATCTACAAATAAATAAATACATAAATAAGTAAATCAATAAATAAATACACACACACATTTAATTATTAAAAACAAAACAAAGAAGCTGCAAAACGAATGAACTTGCCTCTTTTTAAAAGGTAAAATGATTAAATGTTTGTCAAGGCCAAAGATTCCAAAAGATATGAAACCCTGTGGGGAGACGGAGAGAGAGGAACAGATACAGAATTAACTCAATGCACAACTAAACTGGATGCAAGACTGAGAAAACGTATCCGTCCTTACCTGTCCAAAGTTGACAATGGCACAGAAGAACTGCAGCTCCAAGTACAGCCTGCCTGGAACTGTGCTAAAGAGCCACCAGAAACAGCTGAACAAATTCTGGAACATGTACACCATGTGGGTGAAGAAACCATAAGTGAGTAGCATGTTCTAGAGATCTTCACTCAGTGAGATAGTAAAGGCAGGTCAGTAAGGAGAGTAGCAATACCAAAAAAGAAAATTTAATAATACAAGTATCATCCAACTACAGACTTATAAAAACTGCACAGTTTTGTGAAAAGTGTAGCTTTCTTTAGGTACAAGCTGTGGTTCTATGACTGTAGTGCTACTCTGCCACTGACACAGTAATTTCTTTGCTTTAAAAAAAACAAAAAAAACCCTCAAGTTTGAACTTACCGCGAGGAGACTGACTGAGAGTAACAGGCAAAGCAACACATGTCTGGCTATCTGTCTGTCTGCACTTTGCCGCTTCTGTTCTTCTTCCACCAGCAAACAATCTGAAGCGTCACAGCAGCTTCCACACTGATCTACAAACATATTAACAAAATTATATTTTTCTATTTTAAATGTTCCCATTTATTGCCATAAGTAAATGTAACGCTCCCATTAAAAGGGATTTATACCATCTGGTTTATCGGTAAAGATGTAAAAAAAAAAAAAAAAAAAGTCATTCTGGTTTGATATGAAATGCTCCCTTCCAGAGTCAGAACTGATCACAGTAATTGTGATACAGATGACTGAAGATCCTTTACAGAAGGTGATAATATGAAATGGTTACGAATGTTTTATTGTTTTATGCTTATGAGACCAGGCGAAAGTCTTAAAATGCATTTACAGTGAATGGGCATATATTTTGCTTTGTAAGACGGTACAATCCCCAGAAAAAAACCTTTGACCAATAGAAACATTATTATATATTATAAATATATATTATTAATAATATATCTTTTAAAATAAAATAACATTTAAAATTAAACAGTAAATAAAATACCTGCCTTTATTGCATTGCATTACTGGAACTCTGATTCCCATCACCACCCACTGGAAAGTATTCCAAATTAGTTACTTTCTCTACAATGATCAATGGCAGTGTACATTATAACAACTGAACTATGCAGATTTTTTAAAAATCTGTGTAATTTTCTTTTATGCAGAAAAGATTATATATATATTTAATGCTTAGGATAGTAAAATATCAGTCAACCTGAAAAAATATGTTTTCTTTTGGGGACTATTTTGCCTTCATGTAGGCCTCCACCATGAGTAGATTAAAATACATTTTAAACCAAACCTATTGTTAACTATGTTTGAGCATCAGGCAATGTATTCATAACAATTTCATGTAATAACTTTTTGTGAGGGACTTTTACAGGCTTTAACCTAAAGAGACATTTCTGCCATCACAACCACTGTAACAATTTGATTAAGCAAGTTTCTCTAAAATTCAGCATCAAACCACTCTGAATGATTCTGTTCATATGTTGATCATGTAAAGCAGAAATTGTTAAAAAAATAAAATGGTGGAGCTGATGCAACCATTACATCCAAATTGACACCATAATTACACCATGCAAAATGTGTCCAAAACACTGCTCCAGTTACAATGCGTAACATTCACTGTGCTTACTCATCTGCTGAGTAACAGCTGTTGCGGTAGAGCCTAATTTCAGATTGCATGCAAGCGTCTTTTGGGAAAGGATTTTTACACCTGTGGGATTAGTTAAAAGCTGAAGCACAGTGTGAAAACAAACAGCACAGGAAGACAGACCTACCCTCTACTCTTAGACTCCTGTTTTTTGAGTCAGCTTATAGGATTTCTTAAAGCACATCAGACGAGCAGATGAAAGATTTTAAAAAGCATAAAGTCTGTACAAATGGCTGGAATTTACATGGTATGAGCTGGGCCTTCTAATGGTAAGGAGCAGAAATGCAAAGAAATGTGAAATAAGAATCCAGTACAGTGTTTTGGTGTTTTGGGTAAGAAAGTAAATGACGATATATGGTGGTGCTTGAAAGTGTGTGAACCCTTTATCATCTTGGGAATTTCTACATAAATGTGAACCAAAATATGATCCGATGTTCATGATTACACACATTTTCCATTTATTCACTGAACTAAGTAATCCAACATTTCAGTTCCTGTAATGATTATCCACCCTTCACCTTGACTTGGATGAATCTTGTTTGTCCCTCCTTAAAGAGCTGCTTCAAATCTAATGTTGGTGGGCTTTCTTGTCTAAATGCCACACCTTTAGGTTCTGCCACATTTCTTTTGGATTAAGGCCAGGACTTGACAAAGTCAACATTTCCTCTTCTTCAATTATTCCAATTATTTATGAGAACAAACGGTCAGACAGGCAGAAAACGGTCATACTGCCACCACCATGTCGGGACAGAATTCTTACACTAGAACGCAGTGTTCAATTTGACATCTTTCATGGAGTCATTTTTGTTTTGTGACCACTCCACTCCTTTAACTGAATTTCCTTTATTTGTCCAGTCTTGACAGTGGATCAGTGAAGTCCAAATTCATCAGGAATAGTTTTGGAATGGCTTCCAGCCAAATAAGTACATTGGCAGGTATGGCACACTCGCACCAGATTGATCCTCCAGACCCTAATTATACCTTATACCTAACTCAGGATTTAAGAGGTTCATATACTTTGTAATGTTTGGTCCCTTTGTTCAACAAATTAATGAAAAAAGTATATAATGTGTTATTTGTGTTATTGGTTTCTGTTCATCTACTGTTCTGAAGATCTTCTCATATTTTGAGTCACATTTAGATAGAAATGCACAAAATGATAAAAGCATTAACAACCTTTTAAGCAGCACTGCAGTTCATATTACTGACAGTGACACAAGACACAGTAGCACCAGTTTGTGAATGAATAGGAGAAACAAGGAAAATATGAGAGACTGAAAAACTGTTGAACCAACAGGTGGATGGACTTTGATATGAGAGAGATATTATGCAGGAACATTACATAATGTAAAATCAGTAGAAGATAAAAGGTGTCATAATGACAGGTGAACACTAATACAGTACCTTGGTTTACAGATGCAGTGTCCTTTACTCTGTCGTTGATAACCCTATTAGTCATTGACTGAACAACAGCCCTATTGCACTCGCAACCCTGACAGCCTGGGGGTGGAGGGGAAAAAAAAGAGTGCTTAAAAGAGATGATTAAGATTATTAATAAAAAAAAAACATTTAAGTAAGGCTACCAATTTAAGAGATTTGGATTTAAATCAGAGACACATTAGTGATACAATAATGCTATACCTGCCCTGATGCCATCCTCTATGGAAGGCTGCTCAGCAGTACACCGGGGCTGTACACTGGTGTCTGCTCTCATGTCCTCTGCAGTGCCATTTAGTGCTTCCTGCTCAAGGGTCTGATAATCCCGGTTGCCTCTACTGAGCAACATGAGAGATACACCTGCCACAATTATACCTACACACAGCACCACTGATGTGCAGATTATCTACATAATGACAGAAGAAGAAGAAAGAGGAACAGAAATTAAGTTACATTCAGTAGCTTGTGGGATCTGTACAAAGTAACAAATTGAGCTTTGTCTGCACATTTCTCTGGTTTCAGCACATGGTGGTGCGTGCATGCTAATCAGTAAGTGAAAGTTCTAAAAACACTCAGACGCTGAATCGGTGACCCACATCGTCATAGATACAATGACCTTTTAGCTTACTTTTGGGTCTGACATGCACAAAAGAGGCTTATGTGAAAACAAGTTAAGGAAAGTCGGCATTTATAAAGCCTACTGGTCTACCTGTGACCCATTTTCTTCAGGTTTAAATATATTTTTTAGTTATTCTTTACCTGTGATGTGCCAAAAAAGAAGGCAGAGTCGATGGTGTCCTGCATTTTCTCTCCCACCATAAGGAGGATGCTTATTGCTACCACTGGCACTCTGTAAATGAGACGATAAGACAATGTATCCTGCGTACATGAAACTTACTGTACATTTTATGTTTTGTTTCCAATATGTTGAACTCAAATAAACAGAAATGTGGGCATTACAATTAGCTGAATATTTCCATATTTCATTTTGTACACAGGAAAGATATGTAAACTTGCACCCACTGGCCACTTCATTAGGTACACCTCCTTGTATCTACACTCATTGTCCATTTTATCAGCTCCAGGTGCACTTCGTAGTTCTATAAATACAGATGGTAGTTCATCTTTTTAACTGCATACTTCACCCAGTTTTCCCTGTTTTTCAATAGGCAAGCAGCAAGATAAAACTGTTTAACAGAGTGGACAGTGAGTGGACAAAGTGTTTAAAAACACTTTAAAAAAACTCCAGCAGCACTGCTGTGTCTGATCAACTCGCACTAGCGTAACACACACCAACACACCACCACCATATGTCAGTGTCACTGTAGTGCTGAAAATGATCCACCACCCAAATAACACCTGCTCTGTGGTGGTCCTGTGAGACCAGGGTAAAAGGGGCTGACAAAGTATGAGGCAAATCAAGAGTGCAAATACAAGGAAATGTATTAAGTGGCTGGTAGGTGAATGTTCACAAGGAAAAATCAACAAAATGTGTAATTTGACAGGGAGTTATACAACGTGTTGTACTATCACCAACAAAATACAGGATATGAGCAAAACCACAAACTCCATGCAGAACCTTTATTTACTTAATGTCACTTAAAAGCAATGCCAATGTATACTGTTAATGCTTTAACACAGCATTTGTGGCAGCTTTATTCTGTAGCAGCTCTAACAGGAAAAAAAGCACTCACCCCCAGCCAGTGATCATTATTACACCTGGCCGCACCCTCAGCTCCTCATCCCTCTTCAACAGGAACAGAGACATGGCTATCAAACCTAAAGCATCAGAAAACAATTAAAACACCTGCTCTTACAGAAAGAGGAGCAAGTTTATAAAATTATATCAAAAGAACACTTCATAGTTTATGGGGGAAATATTAAGAGGAAATAAGCAGTGCAAGATTGCACTTGTGTGTGAGTCTTACCTGGCCAAATATAGGTACTGTACATACAGCCATACAGCAGAGTAAAGGTCAACACCTGACCAATGAAGTTATCTTTAACCACCACAAAGTTCCAAGCGATCATGCCTATACACACCCCCAACTACACATGGGGTGGGGAGCAGAAAAAGTGGAGCGTGAGAACTAAGAGAAGAAATAAGTGCAGATATGATTTTATCATATTAAAAGTGTTTTCATGTCCACTCTGGACTGAAATTCACAAACTAGTCTTGTCTAGCTGAAATATTGCATTGCCTCACCTGTGCCACAAACAGATTAACTGCAAACATATGAGGAAGCCTGCAGAATTTCTTACTCATTATGTTGATGACCACACACCACACCTGCAACAGAAGCACTCACAAATGTTCATACACAGAAAAAAAGATTGAATTAGATTACTGTAATGCATCTGCAAAAAAAAAAGAAGACAGACTGCAAACTGTATTTGAGATTCACCTTTCCACATTTCAGTTTCACAATAAAACAAGTTCTCCAGTCATACACAGTTAAACAGTCAGGTGATTTGTTAGTCAGTATGGCTCAATGTGCACCCATTTGGAAGGAAACCTGATTACATTTATTATATTTTTAGTATTAAACTGTTTCTGTTTACTGGTTATGTGTAGAGCTGTCAACTGCCAGAAAGAGGAAGGAAGTGTGGTTGAGCTAGCTTTTCATATTAGAAGCACTTACAAGAAGCACTATCACAAGGCAGATTTCTCATGATAAACAAGCTGGCTGAAGGTTTTAATCCAATTTCTTTCCCACTACTCCATTTTTACAGATCTAACTGTCATTCTTTTTATATCCATTGGCCTGAGTCACAGTGGGTATTGATTCCAGTTCAACCCTGCATTACATAGTTTAAATAAGAAACTGTTTAATCACTATTGTTCCTGACCCAGATATCATAGTAACACCGATTTAGTGTAATCCCATAACATTAGGCTTAGTTAGAAAAAGGAAAATCAGAGCAGCTCACTGGAGGCTGTTTAAGACATTAGCAAATATAATGTTACAACAAAGTTTTTAGAACAAGGAACAATGAAAGAAAAAAAGTAGCAAAAAATCGAACACAAAGAATGTACAAAAGCACAGAAAGAAAGGGGAAAGAGAAGGGGAACTGTCAGATTAGCGTCAACATCTGCTTACCAGTGCAAACAGGCTGACAATGCTGATGTTAAAGCTAATATTCTGCAATGCAGATGCTAGAGGTTTGGGATCCATCCAGGGTATAGTAAGCAGCCAGGCAGAGACGTACATGATGGGGGCAGACAGAAAGGTGCTGATGACCATCCCTGAGGTCACCTAAGATTGGAGATTGAGAAACAATAAGAGGTGGCAGGGCAACATCATACACCGCAAACTGATGATGTACACTGTGATCAAAGCATTTACAACAGACAACATTTAGAACAAACTAGATTAGAGAAATTACCACTTTAAAGTAAACTCTACTATGTAAATCTTGTATCATCATATCCATAAATGCATTAATGAGTAAAGTCATATATAAAAAAAAACATACAGACGTTTTAATAAAACACAAAACTGTTATTTTTCATGCAGCAAAAATAAGGAATTGTTTAAAACCCTGGTATTTTTGCTGCTACTAACACCCCTGAATGCCATTTTGGTGTTTTTTTCTGCAAATCAATAACTTTATTGACAAATATTTTAAAAATGTCTTCATAATGCCTTTGCCACTTCACACAGTCTTATGTACAACAAGTCTTATGTACTCCATCACAGACACTCACCACCTGTAGCTCCATGTTGTAGTGAGCAGCATATATGGCCACACTGGGTGCAGTAGGAAAGACTCCATACAGAAAAGCATAGTTAGACAGACTGCTGTGGTTTAGAGAGCTAATGTTTCCACTGTCCAAAACCTCCACCATGCCTCTACATATCAACGGCATCACCAACCTGAGGAAAACACAAACACATATGGTTCACAGAGGAATAAAGACATACAATGTTTTGGAGCTGAAATGATAATGCATGCCTTAAAGTGCAAATTCACATATGCACACTTCAGTTGCTGAATTGTAAATTAATGAACGTTTAAAGGTGACATGCTCTGTTCTAGAGAACCTTATGGATGGTCAAAATTTCTTCAGCATAAAGAGTCATTTTATTTAACTTCCAAACACAAAAGTAAACTTGTACATATGTGGCCTCTTATATATAATGTTGACAATGATAAAAAGGATAATCTGAGGGGAAAAGATATTTGGGTTTTTCTATGCTCTACAATTGTCTGAATGTACTACCCGGCCATGAACGCATTAAAATACTTTTAGAACTAAAAGAAATTATCAAAAGTATTATAAAAGAATATCCCGTCATTGTCAATCAACATATTTGTAACCACTTTGCATAATTCAGACTTTTTTCAAAAATAATATTTGAATTTTAACCATTTTATCATATAGACATCTGGAAAGATTGGCAGAATACATTTTGAAGGCATATCATGTTTCTTTGGCCTGGTTTTACATTCTTCATTGAATAACTTGATTTCTATAACAATCTTTAAATAATATGTAAAATACTAAATAATATGCTAAAATCACTGTTTTCGCATATGCTGATCTTTGGCCATCTGATGCAACAAGGTACCCTAAGAAACACATAACATGGTAACAGGAAAGCTTAAAATGCTACAGATCAGAGTAAATTACAGACCATGGACAGGAACATGTTTCCCCAAACAGGCCCAAACTTGCATTGCACCCATGAGAATTGTTAAGCACGCATGAGCCAGATATCACTGTCAACAACCGGACCTCGGACTTAGTCAAAACATGACTTGTAAATGTAAGTAATCAGTACAGAGAGAGGTAATCCATGAGAAAAGACTGGTCTGAGGACTGAGATTATAATCAATACTTAACTGTGCAACATTACAAAACAATGTATCTAGGGCAAATGCTGAAGGAGAAACTGTGCTAATTCTCTGAAAGTAAAAGAGGAAATAGAAAACTGAACCTCTTTACCCACATGATATTACAGGAATAATAGGAAATTATTATTTCACAACAACAGCATACACATACAAGAGTGAATTTTTTCTTGCGGTTCACTACGTCAGCAGACACATGGTTTCTATCTGCTTACAAAGCAAATGGGATTAAAACTTACTGACACATCATTCAAAAGACCATTACACACTATTTGAACTGCTGACAGACAGCTGATACACTTCTAAAAAAATTTTAAAAGACCCTATTATAATCAAGAAATTAACTATGAAAGATTAAATTCCTTAAACTGCCTAAAATCTTAATTTCTTAAGAAGTCATGCAGACGTGCCATCCCATGACGACAAAAAAAAAGAAAAGAAAAACAGTATTTGAATGTTTCAACTTAACAATGTTAACAACTTCACTCGTTCACTGTTGTTAATGCAACTTACAGTTTTGCAGTGATGAGCAGTATCAGAGCCACAACAGTGGATCTGGTCAGCTTCCTCAGTTGACCAACCATGGTCAGACCTAGATAAAACAGAGCTGCTCCTCCAAAAGAGTTGGCCAGGCCATCCACAAACTCCTCCATAAACGCCGGGATCTTCTGGCCCAGTAGGAAGTGTGACGCTATCCCAACCATCACCATGAAGACGATGGGGTTCCGGAAAACCTGGAGGAGCACCACCCCAACCACATGCAGCTTACTCTTCTGCTGCACCTGCTCACCCTGCCGCTTCTGGATCTCACAGAATGCAAAACCGATGGGATTCAGCACCATTAGGGAGACCGGAGCCACCAAGTAGATGTACTGCAGGTACTCTGGATGGGTGTTCCGATATAGAGCTTCAACTGAGGAACACAAAAGTTAGAGGGAGTAGCACCAGTTAGAGGGAGTAGCAAGCAGTGTTTGACTATATGCTCAGAACTGAAAGGATATGACTATTAAAAAGATCCTTCTTCCATTACATTAATTTATTAAATTTGAGATAATTGTATATCACTGAAGGACAAGAAAAAAGATTTCTTTCTTGTCGTCACTCACTCTACTCCAGTCTAATCCATTCTTAGCCATGGACCAAACAAGCAAGCTGCCAAATGGTTTAAGTAGCTTTGTACAGGTCAGGCATGGTGCAAGAACTGCCACCTGAGTCAACACAGCTAGCGGACAGCTGTGTATAAGACCTGTTTGTCCACATCTGTACAAAGGGCAGTTAGATCACTTTTCAAAATTTCAATCCTATGCTGTTTTTTTGTGAATACTTTGAGTGACTGTTTGGCTTACTCTATTAGAAAGACTTCTTATCTGTCTGGGGAAAGAAAAAATATTTATTGTTATTTACCTATGGGGTATCCCAGAGCAAAGTCATTACTTTGAGTGGCAAATATGGAGAAAAGGCCTGCTTTGGAGAACCTGCTGTCCTTGTTGGCAACTAGTAATGTCAGTACACATACGATAAAGAACACAGTCACTTTGGCCACCAGAATGCTCCAAAGAAATGGCCAGATCACGTTTCCAAAGTCCAGCAGCACCATGTTCTTAAATAGCAGTGCTGGCAGAGCAAACCTCGACACAAAGTTCCCCAGGCCCTTGGCTTGTGTAGATGTGATGATATTAGCACGCCCAGCAGCGTATCCACACAGTATGATCCCAAAACACTCGAGAAGAGCAGGGAAAAGTTTATCAATGGACATGGCAGGGTGTGGGGTAGATGAGGGGTCAGGCACCGGTGGTGCAGGGTTAGACATGGGGCTGTTAACAGAAAAATCCCCCATCCTGTTGATGATCAGCAGCCTTCACTGATGACTGAAGGTCCTCTGGAGTCCAGCCAGCCTG
Source organism: Megaleporinus macrocephalus (assembly GCA_021613375.1). Lineage (NCBI taxonomy): Eukaryota > Metazoa > Chordata > Actinopteri > Characiformes > Anostomidae > Megaleporinus > Megaleporinus macrocephalus. Next base: position 21,633,797 of record CM038709.1, on the reverse strand, counting down.
AAAAGAACAACAAAAATTGAGGTGTGTCTACTGTTCATACAAATATATTAGTGACTAGAATTATTGGCAGCTATAAATTAGGATGGTATTGCAGCTCGTCCACCTCCACTGTCCTCCAAGTTCACAGAAAATCAGCTAAGCTCATTTTGAAGGTGCCCAAGTTCTGCCGGAGGTCACATTTAAAGGAGTATCTGTCAATGTGCCGTATACGCTTTACAGTCTGCGGTGCTAATATTTCTTTATCACGTTCAGTTCCCATTAAAACCACTTAACATACCTTAAACACTTCAACAGACCTGAGCACCGTTTCTAAACCTCTTACCTTCCGAAGCTGCAGTGCTGGGACCGGTCGGCGTTAACACGAGGAGCACTGACAGGAAACAGTACAGGAGACCCTCATATCAACAAACTTCTCGTTCTGTTGTAACCAGTTTCTCCCACTCCCAGACTGCTCAGGACGTGATGTCACAGCCATAGTAAAATACCCCGGGTGAATGAAGACTTCATATTCGTATAAACTCCGGTTTTCAGGTCAGACAACCAACATCTCCTCCACCCGCGTACCCTCTCTGCCGGCCTCGCTATGTTTTTCTCAGCAGAGTTGAGCCGTTGGATCGAAATGTAATTCCGCCAATCAGAGACAGCGGGGGGCGGGAATAGGCAAATATGCACATGGGCGTTTCACGTGGTGAATAAAATAAAAGTCCTAAGCGTTATAAAATATTATTAAATAAAAGTCTTCTCAGTACAATATTCACCTGGTTTATTGGGATTTCAGCACTGTTCGCATGAGCCCACCTTTTCATGAAAATGCCCCACAATGGCAAAACATAGCCAGAAATGCAGCAACGACAAGAAGAAGGTTGTACTGGCGTCAGTTTTTCAAAGATGGTGTACTGGTTAAAGATCAGGTATGCGTTCAAATGAGCCATTTACTGTAACAGCAAAAAGTCCTTTATTTTTCAGCAAGAACAGCGTAGCATTTAATATATTTAATATCTTCTCCATTTATTTATTTATTTTATTATACGCTTAAAAGCACATTAAAACAGTCAATGTGGGAAAAATCTTTAAAAATACATTTAGAATACATTGCACTAAGATAATTATTGACACTCTGTTTCATTTATGGGTGTGTTGTATGTTTGTGTGTGTGTTGTGGAAGTCTGAAAATGTGACCATTAGCAATATAAAAAAATATATGTGTATTATGAACAACAGTGTTGTGGAGCTCTTATTAAATAATCTAAATTGGCCCAATAATACTGCACTGGCATGGCTGATTTTCCTTCATCTGGCTGATGGAGGCAGTGGAGGAGCACCTCTCTCCTTCGGCAATGATCCTGCAGAGAACACAGACAAGCTTTATAGTATTGAGACATGGGTGGTATTTCACCAAACAGGATTTCTCAGCCAGATAACTTAAGCCCAAGGTGTATCCTGTTCAAATGGGAGAGGTACAAAGGGACATTCCTATTGGACTGTCGTCATCGTTGGGCTTGCTCTCTGGCTAAGTGATAAATCCTACTTTGTGAATTTCCACAGTTGCAGCAAATAAATGAATAAATATATAAATAAATATTTTGAGGCATCAGCAAAAAATAAAATACACATACATGTGACAGTCTGTGTGTCAGTCTATATTAGGTAAAGGTTTTTGAAATATTAGAATACAAAACTTATATATATTTTCTTACCTTTGCCTTCATTCTTACCAGCCTTGCTGGGGTACGTCTTAGAGAAAGGGACATAGGGCTCGGGTGGGGGCAGCTCAGACAGGGAATGGAAGGAAAACCTCATCTCCCAATCATCTAAAAAGAAGCAGAACCATAATATTCTGTGTATCGAGTATCAAGATTTAATTTCAACAAACCAGTGGTACATTTATACACCACTAAAGAACAGTGTAAACAGTGTAGTTCTTGACAAGTTTGTCCCTTTTATAAAAGCTGAGACCATTTTTTCTTCTTTGCTTTACTACCAATCAGAAGTTTGGAATCACAATTCAAAAGCTTAGGATTGCTGTTTAAAAATAAAATATAAATAAAACGTTGCTGATATATAGTGAATTGCTTCATTAAATTCATTGTATGTTGTACATTGTAGGTACTACTCTTAAAATAGCTACAGATGTCTACAAATACAAAATTATGAACATGGTTGTAGATAATTCTATAATAATTAGAAAATATGTAATATAAATAATGAAATCTAAGAAATTGTTTTATTAAACTTGCAGAACACCATATTAATTAATAAACTTAGTAATATATTGATTAACTGAACAAGACAAAAGATAATAACTACAGCTTGACTGACTAGCATTTCCTTTAGTAAATGTGTACTGTCCAGATAAACAGCTTTTAAAATTAATTACTTTTTTACACAGCAGTGTATTTATTGTGGTGTGCTTGGCCACCACTAGACTGAATTAGGCTACTGCACTCAACCGCAACTTGTTGCAAATGATTATACACACCCTATGAAGACATGTAGAGGAACAAAACATGTAGAGTGGTTTGATTGAAAAAGGCTCTGTGTGGGTAATAAGATAAATCCTAGGCTGAGATTACTGACCACAGAGCAAACACAGACTCTGCCTAATGAAGTGTATTGCTGAACAGTCTATAACGACATCTGGGACTTTGCTTAGTTACCTGTTAGGAAACAGCAAAATAATCCTAAACAAGCACATAAAACACAGTTTAAACTCCCACTGACGTGTGATGTATGATGTAACAGGGCAGAGGCCTTTCACAACATTAACTGCTTTAAAGGTTTTAAATGCACTGCAATAGTAACAGTGGTAATGAGGCTTCAGGCTCACATTTTCAACAGCTATATATATATATATATATATATATATATATATATATATATATATATATATATATATATATATATATATATATATTCTTTCTGAACTACTTTAAAAATGAATTATCTGCATAATTCAGTGATGAAGATAAACACGTTCTGTCAAAATGTTCTGAGGTTAAATTCTTTTAGAGAAACTTTATAGATAAACTTAGATTTCTTCAGTGGTGGTGGTTGGATTAAGGGGTCATAAACAAAAATCTATACACATGTCTTCTGAGTTTTTAAATGTAATGATGAAGATTAAACAGTGGAAAACCTGTCTTATCCATAAGAAATAAAAATATCTTTTTTTATAAAAAATATTATAAAACAGTGTCTCAATGTGCTTCCCAGTATTTCATGTAACTTTCTTTTCCACTAACTATTTCAAATAAATTATTATGTAGAATTTTACATTTCCTTACTGAATTGGTGGAATTGGTTGAATAAATGAATCATCAAGGTTTAACAATGATGTTGTGGTCCAATTAAAAGTCAAATAAAAGTAAAAGCTTGGGGTCAACATAAGGTGGAGTCAATGGAGAAATATGATCGCACCAGAATAGAAAACTATATTTTCTAAATAAAGTTACTGAAGACGTAGTGACCTTAGGCGTCCCACCCCAGTGACAGTCTTTTCTGTGGAGGGCTCCAGGTACTCCAGTTTAAAAAGTTGCTGTCCAAAAGAGATTTGTGTTGCCCACTAACATGGTGCTTTTCCAAATTTGTGTGCAAACACTCATTAGGACCACACATTTGCAGAAGTGTTTTACCTCTGTGGGCATGCAGTCAACAACATTCCTACATTAGTGTTTTGGACTGATACTTCCAACAAACCAGCATGTTAAAATCTCACCTACATGTTGAACTATGCTATACAGTTGTACAGTTTAAATACCCCTAAACATACTACATGTATTGTTGATTGAGAATAGGTTATCACATCCTCTACCAGGTCAAAACTTAGTGCACAGTAGGGGTGTAAGAAAATATTTAAATATCGAATATCGGGATATTATGTTTCATGATTCTATATTGATTTTCAAAAGCATCAATACACAGATGCCTGGCAGACAGTGAATCATTGTGTGATAGTTGGCAGTGCTGTAATCCATTTTTAGCTCCACTTCAACATTAACAAGCAGCACAAGGGTGCAATGCTTGTAAGCATTGGCAAACCTGTTTATATAGTGATGTGTTTTAATAGTAGGATTTGCAAAATTGCTATACATCACTTTGTTTGCAATATTGCAATACATTGAATCATGACCGCTGAATCACAATATGTATTGTATCGCCTGGTTCTTGCCAATACACAGCTCTAGTGCACAGTTTATATTTATTCGCTGGGCACATTTTATGCTTTATTTTTCACAATAGATCAAATTCAGAGACAAGATTTTGCATTGAAATGTGAGGTTGTGTTTTCTGTAAAGAATGTTTTTTTTACTTAGAAAATTAGCAAACTTGTAATTGAGCTGTATATTCTCAGCATAATACTGCTTGGTGGTATTCAGTACAGGTTGCATGTTTTGTGCCTTGGTATATTTTTGAAATGGGAAACTTTTGGACAGGATAGCACACGTGCCTACACATACACAAAACCACATGTGTGAACTTTTACACCAGGTAAAGTGCAGACCAGTCAGATCAAACGTAAAGCGGATCTCAGAATATTTAATCTGCTGTGTACCATGTGAATTCCATACCTGTGCTTTGTTGGGGAGAGCTCTGGTAGCCATTGCCCATAGTGGAGGGAGGAGGGGGAGGAAAGCCCCCTGCTCCAGGCCGATCTGGAGGTGGAGGAGGTCTACCACCTCCTCCTCCAGGGCGACCTGGAGGTGGTGCAGGTGGAGACATAGCGCCACCTCTGCTTCCTCCTGGTGGAGGGGGAGGTGGGAGAGAGCCTACAGAAAGACATCCACATTTCTTACACTGATCCTCATTTTGAGACATTAGAACAAGAAAGAAGCCCGTTTATATCAGAGAGTACTAATAACACACATGGCAAATGTCCATACCTGATCGCATAGATGGATTCCTTCCTTGCTGTGGTGGTCTTGCACTGGGTGGAGGTGGGGGTGGGGCAGACCCGCCAGGACGTGGAACAGGGGGCAAGTTGCTGGATGGTGGGGGTTTCTGAGGACTTCTGTTATCCTCCCTAGGTGCAGGGGGCAGTGGAGGTAGGTCTCCTCTTCCTGAAGGGGGTGGTGGTGGTGGTGTATTACCTGTAGGCCTTGGTGCTGAGGGAACTGGTGGTTTATGTCCTGATGGAGGTGGAGGTGGTGGAGGTCCATCACGAGAAAATGATGCCCTGCTTCCCCCTACAGCTGGTGGGGGAGGCGGGAAATCATTTGAACAGGCAGAAGGAACTGTGGGAAGTGGTGGACGGCCACTAGAAGGAACTGGAGGCGGGGGAAAAGATGCTCTGTTCCCTCCCATGGACGGTGGAGGAGGGGGAAAATCATCTGAGGCTGCAAAAGGAACGGTAGGAAGCGGTGGACGACCACCAGAGGGAGCTGGAGGTGGGGGAAAGGATGCTCTGTTCCCTCCCATGGACGGTGGAGGAGGGGGAAAATCATCATTTGAAGAAGTAGGAACTGGTGGACGTCCACTAAAAGGAATTGGAGGGGAGGGAAAAGAAGGTTGGCGTCCAGAAGGACCACTTGCAGGGGTTGGGGGTAGACTGGGGCGTCGGCTTGGTGGGGTTGATGAAGAGGTTGGGGATCGACCTCCTGGTAAACTGGGAGGCGTTGAGGCAGGCACTGGGGGGACACAGCCCCTGCTCATAGAATTTCGCCCAGAAGGAGTGCCAGGAAGTCGAGGAGGTGCACCTCCACCTGGTGTGGGGAATCTACCACCAGTAGGTGGCATAGGTGGCCTTGCTGTGAAAAAATAAATGGACAATAACTTCCTAAACAAGGAAATATGCAATTTCAAACATTCTAAGAAATTAAATAATATTTACCAGAGGTGTCTCTGCTCCCAGGGGATTTTAGTCTTGGCATCCCACCCTGGAATAACCCACCCAGCCCACCAGGAGCTCCACCTCCACCTCCACCTCCTCCTCCTCCTCCTCCTCCTCCTCCTCCTTTGGGCTCTGTGGAAGTGTATAAATGTACTTAAGAAAGAACTTAATAACTGGAGAGTTTTATTCCAAAAAGTTGTATAACAATTTGTAACAATATTGGATACAACAAGTTTTTAAAAAGAATAACAGTTGATATCAATGGAAAACTGTTTGTATTTCTTAAGCATAGCATTAATACTTGTGTAAAGCCCATTCATGACAATGCATGTACAAGAGAATGCTGGTTTACGCTGACAAATCACACATTCTAACAGACTTGTTTTACAGTGATACAGCACGTTGTTTTTATTATTCACACCTTAATATTTTTGGAGTAAGCTAAATAGTATGTATTATTATTAATACCGTAATGCTACATGCCACATGGTGTGTATACTTACTATCAAATACTGGAGCACTGCGGTCATTTGTGACAGTTTTCTTCAGACGGGTGCCTTTGGAGATGTCGGTCAGCAAGGCATTCCTGCCCTGTTGCTGAGATTTGTTCAGAACTGGCTTCTCCGTATTTGCCTGTTTCAATTCAATGACAAGAAAGAATGCAATCCAAGCCTTCACCACAAGATGGCACTCTAGAGTCACAAATGCTAAACAGTTTCAAGCTTGCCAGAGCAGGCATTGTCCCAGTGGTGACTGAGTACAAAAGAACAGCTCTTGTGAAAAGTTTATTGTATAGAATATTAAGATGTGTAAAATAAAATGTTTTATTATTATAAAAAAAACGAAGCCTGTTCCTGGATATATTTCGATCTATGTCAGGATAATTCTACATTAGGGTCATTTATGAGCTCTGTCCTTCATGTCTTACCGAGGCAAGTGTTGGAGGAGGTGGAGGTGGTGGGGGTGGAGGTCCAGGCATCTTCTGTTCTTTTTAGTCCCTTTGTTTAGTAACTCTATACCTAAAAGACCACAAATAGCAATTCACAGAAAGTGATTGAGGGAGATTAGTGAGAGGGTCGGGGATGGGCTACTATAGCTTGGTGTGTTCATATCTGTTGCGCATAACCTCAAACTTCACAATCAAACTTACTTGGTTTAGCACAGATTCACACTCACAATTGAGCTTCACACTTATTCTTCCTGTGGTAGATAAAGAAGCCACCTACAAGCAGTAAGTTCACTTTCAAAACAAGAAGTTGAAGTTACTGACTGTCCATATGCTTCCTCTTTCTAGAAAGAAAGTTTAGTTCTCACAGTTTACCCAAACTTTTAAAAGGGCATCTAGAAAGTGTGGACTGGTTTGAAAACTTTTTAACAAATGATTTTTAACAAAAAACTTTGGTTTCTTTACACCATAAATACTATACATAGTGTCTTCTGCATTATGGGTTTATCTCAAGAGAACAGCTGTGACCTAATTACCTGCATTTACGGTCACTTAGACCTAAACAGAAAGCAAAAGCATACCATGCTGTCATCGCATTTCCGGGCAAGTGATGCAAGTACGGCTCTGTCTATGTTTCTCTAATTTAACATGGCAAGCTGTGCAAAATCTGGCTTGTTTCCACTGGCCTGGAGCTTCAGGACTGTTGCCAGATTACAATAGCCCAGGGCTTACAAGAGACCAGCAGGTTTACCACTGCTCTGCTCTTCAGCCCAGAAGCCCCAGGTCTTACAGCTGCTGCAGCAAGATGCCATGTTACTCGGTGGACTGCCCAGCAGGCCAGCCTACAAGGAGTACTGTGTTTTATTGAGTCACTGACTGACTGACTGTACGTGTTTCTGGCTCCCACCAGACAGTCATGGTGGTATCTTTGATTTTTCAACATCCTAAACATAGACTTCACCTTATTTAGAGATATAAAATAAATCTCCAGGGTAAGGCTTCTTTTATTACAGATTAAGGCATTGCAAGTATTAATCCTAAAATGTAGCCAGCAGTCACAACTGTGGTAACATTAGGTATTTATATATTTTCTTGGGTTGACGAGGAATACCTTATCTCACCTTGCCTCATACCTCATTGCAGCCTCGTTAAACACTATTGTTTCCGATCCCTCCCTTGGGAGTACATGGTCTTTCCAAAGATGTTGGTTTTATTCTTTAATAAAAACTTTGCATATTTTTCCACAGATAAGCTATTCCACTATCAAACTACTCCTTTGTGTCTACGGATGAGTTATTTAATTTAAAAAAACATCATATCAGCCATAGTTCTGGGAGTAAATCCAGAGTCATAATTCTAAATGGGTCTTTTTATAAGGACATAACATCCTCTCTAGATCTGTGTGGACCCCATAATTTTACTGTGCTACCTTTTTTAATAAGCATCTCCACCTGGAGCTAAGCCAAGCTGATAACACCAGACCAGAGCCCACCTGCCCCAGACAGAGAGGACTTTAGCACACTGAACACTGAACCTACAGCATAATATGGTTAACATATAAAAATGAAGCCATATAATGTTTTAGTAAATCTAAAAACGTACAAATTAACAAAAAAATCCACAAACTTTGTTATGTTTTAAATATGATGCTACCGTTCAAAGAAAAACAAGCATCTCTAAAATGGCAACTTTAAACAGGCACAGCATCGTTTCTTTTAATGTAAGTTAATTCGAGGAGATTTTATTTTGAGCAAAACATCTGATTGGTCGATTCATCATGATGTTTTCACACATCTAAAACACAGACATTTCAGTTCTGCAAACCTATGCCTCACTAGTCTACAATCTCAACATGTAGCTTTGTGGTTTTTGGCTCTGTGGTGTGTCAGATGTGTTTGTTAGGACCACCAACGTTCACATTGAGATTTGGGTTAGGTGTAACAAAAATATTTTAGATAGATAAATATTTTTTTCTTATTTTAATCATTTCAGAGAAAAACACTTTTAGCAAACATCAGTGTGATTTCTGTGGAGATTCTGCACTATAAGTACGGTAAAGCACAGAGGTTGAATAGAGTGAGCTTGTGTTTATTCATGAGATAAGGAACTCAGAACTGTATACAAGCATTTTGAATGCAAACCTGTAAAACTTCACAGCATAATGATTTTAAGCTACCTTCCAAAAGAGTGATCTGTTTAAATGAAAAGCTAGGAATCAAGGCAGTTACTAGGTTTTGTGAGGAGAATTTCATTACTGCTGTACTGTGCAAGAGTCGATTATATAATGGAAGGCCGGTCTCTGTCTTTTATGCTGTACTGTGAGAGTTACTTGCAGCACTGCGGCCAAGTTACTCAGCAGAATCAGTATGCTTTGCTGAGGGAGGCAGTGGTCTAAGCGTCTGCTGTAGAAGAGGTCACAGCAACTTCCTGATGCATATACACCTCTAATAATGGCTTCTGTGCAAAATGTGCATTGCCGTTTCCTCTGCAGTTAAAGAGCACTCAAACAGGCACATGCTGACGGATTTTGAGGACATGATGTGCGACAACAGGCTGAGAGGTGGACCTGCTACTGGGTTTTGATATGAGGAGGCCTGCTGGCTACTTTATGGTATATTTTGAACACATTATTGGACTATGTGTCTGCTCTGTTTTCCCAATCAACCAACACCATGGGTCACTTCACTGTTAACAAGAAAGACCAGAATTTGTTGTTCCTCTAAAGAGTGAAACCAGTCACACGAAAAGTGACACGTTGTAAGTATAGAGTGGTATAGAGATGAACAAATAAAAAAATGCATGTTTATTTCTGAAGACACTACAGCTTATCCTAAAGGGTGAGAAACACATTGACATTTTTTTTCAGACCTGTTCCCCTCAACTGACAAAGAACTGAAGAGTAGACAGAAACAGAATCACAAAGCATTCCAAATAATCACTTTTACACTTACCTGATCAAACTGTTCAGGAAATTTATTCACCTACAAACATATACTTTTAAAAATTAAGGTTCCAAAAAAGTGATTTTGATTTTGAGTGACAACGTAGAAGAAAAAAATCCCTAAAGACATTTTCATTAGTTGTAAATGAAATGTTTGAAGAGCAAATGTTTGAACTTTTTTTAAGAACTTACACATAGCACAAAGCCAAGAACCATTTAGGATCCATTATATTTAAGGGTTTGTGTACATTCTCATCACACATATTACTTCAGACAATCTTGTTTTTTAAACAAGTGTGTTTTATGTAAGATCGTTTTTTTTGGGTTTTTTTTTTTTTTAGAAGAACAGGCCGTATCACGAACCTGCTTACTGCACCTTTCTGTGTGTCAGTCATATTTCCTCCTCTGAGTTTCCTCTGAGGTGGAGCCCAAACAAACCCCAACCACCTTCAGATCAAAAAACACCGACCTTCGACCGGCAAGGATGCCCCCACTCTCATCCACAGGTTCTCTTTCCTCCCGTGACCCGCTCTCTCCTGAATTTCTTTCAGTTTAGTCATGTAAAACTGGACTCACCCGTGTATGAAGCCGTAGAGAAGTCACTTCAACAGTTGTGCAGGCTGTTGCATTGCACTTCCTCTCTCTCTCTCTCTCTATGCATCAGACCAATCGGAAGGTGCACAAGCACAGTCTCTCACACAGGGGAGTGGGCCATAGAGCACCGCATGCAAACGATCGCTACCACATTCATTTCCTCACCCTTTCACTCAGAATGAGAACGGCTACTGTAACTGAAAAGATATGTGAGCTCCTGCTAAGGGCACTGACAGAAAGAGGAACAACGTGATTATTATTATTCAGAGACAAATAAGGCATTGTGCCTTTCAGGGACAGTCTTTTTTTAGTTCCCTGAAACTGAAAACAAATAAAAAATGACAAAGACATTTCAAAAATAAATCCTTTTAGTCGAATGTATTACGCAGCCGCCATCCACTTTGGTATTGATCTGTAGCAAATGTCGTTTTATTCAGTTATGCACTGGAAATGTGTACCCTGAACATATAAGTGAGGATATTTCGAGACAAACCAGTAAGTCATGTCAATAAGCAGGTCTGCTATCAGTTCAAAATCCCATCATTTGCGGAGAACAGAATAAAATAGTATTATACTATCTAATAATAACTGATACACAACTCTGAGCAAAAAGCAAAACATTTTCAACTTCTTAAACTCTTAAAGGCCGCTTTGAATCATTCAGTCACTATGACTAACTAACACATAAGGTATGTGGATGTGAGAGTAGGGAAAGGAAGTCTGGACCTGGCGACTGGTTTAAAAGGTGAATGGGTGCCCAAAGACACATTTATTCAGAGATCATGCTTCATAAACCAGCAATGGTTTAGATTTAGATATCATGTACATACACAAGAGGCAGTAAATAAACCTGAGGGAACAAACAAGCTGTGTGCTGCTTCCTTTTCAGCCAGTCATTTGAAATGAGTAAATATCTCCTTCTTTGGTTTGCAGGAATAATCCACTGCAGTATGAGGAAGCCAGCTTGTTCATATACTACTGTTTATAACCTTGTACAACCTTAGTACACAAGTTGCAAAAGATAAGCAAGAAAAAGCAATAAATAAAGAATTAAATATGACTCATTTACTTTTATTATACAACTAGGACACATTCCAAAACAGTATAAATGTTATAGGTAATTACAAATAATATATAAAGAACTATACTAACTACCTGTAATGAATCACTATATTTTATATTAACATGTAGTCACTTCATTATATGCCCTGTCTTTGTCATGAGACAAGTTATTTGACAAAACAAAACAGAAATTATAAATCAATATACAAAAAAATAAATGTATGCCGTGATGAGTCAGTGGACGCTGTGCTGTATTTCAGCATGATTTTGCATATTAAGTTTTCAAAAGGTCCCGGAAATTTTATGAATATGAGATCTTAAGCATGCTATAACAAACTCAGTTCAATGAGTCGGCCGGCAAACACAGCTAGTGTTCCAATTATACACACTGACATGAACACACACAGCAGAATATGATCCAGGACCATGGCAACAAACTTCCACTCCTCACAGGCCTGCAGAGAGAGAAAGAGAGAGAGAGAGAGAGAGAGAGAGAGAGAGAGAGAGAGAGAGAGAGAGAGAGAGAGAGAGAGAGAGAGAGAGATTGAAGAGTTTAAATCCAAAATGCTGTATATTTGTATATATTGTATTTGTAATGGTAATTCAGGTAATTTCAGCTGACGTGTAATATACTTTGGCAAATTTCATTTCATTTTGTATTTCTGTAATAAACATGATGTCTATCATTGCACTGATATTTCTACTAGGTGTAAACCCACTTCCAACAATATACAATGTAAAAAAAAGAATGAACCCTTTAGGACAGGATATTATATGATGTAAAAATTTTAAAATGTAGTTGAAAATTCCACATTAATCACATTAAAGGGTTTCTATAGTATGCTTTTTCAATGATATAACAAATAATGATGAGCATTTCATGGTCTTACATTGTTGGACTCCTCATCAGATTTCATGGTCTCTGCAATGTATTTGACACCCTCTATAGCGTTGCGCACGTCAGGGTTTTTGGTAATGGGTGACTGATAGGGCACTGCAGTGGGCATCGGCTTCCCTGAGATATCAGAGATGTCCAGATCAGCAGTGAAAATGTTCTTTGTCTGTTTCTCTATACAAGGTCGCTTCATAGTGGAGAAGAACATCAGGTTGGGGACTGTCTCAATAAAAATCTGTAGCAGACAGAGGAAGAGACATGTTATGTCACAGATATGTCTGTCTATCTATCTATAATTGTTTTTATTTAAGAAATTAAAATGTTATTAATTTATTTAAAGAGAAAAGACAAATTAGACATCAGTGTAGCGCTTAAAATAAAGACCAGTTTTCCAGACTGACACAGGTTATATATTATGATACATTGTGCAGTACAGGACCAGACTTAATCCCTCTACAGAAAACTGTCTCGAAACTAAAGATTTAGGCAAGGTAAAGTGCTCAGAGCTCAAATATTAGAGCTCAACCAGGGTTGAGAGCAGCTGCTGAAAGGTAATGGGCCCTCTTTGCTTTCATGCTCACACACTGCTTTGATCACTAGGTGGCAGCAGTGGGTAAGGTGTTTTCAACAACAACACATCATGGTGTAAACATGAACACATTAACTTGTAAACATTTTATATCTTACAATTAATTATTGATTTTTTAAAATGCACACATGGTATCATGGGCTAGCAGAGCTCTAGAAGCATACCTTCTTTGTATGGACCTTCTTTGTATAAAAGAAGTCTATATGTATAATACATCAACACACATAAACCACCTCACTGGTGTAAGCCATAGCACAAAGACCTAAGAGGACAAATACTAAAGCACATACATTAATAATCAAAACACTGCACACAGGATTAACCTCATTTTGTGGGGAAAGGTAGGGCTGCTATACCCACCTTGCGGACCCAGGCGGGCATGGTGTGTGTGCTAGGAGAGCGGTGGTGTGTGTTGATGACGATGACAGTGATGATGATGGAGGCGATGACGAAGACCATAGTGAAGAGCATGTATTTGCCAATTAGTGGAACAGCACTGGAGGTCGAGGGGATCAGCTCAACGATCACCAGCAAGAACACAGTCAGAGACAACAGGACGGAGATACTGAGGGTCATCTTCTCACCTTTAGTCACAGTCACACGCACACACACACACACACACATGCAAATACACACACACTGTGAATTGTGGGACCATTACATAGACTTCCATTTATTTTCAGGAAACTTACCCAAACATTAACCAGAAGTACTACTAGCATACTGCTAACTCTAACTTTAACTTTACCCTAACCTTACCCTTAACTTTAACCACACCCTAACCCTAACCTTCACCTTAACCTTACCCTTAACTTTAACCACACCCTAACCCTAACCTTCACCTTAACCTTACCCTTTACTTTAACCACACCCTAACCCTAACCTTCACCTTAACCTTACCCTTTACTTTAACCACACCCTAACCCTAACCTTCACCTTAACCTTACCCTTTACTTTAACCACACCCTAACCCTAACCTTCACCTTAACCTTAACTTTAACCACACCCTAACCCTAACCTTCACCTTACCCTTACCCTTAACTTTAACCACACCTTAACCCTAACCTTCACCTTACCCTTAACTTTAACCACACCCTAACCCTAACCTTCACCTTAACCTTACCCTTAACTTTAACCACACCCTAACCCTAACCTTCACCTTAACCTTACCCTTTACTTTAACCACACCCTAACCCTAACCTTCACCTTACCCTTAACTTTAACCACACCCTAACCCTAACCTTCACCTTAACCTTACCCTTTACTTTAACCACACCCTAACCTTCACCTTACCCTTAACTTTAACCACACCCTAACCCTAACCTTCACCTTAACCTTACCCTTTACTTTAACCACACCCTAACCCTAACCTTCACCTTAACCTTACCCTTTACTTTAACCACACCCTAACCCTAACCTTCACCTTACCCTTACCCTTAACTTTAACCACACCCTAACCCTAACCTTCACCTTAACCTTACCCTTTACTTTAACCACACCCTAACCCTAACCTTCACCTTACCCTTACCCTTAACTTTAACCACACCCTAACCCTAACCTTCACCTTAACTTACCCTTAACTTTAACCACACCCTAACCCTAACCTTCACCTTAACCTTACCCTTTACTTTAACCACACCCTAACCCTAACCTTCACCTTAACTTACCCTTAATTTTAACCACACCCTAACCCTAACCTTCACCTTAACCTTACCCTTTACTTTAACCACACCCTAACCCTAACCTTCACCTTACCCTTACCCTTTACTTTAACCACACCCTAACCCTAACCTTCACCTTAACCTTACCCTTTACTTTAACCACACCCTAACCCTAACCTTCACCTTAACCTTACCCTTTACTTTAACCACACCCTAACCCTAACCTTCACCTTAACCTTAACTTTAACCACACCCTAACCCTAACCTTCACCTTAACCTTAACTTTAACCACACCCTAACTCTAACCTTCACCTTAACCTTACCCTTTACTTTAACCACACCCTAACCCTAACCTTCACCTTACCCTTACCCTTAACTTTAACCACACCCTAACCCTAACCTTCACCTTAACCTTAACTTTAACCACACCCTAACCCTAACCTTCACCTTAACCTTAACTTTAACCACACCCTAACTCTAACCTTCACCTTAACCTTACCCTTTACTTTAACCACACCCTAACCCTAACCTTCACCTTAACCTTAACTTTAACCACACCCTAACCCTAACCTTCACCTTAACCTTACCCTTTACTTTAACCACACCCTAACCCTAACCTTCACCTTAACCTTACCCTTTACTTTAACCACACCCTAACCCTAACCCTAACCTTCACCTTACCCTTACCCTTAACTTTAACCACACCCTAACCCTAACCTTCACCTTAACCTTAACTTTAACCACACCCTAACTCTAACCTTCACCTTAACCTTACCCTTTACTTTAACCACACCCTAACCCTAACCTTCACCTTAACGTACCCTTAACTTTAACCACACCCTAACCTTCACCTTAACCTTACCCTTTACTTTAACCACACCCTAACCCTAACCTTCACCTTAACCTTACCCTTTACTTTAACCACACCCTAACCCTAACCTTCACCTTAACTTACCCTTAACTTTAACCACACCCTAACCCTAACCTTCACCTTAACCTTACCCTTAACTTTAACCACACCTTAACCCTAACCTTCACCTTAACCTTACCCTTTACTTTAACCACACCCTAACCCTAACCTTCACCTTAACCTTAACTTTAACCACACCCTAACTCTAACCTTCACCTTAACTTACCCTTAACTTTAACCACACCCTAACCCTAACCTTCACCTTAACCTTACCCTTTACTTTAACCACACCCTAACCCTAACCTTCACCTTAACCTTAACTTTAACCACACCCTAACCCTAACCTTCACCTTACCCTTACCCTTTACTTTAACCACACCCTAACCCTAACCTTCACCTTAACTTACCCTTAACTCTAACCACACCCTAATCCTAACCTTCACCTTAACCTTACCCATAACTTTAACCACACCCTAACCCTAACCTTCACCTTACCCTTACCCTTTACTTTAACCACACCCTAACCCTAACCTTCACCTTAACCTTAACTTTAACCACACCCTAACTCTAACCTTCACCTTAACTTACCCTTAACTTTAACCACACCCTAACCCTAACCTTCACCTTACCCTTACCCTTTACTTTAACCACACCCTAACCCTAACCTTCACCTTAACTTACCCTTAACTCTAACCACACCCTAATCCTAACCTTCACCTTAACCTTACCCATAACTTTAACCACACCCTAACCCTAACCCTAGCCTTAACCTTACCCATAACTTTAACCACACCCTAACCCTAACCCTAGCCTTAACCTTCACCTTAACCTTACCCTTAAATTTAACTTTAACCCTAACTGCATCCTAACCTTTACCCTTAACCTTACCCTAACATTAACCTTAACCTTAACCTTAACCTTAACCTTAACCTCAACCTCAACCTTAACCTTAACCATAACTTCAACCTTAACCTTGTCATAATCTTAATCCTAACCTTAAACATAAAATTAAATGATTGACATTGTGAGAAACAACTTGTTTTCTCCTTAACTAGGGGCATGTTAAAATAAAGTTTATTCTTTTTAAAGAATACAGCATTGGCACATTGGCTGTTATTTCCTCCACAACCCAAAATTTAATTTATGACATTATGACATTAACATCACTTTATCAAGAATAGATAATACCTTTTATAAAGTTATCTAGGTTACAGAGGAAACAACAGAGTTGCATGCCATTTGTCTTACATTAGATGCATGTAGAAGATGAATAGCAGGGTAAATTTAATTTGAAGACTAAATATATTTATATTGTATTACAACAACCATGGAATTCTGTCAAACTGTGCCACCAATGTGAAAAATTCATTATGGGGTGTTTTTATAATACATAAAGGTATATTCACAAGGTATATAAGCATGACAGTGTAATAAACAGTCCAGCACAGTTACTGTATTAAAACCAAATGTATAATCAAATGTGATCTGGAATCACAGCATTTTCTGATGCCAAGAAAGTCAACAGCCGATCACAGGCATACTGAAACAAAAATATTGCTCTCTGCAAGCACGTTTTATGAATGTATTCATGTTTTTATATGTTTCATTGTTCGTGTTTAACTATAACTAGTTTTACAGGAGAGGCCAAAAACTGCAAGTCAATTTAAGGAGCTTTCCATTGATCAATTCATCATGACATTTTCACACAATGTAACAACAGCTGCTCCATTAAGATGGAATGGAAAAATATTATTCATAGGACAGCAGCAATGTATTTGCTGATAAAAAATTGCTACAAACCATTTTTATAATTTTTTGTCTGTATTAATAATTTGGAAGTTATATTTGTTCATAATGGTTTTCACAAACAGACCAACTGAACCATCTTTGTCAGTGACACAAACACAGTAATATGCATATTTGCATATCTTAACTGAGAATTTTCACCACTCATGTCAGAAAGAGCAAAACAAGATCGTATTGCACTCCTTCAGCTGTCTCAGTAATGCACTTCACCAGAAGGCAGCTCATCGGTTGGCCTAAATATGTGCAGGAAGCTTTTAAACTCTAGTGGCGCCTCAGCGCTGTCTATACATAGACATTCACACAATATAGTAGGCCCCAAGGTCAGGATGAAGGGCAATGTTGGACTGACAGAGCTATATGTGGTCATTAATACACACAGCTGTACACCACGCGACAACACACATTGGAATGCAGCAACACAGACATGACCTGAGATCAGCCAGAAAGTACTGGGAATATAGAACATTCCAAATATGCATTTGGTTTCAAGTCATTATGTATGTATTTCTTTTTGATCACTTGTTAATCTGTTTTGTATATAGGGGTTTTATTCAGAAAGGTCAGAAAGAGTGTATATATATAGGTGTGCATGTCTTTATCATGACATTCAATCCGCTGCCAAACTGCTGACCGTTCACTTGTTTTAATTTAATTAAAAAACCTAATCAATACCTCTGGGTTATATTTTGGAGAGTAAGTGACATGGTGTGGAATAGAATGTGAGCCCAGTGGCATAAATAGCGCTTCATCAGCAAAAACGATTCTGTAAATGTAGCATTTTAACACCAACCATTCAAACTCTCTAGGTAGAAGCATAAAAATGCAGCATTATATAAAGCTGTGGGATCTGCCTGTTAACACTAGCCTCTGGATATCTACACCGAGCCATTATGCAGGAAGAGCTGCATGCTGAGTATGGAGATTGGAGAGCCCTATTGTCTTTATCATGCTGCACTGAGCTGGAGACTTACACACCCTCCTGCTACTCAAACTGATGAATCAACACTGACACTAACCAGTGACTGAGACGTCTACCCTGAACACTGACAGGCTGATTTGGTGGACGTCGCCTTAAACCATGGTTGGTTCAGCTCTAATATACTGTTTTGTATCAGTTTATGATTTGTATCAGAATATATCAGGGATGAACGATAATCACACTTTACAAAATCATCAGCATCAGACAGATGTTTACATTTGACTGAAATGACGTTTGGCTTTTTGCTGATTTGGCAACTTTATAGAAATATTTGCTTTAATTCTCTAATATCGATTCATTTAGTCCCAGTTTTTACATGTTATTAAATGATACCATGTAACATGGAAAAATGTGGACATCTGCACTGGCCCAGTGCACATCCACCTAAAGTACATACATTCAACGTATAACCCAACAACAATTTATCATTTTGATCACCCAGCAAATTATAATCCCACTATGATTATTAGATAGATCTTAGACTTAAACTGGGATGGTTTAGGAGCCCTTAGCAACCAAATCTCATCACAATACACAGAACATTTTGAGACAGAGAGAGAGAGGGAGACACAGAGAGAGAGAGAGAGAGAGAGAGAGAGAGAGAGAGAGAGAGAGATGTGTGATGTATAATACATTAGAACAGTCAGACTGGCAGACACAGTGAGACCAGAACCTCTGAGAGAGCCTAATGAGACGGAGCCTCAGACACAGACAGAGTCACTACATAGACACACATCTCACATACATATCAGTGACACAAACAAACACACACTCTCACACAAACACACATACATACATACATACATACACACCCACCCACACACATATGTCAGTGACATAAACACACACATCAGTGTTGCAGACACCAGCCGTGAGCTGCAGACAGGTCTCATGTCTGTCACACATGCAGTCAGTTTGAAGATAAACAGCAGGCAGAAGATAAACCCAGCAAGAAGCAGATGACCATGCTAGTAATTAACTATCTGTTCGGTCATCCTTCTATCACTCTGGCCTTCATCCAGCTTTTGCATGCATCTAACCATCCAACATGCCACCTTTGGAATCATTAACTTCCCAAGTTTTTTACCCATCCTCTATCCATCCATCCATCTTTTCATCAGTGCATTCATCCACTCATGTATCTATCTGTCCATCCATTATCTATATATTTATTCACTCATTCTATCCGTCCATCCAATTATTCATCCATCCATACATACACTCTTAAAAATATCCCAGTCTAAAACTAGCATCCGTTGTGTTATTTCTCAAGTTATACATAATTCTGTACCTCATCCTCATCGATTTTACCAGAATTCATAATTTTGTAAAAGTTTTGTTTTTTATTCATCTATTCATCCATCCATCCATCCATCCATCCATCAATGTATCTAACCACTCATCCAAAAACCTTAATCCAACCATCCAACCATCTATTTATTTATTCATCCTTTTATCTACCATTCATGCACCATCCATCAATCCATCAACTTCAAAGCTCTTTACTTTTTTACTTTCATCCCAAAACTATTCAATGCGTAATTTGTTAAATTATACAATATTCCTTAGCACAATATTGTGTACCTTAGCTGCATAGATTTTGACAGAATTCATATTTTTGTATAAGTTTTGTTTTTTATTCATCCATCAATCCATCCACCAATGTATCTAACCACTCATCCAAAAATCTCCAACCATCTATTTATTTATTCATCCTTTTATCTACCATTCATGCACCATCCATCAATCCATCAACTCCAAAGCTCTTTACTTTTTTATTTTATCCCATTTTGACATTTTATACCAAAACTATTAAATGCATTATTTGTTAAATTATACAGTATTCCTTAGTATTCCACAATATTTAATACCTTAGCTTCATCGATTTTGACAGAATTCATATTTTTGTATCGATTTTGTTAATTTTTGTCCATCCATCCATCCAGCATCCATTCACTCTCACCTTAAAGCAGATATTTGTCCTTTACCTGAGTCTGTGGGCAAGTAGAAGACCAGGCCAGTCAGGAAGGAGAAGAGAATGCAGGGAATGATCACATTGACAATGAAGTAGAGAGGCAGCCTCAGCATGAGGAAGTGGTAGGTGATATCAAGGTAGGGTGTGTCAGGACAACAGGCATAATATACCCAGTGCTTCCAGCTCCTGTAATCCTTCATCACCCACTCCCCACTCTCCATGAAGTTACTCAGGTCTGGCCGATCATTGTCCTAAACATGGAAAGAACAATCACATGTACTAAAGTCTCCAGGGGAGTTAAACCAATAAATCAATGAACTGTCACAGTGTAAAGTGATCTACATGAACCAAGTGTTGACTGATCACAGAACAGGTCAGATCAATCCGTAATGGCACTATTGGGTCATAAAGCAGATAATATCTTCATACGATAGATGCTGCGCTATGCACTATAAAACGAAAGTAAATTTAGGTAAATGGGATCATGTTCTACAATAAACTGTGCAAACGAATGTCTATACTGGATAATTTTGTGGAACACATGTCTCAGTGTCAGTGTTATGCAACAATGCAAAGACTGCCAAATCTGAAGTGGATTATCAATAAAGATAATCATTAATCATTGGTATTATGTTATTACAGGGTTGATAACGACAAGGTTTCCATCGAAGGTCCATGTCCCGAGTTTCATGCTGCAGTTCTGGAGGTCGAAGGGGAAGTGCAGGACAATGATCTCACAGTAGCTCTTAAAGATAGCAGGAGGGTTCCATGTGATCATTCCTGTGTGCTCCAGCAGAACTTTAGTCTCGTGCACAATAGCAAAGTCACCATCTGCACTATTAGAGACAAACAAAAGAGGTAAGAACAGGAGAACCGAGGGTTTAGAACTGCTTAACAACAGTAAGACAGAGCTTGTCATATTTGGTTGCTCAACAAACACCCAACTGTCAGTGATCACCTGAGACATCGTTTCCCTTATCTGTCCTGCTGTGCTAAACTTATAGGTGTCATCTTTGATCCGGCTCTTAAGTTCGATAAACAAATCAATTCTGTTGTAAAGTCTAACTGAGACACATTGCTGAGCTCAAATTTATTCTGTCGTCTAAGGAACTGACAATTATTATACATGCTTTTATAAAATCACATCTTAACTACTGCAACTCTTTTTACATGGGGGGTCAGTCAGTTCCCCTTAGCCCGATTGCAGCTTGTTACAAAAAAAAATCCTGCCTTAAATCATACCTCTTTTCACTGGCTTATGACTGTGATTGACCCTTATTATTTTTATCAGCTTCTGATTATGTAAATGTGGCCCTATGCTTCCTTTGTTCTTATTAAACTCTCATCATTTTTACCACTTTTACTACTTACTTGTACATTACTATGCTTACTATTGATTTTTTTACTATACTAATCTTATTGATTTTATTTTCTCCTATTTCATTCGTATTGTTAGTCCGCTGTACAGCTTTTTGGTCAGCCTCAGCTTGTAAACATAAATAAATTGAATTAAATTGAATTAAAGTATCTGACTCCAGTCTTGTAGGGATATATTCCAGCACAGTTGGGTGATTTCACCTGATTCCACAAATAAAGTTATGGGACCAAAATCAAGTTAGAGGTCTACATTTTTCTTTAATTTTGCCCTGGTTTATAGAACACAAGCAGTTATAATTGTTTTACATTGCTTTTTTTCAACTTCACTTTATCAAAAGGTGCTTTATAGACTGATGATTTGCAAAAGGAATCTGGACTGAAACCTTCCTTTTAATGCATAAATGAACAGGGCTAAACTGTTGATGTTAACTACGTATATAACATTAACTAAACTTTTAGTTTTCATTTTAAAACAGTACGAATGTTTTGTTTTCAGTGATACAGACATTTTAAGTGCACCAGATTTAGCAAAATCTAAAATCAAGGGGCTTTTCAACCACCTACCAAGAATCTCACAGTGATGGCATTTTGAAAACAACTGACTTTGCTGAGTATGGCCAAAAAGTGAAGCAATGCTGAAAAACTGTGGGAAGCGAGGTGAGAAGAGAGGAAGAAAAAAGGGGTAAAAAGAAGAAGAGAATAAGGTTAACAAGCAAAGGCAGCTCTGCCTGGAGACTGCCATGGTCCTGGCATCACACCACCCTCGCCGTAGCTTGTGCCAGCCAACCAGCATAGCGACGGGCAGGGGTCTCGCAGACAGCAGGCTGGTTGTCAGGGAAAACCGGCTGTGTGTGAGTGTATGTTTAGGGGTATGCACGTGTGTAAGACGCAGCATATGGTAGGAGGCAGAAACCCGCGATGAGATGTCCAGACTTAGCTTGCTGCAGTATGAGTGCTCTTTCGTGCCCACTCACATTATACACAGATGCACATATACAAAAACGCCCACAAATCCCCCCCAAGTGAATTAGTCATGAGACAGAACACGTCACTCCTACGTGGATCTGTGAGTCCATCAGCTCAGATTACGTAAGCATGCTCAAACGCACAAGACTCCAGAGGCAGTGGCCTGATTTTGTACTTGTTATAGAGAACAAGGTCAGGTCTCCAGATGTCAGTAGATGGAATCCGGATCTTTTTTATCCCTCCATAGTCCTCTGGGTTCCACTGCAGGTTCACATCTTTCCATTGCTGAAGGTAAGATAAATGGATTAAGCAACATCCATAAGAGAGGTAAAGAAAAACATCAGTTTCAAAACATTGAAAGAGATATTAAGTATTGTGGGATACTATCTTAAAAAGCGGAACAAAAAAATTTCAGATGAAAATATTATTTAAGCACAAAGCTTCAAAGCATCAAAAACAATCAGTGACATGAAACAAAAGCAGAACCCTTTTTGGTACTGTATAGAATTTAACCATGCAAAGAAAGATGTATGCATTTACAAGTTTAGTCTTCTATATATAAACCCATTACTTTTACTTTTAAATAAATAAAATAAATATTTTAAAGTATTTACCTGTTTCAGGCGCACATTGCTAGTGACAATCTGGTTAACCTCATCCTGTCAGGGATCAGACATGAAATAGGCATCTGATTTAGCTCCAGTATTGGAAAAGAAATAACAGTTTTGAGCTAGACGCCTATAACTATGTACAAATACAGACGTTTTGTGGATTTTCTAAGAATAAGCTATTCTGCATTTTAAAACACAATTTGTTATTATTTTCAGAATGTAACAAAAACTAAAAATAAATAAATGCCACATTTAATTTGTTCAATGTAGAGAAGTGTCGATAAAATAATAATTTAATTGTAGTTGATAGATAGATAGATAGACAGACAGACAGACAGACAGACAGACAGACAGACAGACAGACAGACAGACAGATAGATAGATAGATAGATAGATAGATAGATAGATAGATAGATAGATAGATAGATAGATAGATACTTTATTGATCCCGAAGGAAATTTAGCAGCCAGTAGCAGTTACAAACACAGTACAAAAAAACAATAAGGTATATAAAAGTTAAATAGTGTTTAAATAGTGTCCAGGAGTGCAAATGTACAGGATGTACAGCAAAGTGTCAATAGTCTTTATGAGTGCAAACATAAGATGTCCAGTAAAGTGTCAATAGTGTCCGGGAGTGCAGATGTACAGAAATGTGATTACAGTCCAAATAAAAATAAACTGTAATTTGAACATAAGGGACTTGTTCCTCATCTGTTGTATTAAATTTTGCATATATGTGCATGTGAGTAGTCCTTAAATGTTTAGCACAAGTCACCAATATAACAGTAACCCATACCACACTGATAAGCTGGATCAGCTGCAGTCCTACAGTGACCACCACCGCATCCTTAAAGTGATTGACGGGTCTGACCACTTTATTATACCCAGTGAACAGACTTTTCACTAGACGAGTCTCATCCTCTGAGCACCACACCAGTCCTGCTCAAAACAACACAGTAGTAAAACATTCAGCACGAGGTATCCGACAATAACAAAGCCCTCAAGTCTTGCTGAAGTGTAGCTTGTCTTAAAGTACAGTACTAAAAATAAGGGTCAAAAAGAGTTTACTGGAGCAAGTCTAATTTTGGTTTCTTAAAGAACACTCTGGGCCCAAACTAAAGCTTAATGTGTTATTTTCATGTTATGTATTAGCTCACAGTACAGCATCCAGTCCCTCATTTGCATGTTTTTGCTCGTCATTGCTCTCTCACTACAATACCCAGCATGCATTATGCAAATACGTCATATAATATTTAGGAATCCTTTTGGTGCCAACTGCCAGCCTATAAAGTAATAAATACAACCAAGCCAGCCTTAGCTATTGAACAAAACAGTGAAATAAACAATGACTTCATCTTTATTCAGTACACAATAGCCATCGGAGACAGCTTTGGTAGCCTTTCAAAGAAAAGAAGCCAAACTAAACTAGAATATCTAATAAAACATTGCTGTCTTCACCCTTCAGCTTGTTTTCTCTTTATCAAGGGTCTTATCTGTCATTGGAGTATACATTGTAATGATTTGAGGACTGCTAGAGTTACACAGCTGCAATGAGATGTTTGACTTCCTAGTAGAAATGTTAGGTATGTTTTTCAAGATATAGCATCAGATTGGAATTCACTTAATCTTTAAACTGGAAACTCTCTCTACGTGAGTAGGCAAGCATGCAATGATTGATTTTGACCTTTAAAGAACCTAAAACTTGTTGTTTAATTTTTTGCAAAGAACCCAAAGGTGTTCTTCACTCCAAACAACCTTTGTCCCACTTGTATTCTAATAATTATATAGGTAGAATGAAGCACATTGTAGTGGAGTAGTGAATGATTGAGTGCATTAATGACATCCACATGTACTAGTTTTATAAAAGATAAGCTTAGACATTGTTCATGCTGAACAAATACACTGAACTGAGTCTGGCTGTGGAGATTGGACTACGATGTGTGAAGTTCTGGCAGCCTGCTCTCTCGCTCGGCTGGAGATGAGTTAACAGGGAACGTGTGAAAGTTCCATTAGTTCTAGAGTTACCGGAAAGCCTTTCTGAGTTCCGCTCCATGTTTATCATCTAGGCTTGCTGGTGTCTCATATTAACATTTCCCAGCCATTAAATGTCTTAATTTAATTTTGTCACTGAATCAGGGATCTTCAGTTAAAATAATACATATAAAATAATATATATATATCTCACATTTTAATTCATGTTTGGGCAAAAGATGCCGGCTATGAGAATTTAAAATGTATCTCTCCATTTACACAGTGACCAGGCTCATCAACCAGATACCATACAATAATCTCCACAGGGGTGGTGAAGAAAGTCACCAGCAGTCACTTGGACATCTGTAGCTGTCAATCAAATCAATGTTTTGTGCGGTCTAAAAACAGAGGGATATTCCATCTCACACTTTACAACTGAGCATTAAAACTCTTTTGACCTCTCAGACAATGCACTTGAGACTGAGTTGAGGTTAAGGTGATGGTTAATAAACATCTTGCTGGATATTACTTATAGAACATTTTATACACGTCTGTAAAGAAATCAGCTGTCGACCTACCAAGTGTTATTGGTATATGAAATGAACGAGATAATGTTAATGATTATATTATATTTAATTCATATAATCGCGTGCAATATAACATGCATCAGGTTTATATAATCAAGTCCTTCAAAGTTTACATGTTAAGGACATAAATATATGTATTACCTGCAGTCAAGAGCAAAGAAACCAAATGCACCCACTTCATGTTGCTGCCACTGGTGTCGACAAAGTAAAGTAAAATAACTCTTTTCCACCTCTTACAGCAATATAAACTTAGCTGTGTTCTTAGCTGTTGTTCATGTCTGCTCAGAAAGAGTTGCAGTGGTGGTGTGTTCAGTCTTACTGATGCCTACTAAGCACTCTGTCTGTCAGACTATCACAGCATGGTCACATACACCCCTCAGCCATCCAGAACATGAAACCAGAGACAAATGCCTCTGTAATCCATCCCTCATGTGTCGCCCACATTCAACACCCATTCAACACAGTGCAAGTGTAATGGAGTATAGAAGTGACCTTTAAACACCAGAATCAATCAATCAATCAATCAATAAACATACTTATTTACATGATTACATTATTTGGGAATGAAAGAATGAAAATAACTTCACACAACAAAAGCTCTAGCTTAAGCATCAGCAGTGAATGTCCTACTCTGTGAAGTACACCGAAGCCTTAATGTGACAAAAGCGCTGCAGGTTATGAAGGCGAAAGGGCACAGGAGCTACTGCTCTGGTGCTGCAATAACATACATGTCAGGGTTTGGTTGAGCTGTTCTACTGAGAAGTGCTTTTTGGACAGTACTGTATCGGTATTTGCATTTTAGGCGCACATTATAAATGACTGGTTTACACGTTGCCAAAAGGCCCAGTCAGCATGGGCTTATTATATTAGATCATGGCCTAATCATTCCACAAGCTGGAGCTGAGAGGCCCCAGCTTTTGCTCAGACTTTTCCAGATGGCTGAATCTGACATCACGGCACCCGTCCTCAGTTTCCCACCTGCCCCTCCCGCTCACAGTCCTTGTGCCCTTTACCCTTCACAACCTGCAGTACTATTGTCACAATAAGGCTTCAGTGTACTTCACCTGCACACTGTTCAGTCTGTGTTACACTTTATGCATAGTGAATATTCACCACTTGCTAGTCATTTATTTGTTTACTTATTTACCTACCTAGTAATATAGCATGGATATATTTTTTCTTAAAAGGGACAATTACTGTGCTATTACATGATTATTGTCTAACAGAAATAAAAAAAGAAATAAAACACTATTTTCAAAAGAATCTTTTTAATACAACACAATGTCTGATAACATGTCTAAACAGTTCGCTATACTTCTGGCCATCGAAATAGATTTCTTGGGGACTGGGATGCAAATAAATGACAAAAACATCACTAGCATCTGACATTTCTTGATGAGATTTTAGCCATTGTTTACTGTTAAACCTCCATGAATAATCACTTCAATAACAAAACCTTACATATCTGAAATGTATTTAGAATTTAGACACTCAAATTAGCCACGTGTTTTTTGTACACAGCGGAATTGGTTTAAATAATATGTTTAAATAATAAGAAATGTATATAGGTCTCAACTTTTAATGCAAGTTAACATAGAGGTTTTATTTCTAGTGATTTTGGAGCATTATGTTGGTCCAGTCGTGATTACACTTCCATACAAGGTAAAGAATAGCTTCAGAGATCAATTTATGTATGTATAACTGCTCTACTCACACTGGAATACATTTATAAGTGGGTACGAGCGTCTGCCCAATTCTGTAAATGAAAAAGGAGCATAAAATCAAATCATTGCCGTCTACAATCACACCGTATCTCTTGTCCCTCCTGTAGAGCTGCTGCTGTGACTTTTCCACTCCTGCTGTCCCTACACATGCTGCCCTGACTGCTACACAGGAATAACACCTACCAGCAGACCGTTTCCCCCTCTGCCTCCTTCCCCCATCATTCCCTCAATTGCACCCCTGCATCATTCATCTTATTTAGAGGCAGACTGGCAGCTCTGGCAACCGTTGAATTAAGAGAGATCAGTACCTCACCCACCCACTCGCACAGAACCACACGCACAAAATATAGCCTGGGCCACCTGAATCCCAGCCCTGCACGTGTTTGTCCTGGCCGCATTAAACCTGTCTGACCTTGAGAGAGAGGAAAAGGTAAAGCTCGAACACAATCCTCAGCTATTCTCAGTGTGCAGACAGCGCAAACGTGCAGACCCTTCCAGCCCTGTATGATGCACTGTCTGCCCAGCTCTCTGTGATTAACAGTCTCTTTACATCCCAGTCCAAACATGGACACACAGCTGCTGTTGATGTTTTGAGAACTCCTTAACAAATCTCTCCTGACAGTCTCTGCAGATTACACTACGTGCCTAGTTTGTCTACACAACTCTACCTATGAAAGACAAACACTATTATAATTATCAAATGCAATTTAGCTGATTCAGACATCTGTTTGGGTCTTCGCCGGTAAGCGGGCACCTCTCCTAATCATTGAGTTTAGCTGTTTCAGCCACACCTACTACAAGTGTACGAAATTAAGCACGTAGCAATTCAGGGTGTGTCTCAAAACCTAGTGAGTGACAGCATTTTACTTCATAGTATGCGCTCCCGACATGTAGGCTGTCCCAATTCTTATATACCTTAAACATGCTGTCTACTGAGAAACCTTACTTTATCCCGATTTGAAGGAAGCACTGAACGCTTCCTCAGCCGCTAAGACAATCCCTTGAAGCAACGCAGGCAAATCTACGAGCAGTAAAGTGGTTTTAAAATGTGAGTTATTTCTATTCTCTCTGGTGTTTTAATGTCTTTCTTGTCATATAATCGCGTAAAAAACAATATTTTATTTGCAACTTTTTAACGAATCGTTAACCATTTTGCAGTTTTATTCTCGAGCCATTAGCATTTATGCTAGCGGATTTTTAGGCCTCGGGCTATTGTTTTGGATGCTGGCTGGTAACTTAGCAACTAGCTAAACCGTCGGTCGCGTGCTGCCTTGGGCGGGAACAAGCCGTGACGCAGTCTCTCTCTAACTAGAGCGTCTCAGTAATCTGTTTTATGAGGAGAGATGTCAGACAGAACCTGCTACTTAAACAGGTGCCTACATATTCAGTGCCTACCTAGACAGCTCACTAGGTTTTGAGACACACCCTCGGTCTCCATAAACAAACAATTAGTAGAGTAGAAGCTCAGTGACTTGGTCAAAGATCCATTTGTTTGTCTATAGAGACTACATGGTTATGTGATTGATTCCATACACCTGTTAGTAATGGGTGTGGCTGAAACACCTGAGCTCAATATATACAGTTGTATGAAAACAGGCACCTAGCCATGCATCAGTACTGTCCTGATTTCATATCCATACAGAATCACAGAAAAGCCCAAACCCTGGATAATTCTTATTTTTCCTAGACACATCATTATACTAGCACAATTCACATAACTTTTATTCTAAGTTAATTATATGTTAAACTGGTTAGAGGCAGCATAATGCATACCCTATAGATGATATAAGCACTTAACATGACATTAGAAAGAATTCACTGCCTTATAGACACCAGTGTACGACATAATACGAACATACTGGTCATCCATTTTGCCAGTGAATGGAAATATTAAAGAACACAGAGCATGTGAGGGCATTGATGCTTCTGTACATGTCTTTTAGTTTTGCACTTGATTTCAATATTTCAGTTCGCATTAGTATTTTATACTATGTAGGGCAGCTCCCCACACGTCGCTCCTACTGCATCTGCTCGACCCAGAAAGGTCAATTTATCTCACGCATCACATGAGGGCATTCCAATTCATCAGTGTGAAAAGGCACAGTGGTCTCGTGATTAATTTGCTGTGTGTTATTTGATGTGTGTGGATCACAGTTCAGCCGCGGTGGCATTAACGCAGCGGCAGCAGCCTGGACGGAATAGCCTCTTCACCCGCTCTGCTGCCTTTGCACTATTAATACAGATGGATTGCTGATGCTCAATAACGATAAATCATCCCCCACCCCACCCCCCAAATAAAATAAAATTTAAAAAAAGGACCAGTAAAGTGATTTTTCATACATTTTATCCTTCACTCAAGAGTCAGTGGAGTGCAGCACAAAGCTCCAGGGGGCATATTAACATGTCTCAAAATCTAGAGGAAATGGTAAAACGAAAAACAGTGTTTGGGTCTGCTGGGCCAAAAAAAAAAAAAAAAAATTATTTGAATTACGTTGCGACCTAAATTTAATGACTAGTCCACATAATCTGCTCACTTACAAGCAATCTGGATTTCTTTGTCCAATGCCAATAAAAACCTCCACTGATACACTTCTAAATAAATAAATTAAATAAGTAAAACATATTGATATCATTGCATTCATAACTATATCAAATAAATTATGGACATCCAAAAACTATTAACCCTGATAATTTGAAAATGGTGAGCGCATTATCACTAAGAGCAACACATTGCTTTCCTTCAAAAACAACCCACAGCATCAGCATCGAAGTACTGCCTATTAAAGCAGCATCTGTATGACTCAATACTTGTCATGCAGAGCAGTGTGGGCAGAACAAATGAGTAAACTGGAGAAAGAACACAAAGAGATTGAATCAGGAATTTAATAAGTCAGGGCTCATAAAGCTTCACGGCTTTTAATAATCTAACCTATACTGTGTTCCTATGGTTAACAGAGAACAATGGAGTATCATTTAATGGGATTTCATGGTAAATTAAGACTCACCAGCTGCTAACATACCCACCCCCCAGCCCCTCAAATCATAGTACTCAGTCAAGGAGGACACATCACGGGACCACTGATAAAAAATACAAATTCTAAAGGAAGGTGCAGATATAACCCAAGATAGGTTTTAATGGTAGAAACGAATGAAGCGAGATAAATCGGGCAGATTTTCTGATGCTGTGGGGGATGGGCGACCCATCAGGAGTAATTAAAAATAAAACACATGAATCCTGTCTCACGTTGGTCGCATATGCATCCGGCAAATAAAGCTCAGCATGATTTGGGGGATGGATGCTGCCTGAGGTACTGTAGCTTCTGTGTTAATCTCTAAACAAATCAGTTAGACTGACAGGGTTGGAGGGCTGGAGGGTTACAAGACGTCACTGTCACTGGAAACGTGCCGACTTCATAAGCATGTACAAGTCCTTTTGGTCAAGGTCGCTCTAATAGGAGCTTAACAAAGCAGGTCTCTAAATAATATAGCTTTTAAAAAGATAAACCAAATTTGGGAATTGTGGATGTACTCCAGCAGACTTGACAAGCAACAAAGCTGAAAACACTGTATTTCTAAAAGTGAAGTTTAATAAATTAGTGTATTCATGCACAAATCAAATACAAAACCATTACAACCAAAAACATCAGCCAGTTCTGTTCAGAGTGCAAGAGATTTCCGAAGGCCAGACTACAATAATAGACACTGAGAAGTAACTGGATTGTAATCGTCTTCATGACTAGAGCTGCGGAGGCTCTGGAGATTCACCTGAAGAGGTACTGCATGTAAAGGCAGATTGTAGGCAGAGATTAAGTGGTGAAAAAAGTAAATCACAGGTTTGTAAAAAATAATGGTGACACTTTACTTGGAGAGCCATATATAAAAAGTTACATGACATTCATAAAGAACACATGACATATCCAAAATTGGGAAAAAAGGCAACATAAATTATATTTAAGTAATTAAAGTAATTAAAGCAGTACATCATTAAAAAAATAAACTACAGACAAATTTCGGAGAAACCCAAGCATTAGCCATGATATCATTAATCATCACGTCAACTAAAGGTTCACACTGATTTGATAAGGGTGTCTTATGTAGGACTTAAAAAAGTGTACGTGTTGCAGCCGTTATGTCATGCATTCCAAGTAAAGTGTCACCAAAATCGCTGGAAACTATCACATTTACAATATCTCACAAAAACCAAAAGGCCTGTTTGGCAAGCAGGAACTACTGTACATCAACGGGACTAAATAAAAGCACAGTCACGGCGCGTCACGTTTCACAAGCTTTACCACATGCTGCGGGAGGAGGCTACGGGCCATTAGAACCCTGAAACCGCCCCGAAATAAATGACGCTCGTTCTGCACGGTCCCGCCCTTCAGTTTAGACAACCCCCGACAAAAATGGGGAGGAAGACATGCAAATTTAAAGTACGTAATCCACACCCATTAAACGGGGGAAGAACAGAATGATAAGCAGTTAGTACGGGTCCACCAGATGTGGAAAAAAAAACCTGTTTTATATACAATGGGTCCTTCATTTAGAGATTCAAGTCTTTGCACAAAAAAAAGAAACAATACAGCACAGCACTGAAGTGCAGTCCATGGTAAAAACTGTTCCTTCATACACACAGCAGAATGGAGTCGAGGCTAGAAGAGGATGTCTTCGTTCTTTATCAGAGACTCCACCACCTGCCTCTGGTAGCGAATGTCATTCAGAGCAGTCATGGCGTCGAGGTCTGGCGCTCGCATCAGAGTGGGGCCAAATACGATTCCCAGATTCTCCGCATTCATCAAGTTATCCTTCTCGTTCTGAGTCACCCTACGTACACACAAATCACAGACATGAGAATATGAGGAGTTTATTAGATAATGAGAATACCAGATAATGAAAAATGGATTCCCTGATGGTGTCTTTATGGATACATAGGTAATATAAAGTAATATAGAAGAATACATTTAGGAGAATGTATGCATTAGTGATGTTGTGATCTCACTTGCTTTACTGGATCAGATTATCAACTATATTAGACACAAACCAATTCTGATCTTTGCTTTTATTTTGTTGGCACTCTCAGTGATACAAATGCACATTATCCACAACCTACAATGTTTTGACATCTTTAAGCCAGCAGCATTTGCGCCGCTTTCTACCACCAGACCAACACACTAAATACACTTATGTTCTGTTAGTGGATAGTGGCAAGGCTTTGAACCAAAAAAAGTGTGCCAGTACTTGTACAGTGATCCAAAAAAGGGTTAAACAAACTAGAATGTAAACAATATTAAACATACTGCAAAATGCCCCCCCCCCCTCCAAAAAAAATATAAATAAATAAAAAAAATTAGATATCAATCAGTCACATTACATTATTCACATATACACTTTTAAGTGTTTACTCAGTATTACATTACTCAGACGGGAAGAGGTGGAAAAAATGGATCAGGACTCGTCTGGTATATATATACAGTGTGACAGTACGGTACGTGTAGGTATGATGGTGTGCATGAATTATGTTCCTTACCTTTTTAAGTGAGCCATCAGATATCTCAGCGTTTCATAGTGAGCAGGAGGCAAAAGCTTCAGAGCCTCGTGCAGCGCCTCGAGACGCTCATCTGCCTCTACTAGCTCTGAGAGAGCAAACAAACAAGTCAGACTGTCTGCTCTGCTAGAAATATGCATAGCAAAAAAATAGGCTCCCTTACAAGCTAACAAAAATAACAAGCTATTGCTCCTCCTTACAGTCAGTATGTCAAGAAATTAACATACATTAAATTATTGTACCCAACAGTCACATGATGATAAGAAATGCGTTGAAACTGCAGGGATGGCTGTTGGAAAATTGCTGCCTTAGATTTTTTTGCTTTGTCAGAAAGTCTGACATTGTATCTACTGGCCATGTTAGCCAGTGGATGAGAAGGAGTAAATTTAAGTAACAACAGTCAGCAGCATAGAACAATCAGGACAATGGAGGACATGCTCACTGGTTCAGTTATACAGAAATGCAACTTAGCATATCTAATGAATGCAGCGTTCTCAGCATGCAATCGCACACAGACATGCAAGCCTGAACATATATCAGCGTCTCTGTGCTGTGACTAGAGTTATCATTGTGTTGATCTCTGTATGATCATACTGTATAATACTGTATAGCTGTAATGCCATTAGCATGTTATCCTGTGTTAATGTGCAAGTTTGAGGCATCACATCAGGGACAAAGCTTTGTTGAAATACTCTAAATAAACATACTAAAGTAAGACATAGTTTTAGGAATGTATTCAAATGAGACATCACCATATTATATTGAACTGAATAGCAAATATTTTACCCCTATAATAATCCTGTGTCACAGTAGTAAGTCTGATGATGTCTTTTTTTTAAGTCATGGTGGAACAGCCTACTGCTACAGTCTCCCTGCAAAGCATGTGCCAAGAACATGCGTTATAATCAAAGCATCAAACAAAAGGAGCGCTGAATATAACTTCACATTTATTTATGGAGAGATGGCACAGCTTAAAAAAGGGTAATCAAAAAACAGAATCAAGAAAATACTATGCAACTTCATGGTGGAAATAAGTACCTACTGCTACAGCCTACTGCCAGGACAATATAATCATAATGTTTAAAAGAAGCATTGCAGGGGATAACTTCTCAGTTTTTTATTGTGTTAAAAAAAACACAAGAAGTTCAGTAAGAAGCCTTCAGTGTTCAAATGATTTTAAGGTGTATTATAGCTTTTTAGGCATATTCAGGAAATTTCAGCAATGTAGCAAAACCATGATGAGTTTGGTCGGCGATATGAAAAACATTCATACCTTCTATATTTAAAGCATATTTGTTCACAGTGGTGTTTGTAAGTGTCTCAGTGAGACCGACAGAAACTTACTGGCAGCCTCGATGAAGCGCGGGTATGCGTCGTAAGTGATAACAGGAATGGGTAAATCCCTGAAGTAGAGTTTAAGAGCCCCTGTGATGACGTTGATGTCTTCATACACATTCACTGAGATATCGGCCTTCTCTCCATCTGCACAGAGAGCAGGAAAGCATGCTTTATTAAAGGCTCATCTCAGCGATATCACTTTAGCACAAACAAACAAGAGGAAGCCAGAACAAGCAGCGAGAAGGATGGGTCGCTTTTCGTCCTGCAGAGTTCAGCTCCTGCACTGCATGGCATGTAGAAGTGGGACCTACTGTGCAGTGCTGTGGGGGCCATATTTCAACACTGGCACTTCATACTTTGGCCTCAATCTGCTGCTGAGTCTCTCATCACAATTCTGGGAGCCAAGCTGACACAATGCCACGGGTGATACCCTGCTCTCTTTCATGCCCCGCTAGCCCACTTCCTCCCTGTCTGTTTCTCTCATGTGCCTCCTCTCTGATCCACTTCTTTCTACATATCTGTTTCCATTTCTCCCTCTTTTTTTTTCTCTTCCCTTCCCTTCCATCCTCTCTCACTCTTCGCTATCTGAAAGCTGCACTTTAGCCCTGGGGTCTTACCCACTTGAGAGAGATGGAGAGCTTCATAAAAGCTGTATTTGCTGGCACTCTCTTTCGAACATTCAGCTCAGAAGTCTTTCCCCCTGAACTCGGCGTGCGCTTTCTGTAGAGCCTAAGCTGTCCCTGACATTGTCCATTTGTCCTGGGTTCGTCTGTGTTTAATGCCAGAAGCCTGGGCCTCCTGGGGACACGCTGCCTCTGTGCAGATGGAGCGTAATCCTCACACAAATGCAGCACTTTCACATAAAAGCAGATCTGGCCATCCCACAGTATCCGAACACATGGCCTTCCCACTGTTAGACAAAGTGTGACCTAAAAAAGCGGCGCTGGGAACACATGTGGGTGTTTAACACTCCAAAGGATTATGCATAAGGGGCTGTGTGCAGGCATGCAGAAGATTTCATATGGTATCACTGTATTTCATCAGAACTAAGCAGCAGTGTATGCCACATGAGCAGAGCGTAAACAAAGGGAAGCGTACCTCTGTCAAATGATAACTTCACATCTTCAATTAAATCACTGAAGCCAGACACTCTGTACAGACCTTCTGACTTCAGACCTAAAAACAGAGCAGAACAATTTACTGTAGGAGTGGAGACGCCTTTATCCAGAAATCAATACATTACGTACTGTACATCAGATAACACTGCGCAAGGCTACAGCATATGGTACACTACTAATTAAGCAGTTCTTTTAAAATGTAAAACAAAACATTCAAACAATCAGCCATCTGTTACAAAATTCATTAACACAGTGCTCTGCTGAGCTGCCACCGGAAAGAACGCAAATAAACATTGGTGCATCTTTCATGGAGCTAATTTAACGCTGGTGATTTCACTGCGTCACCTATAAACATAAGCTTGGCTGATTTTACCCATGGAGAGCTCACCTCGTGATTCGATCTCCCGTATGCACATGTCAACCACCATTGGTCGTTTGGAGTTATGGGCCTTGACGAGTGTGGTCAGATCACAGCTGTACACTTTCTTCACATGTTTCAGGTCTGGCTTGCAGTCATTAGGCACCATTTTGGAGCACTGCTTATGAACATTCAGCCCACAGTCTGCAAAACACAACAACAGGAAAGCTCAACACAAAATGAACAAGTGTCACTGTACTCACTGATGTAATGAAAATAAACAGCCCTGCTCAAAACCATTTTGAAGGGAATTATTTTTGTCCTTGCGAGGATGTTTAAGCAAGCATAATCCATGCAAATTAAAACTACTCGGAGCAATGCACTATTGGTTTAAAAAAAAAAAAAAAAAAGAGAAGAAAGAAAGAAACACTGCACAGCCCAGTTGAACAGCACAGCAGTTTGAAGCTAATACAATTATTGATTGTCCATATCCTGTGGCTAGAGTAGATTGGGTTAATTTTTCATCCAGCGTGGTGAGATTTCAGTCTCCTTAATCAATAACTGTCCAAACTGTGTCAATGTCCTCCAATCTCTGATGTCATCAACTTCTGATTGGCCGATAGGCATACTGTTGGTGTCACCTTGGAGGGACATGCCAGGACTACGAATGATGGCTGATAAAAAATACATGAGCCACTCTGGTTTTCTCTGGGCAATAAAATCACAAATGTAATTATAAGGCTCGTAGGAAGGTTGGGTATGTTTGCTGAAACAAAAATAATTGGCGAGACACAGAGATAGAGATGTGTACTGGTGTAAGATACAGGGTTATCAGTGTTCAAACCGAAAAGTCAATATTTTTGGCTCTGTGAATTATGTCTTGTGACTAAGTGTATAAATACAAAGAGGACAATTCACTGTACTGGGGTTTATATCTCATGCTCACACAATGCGGCTTATTTGCATGTTGAAAAGCGGGGGAAAGGGTAAAGAACAGACAGGAAGTGAAGGACTGCAAACATGAAAACAGGCTCACTCAAACACAAACACGGAGACTGAGCCTGGAGTTATGCAAATGTAGGCAAATGAGTTGATTAATATATAATGCAGGCACCCTAAATGGGCCAGCTGCTACAGAGCAGGTATAGCCATGAGGAGAAACCAACAGAGAAAAAGGGAGAGAGACATAAAAAGAGGGAAAACAGGGTAGAAAGCCAGAGCAGCACTATGTTTGAAGCTGGGGCAGATGCACAGAGTTCTCTGCTTTGTATGAGCAGGGCTCTTGGGGAGAATTAAGGAATTAGAGCTACTCTGAAAACAATGTGGCCTGAAGGAAGAGAGGGAAAGAGAGGGAGAGAAGGGGAGAGTGAGGAGAGAGAGAGAAAGAGGCAGGCAGGGAGGGAGAGAGAGAGAGAGAGAGAGAGAGAGAGAGAGGCGGTCTACTCCTCCTCAAATCTGCACATGTACACAACAGTAAGGCAGACAGACATTCTCAGAGCTGCAGGGTAGGCTAGACCTCATTTCCACTTGTAAATGGGGCAGATCTTCAAAGCTCCTCTCATCCTGACTCAGGGGATGTTTTAACTTGCACACATAAACCTTTTTTAATCAATATCTTGATAAAGTCTCACAATATCGTTGTTTACAAGCCTTTTCTATGCTAAGGTCAAAAAGTTGCAGCTCTTTGTGGAGGTTCAGCTCACTATACCTCTGAATCACACTGTTCTGAACAACTGACAACACCAGGAGCTCAGAATCTGCTTGCTGTATGCCTCAGTTAATGATATAATTACTCTGACCTCTTTCACTCACTGACCAAAAGCAAAAACAGGATTAACAAATTCTCTTATTGGACACACTTTTAAAACAGGCAACAGACCACTTTCCCATTAGCTCCTGCAATTACAATTAAGAGCGTTTTAAACATTAATACAAAACAAACTGCTGAATATGGTGTGGTGACAGCAATTCTAAAAGACTCTGATTAAAAAATGGCCCCTTGAGCAAGTGTGCCTTCATTTAAATTCATTGACGCAGAAATGTAATTATTTTATGAAAGAGACTGAGGGATCTCCTAAGAAGAGGAGACAGGCACAGTAATAGAGGGCAGGCGTTCATAGATTCACTCTGTTCTCCAAGGGCTGCTGATCCCGTGTTCAGAAAGCTAGTGCTGAGGCGATTCCCACCAGGCATGAGGTCTCTGGGGAATCGACTAGCGTAGAATTTTTGAAATTGGCGATGTTCGAATCGCAAAGAGCTGTGATTGCAA
The DNA here is from genome assembly GCA_021613375.1 of Megaleporinus macrocephalus. Taxonomy (NCBI): domain Eukaryota; kingdom Metazoa; phylum Chordata; class Actinopteri; order Characiformes; family Anostomidae; genus Megaleporinus; species Megaleporinus macrocephalus. The sequence continues at coordinate 21,595,751 of CM038709.1, read as the reverse complement.
TCTTCAGTTCTCAGCAAGGAAATTTAATCTAATAACACAGAGCTTGTAAATTGGCAGCCTAGCATGCTACCTTCAGCAATCAAGCCAGAAAACAAAAACAAAAAAAACCAACAACAACAACAAAAAAAAACACCACATAGGAAACAATTACATTTAATAGCCGTTTTAGTAAAAGCAATATTTTCACCAAATCGTTCAGTCCTAAGCTCCACATACACATAGATCTATACCTAAACAGAAAAAGATACTGTATGTATATGCAAGAATAATTTATTTTAACACTTCTACCTGTTTATTTTCTTTTACATATTTTTGTTTTAAATATACACGTTAATTAATTGATATTTTTATTTATATATTCTTGTTTTTTTATTTATACTATAAATGCTTTGACAATACAAATATATGAATCTGTCATGTCAATAAACTGAACTGAGAGAAGAGAAAGAGAAAAGAGAGAGAGAGAGAGAGAGAGAGAAAGAGAGAAAGCGCGCTCCAGCACATGCTTACAGTAAACCAGCATTTTGAAGCAGCCTGAATTTCTCCACCTCTACTCTGAATGAGAGCAAAACACAGAGTGACCCATCTCCACTTATGCAGACTGAATTTCAATACGCGGGCTTGCTTCACAGAGCTCCTGGCCCCTCGCTTCATTATAAAGACATGCCAGCTTTGTTTTTCTCTCCGCCATGATGACATGGGCTTTGGGGGAGGGGGGCTTTACCCTGATGAAGCAATGTGGCACAACACACACAGACAGAGGGGCTGGCACACTGGCACCCACCCAAACTCTCACACACATACACACTTGATGAGAGAAAAAGAGATGGGGCATTGTGTAATGCAAATTTCAACATCAAATGAGACTTCACTGTCCTAGTTTCTAGCGGCATCACTGACTACATCAGAGTGGGAAAACGATGTGTAGAGAGAAAGAAAGCAAGAGAGCGAGAAAGAGAGAGAGAGAGAACGAGAAAGAAGGAAAATAAGCACCATCTACAAAAGGGATCTCAAAATAACAGCTTTGAACACAAGCTGCTTTCAAAATCGTTCCATGCATTATTCATTAGTCCGGCCTCGGAAAACATTAAGTGTAGCTCACTTTGTCCTATAAATAAAACATTAAAAAATCCACACACTAGCGTGCCTTATCACCTCTCACCTACCAACAGCTTTAAAAATAAAAAAAAAATAATCCAGAAATAAGGAAACATACTATCCAGAAAAAAATATGCATGACTAAATGTCTTATTGCTACACTTGTGTGCACAGTGATATTCCAGAAAGCTTAAACCACTCTATAGGGTTTCTTCTCAAATGCCAAATGTCCTGACCTCTCTCACCTAAAAATCTGAATTTCCAGGAGCTATAATGAACGGAAAAACAGACCACCTTTGTGCTGAGCAGACAAAAACAAGCCAGGCTATTTCAAACCCATCTCTCTTTGAGCTTTACTTACTGCTTTCAGTGCAAGCTGTTATGGAACAATCAAGTAACCAGAACAACCACTTACAAAGTATGAGACACACATGAAAATATCATATTTTGATAAAAGCAACTAAAAATGTAAAGACTCAACAAATAAAATTCTCTGATGTCTCAAAACATGGCCCAAAAATCTAATCCCTTGATTTTATGTTTGGAATAGACTTCTTAAAATTCCACAATATTCTAGAAATTCCATGATCTGTAAGAACCCTGACTTTACACCACAGCAGAAAAAAGCAAACCACAAGTTACAAGAATAACATGTCAGAAACAAAAACAGCTGGTAGAATTTCAGGGTCTAGGCTCATAGTAAATCCAGGCTTCAACAACCTAACAGCAGTGAGAATGGAGAATGCATAAATGTAAAAAAAAACAAAACAAAAACAAAAACAAAAAACAACCAGACTGAGCAGAGAATCCAAACACTGAATTATCCCAGGTCAGACACTTTTCTAGGTTATTAATCTTGTGGTTTAATTAATAGCATTCTTAGCAACTGTGTGGTTTTACATACTACAACAAGGACCTTTACTTCCAATCGATCTAAAACGTATTTATGTATCTGTGTGATATTTAATATGAATATTACTATGATGTAGTATTGGGGATGTGTTAATATTTTTGAAATTTAAACAACACTGCATATTAGGAGTGTAACAGTACACTCAGTCCTTGACTTAATTCAACTGGTGATATTGGGTTCATGATTCTGTATCCTCATGATATTTTGAACACAATTCAAATGAACTAAAGCTAAAGTAAGAAGTAGTGCTGGGGAAAGTTGCTGCTTAGTGCTAATCGTTTACAAACTGATACCTAAACAACTAAATAAGCTGCCAACAGAACGCTCATTCTCAACAGTGTCACGGTCTGGCTTTGCAGCATCACAAGGCAATTATGTAGTGTAGCATCCCAACTGGATATAATCCGCAAGTGTTCTGGTAATGGTTAGCCATTAAAACTCCACTGAAACATATTTATGATCTTTAATCTTTAAACAGGGAAGGTGACTGTGTGTATGTATGTGTATGTATGTGTTCACCTGCACATTTGACTCCCTGAGCGATGAGCCCCCACATAAAGTTAGCGCAGTACTCGCACCAGTGTGGACCTCTGAACGTGTGCACCTACAAGACAGAGAGAGACAAACCTGGAGATTTAACGACTGCATGTTAAACCCACCCAAACAATCCATCTGCAGAGAATATCAGAAGAAAAGGAGGAGAGACTGGACGTAAGAGGAAAGAAAAGAGAACAACAACAAAAAGAGCCAGAAGCACAGGCATGCGGTGAATGCAGTGTATAGCTGGACCACTCAGCAAGCTCTCTCTCCATCTCGCTCTATATACATCACAACTCCTTTTCTCCTCTGCACCAGGTAACAGCTCAGCCAATCAGGAGCTGTCCCAGTCTCTCTCTAGGAAGATGAGTGGGGGACTAGCCGCTGCTGTGGGACACGCTGGCCGCTGAATGAAATTAAGCATGGCCTCAGCGAGCATAAGCAGGGTTACAGAACCAATATGCTTCTGATCCTCTCACACATACACACACACACACATACACACACACACCAGGGAAGGTGATGAAAGCAACATCAAACACCTCAATCGCTGCAGTCTAAAGAAAGAAAGAAGCATAATTTCCATGTGGTGAACGACTGAAGGGGGAAACACTAGAAGAGGCAAATCAGTTTGGCTGAGTGGGCTAGAGCTTTGAGGAGAATATTGTTATTTAGTGAATATGAAATGAATTATCTGTAGCCTTTTAGCAGCTAACAAAAATCAAATAACAGGTGTACTTTATTTCTTGGTCTACGTAATTCCCGCCAAATTTTACCTGCTTTTATTTCTAAGGGCAGCCCTTGATAACGGCAACGGCGCTGTGAAAGCAGAGGTGAGGATGGTCAGGAATAAAGGGAGACTAAGAGAAGCTGTGGAGTCAGCTGTTTTGAGGTACTCCTGGATCTATACTCCAGTTACTCATCCGGAACACACTAAGATGAAGGATGGGAGAAAACAGTGAAGAGAGACTGAGACAAAAACTGAGAAAATGGGGGGAAAAAACATGCCATATGAAGGGAAGTAATCTAACGGATGTAGGAAAAAAATTCTCAAGTAAGAAAGTAGGAAAAGAGAAAAAACAAGACACAGACAGGGGAAGCCACTGCTGCTGACAGAAGCCAAATGGGGATACACCGCTATGTTAGCTCTGCCTATCAATCCCTAATCTTTCCATCTGTCATACGAAGCAGTGTTGTGTCACATAGTGCAAACACAAAATATAGAAAAAGTTCATTAAAGCAAATCTTTATTTGCACACTTGCTGAACAGATCTCAAACTACTTGTCATATCTTATATTCATACTGCTATAACTCCAACAACTCACTAAAAGCTGTCTCTGTCCCATCCTAACCAACACCATGCTAACCACACACAACAAAAATACTTTTCAATGGTACTTTTTTATAGCTTATTCAAGCTTTTATCATTTGTTACTGCAAAACACAAACATTATTTTAGATCAACAGCACTTCATAGGTAACCCACATGGAAAAAATACATCAGCACGAACAAATTGCACTGTTATACTGACTACAGCTCCTACTTTATACAGAAATGAAACAATGATAAAAGCAGGAATGACATGAATGTGCATGCAGTGTAATTATATATCTTATGGTAAAAACAGTAAAGGGAGTATGACTGTCTTACCTTGAAGTTGTGGACTTTTTCATACTTGGGCGTGCGGTCGTTCTCCTTCAGCGTGGCCCGTCTCACCAGCGACGTGAGCTGTGAATAGGCAAAGAGTTTGAGAGGTTGCCAGAGTGTGGCAGGAGGCTTCTGAGGACCCATCCTCATGCCTAGCGCTGCCGCCAACATCTCCTGCTCTTTTCCTTCCTGTTTGGCCTTGTGCACCAGGGACTTCTCCCCCTTACGAAGACTGTAAGACTCCCGCGACGGCATGCCGACACGCTTGCTAACCGATTCTACGCGGCCAAAGGGGCTGCTGGGAGCTCAGCGGTAAGACCCAATGACTTTCAGGCGATGATTGATGAAAATAAAGCTCCTCAGACACTCAGAAGTTTCCTGTCACGCTGAGAATGTCCTGCATTGCATTACTGATAGGTACGGCGAGTCTGCGGAGTAGATAAGGACGAAAGCTCTGAAAATCAAACACAACCAAAACGAGCCACTTCTTTAACAGCCCAACGCTCCAACTCCGGAAAACACAAAAAAAAGAGAAAAAGGCTCCTTACAGCAACAACAGTAAGTCCAGAACTGGATGGATGGATGAGAGAAACAGTTCTGTGTTTAAGTGTGTGCATGTGCGCGTAGCCTCTCTGTCTGCCTTGCTGAGCATCTATATGCAGATGAGATGAGTGGTTGAGTTAATCCTCTCCTCTCTGCAAACGGCAGATATCCTCTCTGGAACACTGCCTCAGAGAGAGAGAGAGAGAGAGAGAGAGAGAGAGCGAGCGTGAGCGAAAGAGAAAGGAGGGGGAGGAGAGAGGGGGAGGGATCTAGCGACAGTCGCACTGAATCGCATAGCTCAAACTAGCCAATGAGAGCAGGGCTGGCCAGGGTTTTATCAGAGCAATCGCTCCCCCTCGAACCCCGCCTGTCCCGTCCCCAAAAGCTGTGTGTAAGGGAGCGAGTGGGAGGAGAGAGTGGCACAGAAGTGTGGAGGAGCCTGAGAACAAGCGTGGGCCCGTAATGGCCACTGAGTGAGTCATCCATCACCTCTGAGCTCAGCACTAACATCACGCTAACAGCAACACAGCATCGCTTCCAACTGCACCAACAGCACCAATCTCAACTGACCATGAGCTCACCGCACCAACAGCACAGGCAGAGCAAAAAGAACCCAAAGCAAAAGCCTGAAAAAACACGGAAAACTGCTATTTACTGTAACCCCAAATGTTTTGTTTTACCCTTTACAGCGATTAACAACCAGAAAACAGATTCAGCCATAAAAACTGAATCTTCTACTTTTTAAATCTTCTACTTTATCAGGGCGAGCTGAAAAGCCTCACAAACCTCTCTGAGATGGTTCAGTTTCATGTGCTCACTACAACATAATTAAATCGGCTTGAAGACAAAGCAGAGACTGTCACACAGCTTCCTTCCTCCAACGCTAAACCCAATTAAAGTGTTATGTTAATGAGAGGAAGGGCTTTTCTCTCCAACGCAGACCACACTCAGACACCACACATAAGACTTTCTGTCTGAACTAATGAGACACTCTGACAGTTCCTTAAAACAGGAGGAAAGGGTGGACAACCTTAGCAACAGTTACAGTTACTGCATAAATATAAAACAATATATACACTATATGGGCTAGCTTTTGCAAACACCTGCTCAAGCTGAAGTTACTTTTCTGGGTTTGTACGCCTGCAGTATCAGCCACCACACTTACGGAAAAGCTTTACACTAGATGTTGGAGCACTGCTGTGAGCATTTGACTGCATTTGTAAGGTCAGGATGGTGGATGATTATAGGGCTGCTTAGAAACAGAATTTGCTTAACTGCTTTTTCTAAAAAGCTACAAAAATAAGTAAATATAGATTTGTATATGCCTTTTTTAATATAGGCATCAAAGGACAAGTAGACAATTTTGTTATTTGCTCAGTTACTTAATATGGTGAATCCAGTGCAATGTTTTTAAATTCATTATATCCAGCTCTTAAAAGAAACCCCCTTATTGAAAACCCCCTTATAGGAGATTCTTTGCTAACAGGCTGGGCTAGGGTATACTCGGAATAGAAGCTGTAAGCTAAGCACAGAGTTGCCATTGTTTGTTTAGGTTGAGTTGTGCGCTTTGGGGACCATAATCTTAACTCACCAGAAGCACACCAGTCTAAAGACACATTTATTGTGTAAACTTATATTGCAATAACAACAAAATTATGATTTATCGTACAGCCTTAGGTGATTACAATCATCACTCCAACACATCCCTAAGTTGTTTGGTAGAGCTCCATCTGCTATAGAGACTGATTCCCCTCTAACAGACGCCTGGCACTAGGATCATGTGTGGCTGCTCTGGAGAGTCACATTCTACTCTCTATTATTTTGTGCTTTTTCTAAATATGGTACATGCTTGTGTGCACAAATGAGCTCCTCAGCAATGGGGCACCTTAAATTAGCCAAATTAAACACTTAGGAAAGGGGTCTGGATACCTCTGAATACTAATAATGCATTAACACGGTAAGCTATCAGGGTAAGTATTTTTCTTAGGACCATTAATTTATTCTCCATGTTTGACCTTTCAGGCCATTCGTAGTTCTAACAGCTGCTTACATGTTGTATGCTACAATGATAACACCCTCTTATTCAAATACAGATTGTTATGGGCATGGATATTGTTGTGTGTTTGTGTGTTCTTTCTGTGTTTCTCTCCACTGTTTAGGGTCCAGTCCGGGATTCCTGTCTGCTTCACTCCAGAATCCCGCTCCGTTCCATAGTTTGGCTCCTTCTCCCCTTTAAAAGACGTGCCTACTGATCGTGAATTGTTGCTGTATACTCTGTTGCGCTGTTGCGGCCTGACCTAGACGGATTGTAACATATTTGGGGAACTATGGAACAGAGCAGGATTCTGGAGTGGAGCAGACAAAAACCCGGACTGGACCCTAAACAGTGGACAGAAACACAGAAAGAACACAAACACACAACAATATCCATGCCCATAACAAGATTTTTAAAAATCTGAAAAAATCTAAATAATAACAAAAAAGTTACTGTCATGCTGTGAATTTGTTGCGTCCTAAGTGAGGAAAACACAGATGGTGCTGGCAATGTCAGTAATAATGTCTGATAAATAAAGCAGTGAACCATCAAAAGCAACCGTAATAGCTCCTTTCAAATCAAGATAATCAAAATAATGTAATTATGATAAACTATTTGATCAATCAGACAGGCCAAAACATACACAAGTAAAGAAACCACCATAGAAAACCAAGGAAACCAGCTTAAGCAAAATCTTTGATGGCTGACAATTTAGGCAATGACATTATGATTAAATCAATCCTTTATTCCATTTATTATTAAAAATTTATAATTTTTCTTGCAAAGGTAAAATCAAATTGTTTATTTGCACAAGCATCTTTTCTGTTCTGCACTTAGAAAACATTAGATCTCACCTCTAGCCTATACTGAAGCTCGCCAAGTCTTCATCCTACTAATTACCACACACTCTATGCACATCAGACAAGTGGAAGTCATTAGCACACCCTCTTAAAACTAAAACCAGACATCTGGGTTTAATTCATGACTGTATATGCTTAAATGGCAGGCATCTTTGAAGAAATGGCTCCGATAGTGACTTTGAACACAGCAAGACAAGATCTATAGCTCACCTGGAATCCGAAGTGCACAGAGATTTTAACTGAGGTACACAGACAGAGCTTCTTTTTCCTTCTATCTTAGTATGATTATGGATTCTCTCAAGCTTGACCTGCTCCCCAGTATGAAGGGGGCTAGCCTTGCCTCTAACAACATGAACACACTTGCAGACACACACACTCCTTCAGTGTGTTTCCCTCTAATCAATACCATAAGAGTTCACTAAGGCCAGTCCCTACCAGTTCAGAGCACAAATGGTGGCCAGGAGGAGAAAGCTTCCTGCCTGCTGGCTTCCAGATCAATGAGCCAAACCCAGGTTGGCTGACTGAAACTGCTGGGGCTGAGATGAAAGGCTGCGAGTCCAGGCCTCCAACAGAGGCAGAGCTGCTGTACACCCAGAGACAGGCTGGCCCAGTGGCAGATACCTGCGCCCCGTGGGTCAGCACAGCAGCCCTGTGCCTTTCATATTCACCTCTTCTCCCGTCTCCCAGCGAGCTGTGCAGCGTTGCTGAATGTTAGCGTAATAGCAGTGCCTTCTGCGCTCGGGATGTTTGCCGTTTAACAGCACTGCCTGCTGTTCGGTGCAGTTGTGGCGTCTGGCTCTCAGGATGGGGTCGCTTTCAGCCCCTCCGCTAATTGACACTGATTGATCTGCCCGTTCCTCAAATGCGCTCTGATCCAAACGGCACTCGTAAAACGGATGGATGCAAAGTGCTGTTAACTCAAGGCCATTTTCAGCCCGTGCTGAAAGCAGGAGAGAAAGAGCGAGTCCATCTGTCCATGTAATCACTCATTTGTCTGCTGACATTAAACACCTGATGGTTTAACAGGAGTTTCCTGCTTTTACAGCACATGAACTAATTGGCCATTAGCAGCACCAGCATACACAAACCTGCCCTGACCATTTGTTCATCTGTTGTCCTGTTGCCTCATCTTCATAACCTGACTTCAGCTTTCTTTGTAAACTGCCTGTTCCAATGACCACCCAGATAAAAGAGTGAAAGTCTGTCTTTAAATAAAATCTAAGCAAAACTAACTTCTTACACACAATATTAAATATTCAACTACAGTGTAAAGATTGTACTGACAGTTTAAATGACAGAGCATCTATACAAAGTTCTGCTGCTAAACTCTAAACCACCTATGCCATTCAAGAACTATGAAATGGTGATTCATACCGGTAAAGAAACAGAGTGGAGGGGGAAAAAGAGATCAGCTAAGCACATCCTGAGTAGGCGAGAGTGGTGTTATGTAAAATGTTAAATGCCTCGCTGACCTGTATCATCATAAAAGTGCCATCAAGCCTGCCTGGATTCCTCTCCTCTGCTCCTAATTACAGCACTTACGGGTGCACACCCTTCTCACAGCCCCTCTCTCAGATACATACACATGGAAAGCCACATCACACTGTGCATGCAGTTTTGTTCAGAAAGTACATTAAGAACTAACTGGCATGCTTGTAACAATGCATTCTATTAAAACTCCTCCAACACAGACACTTTATTTTCAGATAAACAAACCAGCTCCTCTCTTGGGGCAGATGATAATGTGGGTTGGAAGTTATGTAACGTTATATAACGTGCAATCGCAATGCGTAATCATGGCGCAGGAGAAGAGAAGGAGCGGAACTAGAGCTCTCAGTTATGACAGGACTCAAAGCCAGGAGAGATGGACCAAGCAGCCCATCTTAATCTTCATGATCATCAAATACGTCCTCCTCTTCCTCCTCCTACATCATCCTCAAAGTCACTAAAGGTCCATTAGCTGCTGTGACTGGCCAAGACTGGTGTAGAAGCACAATCAGAAAGAGTCTGTTACTATAGCAGCATGTTTTATACATTGCACCAACTTTGAAGGCCTTTGCTTACATAAGACATTCAGAAGGAAGTAAAGAGACAAAAACCAAGAGCAAAAAAAAGAGATGCTTGTGGTAACAATACAGATGCACACCATCCATACACTGAGGATTCAAAAGGCTTTTAGATGTTAATCTTTTCAGAAATAGTATAAATAGTAAAATGACAGTTCTCCAGATATCCGGAAATAAAAAAGACTGGAACAAGCCTCAAAACCCATAATTTGGTCTGATATGATGTATGATTGTGTTGATATAATCAAAATGCAACATTTAAAGTACAGTATAGTATAATTTAGTATAAGTTTTATACTATAAGTTAGTATAAGTTTTTTGTTTATCAATTCAGAGTGATTATCTATAAGCACAGTGAACTAGAAAAAAAATTACAGTGTCCTGATTTAACGTGCTACTCATACAGTAACACACCAGACACAATACATTTTATTATACACTACAATAATACAATGTATTGTACAGTTACACTTTACAATATACAGGTTGCTGAGGGTTAGGTATCTTGTGACTGGAAGGTCACCGGTTCGATCCCCTGGGCCAACAACACAGTATATCGTCTCTGTCCAATGAAAAACAAGTAGCTCCAAAATTGCAAATTTACAGGAGAAACCAAAATCATACTTTACTTTCAATGCAAGTCAATGGAACCAGAATTTTTTCCAAACTATTTTGGAGCACTTCTATTGGTCCATTCGTCATGAACTTTTTACACAATGCAAACAACTAGAGATGGAAGGATCGATCGGCCATGTATCGGTATCGGACGATTTTTAATCAAAATAGAGAGTCGATCGATGGCGGTAAACAAATGAGCCTAATTTCTGTATTTCCAGCTAGCGTTTCATCCAGGAAGAGGAGCCCTGTGTGAAACTCCCTCCGGCCAGCTCCCTGCAATTCCTATCTGAACCACTAGGTGGAAATACATACGTTTCATTTTTGTCAGAGTGACTAAAGCAGCGGCTTCGCGAGAACAGTTTAAACGCTCACCGCACGTGCGGAAAGAAAACATCGTCCGTCTGGCAGTTTGTTACCGTATGTAACATCTGTAAAATTAGTAAAATCAGCGTCTCTCGCGGGGGAACCAAGACAAAGACATTTAACATTACTAACCTGATACAGCGCGTACACCACGCAGCTGAATACAGTGAGTATCAACAAACAGCAGAGAACCGTACAGACCAGATCTGACCAGTACGAACAGTACAGCAGCAGAAACAGACAGAGAGCTAAAGAACCACAACCAGAGTGATTGAGTGTATAGTTCTAGATAAGCAGCTCTTCTCGGCTGTAGAAGAAATTTATTCTGCTGCTTAATATTTCACCTGGATCCCCGCTCTGCTGTTCCTAGTAGGAAGCACTTTTCAGATGTGGCTCTTCCGGAGCTGTATCAAGCAGTTTACTCGCACATAGACCAACTTCTAATTTAGTTACAAATATTATTCTTCGTCACATGAGCTCGTTAAAAATGGTAATAAGCAGTTTCCACCTTGTTTCATGACTTGCTTGTGCTAATAATATGTAGCCCTGCAGTGTCTAACAGCCCCGCCCTCGATCGGAATCGGCCTCAAAAACGCTTATCAGTCCATCTCTACAAACAACCACTGCTATGTTAAAATGATGTAATTAAAATCGACAAAAACGGAGATACATGATTTTTAGTGGACAGTATGTGTGTGTTTGACTGCATGGATGGGTTAAATGCGGAGGTCGAATTCCGCTGTGTGCAAACACAAGTGGCTAATAGTGGCTAATGCTTTACTTCCTTTAAAATAAGTGATCCGTGCAGGTAAATGCTTATCAATTCTATTTGCTTTCCTATTTATTTAATTTTACACAGCAAGATAATTATTTCAGAGATGCTAAATGTTAGCATTTCTGTCTGGATCAAATCACAGTCTACTGAGTGTGGAGCAGTAGTATTAGCTGAGGATGGCAGGCATTGGTATGAAGTCGAGGTCACACCGAATTAAAATAAAGTTACATTTGTCAAGCGAAAAAGCCATAATAGCCACCTTTAGCTTTTTACTTTCCTTTTAAAAACACATCACATCAGCATGATCCATATTCAGGGTTTGTGCCCCGAGTGTTTGAGAACGTTGAGCATGATTTTAAGGTGCTAATTTTAAATGGAGTGCGCCAATTAAATTAGCTCATTTAAAGCTTTGTAGTAGTTTAAAAAATGAATTAACAAATTATCAGCTCAGTACTGGTCAAAACTCAAGGGCTATCACAACCACTCTGGCATTAACCCCTAATTTGTTATCATGAACTAAAATTCAAATAACAAACTAATAATAATAAAATAAATAATTTTTCCCAGTTCTTCATAAATCATCAGACACCAACATATTGTAAATTCCCACTTAAAACTGTAACATCTAACTTTAATTGGTGACTGTATCTGTATCGTGCATATATATTGTGAAGTATTTTGGATATATGTTCAAAATATTATCTATTATATATTCATTTGCATTTTGAGATGCACTTGAATTTTCTTTCTCTTCTAAAGGTAAGCTTTGAGCAACCTCTTCTATGAAACACACTTCATGGCAAAAAAATATCCCTGTTTTTGCTTACTCTGCAAGAAGGTCTGGAAAAAAGATTAACCCTATGTTTCTTCCAGACAAATAGATTATCAGGCTTTGTCTGAGGCCTGGACAATGATAAATGAGGTGTGACAATCACATACTGAGCACACACACGCACACACACCAAGGTCACACCAAGGAACATACACAGTCCACATGATACATGAGCTAATAAACAAATAATTACTTCACATCATTGGACACAACAGAAACCCATTTGGGGTGAGAGTGCTATTGCACCAGGCTGAAGCAAGAGATGACTCAACCCAAGATGCAGAGATATTTTATCACCGGATCATTAAGTATTTCCAACCTTGTCCTGATGCTCATGGTTGATCCTGATACATTTTAAATAATTTACGCACATGTGGAAAAGTAACAAAGTAGAAACGGACACTTCATAAGGTTCTCCATAGGGTTCTGATGAATAAATAAATAAATAAATGGATTTACCTTTACATGGCCATCTAAACCATTTAAATTAATATCAAACTCTACATACAAAGCTCAATTACAGTTAAGTTTCTATAAATATACTTTGCACACACACACACACACACACACACACACACACACACACACACAGGACTAAACAACATGTAGATCAACATGTGAATACATGTAAGCACCCAGCAGATTCTCTGGCTTGGCAAAAATGGTGCTGAATGTTGTTTCACATCTGAAAAGATCACTTGCTCTTACATCAGTGCCTGACCCAACCAGAGTTTTGTAAAAATCGCCATCACACTCTCTCACACACACACACACACACACACACACACACACACACACACACACACACACACACACACACACACACACACACACACACACACACACACACACACAGGGTGAGTAGCACTGACTTTCAGTGTTTTTTCTGGTTGGGTTTAAGAAACAGGCCATGAGCTAGCGTCACATCCAGGAAGAGGAGACCCACCGTCTGCATGTCCGTCTGGCAGTTGTTTACCGTACGTGACAGGATCATCCAGAAGGTTTTTTAAATGTGTAAAATCTCGTTGAGGAATCAAGACAAAGACATTTAACTATACTAATCTGATACAGCACTGCACGCAGCTGAATACAGTGAGTACCAGCAAACAGCAGAGCTAACACGCACAGCTAGCACAAAACTAATAATCCGGAGAACCGATCAGTAATAATCATTACATTTAATGATTGCAGATTGTCGTTTAAAATAACAGAGTCTGCTTTTAATGACTGCAGTTTTTACTGCATTTATTTAATTCGCTTTTTTCGTTTTAAATTAAGTGTCTAAATGTAATGATTGCAGTATTGGGGATATTTGTTTGATTTACTTTGTTTATTTACTGTTAATTTTGTTAAACATATTATGCTGTTTCACATGAGCTCGTTAAAAATGGTAATAAACCAGTTTTAACCATGTGTCATAACTTGCTTGCGCTAAAATAACTACATGTAGCCCTGCCGTGGCATACAGCCCCGCCCTCTATCGGTATCGTGCTAAAAGGTGATGGGAATCGGCCTCAAAAACGCTGATCGGTTTATCTCTAGTTTAATTATGTGCATGCATGAATACAGTATTGACGCAACCCTCATTACAGGGACAGTATAATTAGCCCTGTGTGATTGTATTTCATGCAACAGAGTATGTGACTGAACAAAACCTGTGTTGTAGTGTATTTTTAAAATGTGGCACTACTAGACCTTTTTGTCTTCCTATCTTATCAAACATTGTGAAGCATAAGGGTGCTGATTACTAGTCTAAAACATTCTGTGTTTTGTGTATATGCAATGTTCTAGAATCCATAGTGAGTAAATGGAATAGTTGGTATTCATCCAGTGTGTGTGCTAATGAACTGAACAGGCAAACAGCAAAGCACACTCTGTCCTTGTTCTTCTACCTGAAGTCACTGCAGAACTATGAGCCACCAATACCCTCCTCCCTCCTGTCTCACTCTCTCTGAGAGTATAGTGCTGATCGATAGCGTTACGCAACCTAGCCGCATTCCTTTCTCTACCGCATGACAGAAGAGAACAAGGACACACACGTAAGAGCAAACTTTCTCACAGCTTGCACTGAAAAAGGAAAAAAACATTCCGAGGCAGAGCTTCATAGTGATGCTCAGCTGTTAAAAATACCTGAACATAAACTATTACAGATATCAAGTGCTAATTTAATTGATCCAACATCCTGAGAAGAATTCTAAACAGGTATAAATGGCATTTGGCTTGAGGGGGAGGTCAAAGCAAAATAATCTCGAAGGCTTTCAGAGGCACACTTCAATAAATGAAATTTAATTAGCACGCAAAGTCAATGAGATTGCAATTATTTAAGAGATCTGTTCACAATGTACTATTAAGGCCATGAGAGGGCTGGCTTTGTAATTGCTCTATTGTCACAGACTCAATAACAAAAATAACAAATTAAAATACAGAAGAGGGCAGAGGAGCGATCATGAGTGGGGAGGCAGGAGAGGGAAGTCCACTTACATGTACAGAAATTATTTTTTAGTATGGTCACAATTATTCAATGAAACTTGATGAATAAATCTAACTAGAAATCATTGTTAAAACTGTATCTGCTTGATGAATCGGCAGTGATTAGTTTGAAATTTGCATCATGATAATTAGGTATGCATGATCATGTAGTAATTATACCATTATTGGCAGATAATTGCTTAAAAAATTAATTAGTGGCATCAGGCAGATAATTCAACTTGACTAATATTTCAAAATCATATCTGATGTGTTTAATGTACGCTGGCTCTGGCAGTTTGTTTTTTTTCTTTTTTTTAGTTTATGTATAATTTATAAATACATACAATTTTATATTAAAGTATAATTTCTTGTTTTTCCCACAAAGTGTTTTGTTACAGTGAAGAGCACTAGTCAAAGTCAAGACCAAGATTTGCACACGCTGAGTCATAACCTTAGACTTAGACTAGCAGGTCAAGCCTCCAACCTGAATAGCAGAGACAAGGCAAGCCTAAAATCAGATTATAATTTTTTTTTTAACTTAAATTAAAATAAGGGGTACACCTCCACCATTAGGTACCCCTGTAGTCCAACTATTTCTCCACATACTTTGTTACATTCTTTTCACCTTTGCATTAATGTGTGTTGCCCTGGTTGCCCTCTAATTACATCAGACTGAGGCATCACATTCAGCTTAAGAACCATTTCTGAATTCACCTTAAACTAGG
The DNA here is from genome assembly GCA_021613375.1 of Megaleporinus macrocephalus. Classification (NCBI taxonomy): domain Eukaryota; kingdom Metazoa; phylum Chordata; class Actinopteri; order Characiformes; family Anostomidae; genus Megaleporinus; species Megaleporinus macrocephalus. Next base: position 21,580,268 of record CM038709.1, on the reverse strand, counting down.
CACCTTAATCTCCCATCCAAATCTACCCAACCTGATCAATCTACGTACTGCCTATAGAAGTCTTTTATTTCCTGAATGAGGTATGAGGTGGGCTGGAGGTCAGACCTGCAGGAAGCAGATCTACAGTAGGCGACCACCTTTTTTTTTTTTAAATCAGCTGCTAGAAAGTTGGGTCATCATGCTATTGGTGCTGCGCTGTATAAGGACTGAATCTATAATGGTGGAAAACCACGCATTTCAATGGGCTCAAACAACTAAAAAGTTCAGGAGTGACTCACTGCTGATAGTTCCACTGGATTAAAACATGACGAAGAACATCACTGCTGGGTATGAACGAGTGTTGAATTTGTGTGGGTGTAGCAGCATTTTCTGTAAAGAGCTCTGTTCCCATAGGAACAGCGCTTACGTGTATTTCCGGTGAGTAGGAGATGTGATTATCCTGTTTGCTGAAACAGACTCAGTGATCTCTGAAGAAAGCCACATTACAGCAAACTGCACACTTAAAAACCTCCGCTCGCTGCCTCAGTTATTCAACCTGTTTGTCTCACACCCACACACATTTTGCACACATACGCATCCAAACTAAACACTCCTACGCCGATAAAATAGACTCCCACTCAAACCTCCCACATCAGATGCCTCACAGTAGTTTATGATACATAATGTTTATTTACATCAGAAGGAAACTGGGTCAAACACCTGGGTTACATCTAAACAACTTACAGTAGTGAACAATAGACTAAGTACTAATGTATCCTATTGTATATCATATCATATACTAGAAAAAACTTTTTTGTTTTGGTTCAAATTAACAAATAAAAGCATGTGTAAAATTAAGTTAAGACAGGATGTATAATAGGGCTACTACTTTAAATGGCAATTACAGTATTATCTATAGTTTAGGGCCAAAACCACCAGCACATCAAAACTTTTGTTCTAGCACAGAGCTTAAATGCTGTACAGATTGCGCTGACAATTAGTTGTGACTGTGTTGTCATATGCAAACTAGGAGGGTGTCTGTATTGCTTTCTGTCTGGTCTAACTGTGGTCTAACTGATCTATATGCAGTAGTTTAACATTGTCCACTGTTTGTCTTTTAACATCACTGTTAATAATGTCAACTATAATTAAAATGCAGTTACTGCTATTTAAAAAAAAAATGGAAAAATAAATAAATAAATAAAAATCACACTTTAAATTATGATTACTGTTTCTGTTAATCATGAATGCTCACTGGAAGCTCAACAGAAGCAAATGTCTCTCCTTAGTTTTTTGAAGAAAAGGAATGTGATTCTCAACACAGCTGGAAAAGTTTAAGCTGTACATCTTTGGAACACTTACACTTAAGGACTGTTAAGTAATTTTTGAGATCTGTTTCTAATCACATCATACACCCTAGAAAATAGCTGCTAAAAACATGTAAAGCTGACTGTTAACTGGTTTTCAACATTTTTGTGTTCGGGATTTTTTTTTAGGGGCTAACAATTACTGGAGCCATACTTAGCATGACCTCCCTCCCTTAACACCTTTATAAACCCTGTTATAAAAACTAGAGTGAGAATTTGCAAAACAACTCAGTCTTCTATTCACATTTCCAAAAAATGATGAGATGAAGGGATGGACTGATTTTCTTAAAGGAGCTACATTGCAAGCTAAGGATTCACAAGAACTTTGAGAAATATACCAGTAAATCTAATCAAAGTGTTGGCATATTCTTTATAACTTTATAGCAAAGCCTGCTAGCTGTGCCCTGCCTCGCTAATTAGATAACTAAAAACATGATTGTTGTACTGTCCAAAATAAATCTCCACTAAATCCATACTGGCTCACACAAATCTTACCTTTATGCTGAAAAGTAAACAAGTAGACGCTAATCATCTGGTCATTCAATGCTAGCCATCAGCTAACGTTGTGTTTGTTGCACAGCTTAACCTACTTTACCTCATAGCTAGATTTCTGCTGGAATCAGCACATATTGAGAGGTAAACATCAGGTGTGATGATCAGCAGTGGTATCACAGCATAGCTTACCATAATGCTGAGATTTGCTGTTTACTAGCCTCCTATGACATTTTTTTGTTCCACCACAAATGTTGCAGCAGTTTTATCCTGGAGCCCATGAGGTTTTTTAAAGGTGATAAACACTAAACAATGTTAAAAGTTTTATTCTATTAAATTTCAGTACAAAAACGAGCTTGATGTTTATCCGCATTATCACTGCAATGCTTACTGTTTAATGTGTACTGTTTAACCAGTTAGTCTCCCAATCAGATTCTGGCTATGGTGGCTGTACGCTAGTGGTCCTGTATGCTAGATGCTAGATGGAGCATCCAATTTTCAGAGAGGCTGTGTCTTTCCTGCAAATGAGGTTTCAGCATTTTCAGCGCACATGCTACCCCAGGTTCAGAGCAGAGAATGCTGCTTTACACAGACTTTAAAACAAATTTCCAACCAGATATGACTCTACAAACTGCTATTGCCTAAAAGAAACACACACACACACCTGTCTACTTGAACTCTACAAATATCAGTTTTGCTGTTCTTCAGTTAACAAACCCCGAAGCCTCTTCTACACCAGCAGGATCAGAGCAAACAATTGGTAATCTATTAAAACAAGCATTAATCAGAAATCACAACATGAAATATAGCTTTCCAAATGAACCTACAGCACAATCTGACTTATCAAATGGCATTTAATAAAAAGATTTTAGGATAAAGTGGTGAACTGGTCCTTCGCTATGAAGCTGTAATATAGAAGGCAGATGTATCTAAATGCCATAAGCATGTCTACTGAAGAATGTAAATTTTGAAATGACACAAACTGAGTTCTTCACTGTAGGTTTCAATGTAGTGCAATACAGATCAGGCGAAGTGAGGCTGACCTGATTGCAAAAGCGTTACACAACCAAGAATTACTGAAAGACTGTCCATAGTCTAATTGGTCTTTTGTTCATTGGGAAAGGTTTGGATCTAACAGAGGTGACACAGGGACAGTTTCACTAATGCAGCTTTGTATTTGTCCCCGCCCACATTACTGTCAACCAATCAAACAATGCAATAACGGCATGGCTGACTAGCGTTCTAGGGCAACAGACCCATGAGAAGCTCAAATGTAACGGACATCAAGTCCTAAAGTGTACAAGTTAATCCAAATAACCACCAAGCCCCATGATTTGTATCAAAATATTTTAGGGATTTCACAGTCAGTCAAGCAACAAATAAAAAAAAGCCATGTAGAATGTTATACTAGTAAACTCTGTGAAAAACTGTTTTTGAAAACCTCAAACATGAGACGGCAGTGATTTAATTCCGGTATCGGGTGGATACCATCAGTAAACCCTTGATCAGGTATCCCTACTGTCATGTCACCTTTAGTTCAAATATAACAACTTATTCTCTAAAGAACGTAAACGTACAGTGTTCAGATCTCAAACAGCAATTTCAGACAGTGCTGTCTATCATGCAAACATCAACTCCACCTCACCATGTCATTTCTGTGTGTGAGCAATGTGTGACACATTCTCTCTCAACAAATTCTATTAGCACAAAGATCAAATGGAGGCTGAAACATGTACAAGGAAGATGTGTGGCTTGAATAATCACTAACAGTGGGCGTCTCTGGAAGCAAAGTTCCTGGTGGCAGTTAAGACTTGCAAGCCACTGAACTTTTTTAACAAACTCCACTTACTCCCACACCAGATTCATCTGACCTTATTTCACTTAACAATATCCTTTCTTTCTTTACTGTTTACAGTCTGAGCCTAGAGCTAGAGAAAAGAACCACTGAGACTACAGCAAGACTGTTCTTTCAATGACCTTTGAATGAAACACATGCAGATGCCTGAAGACACTGTTGTCTAGCGGTAGCTGCATAGATGAGCAAGGTTAGCTGCACTGACATGAGAGCAAGCGTCGCATGATCAAATGGTAAAATGAAAATGGTGAAAAGGTCATTACTGACTCTGTAAGGTTCATCTTAAACTGAATATATTTACATGACACGTTAAAGAAAATCATGAACTTTGGCTTTTCCTGTAAGATTTCTGAAGCTCCAATTTTCCCCTAATGCAGGAAGACGTTTGTCCCCTTTCATTTCATCCTCTCTTCTAAATGTTTTGTCCCTTGTGTTCTTTTAGCACACAAATAGTGTCATGCACTGGAAATGAAGCGTAATTTGAGGTTCAGTCAGATCAGGCATTTGACATAGGGGCTAATATGGAGGTTTAACACAATACCATGTTCACCATGCACTGATTACAATGAAGCTATTATTTCCAATTTTCTGTAAGACGTAAAAACAATTCTAACAATGAAATAAGCTTGCTTTATTTTTGTAATGTGAAAACTCTTGAATGCACAAACATAGCTGTAAGACAGTGAACAAGTTCCTCTGTACCAAACTCCTAACCTTAACATGTTTACTCTAGTAAATTCTCAAGATTAGAGATGCTCCATATATCAGCGGAATACAGTGAAAAAGCATCATCATCGGTCCAATATTGAAACTTCGGCTGATTATTGCAAGCAAAAGCTTGTTGTCCTATTTTTAGCTTGTACGTCCACTCAAGCATGTGATGCTGCATCCGCAGCCACCAGTCCCTTTTTCTAAACCACATAATGATCTCTGATGCCTGTAATGAAACTTGTTTTTTAACAAATAAACAATGCTGTTAAACAAGATATTTACATCACAGTCTTAAAACTTTTTTACACAAACAGCATTTGAGGCTCCTTAGATTTAACTTCATTCATGCAGATTTATACAGTGAGCATTTGATGTCTAATCTAAATCAGATGAGCCTATTAGTTCATGTTTGGAATTGTCTCCGTATCTTTATCAATGAAATAGACTCACTTTGAATGCCAAAATAGGAGCCAACAATGAATGTGAAGGGAACTGCTTAACACATCATCCTATATTTTGAAAGACTTAAAATAATATGTTGAAAAATATCAAAACCACAAAAACATTTAGGAAATACTAAACGTTTCTGTGGTTTTGATATTTTTCACCATATTATTTGTAGCCTTTCAAAATATAGGATGACGTGTTGGCAGATACGCTACAATTTAACAAGCTTTCCATATACGTTTCAGAATTTTACAACCATCAGGAGAGTTAAGCTGTATGAATTGGTAAATTTACAATTACCAAACGAGACAAAGGTGCTGAAGTACTTACATTACTTAAGATGAGACTAAATAAAGTCAGTCTAAACTGCAGCTGTCTATGTTTATGTTCGCAGGGGGGATTATTTTTCAAAGGAAAGTATTGTGTTAAATATTTTCAGAGACCATGGCCTTGTCTGCAGTCTAATGCACGTTCCACGTTCAACTCTTCTGCCACAATTTCAGTTATTTCTATTAACAGATGTTAACTCTCTTTCTGGCACTTCTTTATCACCACACTCACATTTACAGAGACTTTGTTTGCCAATAAGTGTCACAGTAACAATAATATTAGCAATAATATTACTAGCTCTATGTGCTGAGACATGGAAGGGGATTTCTGACCTGGCTTTGACTTCAAATTGCAGGAGATTACAGATATTACTGGCCCTATAGAAAGATGTGCATCAGTCCTGCTTCTACTACCCCTTTATATTGCAGGCAAACCCACAGAGACTCAAAGCAATTTACACAGCAGCACGTGCTAAGTCTCGGAGTCAGCACAATCTGTCACTCTTTTATTAACTTCTCTTTGCAACCGACATATCAGCTAAAAATACTTTTTTTCTGATTTTATTTATTTTAGTGTGTAATTTTCTAAAACCCTCTATCAATACTTAATAAAAACCAACACTGCAAGAACAACAAAAGCCAATAAAAAGAAAATAAAGATGAATTCATTTATTTTGCTGCCTGAAGATTGCAGGTACCAGCACGTCATATAATCTGCCAGTCATTAGCGCAACAACTGGCAGCATCAGCTAAAAAATCTATGGTAAATGTATTTGGCCGTTTTAACAAAACAATCCAAATGCTATTGTTCCAAAAAGTAAAACAGCAATTAGAATATCTCTGCTTCTGAAAATACAGATTTCATGAACAGAATGTTTATTCACAATTGGGTCCTTCCTAATAATTTAGTCTGAGAGCTGTAATGATGACTGCATGTAATTAGTGCATGTTTAAAGCAGTGCTGATTTGCTCTTTAGCTGGCTGATTAATTGTGCTGCTGAGTTGATTATGTGTGGTGTGAGCATATGGCAGCTGCAGTGCCTCTTCTCGCTGGCTCAAACGAGAATGGGCTCGAACCAGTCGGCTTGGGCTCAAAAGAACTGTACCATGGAACACACATACCTTGTTCAAGTACTGTACTAACAAATGCCTGGGTGTCATAGTTAAGGTATCTGCAACCAACACATCGCTAGTCAATAAATTGTGGAAATTTTAATTAACATTTTGATGAATATTTGAATTTTAGGCTATAATAATTACAACACATAATCCAGTGTTCTATATTCAGCTCAGGTACGGTAGTAACACTTCTGCAACAAATATGGAAGACTGGAGGTTCAATTTCCCGTCCAGACTAGAATGGCTATACCAATAAGTGTTTATCGGCAACATTCCTAAAACAAGCCATGAGCCTGTAGCCCACAAATGACAGCTGAATTGGATTGGTCTGTCCAGTATGAGGATTTGACTGTTTTTCTTTTTTTATCTAATAATCAGAAAATCTATTGGCGTGAGTTTCAGTGTTGACTGCGTCCACATTCACATATTAAAAATATCAGCATTTAAAAATAAATAAACGGCCACTGCATATGAGGAAAGATTTAATGTACAGCCTTTTATAATTACCAACGTACTGTCAGGCTACTTTATGGATTTGTGTAATACAGAGGCTAGCAGCACGTATTCCAGTTTAAATCAAGCTTAACTATTTTAATCCCATTTTAAACATTAAATACAGCATGTAAATAAATGAACAAAACAAATTCACAGCATTGCTCACTATGAAATAACAGACATCTTGACAGTAAACCTATTTTTTCCTTTCTTTAAACAAAACAAACAGAAAATACATCCATATTAACAGATTAAGTTATTTAAGGCTGAAATTTAGACAGAAAATCATCACATTGTCTGCTTTGAAATAACTTTTTACTGTTTAAAAAAATGGTTGTTGATATATGTCGCAATTAAGTGTTAAACAGGAGTTGCTCGTTAGCGTTTCAGTTCAAATAAATAAATAAATAAACAAATAAAGCCTCTGATCATCTTTTTTAAACACTCTTCTACAGTGTAAACTCTGCTCACTTTTACGTCAGTGGTACTCTCCTTGCTTTAAAAAATAAAAAGATAAACTGAGGCACAGTTGTTCCCCTGTCATAAGAGGAAACATTCCAGAATCAAACTTTCACAAGCAAGTGTGGAGATGGAATGCACTGATATCATTACGCACAAGAAAGAAACTGGTGAAGTTGTTTATGGGACACATCCTCGTTACTAATAGAAACAAACCAAATCACTTATCAAAGCAGGAACAGCTCACTCAAGTATAGTGACGCAATGATACTGACACACATACCTGAAAAGGCCAACACAGACCAGCAAACATTACCTCTACACGACTTGCAGCGCTTAAACCACCACGATACCTGTTTCAGCAATGCAGGAAGGCATGCCCTACACATTCTCTAGTTATACAAAGTAAATAAATAACTTTCAAACATGGATTTTAAGAAGGCTATGGTGCACAAGTCCATTAGTTTATTAAATTAATATGATGATCATACTGGGACACATTTACTGTACATCAACAGCTCAGCTGAACAGCACAGGGAGGAATGGATTTTCTAAAAGCCAAACTAATTAATCCCTCTCAGACTTCAGTCTCATTAAAGCCTCCAGCCCGAGAGGGAACACAGTAACATTCTCATTCTCACTCTCTCACATTCGCTTTCTCTCCCTCTCCCTCTCATATTCTCTCTCACTCTTCCATTCTCTCTCTCATATTCTCCATCTCTCTCTCTCCTCTCTCTCTCATATTCTCTCCCTCTTGCTCATATTCTCTCCCTCTCTCTCTCTCTCTCACACACACACAAACACACACACACACACCTCCCCTCCACGCACATACACATACAAAGCTAAATCTCATGTTTATATACAGTTTTCACAGATGTACCCTGGGGTGTCATGGTTTTAACATTTTAGTACTACAGTTGCATGAGGTGAACAGTAAAGAATGGTAGAGCAAAAAGTGTTTACAATACTTGGCCGTTAAGGTTGTATTAGGGGTTTGTATCCTATTTCTCTGCCGTTTTATTTTTTGTATGTGGGTTTGTCAGTCAATCATAATGAACTTCTACATTTTCTAATACCTGAGAAATAAACAAGCTGTTGTCATTATAGCACCTTTTATGAAATATTGTGCGTAAATGACCCCTACAATGACTGCCTGCAGCAGTCTGGTTTTCTAAAATAATGAACATTCATTCTTAGTCTGTAAAAAAGTTTAAAAATAAATACAGCTGCAGCAAAATAAAACCTGCTACAACAAGCCACTGTGTAAGCTATACCATGACGTCCCAAGGCACATCACACTGTATCCCTCACACCATCTCTCGTCTTCTCTCAGACACACAGCAGAATGAAAGATAAAAACTGAGACTCACCCTCTCCTCCAAGCCGCTGTCCTCACCATGCGTCTCTCTCCCGTCAGGTGCATCTCTGCTGACGGGCGCAGGTTTCTTCAGCGCAGGCTCGCGGTTCAGAGTGGTATAGCCCACATGCTCGTAGATGGGGTTGATGGTCATCTTAGCAATGTACTCCGCCGCTTTGGTCTCGATGTAAAGTGTGATCAGACCATCCGTCACCAAGTCATGAATGGACTCGAAACGTTTCTCTCCCACAAAGTGCTTCCCATCATAATACAGGCGAAAGTTTCGGGTTTGATTGCCAAAGCTAGTGGGAGGACAGACAGAGAAAGACAGATCTGAGAAAGGAAACGAGGGAGAAAGTGCAGCACAGATCACCACCAATCAGACAAGAAGTAAAGAGAAAGATGGCAACGAGAAAGATAACACAAGTTGCACCTGACTGTGCACAGCTGTAAAAGCATTTGATTACGACAACAGTATCTTCAGCTTTTACACACCTCTGCACTGGGGTTGTGTGATATATCTCGATATTTTCTGTAATTTTGTCGACATAAACAATATTTTGCATTATTTAAAGATGTGTTTGTACAAGTCTTGTATTTTACTAGCTGGTACTTCTTAAAGGATATTAATATCCATCCATCCATCCATCCATCTTTTATCTTTCACTTTATCCAGCTAGTCGGGGTTTGGGAAGGGGGGCAAGGGGGTGGGACCGAAGCCAATCCCAGTCTTTTATGACTCCGCTAAAGTTTACGTGTGAGTTTTGCCAGACACTTTAGCTGGTTTAGGTCTGTCTTGGACAGTGCTTCATACTCCTTATACTCTGTGTGTTGGTTTATTCGGAGATGATGGAACCGGTTAGCTGTGGAGCGACGTTTAACAGCCACCACTTTCTTACAAAGTCTGCAAACTGGGTCTTTTGAGCAATGCCAGTCTTTTCAAATTTAAACCAGCTCCACACGAGTGAAGATGATCCTAGGAGTTGAATCTAAGGCAGTAGACTGCGAGGCTGGTGGTGTCAGACTTTTCCTCCTCTGGCGCAGTGTGTTCACTCAATTTTAGATTTAGGTGTGTTTTTTTAGGCAGCTATGCTAGCTTTAGTCTATGCTAGCACACAATACAGGCACTCTCAATGCACACTGTATTCAGCAGCCTGTATTAAAGCATCAAGGATTTTTGATTGTTGCTTTACAGTCAGTAGCGTACTCGATAACGTCAGCTTGTACATCATTAACACTGCAGTTAAGATATTATTGTAAATGATATATCGCACAACCCTACTCTACAAACAAACTTAGCACATGAATAAGTAAATTAGAAAAAGCTTGTGTTCCACATGTTGGCCCTGTCTTCAGTCAACTAACGTACAGCAACAACAGTAACATGCTGGGCTACAACAATGTTTTAATGAAAGGAATCCTTACAAATGGAAGGATATACAAAGTCTAATATGCTTTAATTTCCCAGACAGTTGATCAAAGTGTGACATTCTTCATCAAACCACCAACACTGACAGCATAAAAAAAAAGATCTGAAGTAAAGATGAATGATGCATTAGCCGACCTAATTAGTCATAAGGAATATCAATTCAACTTTATCATGCAGTCAATGTCCCCATTATGTGAAATTGATCAGGTAACTGAATATTGATGACTCATAACCTTATCTGTCAAGGCCAAGAGGATACTCTTTTTGCACTCAACAGATAAAATGTAGGCCATAATTACTCAAACACACCCTTAGCCAGTTAACACTTTATATACTGTTAATTTAACCTTAAATTGAGCAGGCTTTAATGCACTGCTAAACAGTCAGTATGACAACAATGAAGCATTACAGTTCAACCCTTATCACTTAAGTCACAGAACAGAAATAAAAATTATCAGCACCTTATTCCGTATTTAGTAATTAATCAGGCAAGCACAATGACTTGGGTGTTTAGAGAGCCACTGGAATTTAAGTTAAGGATTGATTAATACAGCATTTACAGCTCTAAATGATCGACAAAGCAGTATGATAATGGAAGGCTGAAACAGGTTACATTTGCATTCTGAGTGGGTTCTGTTGCTCTCCCAGAATAAAAAGACAAGGTTGACACACATGGGAATACAGGACTGCTGGGAGGTGGTGTTGTCTGCAGAAACATAAGTTTGTGTGATATCTTTGTTTCCTGCTTCCTATCTGAAGAAATATTAGACTCCACTACCATAGAAACGGTTTGAAAGTCATGTAGCTATTAATTATTGAGGGCTTAATAAAGCAGCAGCACCTTTAAAATCAATTTGCTGTACACCGTTCTTGTGTGGAACTTATAGTCTGCAGATGTTTGATCCAAACAAGTGATCGGCCAACTGCCAGGTTCTTCTTTCAGCTTTATTATGAAGTTAACAGCATAAGCCAGGTAAATATAAATGCTGGGCTTCCCAGTTGCACAACCAGCTCTGCAATCATCAAGTATCAGTGATATTTTCAAGAATACAGGCAAAACTGCAGGCCATTAATATCCATCTGGTCTTAATACTCATGTGTGTTTGCAAATTGAAATGTATATACACCACATAGCATTGCCTGTAAAAGACACTCTCCAGCCACCACGTACACACATCGCTTTCCATTGGGGAGTGCTTGCACTCAACATTTAAGTTGAAGCTCAGACTAAGCACCCTTTCCCTAATCCTGTTTAAAACGAACAGAGCAACTAAAGTTCTTTCACTACAGAGATAGCATCTGTGACCAGCAGCTTCAAAACAGCAAATTTACACAAAAAAGATCAAATCTCAGGACAAATTAAAAAGAATAATTTCTTTGGCATATATTAAAATCCACTTTGAATATATTAGCTCTCTGAGAAACGCTCACATCTTAAGCAAAAGCAAAATGGACCTCAGAGCTACATAAAGCAGCTTAACTAACTGGTAAAAATGATAAATTGACATTACAACCTTGATTTTAATCATAGTATTTTTAGTTTTAACTTGCCAACCAGTGTTTTCTTCAGAGACAATTATATATAATTCTTATGGGAGTATGGTTTATGACTATGCTTGTTTGCATGACTAAGGACTACTGTTTAGTGTAAGTCTGGTGTGTGTCACAGGTTAAGATAAAGCCCTCTACACGAGGCATTACATCACCTACACTTAAGATAGCACTAGGGACAGAATTAGACTTGGCCTGTAGACATGTTTTTCTCTCAGGACAGCAGTTGAGAAGCTTTACATAGATATAATAACAGACGACTCAAGATCAAACCTTTTTAAAAGTTTAAAAAATAAAATAACAAAAAGGGTGAAGGCTGAAAGGACAGTCGAGTATGAATGGTAGTAATAAGAAGTAAAAAAAACGTAAGTAGACAGAGCAGTAACAGAAGTGGACGGGCACAGACCGTAAGGCTAAGGTGTAGGTCCCAGGCTGTCTCTGACTTTCTCTAATGAGGTAACTTCCTTCTGCCACACTCAGCAGCTGATCTGCCTCCTCTCTGGAGATCATGCCATGATACCTGAGGAAGACATTATTTACATTACAGACTAATCAGGTCTACTGATAAAGTAATAACAGTTTGCCATAGAGCTGTGAAAATAAATGGTACTGATACTCACTCCCTTCCATAGTATTTGGGTCTGTTTTCAACCTAAAAGACAAAAAAAAGTCAACATCATACGTTACAACCTAATCCAACAGTAACAGCCAGTAGTTTTGATAATGTATTCACTAGGGCTTTATCTTGCCTAGAAGCTAGCAATATGAAATGTATCATGATAAAGGGGCTACAATTTACTACATTGTGATATACTGCAATCAATAATTCTGTTGTAGGAAAACTAATTAAAAAAGTAAAAGTAAAGCTACTCAGCTAGCTTTGCTAATGCTACTGCTAGTCATCCTATCACTGCTTGTTTATGTTGGAGTGTAGTCTAACAACACTGCTAACTAGAAGTCAAGGGTTTACACACCACACTAAATGAACCGCTGACTGCCACAAATCTTTACATGTAAACTTTTAATTACTGTGTTTGACAACTGATATAGGAACACCAAACATAATAGCTCAACACACAAGTTTATCAATATGTTCTTACACTACTTGTATTGATATAGTCTACATAAGTTCTTATTTTCTTCTTTCAAATCCAAAGGTAAAGCATCTCGTCACTCAGCACTTCTCTACTAATATCTAAACCTTAGTGATCACTCACATTTTATTGATTTCTACTCTGCCTTAAATTATGCATATTGCCAACATCTGGCCTGGGAAAGACACCATCTGAACAAAATGTAGTCAATACATTTATGATAACAACAGTGATAAAGATCATAACCATTATTCAAGATGTCATTAACATTATTATCAGAGGCTTTCAATAATAATGCACCTTATTGTGAATTACATTTAAGAGTATTTTACATTAAGAACAAGTTCAGCAGCCACCCAGGGTTTCTACAGAACACTGTCAAATTACTTTAAAAATATCTTAAAGGTGTAGTTAGAAGCAGCCAGTGTTTGTCACAATGTAAGCTAAAGCCACTGAACAATAGAAGCAGAGACTGATGTATATATAATGTATGAGCAGGGTTGAACTGTAAATAGGATATTACCACATTAGCATAATAAAACCCCAAACAGCAAGCCCAGCCGTTTAACCTTGAGCTGACTGGAAGGCAGCGATCATCAGAAAGCACATGAATAGAGAACAAGCGGAGATTAAAACGATATTGGCTCATTTGCAGATGCACAGAGTACCGCCTGCTCTGTATTCACAACACAATCACCAGTCTTCCCTCCCCCACCAATACACACAGACACACTCACACTTACTCCACTTCTTCTTACTGTAGTGCAGCGGAAGGGAAATAGTGGAAAGGAGGGAAATGGTGAAAATGCTGTGTATGTATATCTGTGTCTGTGTGTACGTGTGTTAGGAGAATGAATTATTCTACAATGCTCGGGGGAGTTTTGGATAAAAAACATTTGCATATGTTCAAAAGCAAAAAAACAAAACAAAAACAAAACAAGCAAAAAAGGGGCAACAACACCACACACCTCTCTACCAGGAATATACACAACAGATGCAGTATGATACCAGTTTCTTCCACCAAAAACAAAACAGCTCCACCTTTTCAGCACAGGACAAAGTAAAAGGCAGTTGATGAGAAGTAATGATGAGATAAAAAGATGGTGAATCAACTAGCCTGGAATTGCACAATTCATTCTGTTTATTATTATTTAAATAGGGGTAATATGTATCCATGCTGTATAGTGACAGGTGATTTTGTAAACACAGGAACAGCTGCGAAAAGCTACTTAAGATTTCAGCATTCAGGAAAGCCAACATTAAACCAGAATGTTTTAACACATTGAGAAACGCTGTCTGTTTTTTTGCCAATAAATCACCAGAATAAATCTACAGATTCTTTAATAACTCATTTAATATTGTTGTGATCGCAAAGAGATCAAAGACAAATTAAATAATTTTTGAACACTCTTTGCTAAGATATACTGAGAATATTTATCATTGTTGTGATGACTTAAGTCACATTACATCATGGCATGTTATTCTGTGCATACTGTGGCATCATCAGTTCTTACAAATGCTAAACAGTGTTTTAGTAAAAAGTGAATTAATAAAATATATAATACATAATTAGACGTATATTTAATGAAGCATGGTGTCTTGAATAAAAAACACTACATTTATCATTTTTAGTATTGTTAAGCATCAGGAAAACTAAACATTGTGATGCATATTATGTATCATAAACCCTTTTTTGCTATATTGCTCAGATGTACCAACAATAAACTCACAGGAGGCACCAGAAATATATGCACAATGACCCACATGTGATACAAATAAATGTCATCAGGATGTAAATCACATTGCTACTTACCTTTTAGCACTACTGATTATTGTTTCTATTTGTGTGTTTGGGTCACTTGGTGTATCTATTATTTTTTTTATAAGACAAAGCCTGAGAATTTGCACTGTGGCAGATAGTTAAGTTTATCTGCTAATCTAAACAAATATTATAAAATACCAAATCTAGAGAAATCTACCTTGGACAGTGTTTCCTTGTACTGAGCTTATCCCTGAACAGCAAACGCTTGGGAAACAGAGAGTCACTAAAATAGGTCACGCTGTGATGGCTGAGGGAGAGAGCTGAATTCTATATTTTTCTCTGTTGCTCTTTCACTTATTTATTGTTACCTTCACACCCTCAAACCACCCTAAAACACAATCTTACAATATAGGCAGGACTGTAAAAATAATCTGCGGACAATCTTGCTCAAAAGATTTTCATCAGTTATATCCTTCAGGCATGTCTGCGTACATGTATGTGAGGGTCTGGAAGAAGGGCAGTGTAGCAATAACCTGAATGGTTGCTGGACCATAAGAAAAGCTTAGTATAGTCGCAGCCCTTAGCTCTGTATAATAATGACCAAGTTCCCTGGACTACATCACAGGGACTGAGACCACCAAAATGGTACAGCCTGCCAACATGGTACAGCCTCTCCAGTACACCACCACCTAAGGTGTTAATGTAATGTTTTGTGGCTGACAATACAATTCTATACTCGTAGCAGTACTATATATACACACACCTTCTCAGTACTATACACTCACATCTAAGTAATTTCTACAAAGAAACAGATTATCCATCATGTAAAAGAACCATTCAAACATTAACCATTTAAATACTTGCCATGAATCTACATATAGCCACTGTCTTTACCAAAGACAAAATTAAACAGATGGGAAAAGTTGCACTGGCTACTCAGACCAGCAAGCCAATTAATATTATGGTCAAAAGTAAGAAATTTTGTGTAAACTAATAAGACAGATCACATCCATCACAAAATATTTATTATTTTATCTGCTCAACCCAGAACTATGCAATTTTTTCCAAAGTCATTGTTATCTGATTTTGTTTATTGTTAACATTGCTGTTGCCAGTAATGCCATTTTTAATAACCCAGCTGTCGTGGATGACAAGGAGGAAAAGGAGAAATAAACTATGACTTCCTGTAATAATCTGATTTAATTAAATTAGTGCAAGGTGCAACCTAGCAGGTTCTGGATGCTGTGTAGAAGGCTGAGAAGTTGTTGTTTTGTTATTAAAAACAAACGTTTAAGAACATGTGACAACCTGACAAACTGCTAGTGGTGTGCTGGAAGGGAAAATGCAAAAATTCTCATGGCAAGGGAGCCTTTCAGGTAAAAGCCTGAAATTTTAGTAGCCAAAATATGAAATATTTTTAAAAACATTAGAATGTAGATTACAAAACCATCCTCACTTTGGTGATGTGGAGCGCTGTTTCCTGTGTTGTGGACAGCTAAGGGCCCAATGTAAAAAGTAGGAAATTGCAGACGTCCCTAAAGAAAGCTGTTTGTTGGCCATAAAATGCTAATCAATAGTATCATAGAACCTAAATCCCTAAAATGATTCCCTGTCTACTCCACATATTTATTTCACCCCATCATATACATGAATCAGCAAACAAATAAATGCATATGCAGAACCTTAAAAAGAATTAAAGAACACAACATGGGAGTAGAAACTTTCAATCTGATACATTGAGATAAATACATTGTGAACTTAAATCAAACATCTTCCCAATATCAAAGCATGTTTGGCAGACTGTTAGTGGCTGGAACTGCTTAAAGCAGGTATTTACATGTGCTTATGCATCCTAAAGACAAAGGAAGCACGGATTAAATCCACAATCATCAACTTGTAGAAACAATCCAATTACTAAGCCACAGGACAAACAAAGCCCAAAGCCCAAAGCTCTACCAGCAGCTTTACAGTGTGTGATTATGGGGGAGAAGCCCAGGCAGAATGGACATCTGCACCCATTAGATCTCATTATGAACATAATGAAGTCAACTTAAGTACTTAAGGATGACACGGGGCATAACAACAACTATTGCTCTTATTGTATGATACAGAGAGAAATGACCTGCCTGCTGGTACAGAGGTTAGGACGAGGGCCATTATGTTTGTGGATAAATATGTGAAGTGTGTGGATATTATAAGTACATGACTGGTGACTTTGCTGGGATGTGGAAAGGCCACTGATAATTACAGCTTCTGTCACCCCACTACACTTGCACAGTGGGGGTTGGGTGTGTCAAATAATCACCTGGCAATGACCTACAAGCACTGAAAAAAAAAAAGAAACGTTCAATGCTTTATATGACTCTTCAATAGGACAGCACATTATGCCTGCCTCAGATTCCTTTTTTATGGCACATTTTATTCAACTGACTTACGACACCCTAGGTTATATTTTATGACAAACACAGCATGACTTTTGGCAGCTCTAGAGTGTAGAAATCTGATATATGAAAGTAGCAGTACATACAGAGAGAAAAATGTTAAGAACTGTGGATGTTAAGAAGTGTGCAGATCTATGTCCTTGATAAGAATTAGCTAAGTAGATGCTGATATCAGTGCAGTTTACAAATGCAAATGGTAACTGCAGAAACCAGTCTTGGCATACAGAGAGCTATTCATTCATATACATTCATTTGGATTTGATGCATTTGTATGCAGTAAAATTAACAAAATCCAAACAATTTAGCACATGTAAACATTTCAGTCGCACAAAATACAAGTAATACAGCCTTATGCACACATCTGTCCACTGACGATCAAATTTTATATGAACTTTCAGGAGATTCTGATAGCATTGTGCATCTCAAAAAAATTAAATCATTAAAAAAATCTTTGATTGCTCACTGAACCTTCCAAACACTCCACAGGATACAGCGAACACCACTGATTTCTAGTGTCTCTTTACCAATTCTTTACACTGCAGCCTTTTAGGCTAATGTTGTTAAATATATGCAGGAGCGCAGGGAGGATCATGCATGACGAATACGGCTCAGTCGCCAGGCACAGTCATAGAAATAAATGCATTCATAATTGCAGCCAATTACTCCAAAATACACTGCAAACATACTGCTTCAGTAGCCTTAAAGTCTATTTTCTGAACAGTCCATACAACGGAAGACAGAAACCACTCACAATATTTGCATAATAACCCGTTTGAGAGGTGTATGCGGATGTGTAGGGTTTGCACACAAAGCAAGGGTAGCTCATGTTTAAGGTTTGCTTTGGGACACTGGTGACATATTAGCATAATCTGAATGAGATGTAAATCAGTTTTTTTTGGGGCCAGTTTGTGGGGATTATACAGGGTTAAATCTCCTGCCACATCCATACAACCCCTCTGCCCAGGGGAAAATGTGCTTTTCAATAACAGCTCTTTATCCACAAGCCTCCAGCATGAAAATTGTCCTCCAGCATGAAAAATAGGAAAAAAGCATTCAGCATGAGAACAAACCCTAATGACCTCTGGAAGGGAAAAAAACAACATGCAAACAACCAACACACACTTGAATTTAGGGTTCATGTAAATATCACTGCATGCTAATACTCCACTAATTAAGTGTGCATCCAGACTGCTGAGATAAAGCACTGGGAGATCTGCAAGTGTGTGTTTGTATCAGTAGGCGAATTATACTAACAGCAGGAGAGACCCTCTCTTGGTCAGCTCAACCTATCCCCTGACAATCTTTCTTCTTTGTTGTGGTCCCACATACTGAGCTGGAGGAGGTTCTATTGAAGCTCAATGGTGTTACTAGTGCATAAAAACACCAAACTACGGGACTCTGTCATTAATCAACAAGAAATTATAATATTCATATGTAAATTAGGCTTTACAATGGCCATTTACTTTAGAAATTTCAGACTCAAAGAAATCTCTCAGCTCAGAACGGTGTCACTGGGATCAACTTTTCCCCAGGGGAGCATTTCTGCCTCGTCTATAAACACATGGCCAACTGGGGCTATCTTCAGCTATCTTATCCAACCTACAGCACTGTCTGACTAGAAACTATAATGATAACAGATGAATAATTCACAAGCACTACCTTATACTTTTCTTAATTAAGGCTTGTATCCGCCTGACTAATCTGGTTCTGCTGGATAGAAGCACAGGGGGGACAGTCTGCATTGTGTCTGTGTTAGAGATTTTACACTGTTTAACACCCACATTATATATATATATATATATATATATATATATATATATATATATATATATATATATATATATATATATATATATATATATATATATATATAACATTATATTATATTAACACATTAAACATTATTACATACTAAAAATTATATTCTATTGTATTATATTAAAAAAATATCTCCTAAATTGCAACTTTACAGGAGAGACCAAAAACATACTTTACTTTCAATGCAAGTCAATGGAACCAGAAGGTATTTTGGAGCACTTCTATTGGTCCATTCATCATGTAATTTCCACACAATGCAAACAACCATTTGCATGTTCAAATGATGTAGAAAACTCAAAATGGAAAACAAAATGAAGAAACGTGTTTTTCATTGGACCGCAACAAATATATATATATATATATATATATATATATATATATATATATATATATATATATATATATATATATATATATATAAATAATATTATAAACCTAAAGTCTAGTCTAGAAATATAAGAATTTGATTCTGTGAATAAACACACTTATCTTAAAAAAATATTTAATTCAAAGCACAAGAGCAAGTACTGCAGGGCATTCTGAGAACATAAAACCACAACATGGAGACAATAATAGGCAGATTCCGACCTTCATGATAAGTACAGTTTGTGTACTTGAACAAATTAAGAATTATGGTGAACGGTTATTGTAGCTGCTTCACAAAACAAATGCAAAATAAAGAATACCGCACTGGTCTATATGCTCACCTCACAAGTGCAAGTGACCCGGCGTGGGTGTGGCGCCTCCTGCTGGAGTTGATACACTATAACAAAAACAAAATGCAATCAAAAATGTGTGCACATTACATCCCTGTAGCGCATAGATAATATTAAATAAATAAATAAACAAATACAAACACTAGAAGCAGATGGAACGATAAACAGATTTATTATTAGATCAGTGAATTGCTAATTCCTTTATGGTGGCATAAGAAAATAACAACCCGGCACACAGGTAATTTCAGAATGTGTCAACAGGGGGTGCAAAGATGCCAGATGATCAACCGGCAAGGGATTTTCAGCTGGATGATTTGTTCTACACACATTTATAGAGGCATAACACGCCAGCGCAACATTTCTGGCAACTCCAGAAAGATAACCAGTAATGTTGCAGTATTAAAAAATGTATTAATAACTGTAAAACAAATCTGGTTTGCTGTGCCAGTATAAAGCAGATTTGTCATCAAAGACGATTAATTATTGCTGCGACCTAATATTGCAATGTGGAAACACTTCGGAAACATGACAACACCATACGTAAGAACTTAATACTTAATGTTTAGATTTACCATTGTGTGTCAAAATAGGGCTGAGATCAAATGTTGATAAATACAGATAATGGCTTTGAAAGCATTTTTCTTCATATACTTTGTATGCATGAGTGTTTTGCATTCAAATCAGGCCTGTGTGAGTGGTTTTACCAAAGCCCTGTAGCAGCAGTGTGTGTGTGTGTGTGTGTGTGTGTGTGTGTGTGTGTGTGTGTGTGTGTGTGCGCGCGCATATACTGACAAAATGTGAGAGCATCCAGATTTATTTATTCTTTATTCAGGTTTAAAGGACCTGACATCTTACAGCACTGATGCCAAATGACTACTACTTACAAGAAAATAACATACACAAGGTTATACTCACAGTAGGATTTCCATACTGGTGGTCTATATTCGTCATTATCTGTCAGAAAGAAATATCAGAAAGTGTTATTTCAGAGTCTGAACACGAGTGATCAAATTCAAGTCAACATGTGAATAAGAACAATTATTCTTGAGAGACAGAACAAAGCCCTGTGAAACGGTTGCATCACTCGCCACCTTGCATGAACTTGCCACATTTACTATAAAAGCCTTAGTAGAGAAAGGGCACCCCCTAGTGGAGTTCACTGTACACACGCTCAGAGATTTTTGTTGGGTGCATCAAACATTTCTTTAAATAGTTTACTTGCAGGCTACAAGTGCATGAAGCTTTTTATTTATGAAACGACTGGTTGGAGTAATATATTTTAGACCTAACGACTGAATAAATTTATCAAGCATTTAAAAAAAAAAAAAAACACTGGCTGTAAAGAAAAGTCTGGCAGCACCTTTAAACTGCTGAGACACTTTTGCACCACAAACAAATATAAAAAACAACCAGGAGGAAAACATAACAAATGTGCAACATGGTGAAAGAATAAATAAAATAATGTTTGATTCATGATAAAATAGTAATCAATATGTGGTTCCAGGATGATAAATTTGGTCTGATGAGTTGGGGGGCAACACCGGGAGTCTAGTAGACTACATACAGCAACGAATATGTCAAGCTTGGTGATTAAGTATGAAAAGCAACAATATCCAATGATTTACTTGTCAATAATAAAACACAAAGCAGGGCTGTCTTTCATGTCCCTATAAATACAGCTTTTATTTGGGTTTAAAAATGTATGTAAATATTTGCAAATAACTGATAGCTCTTCAACAACTGAACAATTCTGAAGTGATGTTTCTATATGTTGACAGCAACTGGCACACACACACGCACACGCACATATATATATATATATATATATATATATATACACACACACACACACACACATATACATACATACATACATACACATATATACACACACACACACACACAGGCCTACTGTCTAATTCTGAATCCGCCAATACCACTAGAGAGGGGGAGGGTGACTACATCACCTTCTTATTCTCTGAACAGTAGGACCACTCATTCTCCAATTAGGACCCTTTCACATATTTTTTTACATTCTTTTACACAGACAATCAGCAGCAATAAGTTGTGTCTAAACATAAACAAAGGCCAAAGTCAAAATCTTTGTTAGACTGACACTATACAACCCAAATAAACCCAACATAACACCTGAAAATTTTCAGCTTTTCTTTTTTTTTAAGATGGGTGATTTGTCAGGAAAAGCAGATAAAGAAGACTATGGGAAACGCCTGGACTAAATTATTGGCATCGGACAGAATGCAGTGAATTATGAGTCACTGGGGTGGGAGAGACACAAGTATAAAATATAAGTCTGAAAGTTGCGAGCACGAAACAGGCCGTGTCACCAGAGCTAATTAAATACAAGCTTGAACAGGAAACGAAATTTGTAAAACTTAAATAAAAGCACCTATTTTGCGACATGATCCATTTTAAGTAAATAAATCCATTATTCCATGTTGACTGAGATTAAGGAAAATATCGGTTGAGAGAAGTATCTTTTTAGTTCAATTTAATTTTATTAAAACACTTTTGAGGTGATCGTAAATGAGAAACATTTGAGAAACATCTGTATCATTTAATTTGAAGAACTAAACAGGTCTACTATTAAATTTACATTAAAAAGCTATTTATTCATTTATTAATGAAATTAAAGATTCAAATTAATGGTTTTCTTTGCTGTACTGTGTGGTTCTGCATGTGTTCCAAGTACTTTGCGCAGCTGTAAAATGAACAGTGAAAACGTCAGCTGTTCGGATCTATTTCACGGACGTTAGACTTGCGTTCACTGCTCATGACAAGTATTAAGAGGGGATACCACGGCCAAGAACGCCAGAACACTACATGATTTATACACCATTAGAAACCACAACATTCCGTTCAACACACAGAATACAGCAGAGCAACAAAATAAAAAGGAAAGTCCCTGCTAGCCTACCAACACCATTTACTCTCACAATAATACACAAACAAATACACCAAATGTAAAAAAAAATACGTTAAGTTATACAAATCATTAAATTTGTATAACTTAGATACCACTTTTCTTTAAAAAGGGCAAAGCTTTAAAATCAGCTATATTTTCTGCACACTTTAACTGAAGTGATCGTCAGTTGTTGAGGAATGGACAAGGAAAAATTAAGTTATCATAACAACCACTCACACGATAAAGGAAACACATGAATGGCAGCTAAAATATGCTACAAACAAAATTCCCTCACATTCAATTCCAGACTGTTTAAAATACCATGATATTCCAGAAATTCCATGACCCCTGAGAACCCTTGCTTAGCAGTTCTTGTGGGTAACTGCTTTAACACAACTGATAGAAACCAACATTAATTTGATTCTTGTTTCAAACAGAGTACACGTTTTAAGACGTAGGGTTTTAGGTTCAGGCTTATAAGACCAGTATAATTATTTACCTCACAAGAAAAATAAGGTTGTTAAACAAAATAGCACACTTTTTACAACAACCAAAATCTGCAGTAAAGAAACTCGTTAACAGTTCATAAAAAATATACTTCTCAAGTAATTAAATATCAGCATGTTAGTTCTGGATTGTTTAAACAGCTTCAATGAGGAAACTTACTAACAGAGATGAGAAACATGGGGAAATGGTGAACTATTAAAAGAACATTAGCTGCCAGCTATGTAGATTTTAATAAAAGTAAAATAAAATATTTTTTCTTAGATTTAGGCAGTTGAGTTAATGTACACAGAATGACCAATAAAGCTTAGAAAGAATTTCTTAAATGATGAAATTTTAGAATTTAAAAAAGAACATTTTGGAAATGGTTAAAATGGAAAAGGAAATAATGGAGATGTAAATGGAGGAAAAAAATCCACTATGTTGGTCTAACATTTCAGTTCATATTTTGCTACAGTTGCTCAAAAATGAGTTAATAAACTTTCATGTACATGATAAGTAACTGAAAAACAGTTAAAATTTGAGATTTAACTCTTGAAATGGTAAATAACATAAAAAAGTCACATTTAAAAAAAGGAAGTAACCAAGTTAACCTGTAACTTTGACTTCTGACCTTCAAATAATAAGTTAACAAATATATAACACATCATTTATCTGTTTACTCAACATTTCTAATAAATTAGGTTACCTTAATTTCCAAACCTGCAACATGTATTACAGCGCAAAGGCACAGACCATTTATCAGCAAGTTCTCAGAGATGCTGGCGAGGTCATCACTCCTCATGTTCCTCATACTGTTAATATTTCTATACAGACATATTTATACTATATATGTCTATCAGCTACAGGATGGCAGAAGTAAATCCACTGTATAAAAAAGACAGTAAGTCTGACCCAGGAAATTAAAGACAGGTCAGGTCTTAGTCTCAGTGTATTATGAAAGGTTATGGAACAAAATCACAGAGGGACAGAAACAAATACATAACAAAAACTAGTCTGTTATTTGAACTGCAGTCAGGGTTTTAGAAAATCCTTCTTCAGACACATGTCTGCTCTACCCAACTGATCTCATAAGAACAGAGGCAGATGAAGGAAAATTTTGGGAATGGGATTGTTTTGTTGGATTTACAGAAAGCATTTGATATATATGATTAGGGAATTTTGCTAAGGTCTATTTTACTAACTTGGTAAACAGGTAGTTGACGTAAATTGGATTTATTCAAAGCCAAGCATTATAAGAGTACAAGGGATTATTTTATAATTAAAACAAAAAACAGGCTATTGTTTTAGGTTCTATATTTAAACTAGGTACATATTCAGGGGTAATTTAAAAAACAATCAGGCTTCAAAAGTGTCTAGCTAAAACAAAAATTAGAGCTAGATTAGCTGCTTTTTTGGATTTGTCAACCAGTTCAGTGTCACTTTGATCATGTGATAACCTCATGGTCTGTTGATTTAACACAAACTTAAGAACTAAATACAAAAGGCTGAACCAAATTACTGTGGGCTGTTTTAAAACCACATACACATTTTAGATTCTACTCATGTCATACAGGTGTTGAACAGCGGAAGGAAAAACTGCATATCGTCACTGTCCGAAGAAAAACATGTCCCTCCATTTTAAACTTTCTACTTTATTGAGCATATCAGATGCAATTTACATTGTGTGAAAAATTCATGGACCAATAGAAATGCTCCAAAATCACTTTTCACAAAATTCTGGTTCCATTGACTTGCCTTAAAAGTTAAGACTGTTTTTGACCAATCCTGTAAAGTTTCCATTTTGGATATACTTGTTTTTTTACTGGAGAGTAACAATATGTTAAGATGCTGCTCACTTTTAAAATTTCTAGAAATAGCGCCCCAAAAGACTTAACAATAGTAATTTTCTGTGGTTAGAGACTCACAATGCACAAGGTTTCAAACCCAAATGTGAACAAATATAAGAATACCACACAATCAGAAAAGCAATCAGAGTTCAGACTTTATTCTTTGAAAGTTCCAAACAAATGTTTTTGGATTATTGTTCAATTGCTTTGTGTGTTTTGTATGAAAAGAACCACAATGACAATAAGCTTTAGGGCTTTATTGTGTTTTAATCCTTGATTATATAAAGTGTATGGAATGGCAGCTGTGTGGCATTGTGTAAAAATAATTAGCTAAATAAACCCAATCAATCAATTACAAATTACATTTTTATAAGCTCTTAAAAGTTAAAGAAACGTTCCTTCTTAACCCTTTTAATTAAAACACTGTTTGCTTATTTAAATGATTATTTTAAGTATATTATAACAATAACCTTTTTTTCTTTAAATCATATATAATTTCAACTATTGAAGTACTCTAGTAGCAACATCAGTTGCTTTAAATGTGCTAATATATATATATATATATATATATATATATATATATATATATATATATATATATATATATATATATATATATATATATATATATCCTGTACTTACTCTTTTCTATAAATAATATTCTATTATTATCATACGAATAGTGGAACTTATAATGATATCGATTTGAATCACCAGTGAACGCTGAGCTAGCAGCATTTTGTTCCATGTCACATCCTGTGCAGCAGAACTTTTATAGCAAAATAGCATTGGAGGGCTGAAAGTCTGAATAATGCACAACCCAAACATTACTGGCAAGGTTATACCCATAACGCACCAGCAGTGTGAAAATTCCTGTCTGGAAAGCTGAAGTGTCGCCAGGTTTCAAACTGGCAAACGACTCAACCCTCTTAACCCAGCCTAAGAGCACTTTTCAAGTCCTATTTTATCTGCCCTACTAAATATTTGAAACGTAGTGAAACAACACACACATTAGATTACAGATTTACTTGAAGTATACTCATGATGGGTACAAAAAAATCTAAGCTGCAGTTTTTGGGGTTCAAAGAGGAACCAGACAAATATTCATTCATGAGTCTCTGAAAAGGAAGAAAGACCCATATACCTGCTTGCTCTGCATGGGCTTAATGAGCGGCTGCAGGCAGGAAAGCCCTGCAGAAATGTCCCAGTGTGAGCACGCCCAGAACAATGGGCCTCTGGAGGGGAGAGGTTTTGGACAAAACCACACAAGCCCTCTTAAAAACCTGGCCCTTCTTCACAACACTACACACTTGTTCTCTCTCTCTATTCAATTCCTTACGGACGGACAGGAAAGGAAGTTCCTGAGAGTTTGCACTGGTGACAGTTTCCTTCGCTTTTTTATTTATTTATTTATTTATAGCACTTCCAATATTTTCTACATGGAGTTTTTTATTTTTTAAAAAGTTTTAGAATTAAATGCTTTGCGTGAGCCACAATGTGATGGTTTTGTGTTCCTGTCACATCTAGGCACCCCCAAAGCGAATGGCAGTCAAATATTATGCTTCCCATCAGCTTCCATCAAAAAAAAAAAAAAAAAAAAAAGGAATGACATCACCCCAGAAATACAACATGGACCATCACCTGAGAGAACACTTCAGGATGTGTTATCATAATAAAGCCTTACAGCCACATGTGGCAGGAGCACAGGGAGCCTCTAATCGAGTTGTGGTAAAGACGCTGGAGCTTCAGTCCAAATTAGGATTTATCCTCCACTGCCTCTCTGCCCCTCCGCCAATTGTGCTCCTCCTATGATTCAGCATTAAATATTGATAGAAAATGGCTGCTCTCCCCCATCCAGAGATAAGAGCTCCAGGGAAGAACACTTCCTCCCCATGACTAGTCATTTTGCCAACAAGTGTCTGAGACCCTCACAAGCCTTCCTTTCATTCCAGTTTGCATCCATTAGCGTTTCAAGTAGTTCAACTGAATCTTATCTGCACAAAACTGGTGTGAGTAATATTTACAGAAATAAAGGACTAGCATGACAGCGCTTTTCCTCTCTTTTGCTATCAGTTTACTGAAAAAGCTCAACTGCTTGCTTTCTTCAGTCAGCTTCTTATTCGGATTTCACGTTCCACCTTAAATGGTGCAGCAGCTCCAGACGCCAGAATGTAATTGCTGCACCATTTAAGGTGGAACGTGAAATTCTAATGAGAAGCTAACTTCGGCCACGTCTTTCTTCAGGTTTACGCTTTCAATAACGGGTCCACCTAAATGAAAGAATGAAATGATACAGCACATCTTTCTTCCTTCAATCGCTAGCACTGAAAGTCGGTCGTGCCTTAGTTCTCTTAACATCCCAACAAACCGATATCCTTCCAGAAAAACGCCTTTCGGGCACAATGCACCGTAAACACAGCTCCCAGCGACGGTCACGGTAGACAGTCCGTGTTAAAGCGGTGGTCTGAGCTGACCTGTTGGCCGTGCTGCACATTCACTCTAATCAGTGTTCAGTCTATTGTTGATTCCCGCGACTGCAAAACGCGGCCAACAGGCTACACGCTACACGCCCTGAGGGGCTTTGGTGGTCTCCGGCTAAACGCGTTCCCTGTATAGCAAACGATTCGTCCTGCATGCTTCGCAGAAAACGTGAACAGAAGAAGAAATCGTGCGCATTGTGTGACTTACCGAAGACATGGATAGCCATGTTAGTGCTGTAATTCCGATGGACAAAGCTCAGCTGTAAGTTCCCCGGGTCTCTCTCACTCACAGAGCTCTCCCATACAGAAACACGTCGAGTTCACCGAGCAGCCTGTGTGAAAACAAACAAAACCGTCTATTAGTCGAACACCAGGGCTCGGCTCGGCTCGGCTCCTCCGCCTATCCTCGCCTGGAAGCTAAACTTTGAACCCCACTGAGTCCAGCCAGCCTCATCACTTTCAGCAGTGAGGCTCGCTGACCACTGACCGCTGGACAATCAATGTTAGTTGTTGCCCCTGAAAACTCTCGGAACCGCAGCAGACCCCCAACCGGGCTGTATCGATAAGACGAGCACACGGTCCACGAGTGTTAGTTATCAGAAATCGTTTGTTAGCGATGTGCAGCGCTGGAAGCTCCGACTCACTCTGTATCCCTGTATTGAAGTCGCCATCTTGTGAGAGCACATGACCGCGAGCTCCGCTTCTCCTCCGGGACTGCAGCCTCTTCATGGCGCGTTACCATGGAGACGGCGGCGCGCGCCACGGAAACGATGCTGTTCAGACATGGAAAGTTTGCACACTCACGGAATGAGTTCACACTCACGGGACGTGTTCACACTTCCCTGCAAACACAGTTACGTTGTGGCGATGTACTGTTTTGCTGCCCGCAGGGTTGCCACAACGTTAAAATCTAATTCCTCCAAAAGTTGTGACAGTGTTGTCCGACAACGTTGTGATAACGTAGTGGTAACATTGTCAGTACGCTGTCACAACCTCCTAGTGTTTTTGGAGTTTATGATTTGTATCCTCCAGTATACGTTGATCTATTAGGGCGTCAGTGTAGTAAACATTTTAATGTTGTGTTTGATGAAGAGAAGTGATACATTCTTGTCATTTACATCGTTTTTAAAAGAATTTGATCATTTCTATCAAAATACAGACCTATTACAACATTCACTTCTACAAATTCAGTTCTACCAAGTGAATAGCAACCACATAAAAAGAGAGGTAACACAGAAGTACATGGCAATTTTATTTTTCAACTGGTTCAAAAATGCACATACAAATGAACAAGTGCTGTTCACTCTTATCACTCTCTGTATTTATTGTTTGTGGAATTCCACTCATTGTCATAACATACTAGTTGTGATGGCCTGCAAGTAAATATTTGAATATGGTTATGTTGGTATTTGGCTTCCTAACACTGCCATTAGTTAACTAGGTTCCTTCAACATCAGTCAACTAGCAGGAAAAACAATAAAAACATGTTTCAAATATCAGCCCTCAAATATTAGTCCTCGAATATCAGCCCCTTGTAGTCTTTCAAAAGTTTCTCCCACCTTCTAGATACATCAGCAGGAGGGGGTTTCTTAAATGGGAAAATCTGACTGTGGAGAGTCGGGACGTTTACATGTAGCAACGGTTAAAATTTGCATTCTGGTCTGACCCAGATAGCCGGCATATAAGGTCATCACCCTGCTGACTTTATGCCACTGCTGTTTGCATACTCTGACCAACCAGATTCGTTTCCTGCAAGGCCTAACTAGTTTTAGATCTACTTAAAAATTTCAAACACACATTTAATGCCTTTTAATGTCTTTTTTGGAAAAGACAGTTTTTACAAACAAATGACAGGAAAATAAAATTAGATTGGTGCTCGACTGTACAACTTGTATTTTCTGATATAGCTGTTAAATTTATGTTTACTAAACTAATTTACAAAGTAAAAAGGTGGAATTTTGTTTAATAGGCTACTTAGTTTAACCACCAGTGGCCTCCTGGAAAAAGCTGAGCAAAGAGTCTGTGGTCCATCTGCTTTGCTGACAGTGGCCTGTTACCTTGCTATCTGGGGCGTGTCCTTTAAATTAAGTTTTCCGTATTACCATGTAACATGTATTCTCTAATACACTAATCCTCATTTATCCCCCCTATGTAGCTGACAACACTGTCCCTTATTACATAACACACTGTCACATACTATAAACTGTCACATATTAGTCTCACTCAGTGGTTCCCAAATATCAGTTCTTTGGCTTCAGAGATTTTCTTTTTCCTACTTGAGGGAAATGTGGGGAATCTTAATATGCTAATAATTTAAATCAGGTTTGTGAGAAAGCACAAATAATGTGATTGAGTACTCCTGTTTAAAGACTTATGGGTCTTATATTACCTGACACAATGTGCTATATGACCTCAACTCTCATATTACATTTATCAGCCTACTTTCAAAAGACCCGTATTTGGCAAAACAACATCAAAAGAATAGAAGGTCTATGGAACAGAATACCATAGCGAAAAAAATCATGGCAGCAAAAACCTTTATATTATATATCTGTTCAATGAAATGGTAATATTTCCTCCTCTGTTTTGTTCTCCCCAGATGGCGGTTCTGCGTTGACAGAAGCTTAAGTGAGTGTCCACACTAACAGGAAGCTGAGACAATGGCAGCCCAACGGTCAGTGTGCGTTTGGACCACAGAGACGTGCGTCTCAGTACAACACTTTGTTGTTGAACACTCATTTCCCCCTGTTTAACAAAACATTGTAAGAGGCCAGAGAGGCCAGTGAAAGCCTTCCTCGAAAAGCATATGATGTCATTTCTTGGGCACATTACTGTACGTACATGTGTCATGGTACACCAGCATCTTGTTGAAAGTGTGATGTGAAGTTTATGGTCTGGTCTGTAGTTTAATTTTGTTGTGTTGAAAGGAGATGAATGGAATGCTGGTTTGATAAGACATAGTATATATATAGTATAGACATAACTGTATGTTTTCTTAGGATAAAAGACGGCAGTGTCAATAGATTTCATACTCCGAGAAGATCAGGAAGCACATGGCTGTGCCTCCGTACTTTGATCTAAACTGCTTACTGTAGAAACCTTACAAGAACATCAATCTTATTCAGGAGCTACAGGATGGTGAATCCTTTGTTTGTTTGTAGGGATCAATGATAAAATCTAGAAAAGAGCACTCCAGAAAGGAAATGCCTGGTACACAAACATTTCCTGATTACAACAATCCAGGCTAGGTTTCAGTTGTCTGACAGGATCAACAAGCAACTTTTCACAGGCTTTAAAAATGAGGATTTACTTTTTCTGTCTTTTTTACAGCAGCCTTTATGGTATGTTTGTGGATATGTGCCCGATGCTCTGTGAATGCAAGAATGGGAAGATATTTTGTGTAAATTACGGATTATCCCACGTACTGCAGCTTCGTTTATCAAGACGTCTCAAGTTGGCTGGCAACCTTGGTGACTGCATTCATCCATCTGGTCTCTGGCTGCACACAAACGTGAGTGTTTGGGATTTTCAATCAGAATCAATTAAGGAGATACATTATGGGTCATTCTATCATCTCCGGAACCTCAAAGAACTTCACGTAGGTTTCAGCTATAATTTGGCACCTGACTGTCATCTACCATTCGAACTAGCCCTTGTAAACAAGAGTCAACAAAACAACGTGCTGCAAGAAATGCGCATCAGACAAAAGCAGCATGACAAAGAGCACCTCTGTGGTGCCACTCTGAAACTGACAGATGAACCAACAGCTCTAAAATCACTTGAGATTAGACTTTTAGAAGACATGCATATCAAGTATATCAAAGCCTTGATGAAGAAGGCACTCAAAGGAGTGTCAAGGCTGAGGACGTTAAATCTATCAGGCAACCGGCTATCAAGCTTCCTTGGCTGCATTTTTCTGCTACGGTCTTCTCTCTCTGAACTCATGCTTGACAACAACCTCTTGTCCGAAGTCAAAGAACCGGATTTAAAGGGCTTAAGAAAACTTAAGGTGTTGTCGTTAAGCCATAACAGGCTCTCGCAGATACATCCTTCTGTGTTCAGAGATTTGTACAAACTGGAGGTCCTAAAACTGAACGGGAATTATATTTCTGAAATAAAGAAATTCACGTTTCGTTATTGCCGAAGCCTCAGAGACCTCGACCTCAGTGACAATGTCATTTCAAGACTGGAGGACTTTGCTTTTAGTGGTTTATTCAACTTGAAAAGCCTGAGCCTTAACAACAACAGGCTCGTCTACCTAAATCCACAGACATTTGGAGGCAGCGCTCGGTTACAGTCTTTCGGCTTGACAGGGAATGTGTGGAGGTGTGACTGTAGATTACTGAGTCTGAAGAGCTGGCTGGAGTCAGGCAGAAATGGCCTCGTCACTGTGAAGTGCTCTCATCCAGAAACTCTGAAAGGTCAGTACCTCCACACTATCAGCTGCGCACTGATCCGCAGCGCTGGCAGCCCGTGCAGCAGAGCACACACTCGTGTTCAATCAAAGCCTACCCACTCAGGCAGCGGCTCACGGGTGACCAGACAAACCTGTCATGATGGTGACAGATACCACGCTCACCGAAGAGTGATCAGACATACAGAAAAAGGAAACGCTCTAGAATCAAAGCAATACCAGGACGGCTCAGCAGGGGGAGTCTTGGCCACTCCAAACAAAACAGCAGCTGCTCTGGCTGCCAGATTCCCAAACACAACCAGACAAAAGGCCACAGAGGAGAACACAGCCAGAGACGCGTGTTCCTACAACCAGCTGGTCATTCTCAACATCTCTGCTGTGACAGTCACTTCCAGCTCAGCGCTCATAAAATGGGGTCTGGCCAAAAACGACATCCAGAACGTCCACTTCAGAGTCATGTACGACCACTTCCACACACACACACGCTTCAGCCGCTTCGTCAGCGTTAAACAGGGCACAGTGTGTGACCTGTGTGACCTGCGGCCCTCCACGCCATATCTCGTCTGTGTGGAGAGCGTGGTGGATGAGAGAGTGTGCCAGGTCGCATCGCGTGATCTCTGCTTGGGTATCATCACAAAGCCTGAGGAGATGTCCACCCCTGAGCCTCAAACTATTATCCTGTACTTCACTGGGGTCAATGCTCTTGCTATACTGGTCATTTTGGCTCTGTTTGCTCATATGGGTTGTGTTCTGAGGAAAAAGCTGCAGGCAGATGCTGTAAGTTTGCTTTATTCACGGGATAAGAGCGTCTCCTGTGCCATGTGTGCTGGAATACCCTTGTCAGATCGGAATTCTGGGATGAACACCACAAGCTCCCATACAGGAACATATCAACAAAGTGATGCCATTGACGCCATAGACCTTGCAGCTGCACGTTAACCAGAGGAGCAACCAGCAAAGGTCATTTTAGTCTAATTGCATGCCATGTAGTGAACATATTCCAAACACTGGAGAGGAGGTTTCAATCTTTATTCCGCATTTGGATTTTACCTACACACTGGCAAACTTTGACACATGCACTGTATACTGTTAAGGGCATAAAGCTGTATATTGATTTTTATAGTATTTCTATTCTTTTTAATGTAACAGTGGATGAGGCTTGTATTCCATAACTTTGTTGACAGCAAGCCAAGAAAAAACTAATAGAATAAATCCTCAAACAACACAGTGTTTATGAGTAACACATAAGACTGGTTTCCTGAACAGGGATTAAGTTTACTTCTGGACTACACACGATTTTAAATGGATTTCCTTTAAATGTTCATGACTAGGCTTAAAGGAAAAAAAAACTTCCACTAAGTCATTCAGAGTGGTTTAATGGTTTAACACTCCACCTACTTTTTAAATATATGTAATGACTTGTTTCTATAAATGTAATGCTGGTAATGGTAAAATAGTAATGATGTTTTCTTTGTTTACTTTACAGCACACTACATGTACATATCTGCCATTAATGATAAAATACAATTAAATGTATCATCAAAACTAGTGTTTCTGGAATCAGAACATTGTAGTAATGAGATATTTCTGAGATATTTTTAAAAGTAATCATTAACTACATTTACATTACATTTACAGTACATTTATTTACAGTACATTTAGAAATTACACTAATTTCTTGAATCTCTTTGATTCCTTAAACTTCTTGAATTCCTGTCATGTCTGTCAGTAAAAAAAGTTTACTGGGTCTGGATGGATTAGCTGCACCGAAGACTCTCAAAACGTGTAGGAAGAGATCAGAGATCATTTGTTTTCTTTTGAAGGGACATTATTACTAAATCCATTGTACAGCTTGTTGTTTTTTAGGCTGTCAGGCTTCAGTCATATTTAAAGGTAACCGGTGCATAGTATTACAATATACAGCTATAACATTAACACCACCTCCTTGTATCTACACACACTGTTTTATCTGCTCTATTTACATACAGGTGCACTTACATGCTGCAGTCTATCTGTTTCTCTGTATACTTTGTTAACCCACTTTCACTCTGCTCTGCAATGATCAGGGCCCCCAAAGGACCACCACAGAGCAGATATTATTTGGGTGGTGGTTCATTCTCAGCACTGCAGTGGTGTGTTGGTGTGTGCTGTACTGGTACGAGTGTATCAGACACAGCACTGCTGCTGGAGTTCTTAGACACTGTGTCCACTCACGGTGCACTCTATTAGACACTCCTATCCTGCTTGTCCACCATGTAGATGTAAAGTCAGAGACGATAGTTTACCTGTTGCTGCACAGTTTGTGTTGGTCATTCTTGAGTCCTTAATCAGTGGTCACAAAATGCTGGCCACAAGACACTGTTGGCTGGATGTTGCTGGACCATTCTCAGTGCAGCAGTGACACTGAGGAGTTTAAAAACTTCAGCAGCACTGCTGTGTCTGATCCACTCATACAAGCACAACATACACAAACACACCACCATCATTGAAAGGTGTCATTGAAAGGCTGAACATGGTCCACCTCACTAATAGTACCTGCTCTGTGGTGGTCCTGACCATTTAAGAAGAGGGTGAAAGAGGACTGCAGTCTGTAATTGTTGAACGACACAATGGATATAAAATATAGATATAAGATGGTGGTTTTACTGTTATGGGGCTGATCGGTTGATCGGTGTAATATATATATATATATATATATATATATATATATATATATATATATATATATATATATATATATATATATTGCCATTACTGTAAAAAAAGAAAAAACATTTTGGCCATGGACATGTACCAGCAGAGCTGAGCTTGTATAAATGCCATGAAAAGGTTTGATTTTTCACCAGTAGATGGCAGACTATACCAAATCAAACTTGTTTGCAAAAAAACCTAGAAGAGTCAAGTGACAGATGATGAAAAACATCTACTAACAAGAGGCAAAGGAAAAAATGCTCCAAAAGCCTGAAATAGATTTAAAGAGATATTAAAAGATTTATTACAACATCTTATTAATTTATGATAACTTTATACATAACTTTCACCAAGTTACAAGTTTACTGCCAACACAATAATAATCACATCCTTTTTCCGCAGTGGGGCCAGAGTTTAACAAACACCAGAAACGTAAACCCGCTGCCTCCTGGCTGAGAATCAAAGTATAACATGTTCAACTGCAATAATCCAACTGAGACATGATTTAAACATAGGTCTAATTCTCTCAGAGAATCAATCATTCATGCAAGTAAGCACATAACAATGACCGTACAAATTTACCTGTTAAACAAAATGATTCTTAAATAGATGATACTTAGAAAAGCAAAATGCAGCAGTAAAACTACACAGTAGTAAGCCAATACATTTTAAGATAGAAGGCAAACTGATCCAAACTCATGATGCTAGGAGTTACGTATTCTGTAACTGTCACTAAGCTTAACTGCAGCGAATAATTTAATTTAAATATACAGCTTACAGACTAATGTTCCTCATTTTTTTGGTAAAGCACCTTCCAGTTCTAGTATTAAAAATTTGAAGGATTTGTTAATATTTATTTGTTCTTGTTTTTTTGTTTGTTTTTGTTTTTTTCTGAGGCCATAAACTGGAACTGGAACAACTACATGGGTTGGGCGGGAAACGCCGCATTTCATTTGTATTTTTCTCTTTTTTTTGAGCATTGTTTTTCTTTTTCTAAAGAATGAAGTGTATCTGTAAGACCCTAACACAAACAATGCACGTATTCCTGCAGATATCACATATAATGCTATCATCAAATGGCATTTACAATGCTACCTAAAATGTAGTATTTGAAAGTCAGCTGAGGTGAATGAATAACAGCCATATTCCTATTTTCTTCAAACAGTGTTTCAAAGAGCAAAACACCACAGATTCAGAATCAGTCATGTTGTCAGCAAGTGGCAAAAAATAAACAATACGTCACTCACTCAAAGAAATTATGTACATGAAAGCCTCTGTGATCCGAGAACTCAATCTACTTCATACAGCCGTCTGCCAAATTC
Organism: Megaleporinus macrocephalus; assembly: GCA_021613375.1. Classification (NCBI taxonomy): domain Eukaryota; kingdom Metazoa; phylum Chordata; class Actinopteri; order Characiformes; family Anostomidae; genus Megaleporinus; species Megaleporinus macrocephalus. The sequence goes on along the minus strand of CM038709.1, from coordinate 21,544,681 downwards.
TTCAGTTACAAATCAATATCTGCAACTAATAAATAAAAAATAATGGCACATAGTTATGTCAACATCAAAGAGATGTCTGTACTCTATTCCTACAGTTACTGCCTTTGCAACAAACTACTGATGGAATGTTGATCAAAGCATTGCTCTTAAAAGACACTCACTTTCTAGCCAAAGATCCATCTTAAGACTTATTTTTACAGGCGGAAGATTACTTACAACATTCGAACATCACACCACTCGTGGAAGAAGCCAACTACTCACTCACAAATAAAAGTCTCCATGATCAGTTCAACCTTCACTCAATCACTGAAGATGTGTAACTGTGCAGGTTTTCAAATCTGCTCCTAGAAGCTGCCAGAACTGCTCATGCCAACAGTCAAACACTACCCAGAAACCCTACTCACTCTCCATCGCTCTTCATGTGCAAAATGGAAAAGGCAAAGAAATAAAAAAAGTGACTGCCCCTTCTCCCTACAGCAGAGCTCGAGAAAATCAATTCTCCATTACAATGAGCCATGATACACTTTGGCATTTAGGACTCATATAAAAACACACTGAATCGGTCACTACTTCAAATTTCTAGTTTTACAGTCATGATGATGCATATAGCAGTAATATAATAAATAGAGTAAACATGGACGCGGAAAAGAGCGCGCGAGAGAATCAGACAATCAGTACGACCTTCCACAATTTGTAAAGTGCCATCCCGCGCATCTTCACAATTTTTGCATTAAAATGCATTTGATGGGAAATTAAATCAGAAGGAAACACATCAAACCAAAATGTATTCTCCAGATGAAGAAGAGTGGGGACCAACTTTTCCTCCTCACATAAACATGGCTGCCAGGAATAAAAAGTAGCCTCTCTGAAGCCTGATCAGCTTCCAGAGGGCTGGGTCTGAGTGCCTGGGGCCACGCCTCCGTTCGACTCCTCCCCCTCTGTGCTCTGATCTGCGGATGGTCCAGTGGCCGAGCTGGGGGCGAGCGCGACTACGCTTGCGGTGGAGGAGCTCACGCCATTGGAGGTGCTGACAGAACTGTGCTGGATAGCCTCACTGTGGGGGCTGCCTGGGACGGACATCTCCTCACTGCTGTCCTCTTTATCGAGCACTGAAACACAGAGACAGCATACAGTCAGCACAACATAGTCACCGAAAATCAAAGTTTTAAGCATAGGCTTTGCTATGAACTGATCATATTAGTGTTTCTTCATAGTACAATGCTTCCTCGTATTAAAACAGGCTCAGTTTTGTGAAAAGTCAATCAAACACAATGAAGTGAGTGATGATTTAAGCCTGCAGTTTGCATGATGCTTGGTGGGATATAAGCTTGCATTACTTGTTAGCAACATTAGCCTCAAAGCTTCAGTGTATAATTAAAGAAGCAACTTTTAAACACCAGGTATGGCTTGTCTGACAAACATCTGAGACAATGAGAAAATGATTGAGTTTACAATTCATTTTTTGTAAATTCCTCTGTTCAGGAATTTGCAGTTGTATGCAAAAGTTTGGGCACCACTAGTCAAATGATATGATTTTATTTGATTTTCTAAATCAATACAAGTATTCAACCTCCACAGAGAACACACTTTTAAAGCAGAATTTAACAAATTAGGGAAAATATAAACTGAGTAACACTGCAATGTTAAGGTAATGTTATTGTAAATGTATGTTTTACTGATCCAATATGTCACACTCAGCAAATAACCAGAAAGTGTTTACTATCATTTACAGAGAAATGCCACATTTAAGTTATAATGTCATTTAATATGTCATCGCTGTCCAATGAAAAAAAATAGTAACTTTACAGGAGAAGATAAAAACTTCTTTACTTTAAATGTACGTCAATGGAACCAAAAATCTTTCCAAGCTGTTTTGGAGCATTTCTATTGGTTCATTCATCATGAAATTCTCACACAATGTTAACGGCACCTGCGACGTTCAAATGATGTTGAAAAATAAAAATCGAGAAAAATTAAGATAAATGTTTTTCATTGGACAGTGATGATATATACAACATATAATATGATTTTATTTTGAAAGAAAATAAGTGTAGGGTAATGACATGGAGTAACTGTATAAATGTAAACACCAAACCCAGGTTGTAAATATGAAATCTTAGAAACAGACGTTAGTCCACTTGATAAAAAAATAAAATAAGGACATCAAACAGAATAAGCACATTGCAGCACAGAAGAGCATTCTACAGCTGTGCTTCAGAGTGGAGACCCAGCTGGGCTGTCCGTGGAGTCCCCTGGTGTCCCCAAGGACTCAGTTAACCATGTTGTCCTTGGAAGGGAAGGGCGACAGGGTCTCCAATATCGTTATATGATGAGGTAGCAAGACAAGGGGCTGCACACTCACATATAAAAGTGTAGTGCTTAGTGTCCTCTTGCAAGCATGCTGAGGTGCTCATGGCTGATGATTGGATCCATTAATACAGAACAACACAAACTCTTTGTTGTCCTGGTGTTCCTTACTGTCATAGCAAAAGATTAGCAAAATCTCAAAATCCAAATTATCTAAACGTCATTAAATTAACATAAACCTACAGAACGTAAAAAGCCAGCCAGGCATTACAATAAGTGGCCTTCATATGTGAGATCACACACACTACAACAACAGGAATGCTCCCTGCTTGTAGGATTAGAGCTAGTGAAGAGGCAATTGAACTGTTTCGGCTATTCCTGGTCAGGGATTTAATACAAATAACACCACAGTGCCACAGCTCTGACCCTGTGAACATCACGCATAAACAACCAAGCTTTTATTCAGTCTGCTCCATTCGATGCATAATTGCTACTAAACCCAGTTTTCGAGCCTGATCCGTGCTTTGCATTTTATTATTCCCAGCACTTGCTTTGTAACCTTTAATTAAAGTTACAATGTCATTTTAAACCAACATCATAAGGGTGTATTACAGGCATTGGCGTGTGGCTGGGCCCTCGCACCCCTCCCAGCGTTCTCATTTGTTTCTTGCTACCTTGCCAACTACTGCAGCGACAGATGATTACAGCACCTGATTTTAATGATGCTCACACTGGAGAGAGGCAGAGACTCGCAGTCCAAATGCCACCAGCTGCTCCACAATTGCAATGAATTAATTGGCTCCTGATGAGGGAGGAAAGAAAAAAAAAACCCTTCTCTCTTTCTGACTTGTAAAGAAATGCAGACTACTATGATAATTAATATAGCTAATGATGCAAGAGTCCGCTGAAATGGCACTTGGTAATTAACACGGGGGGGTTTGTTATCTCGTGTGTGCACTTCTGATTCCGGTTTAGAGACGTGTCGTAAAAGGCTTTGTGTTTAAAAGGCCTGCCGCATTGTGCGCGATCAGGGCCGTCTGCGCTGATGGGGCTCTGATCAGATGATTTAGGGTATGTGTACGCCAGAAGGCCGTAAATACTCGCGCGAGCTGAGAGAATAAGGTCGAACTCCATGTAAATCAGACAGGCATTTCAGCTCTCTCTTTTTGCTCCATATTCAGGCTCCTATAATTACTCCTAATGGCATTAAGCAGGAGAGCACAGGGCGAGATATATTATCATATGCAGCACTGCTGGCTCATGAGGCTGCCCTCCTCTCTCTCTCTCACTTACTCGTTTCTGATCTTCTAACCGCCACGAGCAGATGGGCTGCGTGCACTGCCAAGCGAAGGCATGGCCTGCCGTGTTTGCAGGGCAGGTTGGATAATTTCCCCCCACCTGCCTTTGAGGTGCCTTGGGTGCATGATTAAAAGTGCCAACAGACAGAGATGCAAGGGCTCGTGTACCTCAGGGGCCCAGTTACTAACACTGGCTCACCATACACAAAGAGATGACCTGGCCTACTTGTTGGACCTCCTCATATACATAATACATAAATCAGTTCATTAAATATTATATATATATATATATACACACACACACGCACACACGTATAAACAGAAACACACATACACAGGCATATGTATATATGGCATAGCCTGCAGTTCTTCAACATATTAGGGAACTTTCTGACAGAAGAAATGACCATCTGCTGTTTAGATGCCTGCAATAAATGTTGCAAAATCTCATCTACTTGTTTACTAAAATGAAAAGACAGAGTGATGCTTTTCTCCCCATCTTATTTCAGCAGGCTGCTAATATATGACCTCTCACGCCGCTCTCTAACAGAAGCACCACAAACAGGAGTGAAGGATAGCCTCATCCATTACCACAGCCTCCCATTTCCTCAAATACACCAACTAGACACCCACAAATGAGTCCGCTCCCTGACAAGCCAATCCCATCCGGCACCCATCACTCCAATAATATGCATGACATGTCAGTGGTGCTCTTTTAACAATGGCGTCATGTAATGAACGGAACAGCTACAAGGTTGCGCATCTGCTGGAGGACTCTGTGGCACTGTCAGGCTAGCTGCTATAATAGCCTCATTTTGGAGGCAATCATTGTCAATACAAGTCAGCACTGGGCTGCAGTGCAAGTCACACATGCCTCTATGTAGATCTCTCTCCGTCCACGCTTTATTTCTGCTCACTGTGTTACAGAAACATGGCAGAGAAAAGGTAAGTCTCAGCCACTCTCTCTTTACACACAAACACAAATATATATGTGAACACTGCTGTCAACAATCCTGAAGGCACTTTAAAAGAGTGGGAGAAACATTGCAGTTGAGTCCTCTACAGAAAGTGCTTACACAATGGCGGTTAGAAATAGCAGCCATTAAGTTTTAGTACTTGCAGGGAGCCTGAGGATCTGCTGCTAGCACTGCCTCACAGAACCGCTCTTTCATTGCACTGACAACAGCAAATTGATATGAAGTGGCTGCATATGGCAGACGAGCTACAGATTTGTTCATTTCTTAAGATATCATTAAAGCTTAACGGCCAAAGATGTGCCTGAATCACATATGCCCTTCCATCTCAGACTGGCTCAGTTATGAGCCCCTTTAAAGAAATAAAGACAGCAGTTTGGAAAAAAGAAGGTAAAGTTGTTTCAAACTAAGAACACTTCTAAAGATTTACAGAACTTTAATAATGTCATTAAGTTGGCCATGGTTTGAACCTGAATGGTTTGAAGCTGAGCAAAAGGGTTTACTAATAAATAACATATGAACATCTCTGCATTCGAATTTGAAACTTTCATACATGGAAGTAACAAGGAGCACAAATGAGGAATCAGCTTCAGTGCTTAACTCGAGCATGAGATTACAAGTACTAGCATGTTGCCAGGGAGCCAATAAAATGACTTTCAGTGGTTTGTGAGCCAATAGCTGTTAATAGAAAGATCCAGCAGTAAGTGCACTGCTCCCCCTACAGACCAAGTGTTCTAGAATAGATTCAATGTAAAACAAAAACGTATTGTGCGGAGTGATTATTTTCTAAAAACAATTACATATTTAAAAGTTTTTATAAAACTTGAAACAAATGCATCCGCATATGTACTAGACTGTCATATGTTTAAATTATTAATATTATTGTTTATGATTTTTATTAATTGAATTATTATTATTATAAAAATCAAGCATTTACATAAACCCAACCGAATGTTCGTACAGATATACCAAAGATGAAACTGATGAAAAACTAAATTTTGACTTGAAATTTGAAATCTTAAAAATTTACATTGTTAACTGACCTCTGATTCCATGGTTAAGGGCCACTGAGGTGCTTAGAAATCCCAGCAAAGCTGCTGCTGGTGATACATTATTACCATGCTATTACCTTGTTTTTAGTTATGTTCATACATACATAATGTTTTAGTATTTAAAGTTTTACATGACATAAATCTATACATCAACTGGACACAGGCCTTTTTGATCCATTCTATGTCTCTAGTCAGAACATATGCTGGTGATACATTACTACCATACTATTACCTTTATCAAATAATACCTGGTCAGCAGTGGTCCTATGGTGGTCTCTTTCTATTGGTGGATGGGCTACAGCCAGTAATTGTATGTGCATTATGCACCTACATGGTACGTTTTAAGTCACTTATTTTTGTTGGGGCTAAAAGAGCTTTTATTAATGATTAAACCTCTGAGCTTCACGTCTGCAATTTCAAAAACAGGGAGAAAATTAGGGGTGGGTAATGTCGCAAAAACATCATACTGTGATCCTTGACAACATTTTCATAATAAGCAATACATAACACAATATTTTTGCCAGCATTTGATAAGTTGGACAAAGTTATTACTGCCAAATAAAAAATAGTATCAAAAACTACAAGCAGTAGTGTTTTTACAATGTTCACATCCTGCAGTACAGTATATAGTTAAAATGCATTCTCTTTGTAAACGGGCAGTGCTTTACTGTGCCACAAATTTAATGTCAACATTATATTATCATATTCTCTACTTCTCTACTTTCAGTTTTGCAAACATCAGTCAATCCTAATCCTGAACTCCATTATCTTTTAATAAACAACCTCAATTCAAAATATCCTGTAATCCAGGACCTGGTAGTCGCTGGCTTCACTAATAGTAATCAAAGTGTGAAGAACATTCTCAATCTTTCCAACAGCAGAATCAAACCATCCCGGCATCAGATTTTAATGTGTTTGCCGATTTTAATAAGCAGGTGTAACTCTAATTTTAGTTGATTCCAAGAAAACAGGACAGGTTCCAGAATGTTCCCTCTAGTCAGCAGTGCACTGGCTTGCCTGGAGTGCTGCTTACTGAGGAATCATTACTCACAGTGGTAGCCAGATTTCTTCTGCATGAGCGTCACTGGACAGTCTTTATGAGCCAGTAAGAGCTGCTTCAGCTGGGCCACCTCATTTCGCAATAGAGTCACTTCACTCTAAAGAAGAGATGGAGAGAGAAATAAGTGAGGAACGTGTATTTCCGACGTCATGCATCTTCATGCATGTCTGGTTATCACACATTGACCAAAACAATCTGAGAAAGTGTAAATATGTTAATCTTTATGAATGTGCTTTAAAAAAGGCCTGTCAGAGGCCAATTTTACTGGATGTTTCTTTAACCCAGTCACATGCCTTTACATATTACATGCATAAACTCAAAAAAGGGGTCTGGCTTGATGTTTAGGTCTCAAATGTGAAATCAACATTATAAACTCATGTAGATAACACTGAAGAGTTCTCGTTCTCGTCTTTCAGCACAAACATCAGATTCATTTACTTGTTGAAAGCCAAAGCACAACCAGCATGTGCTCTGGAACCTATATGTACAAAATGTTTTTCTGTGTGTTGCATGAGTACCTTTTATAAATCTATAAAATATCTGCCTGCCGCACCAAATGCATTCAACCAGGGGAGCTCAACATCCATGTTTTACAGAATGACCTCAGTTACGCTAGGTGAAATCATTTTAAATTAATGTAGTATATAACATCACCTGACATGTTTTTAGTTATGCTCATACATGGGAACACTAATGTTTTAGTATTTAAAGTTTAACATGACATAAATCTATACATTTGTGGTCACTTGTTGCTCAATTGACCACAACTGGACACAGGCCTATTTGATACATTCTAAGTCTCTAGTCAGAACATAAGAAAAGATGCGAGACATTTATAGAGGACATGTCTTCATGACATAATCAGCCTAAAATGCATCCAACACTAGACCAAAATAACCAATGAAGCCCAATGAAGACTTTTCTACGACCAACAAAGATCAGAGCTTGAAACCATTCTCATAAAAAACAACTACTCTATTACCATTTTTTAACATTATCAAAAAAGAGAGAGGAGAAAAATAGGGAGAAAGAGAGAAGGAGAGTTATTCCCTCCGTCAGCAAAACCCCACACCCCATTCTGCCAAGATTTACTCTCCTCTTACTGCTCCCGCGGGACGCTGTTGTGCGTGTGTTAAAGATGGGCCCGTTTAACAGTGAAGGTGACTTTAAGGGGATTTAGAGGAACGTTAGCCGGAGAGAGGGGCAGGACACTGCATGGCAGATTTAAGCGCGTTCTTCTCTCCTCTAAAACATGGCCGGCGCTTTAATCTATTCATCTAAAAAGCAGCCAATTTATTTGATTCCATCTGTTAGGGCTTGGTGGTGCTGGCATGGCGAGGCTGTAGAGGAACAGATTTAAACACAGCTGGTGGAGCCACGGATTTCCTCACCATGCGGATTGCCACGTCCCATTACGACCAGCACTCCGGCTTTCACACTCGCACCGTAGCCCGCTCGTTTCACCTCTCCCTCCCCTCTATGCCATTCCGTTGCTTCTCTCTTACAGGTGCTGCTCATAAAACAGAGATGGATCCTAACTGTATAGTCCTATAGTACAAGCATACCGTCAATAGGGGTGGGCTGAAGCTCAGTTTGGCATCAGCAAGATAATTACTGACTAAATATAGGCTCAAAGGCCTGTGACAGGAAGCGCACAGCCATTAGGGGAAAGTGGAGGAATTACAGAGGAAAACATACAGTTTGTACCAAGAAACAATTAAGCTGTGGAACTGTACGTGAAGCAGCAGGCAGGTTCCCTGATCTCCGTTTAGACCTGAGCTGTTGAGCTTAGTAATACATCCACTGACATGAAGATCGTGACAATTCATAAATCACCTTGACATGAGAGACGAATAAAAAGCTCAATGCGCCGTTTGTTCTGTTAAGATAATGTGGCCGGCGTTAAGTGCAGCTCCAGAGTGCAAGGTTTTGTCTTCTGCAGGCCGGAATGGTGGAGAACGTAGGCCGAAAGGCCCTGACACCTCGTTAAAGAGCCCGTTAAGAATGATGTTGAAGTAATCGCACATCATTAGTGCTCTGTGTGCTGATAAGCAGAACCAATGGGACAAAGAGGAACCATTACAACACCCTGACGGCAATGATTAACGCACTGCATATAAAAAAACACACTCTAATGCTCTGCGTTCGCTTTTACGACAGCGTTCTCTTCACGTCCGCTACAGTAAACAGTCAGTGTCCTAATACCCCTCTTTCCCCATCTCTCCTTCTCCTTCTCCCTCCCCCACCTTCATCTGCCTGTGTTCATTCCTTCATTCATTTAACCCTAAGCAGTGTTCCAACAATCTCATCAGCACCCCCCGCCTGTCTCTCCATCACAAATTAATCAGTCTGCCTCCTCCTCTCCTGGAGCCCCCACCCCTTAACGGACAAACAGGACAGACAGCACGCAAATAAACAGCAGCACATCTCATTAAATTGTCTGGAACGCGTCGCCTCGTAGCCTAGCTTGTCCCTATCAGCAGAGACAACAGTTACGTGAACTGTTTCGAACTTGTCAGTAGCGTATCCTAATTGCCTGCCGCAAAATGGCGGTTCAAAGAGACGGGTTTCCCTGGGAGAGTTCCAGGGCCAGCGCTTAAACACGCAGACAGAAGAGACGACACGCTTGTGTGCCGATGACATCTGGAGGAAATATCTTTATTGACAGGAATGTATCAATGCAGGAGGCTTATACACACATGTACACATGTACACCGTCGCTGTCACAACACAGCACTTCTTAATCACCATTAATGATTTCATCACTATGTCAGGGGAAGTGACTTCACTCTCAGTAAAACACAAACACTGAGACAAGCAAAATGTGTGCTTCATTTGGTTTTACTCTAAACAAAAAAGATTAATGTCTTTGCTTCTATTCCGGAGTACCACTCATATAATTTAGTCTTTTTTTGAATAGCAACAAAGTTTTCAATGGGTTATTAATTACTTTAAAAGTATACTGTTTTAGGAGTGGTACTTAGAATAACTTCTGTGTTTTACTGTGAATATTTTACTAAAACACGTGACCTACAGCCTCCTTTCAGTGTACTAACCTGCAGCCCACTAATTCACGAATGGGTCAGACTTAATTTTGCGAAATGGGGTTATAATAAACCAATCAACTATAAAAGGGAGGCAGTACGTAGTGATTAATAGTCTAGACACTAACAAATGTGCAAAGGCAAATTTCTCTATATAGTGGGGAAATAACTAAGGGCTATATAAAAAGACATCAAATAGAGTTATTACCTGCTTTACATATTTTGTATTAAATTCTTTGCAATACTTCAAACTGATTTATTTTTTGTGTAATTTTACATGGCCGACTTCTTATGTGTGGCCATACAAAGCAAATGCAAACACTTTAGAATGTAAAAGGTACATATCAAGAGTCTATCACTAAATAAAAAAGGTACCTGGTGGTGCCATGAAATCCTGACAACGATGTGCTTAATGCAGGGTCCAGTCTTTTCCAGGAAGGACCAGTAAGGCTACAGAGCAGGAGCAACGTGATCAACTAATTAAACAAGTGAAATTAGGTGCGTCTGGAATAAAAACCTGCCAGCACACTGGCTCTTTGTGGATGAGACTGGACTGCCCATTGTACCAGTAAAAACATGTGTGCTTAAATGTTTTCTTTTTTTTTTTTATTTTGCCTTTTCTTATGATCTCATCACAATCCTAATACAATATATATATTTTTTGAAAGGTCAGAGACATACTTTTTACAGCAAAACCAAGCATTTACTAGATATCATAGATAATAGATAAGGCATCTATCATAGCAGCAGTAGCTTAGACATTAAATTATCTTCAACCTCTCAGTGTTTTTAGTTTTTAGATTTTAAACCATTTGTTATCACAAATCTTCACTACCTCGGCATGTAACCGTGTGTAGTTTAGTATTGTGCTACTCGAGATCATAAACATCTCAACTCGGCCTCGACCTCATTTGAAATCGGTCTTGACTCGGCAGCGGTGTGAGGTGGACTCAGAAATTATTGTCAAAACTAACAAAACAGTCCTGTCTTCATGTACAGACTCTGAATCTTTTCTTTCTGTCTGCCGCTCCTCACACTGTGGCGCTGTTACGCATGCACAGACGCGTTGCTAGGATACAGACAGAATCAGCCAAAGCTGGAATTCAAAGTTGCAATCTCTGTTTAAAACAGAAATAACAAGGACAGCCTTCTTTATTTTATCATCTGCTGTGCATATATAACACCATAGTAATAGTAATCGTGTCTTTCAGGTTTATAACTGTTAACGTAGTTAACGTAGCTCGGCTGTATAGAAGTCACATGGCAAATTGTGCTCATACTATCTTGTTTTCTCTCTCTCTTTCCCTCTCCTACATAAATATATCACACTGTATGTAGCATAATTATAATATTACCAGGTAGAGTTTTAGAAAAAAGCTATAGAAAGGATATTTTGATAGACTAAATTACACAAAGTCTAGGTCAGCTTCTTATTCACCAGTTTCTTATTTTTTTCTTTTCCACGTTAAATGACTAAGCAACTACTTTCAGGTGCAAAATAATGTTTCTGAGTGCTTAAGCTAACTGTCATATTAAACTGTTTACAAATCTGCTAATAGAGCATCATTTAGTAAACTTAATATTTGACTGTTTACTGCTTTTTCATTCATTTTATTATTTTACATGGGAATGTAATATTATTAACATATATATATTATTGCCTCTCACAACACAAACCCTTAACTCTCTGCATCAGTTCAGACTTGATTCAACAGGTTTGGATGTATTTCTTTTAGATGTGTTTATATATTCATTGTTTATTAAGTAAAAGAGTACACTGGTGAGTTTAAAGTTTTATTCATAAAGACCCCTGAGCACAAAGCCCAAAGCTACTTTTTTTTTACTTTTCAGTTCTCCTGCATATGAAGCCCAGAGCCCTTACCACTGCTTCCAGTTTCGATGTATAGACTATACTAATAATATAGCATTATAATAATGACTACTGTTTAAGCTATATATTATTTAATGTTACATTTTACAAAAATATTAGATGCAATATTAAATGCAATATTGTGCGTTAGTATACACTTACTGGCCACTTTATAATCCTTGTATTTTTTTATTTTATCAGCTCAAGGATCTAACGGCCTTCCCACGACAGTAGTGTTTAGCTGCAGCTTGTGTGACTGTGTTTGCAGTGTGTGTACCTGTAGCTGTCCATTCATAGAGCTCAGGTCTTCAGCTTTCTTCTCCAGACTCTGCACCCACACTTTCCTCTTCTGTCTACAGCGTGAGGCTGCCGCTCTGTTCCTCTCCAGAAACTTTCGTCTCTTCTCATCAGGGTCTTCATTGGTTGACCGCCGCCGTCGCCCGCCTGTGCTGGGCGTGTGCTGAGCAGGAGGAGCAGGGGACGCCTGGAAACGCAGATAAACACGCAAATGCTAAATGTAAGCTGAATCTCAATTCATGTACATGACACTGTTACACGGCCAACGGCAGCATCAGGCTACGTACACATTGGCAAGGTACCAGCGTTACTGGAGGATGACTGGCAGTGTAGATCATCATCCATCAACCACAAACATGTAAATATCGAATAAGACTTTTGCACTGTACTGTAAAAACTGTGGTACGCACAGGTGTTTCTGTGGTCGACGTGGCTGGCTGTTGTAGTGATTGTGGGTGCGTTTCCTCCACCGAAGGTGGGGCAGGGGGCGGTGTCTGGCTGGCAGCTCTGCTCTGGACGTCCCCTGCGTCTCCGTTAGTTACCTGAGGGAGCTGCTGACTGAGGGCCGCCTTCAGCTTCTACAGGTAAATGAGGTCAAACGTCAAGACCAGGACAGGTGAGAAAAAAAACAGGCAATACCTGAAGCCTTGATTAAACTATGTTAATCAATAATTACTTAATTTTGCATGTATATTAACTAGTTAACTCCTGCATTTATAAACAATACTGTCTCCGATCAGCATACATTTTGTAATTGCACATTTTACTCACATACTCTCCACAGAAAACAGTCAGTAAATGTAATCACTGGCTGTGCAAATATTACTCTGACTGTTTCTCTAATTAAGCAGCCGAAAGCTTGTTCAGTCATCTGCTGCTACACTAAATGCTACAGATCATAAAACAATAAATAAGAAGCAAAATGCTGTTTGTCCTTCTGTTGTCTATATATGCTTTCTTTCTCTTTTAACATAACTGCTGCTCTAACGGCCCCTCTCATAAGTCAGGGGGCTAAACTGCATTAGAGAGAGGCAGGTACAGGAGATTAGAATAATTAACTTCCAGAGAAAGCGGGAGGCAAGGATTAAAACAACATATTCATCACCACTAAAAACAGATGCTTCCCTGCATCCTGTTCCAGAGGAGTAATAGCTGTCGTAGCTAATTTCCTATTCCCCCGAGACGGCTGTGATTCTCTCCTGTCAGGGAAATCTCTCTCTCCCGGGCAAGCCGTAGCGCACATAGCATAGCGACCTCGGCGCTAAGCACCCCTTTCCTAACTCTGCCTCCCACTGAGCCTGTCACACATTCCCCACAGCTGCCTAACAATAATGTCAACACTCACGCGCTGAGTGACACCCCACACGCACAAACCCCAAAGACATACTGAAGCGCGTCTGTCTTCTTATGGCCATTTGCTGCCAACGTACGATATACATCACAGATCTAAAGCATCGTCCTGTGCAAAAGGACGAAAAGAAGAAGCAACGTTGTTGCCCAAAAAAAAGAAAAGAAAAAAAAGTCAAAAGGCGTCAGGTAACAAATGTATCCACAGCAGGTGAACAAGGCAACTGAGGGCGGAAGAGAGAGGAGAGAGACTCATTTACATGGAAAAACAAGAGGAGAACATTCTTTTAACAGCTACCTTTGCCAGACCAATCTATCTAGCAAATTAGTTTATAGTATAACAACCTTCCAGAACTCCCTCCCTGCCTGAGAAACATTATTCTCCTACAACGACTCATGGAGAGAGAGGGAGAGAGAGAGAGAGAGAGAGAGAGAGAGAGAGAGGGAGAGAGAGAGAGAGAAAGTGGGAGAGAGGGAGAGAGGGAGAGAGAGAAAACAGATTCATATTTCATATCTGCCACAGAAACCTCATCAGTGCAATAACCCTCCATCTCTGGGGTGTTATCCAACCATCTGCTACTATATTACTTATCTTTATTTTGCAACTAATTAACAGCATAATCTTCTAAATTCAGCAAGTTAATTATCATTATTGTGGTCTTTGCAGCATCATCAGTCCTTGTAAAGTGCCGTGTCTGTGTGTCTGGGGAGGACAGGAGAAAAAGAGCGGGATGAAGGGATGGAGGGATGGATGCAGAAGAGGAGGGGCAGAGTGATGTTTCCCTGATGTGGGCTCATTAGGTGTTTTCTGAAGAGTTGTGAAGAGTGCTCTGTGTGTGTGTGTGTGTGTGTGTGTGTGTGTGTGTGTGCGAGCAATGTGGGTGGGGGGTTGAGTGTGTGTGCACGCGATGTGGGTGGGTGGGGTGAGCGTGTATGTGCATATGTGTTTGTGTAGTAATAAGAGAGCAAGTTTTTGTTGGTTCAAGCTCTTGTCTGCATGTGTGTTGGAGATGTATTACGGCTGAAGGAAACACGTGTGAAAACACGTGTGATTCTTATGACTGATATTGTGACTGCTTAAGTGTTGAATGCTGAACATCGTGAGTAGAGATAGAAGGATCGATCGGCTATGTATCGGTATTGGCCGATTTTTAATCGAAATATGTGATCAGTGATCGGCCGATATTTCTTCAATTTAGACGATCCCGAGAGCCGATCGATGGCGTTAAACAAATGAGCCTAATTTCTGTATTTCCAGCTAGCGTTTCATCCAGGAAGAGGAGAATTTAGGTGGAAATTCATACCCTTTCATTTTCCACAGACTGACTAAAGCAGTCTGTCGTCCGTCTGCTAAAGTTTTACTGTATGTGACGTTTTTATGTAGGGCGTTTTTAAAATATGTAAAATCAGCGTGTCTCATTGAGGAACCAAGACAAAGACATTTAACTCTACTAATCTGATACGGCTCTGCATGCCGCTAAATACAGTAAGTACCAGCAAACAGCAGAGCTAGCACGCACAGCTAGCACAAAACTAATAACCCAGAACAGATAATAACCCAGTGCAGACCAGATCTGACCCGTACAAACAGAACAGCAGCAGCAATTCAAGATCTACATTTAATGATTACAGATTGTCGTTTAAAATAACCAGAGTCTGCGTTTAAAGACTGCAGTCTAAATTGAATGATTGCAGTATTGGAGATATGTGTTTGATTTACTTTGTTTGTTTACTGTTAATTTAGTTAAAAATATTATGCTGTTTCATATGAGATCGTTAAAAATGTTAATAAACCAGTTTAGATACCCCGCCCTTGATCGCTATTGGCTATCAGCCGATCGCGCTGAAAGGTGAACGGCGATTGGATCGGCCTCAAAAACGCTGATCGGCCCATCTCTAAACGTGAGCCAGACTGCCAGTTAGTTGTGGTTGTGATGTCATGTACGCAGCACATGGGTGCTTTTTACTGCAAGGAGTTCACAAGTTTCATACTATTAGGTTAATAACAGTTCCCCACTTTAAAATTAAGCCAATGTTGTAGTCTTGAATGAAAACTATAATTAAAGTTGCAACCCTGGCGAATAAAACAGTAACTATAGGAAGAACCTTTTAGGCCTAGCTTGTTTGTCTCTTGGATGAGTGCCACAGAGATGAAAGAACAGTACTGTGTGTGTACAGGGTCAGGTTGGATTCTGCTGAACAAAAGGTTTCATGCAGGGTGAGGCTGATTTAATGTGCTTTTCTGAACGCGTGCCAACTGCCCCCCCCCCCCTCCTGTTTGCCCCCAATGACAGCCCGCTGAGCATAGCGCTGTATGTGCGTTTGTCATCTCTCACACACACATGCCCTACGACAGACATCGCTCGATCCCTACACTCGCCCCCGCCCCCCACCATCCTCATCGACGAGAGCAAGTTTCCCTGCTAATGTCCAGAGGAGCAACATGCTGTGAACATTTACAGCAGAGTGATCAACACTTCATCACCACATGATGGGTCTGCATTTATACTCCACGCGCACCTTGCCTCCCCATCTCTGCCCTACACGAGGCTACAGGAAACAACAGGAAAATGTTTCACCTTGAAGGACAGTCTATACATGATACCAATCTCTACAATCACTCACAGATGTTCATTCTCTTAACAAACATTTAAAAATTCTGCCATGTTATGGTATAGCTGCTGAGATCAAGTTCTGTACAAGACTGAGGCTAAAATGCTGCAATGAAGCCAAACTAACTTATAATTTACTTTTAAGTCCTGAATTAATGAATTAATCATGATAGCTGAGCAGCTACTGAGCTCCTACATTTCTTATAATTCAAAAGCACCCAAAAGCAGCGCCAAATAAAGGTACCATTTCATGAACAGCATTTCTTTGTCTGCAAGAGAAACATAACATTTTTAAGTGGTGCCCTCTAGTGCTTAAGAAAATGAACTACACTTCTACTGCAATTAAAGCTTGTGCATATCTTCCCCTATAAAAATCAATGGAACATGGCTTGGACATGCATCCAACATCTTTACATTTTGTGGAGGTTCTTTAAACTTTATAAGAAGAGAGGAAAATAGAAAATGGCATAAATGCACTGAAATTCACCAAAAGCAGTTCTTCTATTGAAACGTGCCCAAGAAACCTTTTTGTCCCTCTTTCAGAACCTTAAAAACTATTCATGAAGTATTGAGGAAAATATTTAACCTGAAAATCAATCGCATTGATATCAGATTAAAATTCAATTCCTCCTTCTTTTTTATTAGCAGCTAGGTCTGAGAACATTTCACACTGCAACAAACAGAATGTGAACTGTTTTTTATTAACTGGGTTAAAGAAAAGCTATGTAAAATAATAAAACAGAACATGCATTTATTGAGACATGTAATGACTCTAGAAGCTCTAACTTCTGACTAGTGTCAGGACACGATTAGAGTATTAATTAGTAACATTCATTTATTTGAGCTTAAGCTGCATCTGTCATCAGTTTGGAGCTACTGGTATCGACAGCTAGGTAATTTCTATCGCTGGACAACAAACAAAACCACAGTTAAATTCTCAAGTGCAATTATTTACAGCAAACCGTCATGACTGTAAGAGGCGAGTTTATGAGGAAAGGAGCAATTGAAACAATCCAAAATGGATTGGAATAAAGTTTAATTAAATTAACTTACTAACTTACTAAATTAAACTCTTCTAAAGTTAAAACGAGTTTAAATCAGTGGAGAAAAAAAAAAGAATTACCATCTTTGCTTCTGATTGGACGGGTTGTGGAGAGGAGGGGCCGGGGATTCCAGGAACGTTAGGCACTACGGTGACTGGTCTTACGAGCTGAGACAGAATACGTATGGACGCACATATGGAGAGAAAAAAGAAAAGCAAATTAGTCTCTCTCGGGATATGTCTTACACTCCAACCTGCTAACTGCCCTTTCTGCGCTCACACAGACACAAAAACAAAATGAGTAGCATACACTCAGCCTAGTCCCATAGCTCAGCCTCATTAGGCTGACTGCCTGGTATTTGCAGGAGGCAAAACCACACACAAGATGCAACAGCCAAGCCCACCTCTCCAAACCCACACACACTCTCACAGAGGAAGGGAGAGAGAGAGAGAGAGACACTGAGAATATACACTGGAAAAGTGAGGGATAGGTTGTAAGCCTCTGGGACATAATCATGTACTGCTCATTGTACCATATTGGCTGTATACAACCACATGCATGCACATTCCTCAAACAAAGGCTGTTAGATGCTGGACAGATGCACAGGTACTTGTAGCATCCTTCACGTGCTTGGATAAGGACTTGTACGCCCATCTTCTACTCCAGTGTGACAGAATTCCACATCTAGCCAGTGCATGATGATATGAATGAGAATATGCATGTGACACAGCTTTGCTCCAACTAGTAGCAGTGCATACAAGGCCAGAGGACATGTTATAGTGGTGTTCAGGGGACACAGCGAAAAAGAAGCTATTATGGATGGACTGCGCTCCCTCCGTGTCTTATTCTCTCTGCCTCTTTCTCTCATTTTACTGCTGTGACATACAACTGCCCTTTTCTAAGGTCCATTAGTTCTCTCATTCCCCCTCTCCATGCCAGAAAGGCAGTGTCGGAATAATAAATACCGGCCTGTCCTCAGTGCCACTCTAAAATGTGCCACTGACAAATCACACCGATGTGACACTAATGCGGAGGGAGATGATCTCACTCCCAATGTCATAACTCTGCGCCACTTTTGGAAAAAGGAAATGACTTTCAAATGTTTAATTGCCCAGTAAGAGGAGTTACGGTTCTCGGTCTAAGTTCTGAACGTGGACCTTAACAGAAAGAGCAATTAACAGGTTGCCAGTAGGGATGGGCAATAATTCCTTAAATATCGAGTATCGAAAAACTAAATAGACATAAACTAAATAGTAGGTGACTGTCTTGGCTGTTTACAATGACAATTTAAACACAGCAACCGTTACTTGTTCAAAACTGAAAATAAGCCTCAGAAAACTGAAAAACTGAAAATAAGCCTCAGAAAAACATATGTATTGCAAACAATAAGCAGTACTATGCAAAGGTTTTAAGCACTTAGAGACATCATATTTTTAAAAAACGGATGTAAGGCAAAATACAAAACACTAATTTTTTAAATACTGAAATAGTTTTGATTCTGTAAGTAGAGGCTTCACATATGTCAGTGTTTTATTTAACACTTTCCTAGCTTTTCCTCACGGCAACCCACTATTATTATTTGTATCATATTTATGCTTATTTACACCTGTTCTAATGATATATGAGTTCTTACAAGTGAATATACACTTATTGCTAAGATAAATGGGTTTAAAACAATGAGCTTATTACAGGGTTATTACAGGTAACTAAAACTATTACTAAAGCTAACTATAAAAAACTGCACTGAAATTAAAAACCAAAATGAAAAAGTTAATAAAAATAAAAACAACTCAAAGAAAATATTCAAACTATAATAACCATTACAAATATATCATGGAAATGTATTGTAATGGCATAAAAATGCTATACTGCCCACCATTAGGTCACAAGAGTAATACAACACTAATACAACAATGCTGGGTAATGAAAATGAATATCTGAGACAAAGAATAAGAAATGTTAATGGGAACTGTTTATCCTTGCAACAGTAGTGATACACACAGGAGTAAACTTCAGACCTGTTTAACTAAAAATCTAACTGAACTGAAAAACTGCAAACGTACGGGTATGGCAGTGGGGATGTGCACGCTGGAGCTGGCGATGGTGGCTGGAATGGCGACAGGCATTGTCTGTCCATTAGGCAGCTGCAGAAGCACTGGAAATGTGCCAGACACAGGACTAAAGACAGAATAGAGAGGCAAACATATACAGAAATATTATAAATACAATATAAGCATATTGATGTATTATAATAATATATTAACAATACATGGTGATATACAGAAAAGTAAAGATATTGCAGAACATTTTGTCTTTTTAAGCCTCTTAAAAAATATAATTAAATTAAAGGACAGCAAGGGTGATGGCAATACTGGTGACAGAGCAACTCATAATTAAGAGATGAGTCTTTTGCAATCTGCAAACAGAAATGCAAGCAAAGCAAAATTATAAGTAACCGAGCAACCAAAATAAAAAGTTCCTGATGAGACGAAGAGGAAAAAAAAATTAAGTGAACTAAGACACAAACTACATGATGTGACAAATTTAAGTTAGAGGTCTTAAGTAACAAGTAACATTTTGGAGCTACTTACACTATTGGCCTATTAGAGGATGGGACTTGGGTTATAACAGAGCTAGATGTTGGCGATGGAAGGGCTTGCTGAATAACAACACTAGCATCAGAACTGGCCAGAAGTACATTGGGGACTTGAAGGGAGGCAGGACGGACTATAGTAGATGTAGGCAGTGAGGTCGGCTGCAAAGAAACCTCCTGAAAATATCATATGAGACCGAAGGTGCATCAACCATTCAGGAACAATTGCCATTTAAGTCCTTTATAATAATCTCAGCCTTTGCACAGTAATAAACACATATTACTGTACTACTGTACCTGTAACAAAAAAATGATTTTCTGACAAATATTTGGAAATGGCAAAAGCTGTATTTTATAGACTACCAGAAAACATTAATAACATCCTCAAACAGGCTAGTGGAGATGTTTTAGAACCTGTTTGCACAAATCTGAAACATTCACATGCTCCTGCAGTATATACAGGCTAGTATGTAACTCAAAATATGTACAGAGACATCACTAAAACATCACCCACTGTCAGTAATGAGGTCACTTTCATTGATTCGTAGCACTGTTCTGTGGCTCACCTTGTCGTCACAGGTTGTGGATTCAGGGTGTGGTAGGGGACTTTCTCGGTGTGATTCAAGAGATGCATTTTCCTCAATTTTGTTTCGTACAATAGGAGTAGCAAGAGGTGACAAGTCCAAAGGTAACTAAAATACAACAAATCACACAATCAAAAAAATTGCACAAACCTGCTAATATTATTTCTACTGAGATAAGATTGCATGGTCTTTAAACCCCACAGCTGTAAGTTCTTGAGCATTGCAGCCACAAATAAACATGTTTCAGCACACTTGTCTAACATGTTTTTGTATATTTCAATATTAAGAATTTCTTAATATACAGTTCTATGAAAAAGGTCCCCTCCTGACAGCCTTTTTGCCTTGTTGTCACACTCAATTGTTTCAGATCACCACATTAAATGCAATATAAGCCAAAGAAAACAACTGCAACCAAGCACTTCCTATAACTGGAGGTCTTTCACATGGCCCCACTCTTTGTTGCAAAATGCCACACAGGAGGGCTTGAACTGCCCATTTAAGGTCAATGAGCAAGGCAGGACTACGCCCACTTTAAAACCTTATATTTGGGCGCGTGTACTTCAGATTGTTGCATTTTGAAATTCTCATTTGCACTTGATCTTCAGATCTCAGATAGATGACCAGACATTCTCCTGCAGGATTTTCTGCTGGAGAGCCGAATTCTGCCAATGAAGCAGCAAAGTATCCTTACACCACCACACCACAAACACCAGGTTTCACTGTTAGCCTGATGATCTTCCTGCAAAGTACTACGTTAACTTTACATAAGACGTAATGGGACTTGTCTTCCAGAAAGTTACACTATAAACTCAGTCATCAAGGTGTTTCTGGCAGATGAGGCCTTTATGCTCTACTTGGATAGCAGTGGGTTTCACTGAGCATTCTGCTCTGTCTATTCCTAATGGTGGAATCATTAAAGCTAACTTTATGCAAGGCTTGCAGTTCCTTAGATGTTTGTCTGGGTTCTTTTGTGACCTCTTGGATAAGTTTTTGCTGTGCTCTTTGAGAAATACTAGTTGCCTGAGCACTGGGAAGCTTTACCACTGTCTATAAGTTTCTCCATTTGACACTAATATTTGATGCAATCCCAGATATTAAAAAAAAAAAGACTGTGCAACCATTTCCAGACACATTTAAATAATTGTTCTCACCTCTATCAGAATCTAATCATGACACAGGCTACTGTTTGTGGAGATCCATTAGCCCACTTCACATTGTTGAAATGGTTCTATTTACTTGATGTCTGGCAGTGATCAGGCCTAGATGTGTGATCCCAATTATAAATCAAATTTGGTTTAACTGAGTGGACAATTACACACAGGAGCAGATGGATCACTCTTTCCTCGAATAAACTGAATGAACGATTAAAACCTGTTTTTGCATTTACTCAGGTTGTCTCATAATTAATGCTGTAACAATTTCTGAACAGAAAATAATGTGGGTAATACAGATAAAATTCAATATAATTGAGTTTTCTAGATGTATAACAGTATCAGATGACAATTAGGTTGGCATTAACAATGTTAGTGAGTTACCATTAATAAAAATAACTAAGACATGCTTCCTACATCTTGTATTAGCTAAAATTACACTAAAAGAAACTTTATACACTCTCATAAATGTTGCAGACATATTACCTTTCCCAAAAAGAAACCGATACAGTGGTGCTTAAAGGTTTGTGAACTTTTTATTTCACAAATATCTTAAAAGCAGATAAAAAAACAAATCATTTTAAGATTAATATTATATAAATTATATTATACATGGTTATTTATGTATTGAGGAAAATTATGTAATGCCACATGTCTGTGAGTTGATATCTCTCCTCATTTAAACAACTTGCTTCAGGTTCTTCTGTGACATTTCTACAGGGTTAAGGTCAGGACTTTTACTCAGATATTCTAAAAATGAAGTGTATTCTTCTTTAGTCATTCTTCAATAGAATGACGCTTACAGTCATTTAGTAAGATTGAGTTCGCAACCAGATGTCCTGAAATTTTCTCTTTGGAATTTGCTAATGCAGCTCAGAATTTTTTGTTTAGTAAATGATGGCCATCCTGAACCAGATGCAGTAGAACAGGCTCACAGCTCAAACCACTACCACCACCATGTTTCGCAGGTGGATAAGGTTCTTATCCAGTGCAGTGTTTTCATTTTATCAGACATATTGCATTTCATTCAAACCAAAAATGTTCTGTTTTAGTCTAATTCATCCACAAAACATTTTACATTAAAATTAGCCAGCGCAAGAAAGACCTTTAGCTGCTTGGAAGACACTGTGATTTCCTCTGTGACCTTGCAGGCCATCAAACACCTGGCTCTTAAAGTGATCTTTCTTGGTTGATCACCTCTGGCGGAGTCAATGATTTTATATTCCCTTCTTTTATACTCAATTGTCTAACTTTGGTTTGGTGGAGTCCAAACTCTAGAGATGGTTTGTAACACTTTCCAGCCTGATAAGCATCAACAAATTTCCTTTGTTCATGTCACAACATCCATAAGCATGTGCTATGTAGATCTTCAATAGATCCCTGCTATTTAATATATAATAAATAAATGGCCAAGTAAAATATTTTCTTTCATTCTTTTAATTGGAATCTTTGTATCTTAACATAAGACTTGACATAAAAGATGCAAAAAGAAGGAAAATTCTAAAGGGTTTATACACCTTCAAGCACCACTGGAACAGTGTTCTTTCAATACAACCTGAAGCACTCAGACAAACCATGCAGTTAACTTTCAAGTCCTGAATACTTTACGTGAAAACAGAATTAAAACCTAAAAACAAACTGTTCTGGCAATATAAACACCATTAATATACAATCATAACATCGCAGATAATCTATAAAAGGCAGTGCAGAAATTCTATGCCAAAGAAATCATTAAATATTATGTATCAGCAGAAAGTGTGTTTTAGCTTTACAACATTAGACTGCATATAAACAAACATAAATACAGCAAAAACTTTTTGACTGTTTTGAAAAAGTTACTGATATCTGAGGTCAGGTTATATGTAATTGTTCAAATCCATGAACAACACATGTGAATTTCTAGAAAAATCCATCACAATCACTAAACTGTTTAGCTGTATATATATATATACTTGAAACCTAATGTTGGCAACATCATATAATTTCATGTCATTTGGCATTTTAAAGCTTGCATCTCTTGTTTCATTCAAAACTCTCAGATTGATGTACCTTTTTAATGTCATCCTCCGTGGCCTTTTTGAAGTCGTGCTCAAATGGACTAGTCAGCTCATTGAACAGTCCAACCTCCTCACAGTTCTTTAAAAAACGAGTGGGAGTCGGTGTTTGGTCTGCAACAAGAACCGAAGAAATTAACAACCAATAACATCACTGTTAATCACAAACACAGAACAGGTGTCTTTACATACTCACCAGCCACGATGACACTGTCATTGCGTGCTGGACCAAACCTGAGGGTCATCTCATGTTTATGTTTATGGACTGCCAAATGATCTTCATTTGTAAAGCGCTGTGAAAGTAACACTTCGGCTTATTTGTCACATTAAACAGCAACTGTTCCCATTTAAATATGAAATATCAAACTTAAAAGTATTTATAATAAAGATATTTCAAAATGACAGACAACAAATACAGAAACATACAGATTACAGAGTATGAACATATGGCATCTTTAAAAAAACAGTAACTGTCAACACAGTAATGTGGATACATCTGTTTATTCTGTACCTGACCACAGCCTGGAGCAGTACAGAGGAATGGCTTATCATCACCACTCATATTCAGAGCTTCTCTTTGCCACCTCCTATGAGAAAATGCTAATTTAGTCACCATGCTTTCTGATGATGTTTACAAACACAAATACCAGCTTATAAACAAACACAGGGCACATTAGATCTCTGTCTGGTAGGATAACACTTTGAAACATCTTATTGGGACACACTATGTGTACAGTAGTGGGAGTTTTATTGCACTTAAAGACTCTTTTAAACACGGTTTAGTGGCTGATGTAGAAGCCCAGATCCTAAGATAAGAGCATAGCTACTACAGAAGGCATTAGTCTGACAGTTAACGTGTCATTTAACGTTAGTGACGTTAAAGTTTAGTCCGTCTATAAGAAAGCAAACCCAGCGTTTCTTAAACTGTTTATTATGTTAAACTGTGCAAATCATTTGAAATGACAGCTCACTAGCCAGCTAGCTAGCGACATAGCAGCAGCACATTCTATTGTCAGTTTTAGGTACGACTCTTCTGCAACAGCTCACTAAATCTATATTTAGATAAAACCCAGCGATACATTCCAGGATTCTGAACAAGACAGGCGCGTTTTTACATGGGTGTACGTGTCCTGTGCGATGCAGCAGGTGCTGATGATAACAATGCAGGCCAGCTTGTTTACAGTGGCCAGTCTCAGGCTAGTTCCTGCTAGCTGCCGTTAGCTGCTCCCACCCGTCCTTTCAGAGCAGCTGAGCTGAGCTAAGCTAACTCAGTTACAAGGCTAGCACGCTTTATAGCCGTCGCCATATTAGTAACAAAGCTGGCACTGAGGAAATGATCCTGTGTCCTGAACGCACACTTAAACAGATGTGCGTAACTCGACTTACGTCCAGCTGTCACTACTCGACACGTTAACCCGAGCGGTGTCTTTGTTTACTACGAGAGTGAGAGGAGGCAGCCACTTACCCGCGGGCACAACCCTGCCAGAGCCCAGCGCACTGCTGCTCTCGCGAGTCTTCGCTCAGTGACCCTCTCCCAGCAACGATGGCGGCGGGATTCAGTCAGACCCGGTAGTCAATACACTACACATGAAAACTTAATAAGAAAGGAGTCGCGCTGCTCTCGAGTATTCATTACAAACAAACGAGAGCGCTGCTCAGGCGTTTACACATTAACCACTAGCGTAACTTCTGAAGGACGAAGAACAAGCTGGTCACTACCTGCCACGTAGCGTCTCACAGAAATACTGACACTGTGACTTAACTGTTACATACACCACCCTCATGTTTTTCCTCTTTCCTATTATTCATTTCTATCTGACAGACTTCTATCCTTAAGGAACGAGCACTACTTCATAATAACAGACAGAAAAAAAATAAGTCGGACAACCTTTAAGTCCAGTAAACACAAATCTATATTTATTTAATGCAATTTACAAAAGCAAAAGGTTCATTGGCTTGTAACCATTTGCAACCTACTTACACTTTCACTATCAACCCCTGAAAATAAGTGGACCCAAAACAAACACACTTTCCCCAATTGTGATGTACAGAAAGTGCTGTCAGGCTCTAAGTTCTTCAAGGTTGACGTTCTGATGAGCACCGCTGGAACTGCTGCCCTTGTCGTTAAATAAAGGGGAGGAGAGACATGATTGCCCAAGTACAAAAATTACAGTTGCCGCTGAAATAGTTCAAATACATGTTTTAATTTTGTAACTGATTACAGTTGTATTATACATCATTTTGACATTGAACTTCAAAATGCACTTTTTTTACATGGACATTAAGAGCAGACACTTTCGGCAGCAACGCTGAAGTCACAACTGAGTACAGCATGATTCCACTGTTACCAGTTTTTTTTACATAGCGAACAGGATGAGGAAAGCAACCATCAAACAGAAGAGCCCCATGGCTTCAGACAGAGCAAACCCCAGGATAGCATATGAGAAGAGCTGCTGCTTCAGAGATGGGTTCCTATGAAAGACAGAACAATCATGTTTATTTTAATATTCATAATTTTACCAAAGCATGATTAACAGCTTGCCTAGTGCAATAGATTGCCCACATATACTTCAAATGCCATTTGGTTTGGAAAAAAAATGTAAGGATTGCAGATCAGTTTATGTGTATTACAACCTTTTCTCTTACCTAGCATATCCAATGATAAGACTGCCGAACACGGTTCCGATTCCAGCACCAGAACCAGCCACCCCAACAGTGGCAGCTCCGGCACCAATGAACTTAGCAGCAGTGTCGATGTCCCGACTCACTGCGCTGGTCTGGAAGCTTCGCAGACAGACTTGGGTGAGAGGAGACTGGGGCAGGAGAGCAGCAGTGGCCTACACAGATGGAAAAATGCATTATGAGTGTAACTGAATAATAAGAAAAATACATTAATAATGCTAAACTAAAGTATCTGTATCAAGGAACCGTAAGACATGGGTCTTCAATGGGGTATTACAGTTTCTTAAATAATAAAGTGCGCTAACAAATTCCCCAAAATGTGTCTCTTTAACAGCCACAAAGTTTCCCAGGAGAACTTCAAGTCGTCTGATTTCCTATTAGAAGACTAATGTTATATGCTGTGCTTGAGCCTCGCAGCACTACGTTATGTAACAATGTTATGTTATATATATAAATCCTTTCAGGAGCTACTTAAAAGTATTTGCAAGCTGTCAATGGTAGTACCATGTAATGTAATTTTCTGAACACCTTTATTGCACATTCAAGTCTCCAAGAGGTTATTAAAATATATGAATGTCAAGACCATCTAACACAAATGCAATACCCTCTTTCAAAAGATTATATTAACTTCAGTGAAGTCATAGTTGTATTGATGCACTGACAGCATCCCTGGGTGAAAAACCACATATACTTAACACACGTGAACTTATCAGCCTGCAACTACATCCATGCAAAGAGCACTGATCAAGGTATTTACAGACTATATCTTTATTACAGGCAGTTTCTTATGCATCTATCTTTGAATAAATGTCTATTACAATATACCTTTTACACGTGTATAATATCAGAATCGAATCCAGTTCAACTGTTCATGTGGCTGATTATAATTACTAAATGCTACAGAAAGCAGGTTGAATAGTTGCAGCACTTTGGAACTGTGAGAATTAAAGCTTGAATGATCAATACTTAACAAAAATATCAGAAAAGTACCGATTCAAACTAGAAATGCTCAATAAACATGTAGGTATTATTGCTATAATGGAGGACATGGTCAACATGGCGGTTGTACAGACATTTAAAAATAATCTGTCCACAAGGGCCAGATTAGTCACTGTGTAATGGCGATAAACAATGAATTAAGTGGCATGCATTTAAGGGAATTCTGCAAATTGCTGTTCAGATACTTAGAGTTGAATAAAATTCAGTATTTAACATTGTGTATTCAAGAGACTAAACTGAATTTCTAAACGATCTAAACTAAATGTTCCATTACTGTGTGTTTTCCATCTAATTTCCTGCAACCACACAATACTTCAAATAACATTTTGGGGGTTGTGGGGGTCTAAAGCACTCACCTCTGTTTTGACCTCTGGCCTAGACAGTACAGCAGCAGACACTGGTCTGTACAAAGCCCGGGATCCAGCGCGGACCTGAAACACATTTATTAAACAGCACTCAATAAACATTCAATCAATTAGCACATAAATGTAATACAGTGACTTTGAAAGACATCATCCCTGCCTATCAGGGAAAAAAAGTCTTCTGAAGGACACAGGTGCAGGAATAGGAGTGAGGTCCAAAAGTTACATTTCAAAGTTCATCACGTGACTAAGTATGACTTTCAGCTTGGTGGCGAACAAAGATGCATGATTTTCTTGATGCTGAGTTTCTACAAGTATCTGCATGAAAAAAAAAATACTAACCAAAATGTTTTCTTCATAGATGTTAAGCTACTAGGTACAGCTGAACCAGCAATAAAACCTGAGTGACTCATCTATCCTTTAATTTGACCAAAGCAGGCAGGGGGAGAGCTGCAGTTTTTTGGGTTATAGCTGTAGAATTCATTCAGCTGCAGTTTCAGGAGAGCATGACAGTACTGTCACCACATATGCAGCCAGCAAGACGCAGAGGCAGATTAGCCTAGCTAGAGCTGTGCAGGTAAAGCGACAAGCCGGCTAATCTACTAGCTACATTTTGACCTTAAAGTAACGACTTATATTGTTAACCCCCCAACCCAGTGTTTTCAGCACAAACCAATTTCATTTTGATTCTGTGAAGCCACCAAATAGGCCCACAAGTAAACGAGCTGCTGTAGCACGTCTGTCAAGCTGCAGGTCAGTGTACATATAAATGAATGAATTCCTAGCAGCAACATTAGCTGGTTAGCTTCCAGCTACAAGTTTAGCAGAAGGCCCCAAGAATATAAGCTCAAAGACACCAACTAGGCAGGATTAAAATGACTTAAAATCAACATTACTCACCAGGGCGGGTGTGGAGACGAACTTCGCACAGGCGTACATTATGGAGTTTGTTCTGTTTTACGGGTTATTATGAATTTAGCAGCTGAAGCCGGGGACTGTCTGGAGAGACGAGACAAAACTAAGGTCAACTGTATAATTCACACATATGCTCAGAAATGACTCAGTTGAAACTTTCACAGGACGTCAATAACATCTATCGTGGTGAACACACTGAGGAGAAAGCGCTGCAGATGGAGGATGAAATGAGATTAATAAGTGTAAATGCGCCGCTTTCCCGTCACTTACCGCAGCCGGAGGTCGAAGCGGTTGGACACAGTGCGCCTGCGCAGAGTCTCTGCAAACAAAGTCCCGGATGAACCTCCGACGTCATGACAAGGTCGCTGCATAAAGCTTTATTGAAACAGATCACAAACGTTTAATCCACTTTAAATCCATAAACTTAATTAAATATACAGTTACTAAAATACATCGTAATAACAGAACAACAGCTTAATCTGCACCTTCTATGGATAATATCAATAAGTCACTTTAAATAGATCTATCTTCTTAGATAACCTGTCAACGCAAAAGTTTCTACATATGTCCTCCTGTATATCTTATGTATATATCTTGTGTATGTTTTGTATAGTCCTTTATATATTTCAGTTATGACTATATGTATATTTTCTAGCTTATTTTTACTTTAATATTTTCAATTTATTGTATGTTTGCACTGTTTTCCTTTTAATTTTACATATATAATGCTGCTCTGCTGTAGAGTTATATCTGAGCCTGACCCCAAGCATTTCAATGCATGTTATGTTCTGACATGATGTGCAAATGACAAATAAACTTGAAAATTGAAACTTCTGTAAGTACATCATCCTTTTAATTGTCAATTAATGTCTTACTTTTTGGTTAGACATTCTAGTTTAATGGGTTAATATTATATACATAGCATCAATACCCACATTTGTTCACTTCTAAACAGACTTAATAGACTCACTAATATGTACGTTCAGATGACTTATATAAGTCATTAGAAAATTTTTTTTTGGGGCAGTAAGCATTTATTCTCTCAGAACAACAAACAGCATCATAATAAACACTAATAAGTGTTTAATAATAACACATGAATAATAACTAATAAGTAGTGATTTTAGGTTAGTGTGATCATTTAACCACTTCCAACCCCTTTTTTCCCAGTATTAAGTCATGTTGTCACCCAATACCTGGTTTTGCAGATCTATACTTACTAAAATTTAGTGCTGGTGGTGGAATTTAATAAACCTATGCAATGACTGAAGGTAACCAGAAGAAATCTCTAACTTGCTCAAAAGACACCAACTATTTTTAGGAAACAAGACATGCTTGAATTCTTGTTACTGTATTTATATTTACTTGTATCTATTGCAAGGATTTATGGGGCTTTAAAAGCAGTGATTTTGAAATAAAAGGTCAAAAACAGGTCAAAGACAACACGTTATACCTCTATTATAACTTCATGTTTTTTTATAAATATTTGCTTATTCTGAAATTCAGGCCTGCAACACGCACTAAAAGCAATGGGGATAAAAATATTCTACTGAAAACATCTGAACAGGTGATGCAATCATACTTGGTTATAAGGAGCATGCAGGAAAAGCTGAGGCTTTTATGAGTGAAGAGGATTGAGGCTTCTTACTTTGTCAAAAAAAAACCACTTACCATATAGGAACACTTTGTAGTTCTACAATAACAAACTGTAGTCTGTCTGTTTTTGTGTAAACTATGTTAGTCCCCTTTCATCCTGTTCTTCAATGATCAGGACTCCCACAGGACCACCACAGGGCAGGTATTATGTGGCTAGTGGATCATTCTCAGTACTGCAGTGACACTGACATGGTGTGTTTATGTATGTTGTACTGGTACGTGTGGTTCAGACACAGCAGTGCTGCTGGAAATTTAAAATACTGTGTCCACTCACTGTCCACTCTATTAGTCACTCCTATCTTGTTGGTCTACCTTGTAAAGTCAGAGACAGTAGCTCATCTGTTGCTAGACAGTTTGGGTTGGTCATTCTCTAGTACTTCATTAGTGGTCACAGGATGCTGCCCACAGGACACTGGTGGTTGGATATTTTTGGTTAGTTGATTATTCACAGCCCAGCAGCACTGCACACACATATATGTGCATGCACACATATACCATAATAGTATGGTGTGTTATTACTATTAGTGTATTAGTATATATATATATATATATTCCACAAATCCTAGGACGTACATTTGGTCTTTCTAAAATAATGTTACATTATGTGGAAATCTAAAATTTCTGATATTATCTTGCTAGAAAGCATACATTTCGAGGAATACAGATTAACCTTGTAAATCTTTATAAAAGGGTCTGCTATATTCTGCTAAATGTAATGTTTCTTTGCAGTGCTGAGAATGATCCAAACAATGCCTGCTTTATATATATATATATATATATATATATATATATATATATATATATATATATATATATATATATATATATATATATATATATGATACAGACAGGATATAAAGAGCAACTGTAGTGTTCACATTATATAGAGAATAAAATTTGGCAAAAATTAAGATACATGTTTTTCTTTGGACAGCTATCAATATATATCTGATCACTAAACTGGAATAGAAACATCAAATCATGCAGCTTTTCCCATCTCACCTTTCCATCATTGAAAATATGAATTTAGTGATGTGCTCCCACAGTGCGGGACGTTACACTGTAGACTCTGTCTCTCTGTTTTAAAGGTGCACTATTTCAGCAGCACTATTTGTGCAGTTGAGGATGATGAATGAGTTGCCAGTGCTATGAGCCATGCAAGGTAAAGCTAATGAGTGTGGTGAGCCTCAGTGGGCTCTGCTGGTGCCTTCAGCGGTAGAATCCCCCTGCTGCTTCCTCAGGTGTGTTCCTCTATACAGGTGAACACATCCAGGCATGGCATAGCCTTGAATACTGCAGCAGAGTTACTCACACTACCACCCTAGGTCATGGGTACCCAGTCTTGTCTGCAAAAAGCTGGTGTGGATAGGA
This sequence comes from Megaleporinus macrocephalus, assembly GCA_021613375.1. NCBI lineage: Eukaryota > Metazoa > Chordata > Actinopteri > Characiformes > Anostomidae > Megaleporinus > Megaleporinus macrocephalus. The sequence goes on along the minus strand of CM038709.1, from coordinate 21,513,410 downwards.
AGTTTTCATTTGAAACCAGGCTTCACAGTAACCATGGTTGTGTCTGAAATCTCACCGTAGTTACCCTTTAGTGTTGTATTCAGGGTGTCGACCATATTGTAGTGTTGTCCGAATTCTCAGTGGATAATTAGATTCCCTATATAGTTCACTATATTGTTACCCACAATGCACCGTAAAACTAGTGGAGAATCGATGTAATCGATATATATACACTACTTACAGGTTGACGCCCCACAATTCAGAGCAGTTTCTTTGGAAAGTTTGTTGTCCAAATTCCCTTTACTGTCTTCCTCACTGCTCCCCTATATAGTGTTCTACATGGAACAATCTATGTAAGGAACAGGGAATGAGCACACCCCATGAACTATGTTGCAAGACTAACTTGATTTGTGATTTGACATAATCGGTCATGTTTGTTAGTTGTGGTTATTGTATAGTGGATGGGATGCTTAGCAGATGCTTAGCAGATTTAATACACTACAAATATTTAGAGCTTTATCTGTCTCGCTCATCATCTTTAAACAGATATTCATTTTTTGATGTACTACTCTAGTAATAACTCTTTGTAGAATGAACATACATGAACATGTAGATGATCCTTGTACTCCCTGACCACCAGAGGGGGTCAAAGAGTCTAATGTGTCCACTGTTCACCAGGTCTCTCTAAGGAGTCTGGGTCATGGGTTCTCATTTCAGTGAAGTGGGGAGGATGAGGGAGTTTGGGGTTCTACTGGCTATCTACTGGGTATCTTGCTTCCCATACACATGCTGCAACATAGACATGTATGCGAACTATAGACATGTTCGCATACTTTCGTATGTGGGGCCAAATATCATATTTATTTGCCTCAGTTTTTTTGAAATGGCTGTATACTTTATATCTGCCAGCTTTCACGGTATTCTCTCTCTCCCTCTCTTTGCTGTTGAGCAAACATCTTGAGACATTGCATTTGCATGCGGCCCCCATCAAGCTGCATGCACTCAGACTGGTAATAAAAGGCATTGACCCCCTTAACCTTTATGAATTACAATTTGTGCCAGCACCACATCCTGTCAGAGGAGTGGGCACCTACTCTGTGTGTACGTGTGCGTGCAAGACTGAAGGAGTATAAGTGTGTGTGTGTGTGTCGGTGTGTGCTGTGCAGTTGTTAGTGAAAGAGGAAAAAGGTTTTTACAGGCTCTGCCCGACACCGCTGACAAGTTGTGAATAGGCGTTCTGCATTCTGACAGCCCAGGCAGGAGAAAGCTACAGCAACACTGAACGCCCCCCATATGCAGCAAGAAGTGCACGCACACATAACCACACACAGAAATGCATGGGACTTCCTCGTTCATTAACTGATAGCACTCTCATTTTCAGTTAATAAAACTATTACTGACTGTATATAGTCACATATGTGAATACTGTATATAATACACTGTCTAAATAGTGATGTCAGAAACATCTTGTTGCGCTTGTTACTAGTTTTACCATTTCCCTGGTAATGGCTAAGATTAGGCTTCGGATTAGCCAGCTGGGTTGCATTAGTGTGTGTCAGTGCAACTTCTATAGAAAGCAGCCGGCTCTGCTCTCTGGCCGTTGGACGTAATGAACATGTTCCTGCTTTGTTTGTGGGCATTCAGAGATTTAAAGGTCATTAGCATTCACAGCATTGATTTTGTGGGCCGATCCATAAGAGCACTGATCTGTGCTCTCCGCCAGAGAGAGAGCGAGACAGGAGAAATGCTGAGAATGCTGAGATGGGCAGAATTATATAGTTCTCCCTCCACTTAGAAAGAGGCGTCTATGAGAGCCAGTGGCATACAAACACCTCCAACTCCGAAGTTCTATGTGAATATTATTGACTGTTTTTATCGTGCAATATACAGCCTGCAAAACGGATGCAAATAAATGTAATTGTATGTGAAATCAGATATTTATTTGCTTTTTTATTGACAGTATCAGGTTTCACAGCTTTCTGCACTTTGTTGAGTTACTTCAGTCAAAAACCTGATATTTCTGAATGTATATCAAAGGAAGAAATGTAGATCCGCTTGCTGACTCAAAGACTTTTTCAAGTCTTGTGCTTTTGTAGTGCTGTAGTACGATCTCGGCCTTGTTTCATTCTGAGCATCGTTTCGACTCAGCCTTGGGGTCAGGTAGACTCCGGAGACCAGCCTCTGAGAGCGCAATGCCACCGTCTGACGTAAGTGGAATTTGTTTTTTATTTTTTATAATTACTGAATAACAACAGAACCTACAGAATTAAGCAGTCCATTTTTTACACACTTAAATTAAATGTGTTCACTGCCAGAATATAATTGATCATTTGTATGATGATTTGTATCATTTGTTTGTTGTTTTACATCGGTTCCCAGTTTTAAACATCCCCTGGAGGCAGATCAGAATGTTATTATTAGTGTGTTTTCATTTATTAACGTGTTGTTTGATGTATACTAATTTGACTTTAAGTGGTGATTAAGACAGTTAAGAGAAGAAGAGCCAGAGCATACCCTTATCATCATCAAGTTGGACTAATACTACAATATAATAACAATTAATATTTTTTGCTATATATTACTGTATTTCATGATCAATTCTACAAAGATTTAGTGTTAAGACAGTTAAGAGAAGAAGAGCCAGAGCATAACCTTATCATCATCAAGTTGGACTAATACTATAATATAATAACAATTAATATTTTTTGCTATATATTACTGTATTTCATGATCAATTCTACAAAGATTTAGTGTTAAGACAGTTAAGAGAAGAAGAGCCAGAGCATAACCTTATCATCATCAAGTTGGACTAATACTACAATATAATAACAATTAATATTTTTTGCTATATATTACTGTATTTCATGATCAATTCTACAAAGATTTAGTGTTAAGACAGTTAAGAGAAGAAGAGCCAGAGCATACCCTTAGGATCATCAAGTTGGACTAATACTATAATATAGTAACAATTAATATTTTTTGCTATATATTACTGTATTTCATGATCAATTCCACAAAGATTTAGTGTTAAGACAGTTTAGAGAAGAAGAGCCAGAGCATAACCTTATCATCATCAAGTTGGACTAATACTATAATATAATAACAATTAATATTTTTTGCTATATATTACTGTATTTCATGATCAATTCTACAAAGATTTAGTGAAAAAAGCAAGATCTTTAATGGGGAAAACCAGTACAAACATAAGACTTTCTCAGGTTCGGTGACTTGAGAATCTTAATTGTACTAATTACAAATCCTAACAAATCTCAGTCTGGTCTTGTCTCTGTCTCAGCTCTCCTGATCTCAGCCTTGACTTGGACTCGACTACTACAAAGTCTTGGTCTTGACTCGTACTGGCCTTGAGTAGTCTTGGCGGCGGCAGTATGTGTCTACCACATTGTGTGCTGTTAATGGAAGATTATTAGTGCATTTTCTCACGTTTCTGCAGCCCTCTAGTGATCTGGCCTTTGTAAGTCAGAGAAAGAGAGGAAATGCTGTAAAACTACACCAAAGTGCCAGTACAGCCATGAGACACACAGTCCACCTGACGTATGTTTATGACAAAAGGATAAAAAAGAGGCCAAAAGGTCATGTTCACATATTGCGCTTGGATGCACTCCACATAAATTTCGCCATGAGATAAAATGAGCCGTAAAATGCTTTCTACATCTTCATCCACCTCCAATACTGGCATAATTCTCAATGAGTAACGAACACAACAGTCTGCAGCTCAGCTACAAATCCTCCTACTATCCGCTTGCACATTAATGTATTTATGGCTTTTCATAATGCAAAGTATTATAAATCACCGTAATCTACCTGCGCAAAGTGGGTTCTCTATATCAGACACTTCTTCACTATCTAAATGAGTCTTCACGCCTCTGAGTCTGTATGGGGGCTGGGGGGGACGTGGTGGGAGGGGTACGGCAGGAGCCTATTCTCACATATCGACATAAAGCGGCCCCTCAGGAGCTATAAAATGTGTCTTTAACTGCAAACTAGAAATACTCAGGCATAATAATAGCAATATCACCAAGTGAATCATCAAGCCAATCGATGTGATAAATTCATTAAATTCCAGCTTGGACGGCTGAAAAGAGAAAATAACCCAGAGGGTAGAGATGCCACCTGGCAGGCATGTGTTGAAGCAACTGACGTAATTTGCTGCGAAACTCACAGCCTTCCATGTTTTCTCTATTATCTATGATTAAAATCCAATGGGCTTCAAGATGAAAAATGAAAAGCAGACTCGATTCTGCTAAAAGCTGAAAGCTGCCGCCCACCTCTCTGGGCTTTTCTGTGCCTCAGCGTCGGACGTGCAAGTTTTTTGGCACTGTGCATCTGGGTGCACATGTGTGTGTGAGCCCGGAGGCAGCAGTGTATGGGAGCGGGAGCGTGGAAGATGGGGTAGCAGAGCGATGATTGGTTTACAGATGTTCGGCTCCTCTCTTGTGTCCAAGGTCAGCTGGATTTACACTCTGAGCGCTCATAGTTGTTTAATCTGTGGCCTATTGAAAAAAAAATACAACACTTTTGTAATGGAAGCCACGTGACCTTTCTGTTCTTCGCTGCAGGGCCGCATGAACGGCGGCCAACGCCTCGCGCGCTCATAAGTACACGCGCAGCCCCCCCTGCACAGATTCAGACGTGTGTTTTCAGGAGACATCTGGGGAGACGGGGGAGACAGACAGGCAGGACGTGCAATAGGAATGTTCAGCAAAGCTGCACTGCACATGCTAGCATGCAGAGTGTCTGTCTAGCTCTGCATTACTGTGAAGCCTCTCAAAGATGCGGGGGTATTCAAACAGAACACGTCTGATATGATTACACATATGGTGCGGAGTACACCCTCATCCTTTCCGAACCGCTATTCCCGACCACCTAAACGGCAGCGTGGCCTCACAGAGCGAAAGATCAGTCGCTGTTGGCTCTGAGGGCTCGTTTGAAAGATCAGGTGTCATTAACATGGCTGTCTCAGTAATGACCCCGCCTGTATTTAACGGCCTGACCACGTGTCATGGCGAAAGAGAGAGGGTGGGAGCGAGCGAGGGAGAAAGACAGGGAGAGAGGGAGAGAGAGAGTGAGAGAGTGAGAGAGTGAGAGAGTGCTGCAGGCCCATTGCTGTAGAATGTCAGTAGCAGATGCCCAACTCAGCGAGTTCCGGAATGCTCAATTAGTCGCCTTTATAGGCTCCATTAATACGCATTAATTTTCTCTCCCCAGATATGAGCCAAGCCAAATGCAGCCAGACTGCTCCGGGTGGCTCTGCAGAAAATAAATAAATAAATAAATAAATAAATAAAAAACCCAGGCCGTTCCGAGCTGACTCTTTATGAATAAACACATGAGCAGTAAAACGATTGAAATGTCTCACAGAAAATAGCTCAGACCTTTCTGTTGACAGTGCGGTTCAAAACAATCAAGAACACAGTCTTGGCGGGGGCAGGGCCTTATAAAGTACTAATGAAAGCAATCAGAATGACCTAGTCTAGAGACCGGTAAAAAGTCATTTAGCTACCACTGGTCCTAGTGCTATTATCCTGAAAATGAAGTGAGTGTTGACTTTGACAGGCCCATAAACAAATTATGAGGAACACAGGCCTTCTATAAAGGCTGACCCTGAGGGCACAGAGCCTGGGAGGCGGCGCACACATGAAACGCACTCGGAATTAAACATCCTAGAGGGGAAAATCTATTAAACAGACACTGCCTGAACGAGCGAAGAAGAAAAATTAATTATTTTCTGAATCTTGCTGCCATCGTAAGAGGTTTGGACAATAAGATAATGATATATAGTGAAGAAGGAAAGAAGTAGCTCTTATACGACATGAGCTTTCAGTTGTGCGTGGAGGCCCACACACAGACACGGCTACACAAGCACAGTCAACCCAAGGTGCTAAGTGGAAAGGTGCAGTCCTGTCTTGACAGAGCAGCTCCGTGTAAAATGGGGGCCGTGGCAGCAGTTGCTACGGAAACCTGCTTGATCTGGCCCCACTCCTCCCACACTCCGAGCCAATCTGGCGTGCCTCAGTCTGAATCCATCATGGAGCTTTACGAGTCTGTCACACACACGCCCCCCCTGTACAGGGTAGGAGTGCGAGCTAATGCACAGTGAACTGATGCAGACTGCGGGTCCTCCGCTGCGCGCGCATCAGCTGAGCTCCATCCCCTTAATCTGTCATGGTGTCAGGACCTGCAGCGCTGGTGACCCCTCGCGACCCCTGTGCGTGAGAAGGCCTGGCGACGCTTTGCTGTTCGCCGCGGTAGGCCTCACCTGCTAAAAGCCTCATGATCGGCCACCAGCGGAGAAATCTCTTTCTCTGTGATCGACTACCTGTTCTGCGGGTCACTCGTGCACATTGGAGAGCGGTCATACTAATTCTAAACAAATGGACCTGGTCTGGACTGTGTCAGTGACAGTGTGCAGGCCTTTCATGGGCTCATGTGAGTGGCCAATAAAAAGTCTTTATTTCGGGCCGCGGGGCAGATTTATGTAATGAGCAATTAAAAATGTGGGAGGTCGGAAACCATTGGGAGGTCAAAACAAAGAAAGAGGCAAAGATATTACACAGATTTAAAGAAAGCCCTGAGCACAGCAATAATGACACACGCTATGGAGAAGTGTGGCAAATTAATGAGGTGATTTCGAAATGATTCTGAACAACAAGGAGCTTTTCACAGGCACACTCTGTTTGTCGGTGATAAAAAATGGAAAGAAAGGTGAGGATACATTTTTTCCTTTTTAAATTAAAACCAGGAGGGAGCATTTAAGCAATAATATGAAATAAATGAATCCAATCTCAGTGTAGGAAAAAGGTGATTTTTACAATAAAAGTCAAATTAGAAGTAATGTCTTCATTTCACAGAAGCGCAGTTGGCCTATTATTAATCATACAGTAAATAGAACCTGCCTGCTGTTTCCAAGCCTGTACAAGAGCGAAAAATTAAACACCAATCAAAGTCTGTTTCTATCATCATAATTCCTGATGGTAAGTCTCACCTTTCCCCACGTAGCATTTAGCCCTATAACAAATCTCACACTTTATTGACTGTCTCAATTTGTTGCCCTTCATATTTCATATTTATGGCCCGCCCGACACAATCCTGTTTTTTAAATAGGTAACCGCGCCATTTCTGATATGCAGCATAATTTATTAGACATGGAAATATGGGCGTGCTGGGTTAGACGGGGCCTAATTGATGGCAGCAGAGAAAGAGAGAGAGCGAGCGAGAGAGAGAGAGAGAGAGAGAGAGAGTGATAGAGAGAGAGAGAGAGAGAGAGAGAGAGATTCTGCAGTGGCTGCTTGCAGGAAATAATCTCCTCCGTGCTCTTTCTCTCTCTACATCCATCCACATTTACTGTGCTGACCAGAGCCTAGCCTTTCTACGCTCTCCCATCATGGCGAGCCACTAATCCAGCTTTGGTTTTCCGAAAACCAAAAAAGCCATCAAGAATGTAATTAGCTTCCAATAAAAGTGGTCGTCAGATTGGCTCAGCGTTTTTAGTGCGCGGCCTGTGCCACAGACATGCTTTATGTAGGCGTGGAGAGCTGTGAGTTATGGTACGTCAGGTTTCCATGCATTCTAATTGAGTGGAGGCTGCTTAATAGGTGGGCAGATTCAGCCGCTCGTGCTCTGTTCCCTCGGGCGCCGTTTCAGCACCAGCACTCCGAGCCGCCATTAAACGACAAAATGGGGCGATTCAAGAGAAAACAATAATAAAACAGACTTCTGCGACCGAGGCAGAGTCTCAGTCCCGAGCAGGCTGCGATAGCATGGGTTAAAGTGCCTGCTTTGAGGCTACATCTTCCTGACAGTATTCAAACCAAGGCCAATGTTTCTGAAAGCTTACACAGAAGTGGGAGGAGTGTTACAGATGCCATGCTATGTAGTATGAAAGGAAGGACCAAGGAGTTCCTATCATTTCGCTATTGGGGACAAAATGTCTTGTGCAGACTTGAGCTTCTTAGTAGGACCTATATCCTGCATCTACCTCAAACTTGTTTTGTACTACTCTTTTTAACAAATGAATAAACAAACATGTAAAACAATAAATAGAGTATATATACTATAGTCATGTTTAAAGTTGCAAATCCAATAGAATTTCAGGATTTTAGTTACTACAGTGGTTTCAACCTGTAGTAGATCAAACCTACAGAGCAGACCTCAGTAATTAATCATGGCACACTTGACTATTCAATTTAATATAGTATTGCTATAATCTGTCCTTACTATAATATGTGGTTATGAAATAAGCTAGGCCTGACATACAGTCATATTCTTCATTAAAAAACAGTTTAAAATAATTAATGCTTAAAAACAAAAATACTTTCTAATTCTAAAACCTTATTTGATAGTAGTATTACAATATGCCATGTTTATAAGCTATAAACAGCATCAGTGATTGAGTCAGGCTGATGAGGCTGTTCATTTCCCCTTCAAGCTTTTTTACTGCTTCACTGGCTTCAAGCTTTAAAAATGTTTTTGCTTTAGTTCAGTATGAACAGAATCCGAAAACTGCCACTACAGCATTTGAAAAAAGGTATCATTTTCTGAAAACCAGATTCTCCAATTATAACTGGACATCATGCTGCCTATATTACGTGCATGTGTATGTGGATATACTGCATTCTCTATAAGTGGCCAGTTTTGTTTTCTATGTTGCCCCTGAATTTATGTGTGCGTGTGTATGTGTGTGTCTAAAAATGTCAGTGAGCGAGAGAGTGAACATGTGTGTGTGTGTATGCACCGTGCAGAGAACCAAGCAGATGGTAGGGTACAGCTCTCATGTGAGTACAAAACTGTTTTCCACTGATACACTGGGATGCCACTGAGGGATTCCTCATCAACAATTTTGCTTTTTTTTGTTTAAATGTCTGTGTGTATATATATATATATATATATATATATATATATATATATATATATATATATATATATATATATATATATATATATATACACACACATATATCAGAAAAGTACATTTAAATGTAATCTGATCTTTGGTACTGAGTACTGAGAAGAGGAAAAAGAGCATTCATTACACTGTTTTTCCCTCATTTTCAGACCAGTGTGATGAGCTAAGCTGTAACATCCTCTAATTCCAGCAGATAGAATGACATTTTTTCAATTTGGACCCAGCAAGTACAGCCATGATGAATGGCTGAATGGTCCATTTCCTTACACTTTTTCTTGCTAACCTCTCCTGACAGCTTATATATTGCCTACCTGGTAATTTGCTCGACAATAATTGTTAGGCAGAGACTTGCCTTTAACGGGGGTTCCTCCACCACCCTCTGTAGGTGAGAAATTGCAATTACAGACGTGAGGAGGCCCAGCGTGACTGACCGGCAGCATCTGCCACAGCCATCCCCCAAACCCTCCAGTCGCCATTAATGGAAAATCAGCATCAAATGAATATACCAACACATTTCCTCTAATAAAACTTTAATTAAAAGATATGAAGGCATTTCATTGATTAACGGTGTTGGTGATTAAAGTGTACGTCTGGCATTTTTTCCTTGGCCCGTGGTTTTGTTCCCCCTCAGAGCTGGCTAATTGTTGAGGGTGTGTTTATTGATAAGGCTGCTGGATGAATGCAGATAGCGTTGATGGAGTGAACGTATTGCGCGCAGCAGCGGGCTCGAGCAGGACCAGCTGGAAGGGTTCACTCCAGGGGGCCCACGCATTTCACAGCTACCCCAATGAACGTGCAAGACCGTCATTAATACATAAACTAACAATTCTGCAACCTCCCCCATCATCTCTCTGGTTTTTATGACTCATCACAGTGCCGGGTTCTCAAATCAACACTTAAAGTGAAGCCTAATTGATGCTGCTCATTTAGGTTGTAATCCTTCATACTTTGTGCTCAGTATTGGCCTTAACCATTAATTAAAAGGATTATTAACTTTTAGGTTGCAGCAGCCATGTGGGATTCTGCCTTCTAATGTTGGTGTCAGAGTGCTAAAAACAGCCGGAGTGAGGAGAAAACAAGGTAATTCAGTCATAATCAGCAGAGGCGCTGTGGTGAAGCTGCCGCGAGGCCTCTCTCCTGGGCTGAAGACCCTGTAGGATGGTACAAATACCAGGCAAGGACTGGCCTGCGCTAAATTAGAATTCACAGTGGGCTGACATCTCGTTACTACAGCCTCTACAGGCAATCAGCGAACGGGGGAAGGCAAAATGATGTGTGCAAGGCTACCAATATGAGTGCTGTTCACGAGAGGAAGAAAAAGAAAGAGCAAGGTGTTATGTCAATGGTAAACCAGTAATTAGAACATGACCCAATCAACTCTCTGAAACAAGGACATGTGACCTTTCACCCAGCAGAGCAGCAGGTCAAAGTCAGCCAAAGGCAGAGGTCTGATGGGAAGCTACCGGTTTTGGGTTATTTAGGTGGTCAGGGGGGAGAAGGGGGAGAAGAAATCCAGTTTCTAAGGAGGTGGGAGAAGGACTGAGCTGAAGACAGTACACTGATAAATGTTCAGCTCAATGTTGCGCACATGTTCAGGGCAAGAGAGGACACTGGAGTTCACTCACCTGTTCTCACTCATCCTGTCACCAATCTGTCAGCAATTTGCCTCACCGTCTCTCCACCTCCCTTCTCCTCCTCAGTCTATCTCCTAACAGAAGAATAATTAATCATCTCACATTGATCTTTTCATACAACACAGCTTATGGTTACAGTTTAAGAAAAACACTCATTTGACTCCATTGGAAAATGTGTAGGGTCTGTCCTGTTAACGTCTAAGACGGAATGTTAAATGGAGCCGTCTTCTATGCTTATCTCATTTGTGTGTGTTTATGTACTGCAAAAGTATTCATAATTAATTGTTTTCTCTTTACAACTAGCGGTTTTAATATTGTGCCTTTAAGACTGATATATGCAAATGAACTCCGACTGATTTCTAGTATGCCTCATTCCAAAAGCATGTTTTTGTGGGTTGTGGAAGAGTGATGTGAAATGCTTTAATATGAACTAATAGAACTAATATGTGTATATGCTGCAGTACACGTTTTCTTGCTCACCACTTGTAGTGGAGATAATGCAAAGAATATGTATAGTAGTGATTTTTATGTTTATGTGCTCGGGTAACCATTTTAAAACCATTGTAGTTATCCTTTCAACCCTGGTTCGGGGTTGAGGAAAAGTCTGGATACCAACAAGACCTTATTGTCTCTTTTGACTAAATGTATGTTTATTTGCATTTATTCTAAAGTTATCTGGTGTTTTTACAAGCAAACACATACATGATGCCTGGATAAGTAGTTGTAATCAATTTAGTTTGCTGCATTTTGTACTATATTGGTCTGATCATAATGAAATTTACACACAATGTCAAATTATGTCAAAAAAAATGGAGATATGAAATTTTGTTACAACTGCAGTGTGTTATCTATGTGTCATACATGTGCTGTCTATGGTGAGATAACAAGAACAATTAATTATATATATTATGGCAAAGTCACTTTCCACATACGGCCAGCATGGGCCAGGAAGTGAACAATGTATTTTAAAACTGAAAAGTGGTTACGTCCTACATTAAAGATAAATATAACTGACAAAAAAATGCACATAAATGCTGTCCCATGTTTTTTGTCACTAACTCAACAGTTTTAGTCCACATATGGAGCCATATTTTAGCCACACCCCTCCCTGTCCATAATGGCCACATGGTGAGCAGTTACATCTCTCTGCTTTGAACTGTCAAAACATACATTTTCTGCAATTATATTAATTTACATGTGTACAATCAACTGTTCAAAGCTATGTTTGCTTTGTGTATGTGTTTGACATGTGCTGGCTATTGGTTTTGACTTCTACTCAGTTCCAAATTCAGTCTAAAAAAAATTAAATTAGTCATAAAAAATTCTGATGGTAATTCACCATTGGTGCAGCAATACACCGCAAGGCTACATTTACGACTGGGAATGTGGTGCTGAGTTTAAGACCCAAAAGGTTAGAGGTGTATGTGTTCTGGCTGCTGGTAGAGAGAACTGTGTACAGAAGCACTGCGGATCCACGCTTCTGCTGCTGGTGCTGCTGTGTTATCCAATGTGTGGCTTCATTTAGACCTGCTAATTAGTTCATTAGCTGGTGGTTAAGAGTGATATGAGCGGCTCATCAATCTTCTCATCACTAAAAATAAACACCCGGCATCAGCACAGCATGAATTATTAAAGCCTGAGATGGTGTAGGGCAGCGAGAGAACTGACGAGAGGCTGATCAGAAGGAGCTGGGGCCTAGGGACTCTCTCTCTCTATCTCTCTCCCTCTCTCTCATTAGCTCTCAGTCTCTCTCTCTTTTTCTCTGCCCCTCCTCTTCTTTCTAGCCCTCTCCAAACTTTATTTATTTTACCCACAGATGGTTCAATCAGCTGTAAGTTAGTAAAGCAAATTAATTGTTTTGGTTTTTGGCAGTGTGTTGTCTGATACAGTATGGATGTATGTGGGCATATGTTATGGCAGGCCCACTCTGAAGCTGCACAGTCTGCTCTGCCATTCTGAGTAAAGAACTATTATACTGCTAAAGAACTGTGCCTTCTCCTGCTGCATTCTGACTCCATATGTTAACTACAGCTTATTCAATATAGATATAAATAGAGATGAAACCTATATGAACTGATGACTAAACATCGAGGCATCACAGAGTTGCAACATATAAAAAGAGACACACATGTATGTAGGATGAATCAAGAAGCAAAACAAAGGTGAAAAACAAGGTTCTATCTGTATTCAGCGCAGTTTTTAAAATAGTGAAAATCAAAAAGTTTTACCTCCAAAAAGTACCAAAACTCAAAAAGTACAATTTACTTTAATATTTTAAAGTAATTTCTGAAAAATACTTTTTTAATCCCCCAAAAATACTTTTTTAATTACCCCAAATGGACCATAAAATGCCATCAATGACAATATAAACTGATCAACAAACCATTAAACTTTTAAAGCTCTAGTTAGTTAGTTAGATCTGTGTTTATAGAGATAACATTAGTCAGAGCTGTTTGCTAACATTAGCATATCTCTGGCTAGGTTACAGCTTCTGGTTAGTTGGTAGTATGGTTACAACTTTCAGCCTATCGTTTACCATAATAGCTTCATATTATACGCTTTTAAAAGCTCATTTAACCTATATTCATAGCTAAACTACTGAGCCCTCCGAAATATGTTAGAGAGGTTGGAAACATGGTTAAAACATTCAAGCATTTTCATTGGTTTATCCACTTTTATCAGTCAAATGGATTGGCTCGTGCTGATACATAGAAAAAAGAGTTAAAACGAAATGCTAAACCATATGTAGGTAAAGCAGTTTGGACAAAAGCATCAGATATAACGTTACAGTCCTAAGCTTACAATTACTGACTAACATGCACTTTATCTGTATTTGTTTTTGATGACATTTATTAATGATATATAATTATTGATATTTGATTGGCTCATAACTCAAAGAACAATGCAACATTTTTTATCCCACTTATCCCTGATGCCCTATTTTTGCTGAATTCTTTCTATAATATCCCAGTAAATTTGAACATGTGTAAATATGGTATGAAAACAATACAAGTTTAGACTATAGGACCTTACTTCTTTAACTGCAGAGCCTCAGTGTTGGTTCTTTAATACTCTTAGGTTCCTGAAGATGCACTGTGAATTTCCTTAAAACAGAACAGGATATGTAGAGAAAAAGGAGGGGGGGGGAGAGAGAGAAAGAGGGTGAGAGAGAGAGAGAGATTAGGTTAAAAATAGTTAGCATATGGCAGAATATGATTGAGCTTCCAGGGCTCTGAAAATTCACTCTAATTATTCAACAGTCTCCCTCTGTCATGCGGCCCTATTCGTTCCTGCTCTGGCAAACGCGAGTCACTCCCACTATTATACATAATTCGGCTGCTTAATTGGCACGGATCGGGTGAAAAGTGGGCTAGAGAAAATCCTCAGAGACTAATGGGGCCACATATAAGTGCCTCCATCAGAACAGCAGTCCCTTAGGTGAGGGAAGTCAGCAAATATTTCATCTGCCGGACTATCAGAGTGCCTCACCTCTGAAACCCGACTCACTCTCTCCCACTGAAATGTGCGTGTGCAGGGTGTGCGCGTAGACTTCCGCTGTCAGTTGTATTTATAGCAGGAGTGGGAAGATGACGGATGTTAATGCCAGTGAAATTATGCAGTGCTCTGTTGTTGCCATAACGATACGCTGGACTTGAGCAGAGAGGTTAACTAAACTAGTCATTTAAGTTATAAGTGGGCCAGTGGCATACTTAACAAGCGGATGCACGCTCTTCTAACAGCTACACAGCACAACGCTGCGGTCAGAGCAAATCAAGGCGCATTGTTTATGTATATACGAACATAGATTGTACCTGTGGTCCCTAAAGACACATAATTCTTAGCTCGAATCTGGAGCTATCAAAAGGTGCTCTCGCAAGCTGTAGAGCACGTTTCTCTCTAACCTTGAGTTCGCAGAGAGAGTCATTAAACAGAGAAAAACTCTAACCTTGACCAGAGAGAGAGTCTGTCATATATCTACAGACCTGCAGAAGCGCATGCAGCACTTTATCTCAGCCTAAAAACAGGATACATTTCACAGAGAGAGAGAGAGAGAGAGAGAGAGAGAGAGAGAGAGAGAGAGAGAGAGAGAGAGAGAGAGAGAGAGAGAAAGAGAGAGAGAGAATGAGAGAGACAGAGAGAGAGAGAGAGAGAGAGAGAGAGAAAGAGAGAGAGGGAGAGAGAATGAGAGAGAGAGAGAGAGAGAGAGAGAGAGAGAGGGAGAGATCTCTTTGTTAATCCGAAGCAAAGATAAGACCTTGTACAGTTTTATAATGTAACGATTATATCCCATTCCACAAAGAAGGGCAGAAGGTTATATGGCAATAACACAAAAGGGTTCAGGCCCCATCAATACACATTGCAGCCACAATAGGAATCAATTTTTGACATTTCACCCTCAGCGAGAGAGGGTTCACTGACCTAGGCGATCAAATTTACAGCAATGTCACACACTGTTGGTGGAATGGGTGTCCTGTTGAAAGTTTTAGTGGAAGAAGTTGGAAATGGTGATGGGACTGAGGATTTAGTGCACTCTGGAGTGCTAATCCTATCACACACATTACAGCTGCAGGATATGATGCTGATAGTGGTTCCCACTGGCCTACCCCAGTTACCCTACCCCAGTTACCCTACCCCCTACTCTCTCTACCTAACTCTGTCCATCCAGCATTTGCAGTTAAATTCCAATACATTACAATAAATAAGGTGAGCTGCTGATGGAATTGAATAAATCTATGTGATGGAGTGCACCAAGACATCAGGAGCCTAGCCTCTGTTACTCATTCTTATAACTAAGATATCAATAACTTAAAAAAAAAACTATATATATGCAGCAGTCAGGTATGTTTATTTGTATTATATTAAAAGCAAGGGTTTCCAAACTTTGTGTCTTTTGCCAAAGTGCAATGTTTGGGGTGGGCAGAGGGCCAATATGACAAAGCATTTGGCATCATCATTATCTAAAGCACCGATCCGCCGGGTCACAGGAAAAGAAAAAACAGTATACACACAAAACAAAAAACATGTATTTTATAACATTAGCCTATTTGTTTTTTCTTCTACTAAACACATAAAGGACATCATTTAATATTTGTTAATAATAAGCGAGGGTATAGGGTTAGACAAACTTTCAGGTCAAGATGAACATATCAAGCTGTAACAGAAACAATACTGCAAGCTTTTATCTTTGAGAGAAACAGGATACATTTTACACAGAGAGAAAGAGAGAGAGAGAGAGAGAGAGAGAGAGAGAGAGAGAGCTCTCTTTGTTAATCCAAAGCAAAGATCTTGAATAGTTTTATAATGTAACGATTGTATCAGGACAAGATGAACATATCAAGCTGTAACAGAAAAAATACTGCAAGCATTTTTGAGAGAAAGGAGAAAATTAAGCCTCACTCTTGACTTTAACAGGTGTTTCTGTCCATCCTTCCACCGTGACAACATAACTCAATGCTATGGGTCTGAAAGATTGTGTAGCTATCAAAAAGCTGTTACTAAGAAAACAAAATAGAGTTTAGGATGAAACATTCTAGAAAAAATTCTATTGTATTATACAGTGTAAAAAAATGATATTTAAATGTCGAGGCTAAATGTGTTGCTGAAAAATAAATAATCTGGTTGTTTGACTGAAAATTACAGAGATGAAAAATAGAGGTTTCTGACATTGGCAAATCCTACAAAACACATTCTAACACTTGCTGTGGCTCAACAGAAACTCACAGCATAACAACAAGTTTGTCAACATGATCCTCTAACACTAGGCTCAAGCCTAAAAGTGTGGCAGGAATGTTTCTCTGGGTCTCTGTGGGTGATTGTGGAAGCGTGTGAAAGTGAGGCGCTCAGGTTGAGGATTGCCTGTAAGCAGCCTTCATCACTGCTGCTGCTGCTCTGAGCAGAGGGAGAGGGAGAAGGATCACCGTCGCTGCATCAGCTCTAAATTACAGAGCTTCTGCTGATCACACCGCCGCTGGAGCAATCGGCTGATCAAACACTTAGATCAGAGCGGGATTATGGGTAAGCCACAGACAAGACCAGCCTCTGATCCACTATAAACACACACTGCAAAATCACAAGCACACGTTCAGACGCACGCCCCAGGCCTATATCCCAACACACACTGCTTAATCGCGCGCACACACACACACCTACAGCCACAAATCCACCGCACTCCCCGCACAAACACGCAAACTCGAAACCTCGGCTAAGTCCCCCACGCCTCCACACGTGCAGAGCAGAGACCCTGACACATTGATCTCTGCCGCTGAGGCGAGCTAGCATTGATTATAAGAGCGCTGGGTGGAGGGAGGCTGGGAGTCCACCTGAGCGCTTATGAGGAGAAGGAGGAAATGGAAGAAAAAGCAAAGGCCTAACAAGACATTCCAAGCAAGACACCAAAAACTCTGCTTAGAAAAATAATGTTAAAGGCATCAGTCCATGATTGTAAGGATGCTGACTCGTTTTCGAGCAGTTCATTAGAGTTCTTAGTCATCTGACAAAACTGTTGTACTAAGAATAATATTTAAGGATTTCTGAGAACTGTAGCGCGGTTGAGAACAGGACGAATGTTGCTGATATTTGATGAAAGCAGTTATGGGTGGGATGAATACTGGCAGACCTGTAATCCCTAAAACTGCACTGGAGGTTTTTTAGTGATATCAATACCAATACCTGAATATCAAGTCTTATTTCCAGTGTCTGCTTCTAAAATATACACTGAAAGTAGGCATGGCTGAAACCAGACATAAGTGTGAGTTGCAGGAAGAGGGTATATTTACTGACTGCAATGTATTACAGAGAAATTAAGAAACGCTAACGTTCATAAATCTCAGAGAACGTATTTTATATACCACTTTTTCTTTTCCAATAGCAATGCAGATACTGAAACACTGAGTATCGGTACAAAAATTGTTGTGAATAACTGCTTTTTCTGGCTCTGAACTTGGAGTAGAGCTGTGACGTAATACCTTCTTTTTTGCTGTCGTTAGCTGGTAGCATTAGCGTACTAATTAGGTGCAATGAAGAAGTCTTGAGAGATTAGCATATAATTCAGCACAACAATGTGAATCTGGTACTCGCTGACATAGGCAGTGCTCTACGAAGCAGAACTGGAAAGAACTACAAGAAAGAAAAAAGGTCCATAAAATAGAAAGGAAAAGAAAATCTACTAAAGAGGATGAGAACATATACGAGCATTAATCTGTAACACAGTGACTGACTGAAATGTCATATTTAGGATAAAAGCTTTCGCTAGTTTTCATTTTATTACCAGCTAGCCACTTTGTGTATCTCAGTGTAGCATATAAATAATAAACTAAAGCAAGAACAGATTTTAGATCAAGTTAAACTGCACTTGGGCTTTTGAGTGTGTGTGTGTGTGTGTGTGTGTGTGTGTGTGTGTGTGTGTGTGTATGTGTGTTTGGGGTGCGCTAGTCTGCATCATGTAACTTCTGGTTTAAAAACAAAGTCCCACTCCAGCCATGGCACTGGGGATTCTCCCGAGGGGAAATAACCAAGCCTAGTGTGTGTCCACCTCTATAGGCCCACTTTGTACTATGAACCAATTACAATTAATTTTTGCTTTTATCATTTGTTAATTTTTTTATGTTATCACTTCATCAAAATAAATCATACAACCACAACAACAATTTTTCAGTGTACTACCTTTTGCAGGATAAACCTCTTAGATATGACATATGGGTCATTAATGACCCCAAAGGAAGCCAATACATTGCAGCTAGGAGTGTGTCTGATGCAAGCATTCACACAAAAGTCCAATGTGTTCAAAGTGAGCATGATAAACAACTGAAGATCTCCCTTATTAGCATTATGATGAATCATAAGCTTTTTCCTAGAGTGATAAACATACATATATTTTTTTTAACTAAATCTGTCTCTTTCTAATAAACACCACTAAATAATCATGTGACTAAAACGCAGTAATGTAACTGTGATTAGACATTTTGTCCATGCAGTGCAGAAGAGGGGGAGGTACGGAGGTGGAGACAGGTAGAGGATGTGTGATAAGAGGATACCTCAGTCCTCCTAAGGCAGGATTTAAACGTGTAAAAATACAGCAGGGTTTCCTCTCTGGCGACACACACTCTCTCAAAGTCAGGAAGCAGCCACTCGAAACAACTTCCAAATAGCCCCGTTTATTGTCCTCTTCCTATCCACCACTATATAGGGAAAAAGTTTATTATAGTGAGAATGTGATTTTTAAACGTGTGATCGTGAGAGGCAGCGTATGTTGTCGTTTAGTGAGCATTGTCTTTCTCTGTGAAAGAAGCTGCAGGATGTAAAGGCCAGTAAATGATGACCTCATTAACTATCACATGGCTCTCCAATACAAACCTGCCTGTCTGTGCTTCCTGTGCCTATGAGTCAGTGCGGAGACACTGTAGCCCCTGTAGTAAACAGGTATGCACTGCTAAAACACTTGCAGAGAAATAACCACTTTTTTAGGAATCTTTTTTTGTGTACTCTGAAAAAGCGATACATTAAATTCACTTCATTTGTGTACATCAATTCCACATCAACACAATAATATTAGCCTAAAACTGTACAAAATAAATATACACGCATTCCAAATTGAATGCATGAAACACAGTTCCAAATACATTGGGACAGGAGCATGTTATACAACAAAACTTTTTCTTCTTTTAGCAACACCATTTGGGGACTGAAGACCACAATTACACTTGTTTAAAAGCATATTCATATTTAAACATGGTCATATTTTGTGTGCTTTAATGCACCACGTTTTCAATGGAAGACAGGTCTGGACTGCAAGCAGCAACTTCAGTATGAATGTGTATTTACAAAAATAAGGTAATTATTAAATACTGTAGTTCTCTCATTTATATACAGGTCAACGCTGATATAGAACCCACTGATTTCCTGATTCATATTCCACATACTGTTGGTTTTTGAGGTTTATATTATGTCATCAAGGTTTTGCCTTTGCGTTTACATAAATGTAGAACATCAACACCATGATTGTGTAGATCTAATACATTTTATTTATGTGGAAATAATGTACACATCTGAATAAAGCAAACTTAAAGCAATATGTTTTTCAGTGCATATAGCAAAATAATTACTATGCTTTTGATTAAACAAGACAGTGGAAAAACACCATCTCCCTGCCAACCATTTCAACTCAGGACAGGGCTATAAGTTACACAGAACTCAGTATGAATGTCTATGGTATGCAATACTGCACACTGAAAGTCTGGTAACAGAGATAATCATTTGTAATTATAAGAGAGTCTGTGAGACTTCCAATCAACAATAATCCTACTGATTGACACAACAATACTACTGTAAAAGGCTTACTGAAAACATGAGTTTAGAGTATAACACAACTATAAGTATAAAGTGTAAGTATATGAACCATAGGACTTTATGACACACCATTAAATATAAAAAATACAGCATTATCATTATCAGAAAATATGTATTTCATACTAGAGACAGAGCAATAGAAAGAAAAACTACAAAGCTAGTTGGGAATAGCTAACATAACTCACATCTGTAGGCAAATCTTTGCTTTATAACACAGTAAAGCTAACATAACGAAGCAATGTGCTCCCACAGTAAATGGAATACACTGCCAAAATATTCCAATGCGCTAAATAGAATATATTTTCATACATTTTCATACATTACACTTTTGTATGGGTACTAACTTCAGCAGGGAACCCCCCCCCCCCCCACCTCTCTCTCTCTCTCTCTCTCTTTGGGTCAAAGATACCCTGATTTAGTCTCTCGGTTACATGTACTATATTCATTATTTTGCCAGCAGATTAAATTTATTTTCAGGTATGTATACATTTCTAATTGGTTAGTAAGCAGCGCTTGAACAATCATGGGTCCACTTCAAATAATGCTGCTAACTAATGGGATGGCCTATTTAACTTTTCTACACTCTTCTGCCTCCAGGCTGCCTTTCTAATTCTCTCCCTCTCTCCTGTATGACCTCTCCTCTCCTCTGCTCTCCTCTACTCTCCTCCACACAAGCCTGGCGATCGGTAGCATTTCAAAATAATTGCACAGTTATCCTCAAATTAATGCCTAACTGTTTTACAACACACAGAGAGAAAAGGCCAAGCCAATTATTATTCTGTTTTCACCTTACAGAAAAGGATATTATGCTAATGATCCTCCCAACATGAGCATGAAAAAGCTTTTTATTTCTGCCAACAGATGCTCCCATCCCCCATTCATTCTCTGATATGTACATTCACCACACACACACACACACACACACACACACAAACACATGCAGATGATGCCAAAATAAAAAGGAAGTATATATACCTTTATTACTGTATTACCACCTATACTTGGTCAACTGTTCTTTTCTTTGATAAGAGGTGGTCTTCTGGTGGCAGTTTTGAGAAGTGGCTCAGAAAAGGTAGTATGACCTTCAGTGACAAATGTTGATAAGTCTTATGTTTTAATATTTCACCAACCGCAGCCTACTGAAATCACAAGCAACTGCTATAGCTGGCCAATGCATTTCATTATTAATGGTCCTTGCTCACAGAAAATAAGTCATAATCATAAGTTCATATTGTTTCTGCTTTATTTTCTGCGAGCAAAGAAAATAACCCCGCAGCCAAAAAGAGATTATTTTAAAGCAGAACATCACCTGTGTGTCTATGTGGCGAAGGAGAATCAGGGTTCGAGTGCAAGCACATTTCCACTGGTCAGTGAAGCTCCCCTCTGAAAACAAACACACACACACATGCATCCCACATCAACATACAAAATGATTATTAAGCTGAGACCAGAAAAGCCACAAGAGCTTTCAGTTATTTAAAAAAATAAGAAGAAATAAAGACTCTCAGCATCCTGTTGTATGTTCTTCCAGTGACTACAAAGCCCCTAAATTATCTGCACTGTGAGCATGATCACTCAACAGATCCATATTCTTACAAAACGCTACAATTGACTTGTTTGTCAGATTTTACTATAAGAAATAAAAGAATAAAAGTAACGCAAAAAAATAAAAAAAATCCTAAAGGCTCACTCTGCTCTCTTGCAGTCTCACACATCCTCTCACTGTGTGATAGGCTTTAAAGGTGAGCATGGTGATGGGAAGCACTCCCTACAGCATGTGCATGTTTTTGGGTTAGTTTAATCATGATGTCAGCTCCCTAATAAAAGGTGATTAGGGAAGGAAAGATGCAGGTTTTACATGTTCCACATCCTCGTGTCTCACAGGGAAACACACACTCTGCCTGACAAATGCCGTCCAGCTCAGATATTTAACTACATCTGCTTATTAACCAGCTCAGGCGCCCATAATTGGCACTTGAGCCTCTCATGTTAAATCTGGCTTCAGCTAAGATCATTTATCAGAGAGCAGGCAGACTGTCAGCAAGCTGCGAGTTAGGGCTGGGGAGCTGATGAACCCAGATTAGATCCCGATTAAGCGACGGGTGGGGGGAAAAGTGGGGCAGAATCAGCAATCACACATCTGATCTAATATTCACACCACACATTTGGCATTATGTCTAATGAGTGAATATGAGGCACTGAAATCAGTGGACAGACCCAACGGCTATAGTCATGGGAGCAGAATTTCCAGCATTGCATTATGCAGAACGAGGTTCATGGGCCCATTATATTTTTTTTTCCACTTTCTTGTGATGTGAATAACGGGATCTGTGTGTAATTGTTTTCAAAGGAAGCTTTAACTTTTGACGTAGTGAGAGAAATAAAAAAAATAAAAATGTTACCATCCTGGCAAAATACCATCAAGTCCTGCGTGCTATTCTCGAAAAGTTTTCCAGGCAAGTGAAAAGGAAATATGATAATGAAACAGATAAACAATGAATAATTCATGGGGGTAAACATTTTGCTCCATCTGAAAAGCTTATGCATAATTTATATGATTATTTCACTGTATTTTAGCATTTGCTTTTAAGCCACTTCCACACTCATGCTAACCCATTTTATCAACACTCTCATATGCTGTAATCATAATTCACACAGCTCAGAGAGAGATGCGCCGCTGTTAAGGGGAATGTTTATTGCCGACCGGATTTGATAATCCATCAGAAAAAGAAACAACTGCTTTCTGTATATTTGGCTTTATCCTTCAGATGCTATAAACAGAGTCCATTGTACATGAATGGAAATTTGACAGTTCAGATCCCATTCAAAGTGATGCTGCTCTGCGTCACCACATCACACTGAGCAAAGCCCACTCTATTTTAACCCTTCACATTTTTTGGTTACCTTTGCAAAACAACAGACAGGCATGGTTTGTGTGCTACACATAGGACGTTCACTGAAGCGCTTATTGGCACGTGCAAATGTTAGAGTACAGAGTAAAACTAGTACTTCCTTTGTGTCTATGTGAGGCATGCAGTCCCGTTGTGTAGGTGTGTGTGCTTTGCAGCTGAAGCTTGAAAAACAGAAGTAGGTAAATGTACATAATTACAGATCACGACGGTGGTGACCAGCTGCAGGTAACAGAACCCCACCATTCTCTCTCTCTCCCTCTGTCTCTCTCTCTCTCTCTCTCTCTTTCTGTCTCTCTCAGACAGGCTTTGGCAGCCTCTTTGCTCCCAGAGTCTCCAGCTGTCCAGTGGGGTGCGCCAAGTCACAGCAGAAGATCCTGCATTAATGCCTCCTCTCTCGCTCTCTCTCGCTCTCCCTCCGATGGAGGAGGCTGATGGACCTCAGCATGCTGACCTCACACTCTGCCCTGTCGCTTTGACCCTGCTGACGGCCCCACGATGGACAGAATCTGCGATCCAGAAGATTCCAACAGGGAGAGAGAGAGAGAGAGAGAGAGAGAACCACAGAGAGAGAGATACAGAGAGGGAGAGAGACATTTGCTCGACATAACCAGATACAGAGAGTGAGGTAATAATGTAGAAAAACAAACCCATTAGAATATTAAAATATTTTAAAGCAAAGTTCTTCTTGATCTTCTCTCTTTAAAACTGCTCTTCCGTCCTGACTATATTATCACTATGTTCCACTCCATTTTACCCTTGGAAGTGATGGTATGTGTGTGTGTATGCGCGTGAAGTAATGTGATTAATAATGATGACATGACAGTAAATTAATAGCTAGTTAAGTCATTAGAGAGAGGTGTTTAGTCATCACGTTATTCATTTGCATGCCATCTCACCCTACAGACACTTTAAAGGAACAGGGACCATTTCTTTCGACTGCGAGTCGATTTGAGAATTTATATTTGCTCATTTTTTTCGTATACTTTCGACACCTACGCCGATAGTGCCGCCTGTTTCCTAACATGAGGACAGTCCATAATTAAAGAAAATAGAACGGAAAAAAAGAGAATGCAAATAAGCCAATTAAAGGAATCTCATCCATACCATGTCATATTCTGAGCACAACAAGACAACAAAAACTCCCTTTTTAAGCACAGACACACACGTATTTCTATCTACAGAATTCCACATGATGGCAAAAGAAGTGAGCCTGCTTCTGTAAACATACTGAAAATGCAGATGGTGGCATCAAAGTGGTCGTTGTCACGTTAAACATATTGGGCGCCATGTGTACGTAATTTCTATACTGTTTTTAAGCGGTTTATAAATAAATATTTGCATTGTGCACAGCTTTCAGGCTGTCTGCAACTGTAGGGAGCTTTCTTTTAAGCGGTCCACTAACATCATGAGCTGTAATTTTTTTTTTTTTTTTGCACAACCTCCCAGTGCCTACAGGGGGCTCTAGTGTACCACAGATTTTGCCCCAGTCAGCTCTATAGACCTCCACTCTGAAACTACTCTACCCTCACAGCTGCTTTCAATGGTGCAACCCTTTTAAGCAGCTACTCCATTCACATCAAGACAAGCAGCCTAAACAAACACAGCATAAGTGGCAAGACATGCTGTTATAAAAAAGTGCTACATTAAAAAAAAGGTAAGTTATTTTTATGGAATCTCATATCAGTGACAGGAATAAGTTAGCCAACATCATCAAAGAGGGCTTATAATGTTTTCTACATGTGTGCCAATGTGTACACAGCATATATTTCTGTAGAAGTATGTGAAAAAATGACAGAGGGCTGTATTTTAAGCTATGTTCTTGTATATAAGTTTGTGTGCGTGAGTGTATGTGCGCGTATCTTTCTCCCTGCGAAATTCTCTGCTAGTGAGCAGCAGTTGATGAGTGGGTCGGAGAGGCGTCTGAATTTTAATGATGTTGAAGATGATATTGTGTGTCCTTCAGCTTGTTATACTGACACCAGCACTCCATAAATCATCATATCAGGCTATCGTAAAATCAATACCAAACTGCAACCTCAGCTCCAGCGCGTAATACGTTTCTCAGCCATCTAACAGCTTAAACTTTGCTGTAATGCCGTTCGACCTATAGGTTAAGATCAGAGCATGCTTAATTTGTTTGGTAATAGAGACTTTCTAATCCGTAATGGAGTGTCTATTAGCCGAGCTTTGGTGGGCACACTGGTGATCAGTTGGTGGAACAGTCACAGCAATTAAGTTTGTATCTTTGTCCTGGAGCGAGAAAAGCCAGCTTAGACGCTCAATAAATGTTAATCCAGTGAGGAGTGCTGGGTGCCTTTGAACAGGACTCACGCCGGGTTTTTTCCCATGCGTTTGCTTTCATCCCTCTCTCACTGCACTGGCCTCCCCATAGGGAGCAGAATCTGGACCCTGCACTCTGGAGCCTAATGGAAGCACAAAAACCCAAACATTTGGTTTTATACAGTGTAAAGACGAGGGCTCGAATTATGTCTGTATTACATATACTTATTTATACTTATGTAATGTCAAAGTAAATACCAAAACCTATTTTTTAATTTAATTTACAGTGAAAACTTACTCTGTTTTCGTTTTTTTCTGAAATAAAAAATAAGAAAATAAATATTTAACTGAAAGTTACAAGCGTCACACCAAACACCAATCAGTGTTAAATTCATGCACTCTTAACTTCTGTGCACACTACTGCCACTTTAACCTTCAACTTTTTCCATCCTTCTTATCTTAAACCAACAAGTTACAACTGTGACCTCTCAACAAATGCTGTAGGGAGGGCATCAGTGACATTGTGTTCCCTTTCATAGAGACACTAACATTCACACAAGCAGCTACCCAAACACACCTTAGCTGCCCTGCGTCTGAACTGCATCCACAAAAGCTAAAAGATTAAAAAAGAAGAAAAAAAAGGAGTTTCCAAAGTTGGAGTTAAAGTTGGAGTTAAAAACTGTCTCCACTGGTTATACAGTCCTCAAAGATCTCACCTTTCAGAGAGAGGAAAAAACTCAAGCTCCACTTTTTCTTCAAACGTGATGAAATCTGTGCATCCTTCCACGGTGAGAAACCATCTCAATACTAAGGGTCTGAAAGAATGTGCAGCTGTCTAGAAGTCGTTACTAAGAAAGGAAAAAAAAGGTGTGACTACAACACTAAAACTGAACGCCTAAATGTGTATCTATGAGTGTAAATATGAAACTAAGATCACTCAGACTGTAGGAAGCAGAAAATGCAACTAACTGCTAAGACTGAACTTTGGAGGTGAGGATATCGCTGCAGATTTCTTTGAAAAACTGAATGCAAGCCTTCTGAAATAAATAAATAAATAAATAAACAAAATAAAACAAAACAATATCTGGGAACATTTTGTTGTCTTTAATATTTTAGGTCACCCTTCTATATTTATCTATACTTGTACTACAGAAAATACACAAACACACTCACATGTCCCGACCTGCATTTATACATGCACACACCTGGTTACACACACACACACAGCACAGTACTCATTAGCCACACTATTAAAGAGCTTTGTGTTAAACATAACACGTGAAAGCAGTGACGGAAGTTGTTAAAATGTATGAAGTATATGTAGAGCCACAAGCATATGTGCCTGAACAGGAGCAGACTGGGTATTACCATATCACATACTATGTAGTTTTGCATCTCTACATATTCTCATTTCGTTCCTACATTTCCTCTAAAAATGGAAAAAAGAGTGTAATACCGCCTTGTGGGATTGGTTTTAGAATTATTGCTCTAAGCAGGACAGCGCACTCGTTTCAGAGAAGCTACATATGTACCGGGCTGGGCACAGCAGAGGAGCTTGCCATGCAATCTGTGAGCCGCAAACAGCTTATGAAAGTCAAATGGAAATGTGGCATAATCTGACAAGTGGAGTCTGTGCTTCAAAAACAACCCTAACAATCCACACCGAAAAAAAGAGGCTGCACACGCTCACAAACACACACACAGAAACAGGCATGCATGCCACAGGAAGTGACTGTGACATGTTTTTCACTGCTTTTCAGGTGCTTAACACACAAACACAGACATGCACGCACACACACGCACACACAGGACCTCGCCAAAGGAAAATTAAGCATGTGCTTAGCATATTCTCCAGTATGTAATGCTGTAGTGAGGGAGAGAAAGTTTTAGTGTTTAGCACTAACATTAACTCCATCATTAGTCTAGCGCTGTATCATAAACGCAGCTTAGCGCCCCACTGAGATCCTCAGCCTTCCACACGCCCATCATACACATCCCCTACTCTCTACCTGATGGGCCTCTTCGGGTGTAGTAAATAGGGAAAGCTCTTACGCTCCCAAAGGCCTCAGTATCTGTGTGTTTATGTGATAACAACATTAGCACAATGCGTCTTACAAAATGAGACAAAGACACGGGTGTGACTTAAACTCAGGATACCAGCGGCAGATGTCTTTCACCCTCAGAAGGACACAGCAACAGACGAGCTAAAAGGGCCTGACCTGCAGAGTCTGCAACATATACTGAAAATCTGATGCACTGTGTTTATTTAAACGTGTACATCATTTCCACACAAATATACATCATCACAATTTTGGCTGTCAGTTTACTGAATTTTGGCAACATTTAGGAAACGTGTGCCACTTATAGTCACCTAATTTTTTTCAGTGCTCTCTTTTAATTATTATTATAATTATTTCCATGATAAGACGTGCCTTAAACATGTATTATGTGTAAAGTATTGGTTACAAGACTAAAATAATATGTGAAGTTGAGTACACTTCAGTGTTAACATCGCTGCAGGAACAAGCACACACTTCCCACACATACAAGACTGGCCATATGAACAAAATAAAACAAATAAAATATAAAGTTCAGAAAAACTGTTCCTCACTGAGAGATCAGAAAATGCTCTTCATCTACCTTCCAGTTAAAACCACCAATAAGTGTTATTCATCATCAGATAATGATAATGAGATTTGCAGAAAATGTATAAAAGTGAATTTCCAAAACCTGAGAAAATGGGACTCCTATAAACTGTGCAACTTCAACTGTAAGATGACACCTCCATGTTGTGGGGCTGAAAGGAAGTGTAGCTGGAAAGCTTTTACTGAGAAACAAACAAAAAGTAGGACATATCAAGCAAAGATGCTGCTGCTGTTGTTAGAAGAATGGACTGACCACCCTAGAGTCCAGATCTCAATAATTCTAAATGTGTTTGTTATTATCTGAGAAAGAGAAAATACAACCAACTTCCAAGACTGAACTTTGGATGGTTGGAAAACGTTTGCTTTCTTTGGCGAACTGAAAGCAAGCCTCTCAAAAAGAATGCAAGCTGTTATAAAGGTAAAGCATGGCCATACTGAATAATGAAAACAAAAGTATTTATATATGTTGAGCCTTCTTTGTAATTTCAGGCTTTTGTTATTTCAGTGCAGGTTTTGTTGTTTTGCTTTGTTTTTACCATGGGAGAAATATTTGAACCTTCATGATGCCTCTTCTTTGCATGGTTGGTATTTAGACATTTATATCAAACAACTTTTACATTAACCCCTTTCACACTGAATTATGTGTGGCAGTGGGTCGTATTGGGGTGCTGGAGTGTATACCAGTGCTCTGTGGGCAGTAGGCAGGTAACACCCTGGACAGGCTGCCAGTCCACTGCAGGATGTGGCAGTGTATGAGTTTTAAATAACAACAGGGACTGTGACAAAGTCTTGTTAGTCGCCCTAATTTAACACATTTATTCACTTCCAAGTGTTACAAACAAAAATATTATCAAAACAGAATATCAAAACAGAATTAAATTTTATATTGTGTTAAAACATAATTTACATCATTTTAGAACAAATTTCCATTTTTTAAATTATTTGCTAGTATATAAATTAATAGATATATTAATAGACAATAATTATTTTACACTATTAGAAGTATATTCGAAATGAAAATAAATTTAGATGGTGAAAAAGCTGTATGAACAGATTCCAGAAACATATTCACTATTTCCATTGTTCCTTATCGCTACATTGCTTAGCGTGCCAGTGCACCTTAGTGCCTTTCCACTGTGTACACATTCCTCTAAACACTGCTTTTATGAGAAAGCCATGCCTAGAGGCATCCTCTTAATGACTGCATTAACACAGACTACACAGACAGAGATCACAGACAGAGACAGAGAGAGAAGCAGAGACTGACTGTAAAACAGTAATCTGCCTGTATGTGAGAATGACAAGGCCTCCCAGGAGGCTCTTCTGTGGATGACCAGGGGTCTGCAGGGTTTGTGTGTGTGAGTGTGTGTGTATGCAGTTTTATGGGGAGAGAGTCAGACTGTCAGTGTGGGAATCTGAGGTCACCCAAACTGTGACCTCCTGCTTCTCAAAAAAGCCATACATATCATCCAACTGCTGAGTACTGCAGAAAAGTACTTAGTTTCTCTCTTTCTTTCTTTCTTTCTCTCTCTCTCTCTCTCTCTGTCGCTTGCCTTCTCTTTCTCTCACTTTCTTTATTTGACTGTTGTTTCAAATTGTTTAAAAATCGGCTTTTCGAAAGTGTATGTCTTCAGGCACGTTCACCTACACACACGCTCAATAAACTTGTAATAAATAAAATTTAAAAAATGTTCAATACAATGCCACAAAAGACTTTTTGTTCAGTGAACAACTTTCCAACAGACAAGCAAAGCTCATCAAATAGAACTAACTCTTACAAACCCCCTGAATATTCTCCACAAGGTGGTGCTATTAGCACTCAAGCATTTTTTTTTTCGTGTGCATAATTTAAGGAGCAGAAAATGGCCTGAACCAGGCTAGGCTAAAACGTTTACTAAAGGAATCAAAGTACACGCAGTAAACGTGAGGGAAATATATCCTGAGAGACAATAGAATCCACCAAAATGTGTCCTTATCATACAATTCAACCTGTCTGAACTGCAATAAACCAATTACAAAGTTGCAAAACACAGGGG
The DNA here is from genome assembly GCA_021613375.1 of Megaleporinus macrocephalus. Taxonomy (NCBI): domain Eukaryota; kingdom Metazoa; phylum Chordata; class Actinopteri; order Characiformes; family Anostomidae; genus Megaleporinus; species Megaleporinus macrocephalus. Next base: position 21,483,656 of record CM038709.1, on the reverse strand, counting down.
TTTGTGGAAACCTCTAATTCAATCAAAATTAAGAGGCGTCCCTAAATGTATTATGACATTATGCTGTTTGATAGGTTTTTGCTAAAGACGTCACACTGATCTGCTTCAGGGTGGCTCTGTAGCAAACTGGTGCTTCATAGGATAGCAGTTGTAACCATGCCCTGGTAAATCTCTCAAAAGTAAAACAGTAAGCAGCCAGCCAATGCTGGAGTAGCCAACCCACTGCCATTTAGTATTGATTACTACTACACTCAGTAGGTGCTGGTGGTTGAACAGTGTTCATATTGTTTGATCATTTTACTGATTTTTCATCGTAAAACATTGCATTGTTTGGAGGATGGGCCAAAAAAACGATTCTTTATATTAAGGGTTTTTCACAAAGTAACTAAAAATCTAGGTTTATGTGCAATATAAACAAGCCAAGGTTAACAGTGATAAGGAAAACTCCAAAACAAAGAGGAAGAAACCTTGAGAGGAACCACAAAACACAAAAGATGAATCCATCGCCCACCAGTCGACACCGGATAGCAAAGAAACTTGCTCGCAGGCCAGATCTGGGCTGCATGCCACTTCTTGACTCATGACTTTAAGGAGACTGTATCATGTCTCCAGCCTGAACTGGCAAGTTATTTACATATATTGGCCTATTTGGTCTACAACACTTAGCCCTACTCATTTATACTGAAGTTATAGGGAAAGTTTCAACCTATACTACTAACTGAATAAGGCACATACAGGACAGCCATCAGAACAGAGATAATTTATGTATATAAGGCACAGTAACCAACATCTCCTGTTTTATGCTATGCGACAAAGAAATCTGGTCATTATGACAATGACCAGTGTGCAAAAAGTAATTTTGTAAAAGAGATAGCAAAGTGTAAAGAACCCTTTAAAGCTTAAAGAATATTTGATACCAAGTTAAAGTGTTTTTCAGAACTGTACACTCAGAACTCTTGCCCAGAACTCTTCAGGAGTTTGGGAAACAAGCCACCAGCTGACTGCAGTAAGGGTTTTTATTGGTGTTTATGCTGTGTGAATGTATTTGTGTATGAAATGTGCTGTATAAATAAAGTTGCCCTGACAGACAAACAGTGATTTTTGTGTCTCTGTACCATAAATTCTCAATCTTTCTCTACATTAGACTCAGATCTTACCACGATTTAAAATTCCTGGAAAACTGTAGCTATGTAAGTCTGTAACACAAACCTTTGCCGCTGTGCAAAGTACCAAAAGGTTCCTTCTGCTCCGTGCTACAGAGAGAGGAAAAAAGCAACATCAAAACAGAAAAAGCTAAAGGTCTCTTTATGATGAGGCTGCCACACTCTGGCCACACACACACTCTCTCTCTCTCTCTCACACACACACACACACACACACACACACAAAAACCTTTAAGAGAAAATATCTATCAGGAGGAGCGAATTACATTGGCCTGAACATGAGAGAGAGAGAGAGAGAGAGAGAGAGAGAGCAAGAGAGAGAGAGCGAAATGAAGCAGTCTTTTCAGTGCTGGCTGGCAACATAACCTTCAGGAAGCTCCTATTTTTCATTAGAGTGGTGTCAGAACACTCTGCCTTTAATAACACTCATCCCAGCTCCAAGGAGAGCAGAGCTGCCGCTTTAGCCACATAATGAATAGAGTCGAATGGGCCCAGACACACTTAACTCAATGCCACACACACACACACACACACACACACACACACACACACACACACACACACACACACACACACACACACACACACACAAGCAAGTAGCAGCTAACCTAGCATCACACACACCAAGCTATACACTCGCTTAACTGAACATCACACGCCTTTTCACACTGAGATAGCTGCAGCTAACCAGAAATACTAACTAAGAAGAAAGATAACATACATTTGCACAAACAATTATCACCTGTGGGTTAATAGCAGTGAAAAAATACCACTGCAATCTGAATTCACTTATAAATTACAACATACGCGCAATACAGAGCCTATAGCTTGCATGGACCCTGATGGCAATATAATAATCAACTATATTAATATCTGCATTCTTCATAGACAGCATTCAAATATTAAATATATAAAAAATGGTTGTATGATACTGGAGTGTTACATTAAATATGCAGCAAAGCTTAAATGAAAAATAAAAGCTATAAATATGATACAAAAAGGCTTAAAAACCTGTGTGAGACCTGTATGGGCGTGGCTAACGAGCAGCTTGATTGACAGCTCTCTGTCCAGCACTCCTAGCCTGCACCATCACTCATACAGTAGTAAAATTATTCTCCAGCTTTCATGTGGTGCTTTATGGTCAAAAAAGTCACAGACGAACAGATGAGCAGGCGCATGAACAAACCAACGGACGGATGAAGCAACGTGTGAATGAAGGCAAAGACAAATGAACAATGTTTGTGTGTGGATAAACGAAAGAACAGGCGACAAGCAGCAACAGACAGGTGGGCTTTTGGTTATGCTTCACTTTAGCTCTTTTTTCTGACTGTGAAACCGTTTTGTATGGGTGGGGCCAGAAACATCAGCCTTGTGATTGGTTAGGAGATGCCTACAACTGCCAAAAACCGGTAACCAACTGCCAAGTGGCACATTAGCGTCCTTCTTCTGGACAAGGCTATACATTTTTATCTCTATAGGAATATATATATATATATATATATATATATATACCCCCTGTGTGTATATATATATATATACACACAGGGGTTGGACAATGAAACTGAAACACCTTTCATTTTAGTGTGGGAGGTTTTATGGCTAAATTTGACCAGTCTGGTGGCCAATCATCATGAATTGCACATTGCACCAGTAAGAGCAGAGTGTGAAGTTCAGTTAGCAGGTAAGACTGTTGGTGCACGTCTTGTTGGCGCATCTGTGACCAAGACAGCAAGTCTTTGTGATGTATCAAGAGCCACGGTATCCAGGGTAATGTCAGCATACCACCAAGAAAGACGAACCACATCCAACAGGATTAACTGTGGACGCAAGAGGAAGCTGTCTGAAAGGGATGTTGGGGTCCTAACCCGGATTGTATCCAAAAAACATTAAACCACGACTGCCCAAATCATGGCAGAATTAAATGTGCACCTCAACTTTCCTGTTTCCACCAGAACTGTCCGTCAGGAGCTCCACAGGGTCAATATACACGGCCGGGCTGCTATAGCCAAACCTTTGGTCACTCGTGCCAATGCCAAACGTCGGTTACAATGGTGCAGGGAGTGCAAATCCTGGGCTGTGGACAATGTGAAACATGTATTATTCTCTGATGAGTCCACCTTTACTGTTTTCCCCACATCCGGGAGAGTTACGGTGTGGAGAAGCTCCAAAGAAGCGTACCACCCAGACTGTTGCATGCCCAAAGTGAAGCATGGGGGTGGATCAGTGATGGTTTGGGCTGCCATATCATGGCATTCCCTTGGCCCAATACTTGTGCTAGATGGTCGCGTCACTGCCAAGAACTACCGAACCATTCTGGAGGACCATGTGCATCCAATGGTTCAAACATTGTATCCTGAAGGCGGTGCCTTGTATCAGGATGACAATGCACCAATACACACAGCAAGCCTGGTGAAAGATTGGTTTGATGAACATAAAAGTGAAGTTGAACATCTCCCATGGCCTGCACAGTCCCCAGATCTAAATATTATTGAGCCACTTTGGGGTGTTTTGGAGGAGCCAGTCAAGAAACGTTTTCCTCCACCAGCATCACGTAGTGACCTGGCCACTGTCCTGCAAGAAGAATGGCTTAAAATCCCTCTGACCACTGTGCAGGACTTGTATATGTCATGTACTGGCCGCAAAAGGAGGCCCTACACCATACTAATAAATTATTGTGGTCTAAAACCAGGTGTTTCAGTTTCATTGTCCAACCCCTGTAGGTCCTCTTTCATAATATAGAAAATGATTAGTTAAACATGAAACAAGCAAACAATCAATAAATAAATAAATTAAAAATAGATCTAAAAATGACATCTGCACACAAACTAGCATAATACAGGTATGTTTCAGTTACAGGTATGTTTAACTTAACATCACACACATTCATCTGCTAAACACACATGAAAGCTGTAGACAGCCTAACATCCCATACACTGAGGCACGTTTAACTTACACACTGTATCTGAGCCAGTTGTTGGCGCTAAGAGCAAGTGGGCATCACCTTGCCTCTCCATTAGCATTACTGCCACTGAAAACATACCTAGTTGTTAAGCATTAACAAAGGTGACTCCATCTCGCTGCAATGTGATGCTGTTAATGAGGCTCGTTACAGCAGTGGCCGGCAGCGCGAGGCTAACGAGGGGGCTCTCTCATGATCCGCACATTTGAAAGTGATCTTCAGCGATAAAAAACATGTCAGCTTTCCTCACACTGGAAAATTGCAAATTGGTGAATGTGCTGAGTGTGCAGAATGGTGTTTTTTGTGCTGACTGTATGCAGGCAGGCCGTGATGGATGCAGGCTTGACACAGTCTCAGTGTTCTGGCTCTGCGAATAATGAGTATCAATGTCCCCTGTGCCGAGTATGCAAAGAACGAGAGAGGACAGAGCACTGTGCCTTTAATTAAAGCGAGGCAAAGGCGAGGCAGGAACGCACACACATGCTCACGTCCAATGATAGCCATTCTTATGTCAGTAGTGAGTGGAGTTATAGTCAGATAAGGCTGTTCTTACAGGACTCTAATAAGGTAGATCCTAATGTCAGAGCACTGAGCCGGGGTCAGAATATGACCACAATCTCCTAGTACTACATCATGGGGATATGCCCTCTTGTTCATTTGCATTTGCTACAGAAAATAAGACATTTGTTGAAACCCACAGGATCTGGAATGTCTTAAGCTAAACAATTAATTATTGTTATTGACTTGATGTAACCATCACATGAATAACTTCACCCATTGAACCCTAGTGTTATTTTTCAATTACTGTTCTTAAAGGGGCCACATCACAAAAAAAATGACATTGTCATAATTGAATAATGGGAGTTCAGTACGCTGCAGTGGCATACTGCGAACCTCAAACACCTTCAAATACAAATTCCAAATTTATAAAAGAGGACAGGCCGTTTCCAAAACCCTTGACTGTAATGTAACACTCCTTACTCCACCCAAAACAATACGTACACCCTAAAAGTTGCATAAGTTACTTAAGTTCCAGCTCAGCAGAAACATTCACTTTTCATTCACTTTTATATCACCTCTCAGTGCGCATGGATAATGGCCAAATTCAAACAAGGCTGAAGTTGGCTGTCTATTCGCCAGCTTGTTAATCAAATGTTTCATTCCACCTTAAAATACTACGGCTTGGAGTAAGCAGACTGCATAGAACCAAACATCCCAGACTGAGAACAGGACGTTGGCACTTTTCTTTCCCTATTCAAGGAATTCTAATGTTCATCTTTAAATTGCCCTGAAACTGGCTTCCTATTTGCCAGCTTCTTAAATGAATGTAAATTTGCTAAACAAGCTGGTGAACAGGAAGCCAACTCAAACAATCTTGTACAACTAATTCAAAGATGTTAGTTTGCACTGCACATTTGACTTCAGGCAGTGTTTTAAATCTTGGAAATATCAAGACTTCATGCAGCACAGAGGGAGGTAAAGATCCGCAATTCCACCTGAACTACCATCATACCCAAACAGCTACCTGTAAGTAGGATTTGATCTATTTTTTTTGTTTTTAATGCTTAAACATATTTATCAGCGCACCTTACACAGTAAAACAGCTCTTTTCATTCCAGACATTCCTTCTATGGAGACAGCCACTGCGACAAGGTCTCTGAAACTTCCTGAGAGCAAATTCATAATAATCCAGTATTTTAGTCTGTAGATTTAGGACTGTAGATTTACTATAGTTAACAAATATTGTTACGTTTTCTTCAATGAACAGTAAAAAATATTTTCATTAACTGTAATAAACGGAAATCATCAGTTTTTAAAAACAAACAAACTCCACCACAACACAAATGAACACTTAATATTGAACTGTAATAGAGACAATTTTTTTTTTCAAGGCATAAAGGATGGTCTAAAAGTTGAATCATACTGAAACCTTTAAGTAAAACCTGCAACCTACATGAGCATAGTCCACTGTTGTGCTAAGTTGTCACTGGTAAAATAATAAAAATGATAAATTTAGTATGGCTTACAGTCCACTTCAGTTTTAAACCAGATTTTGGCCATAATATTAAAAACCATGTAAAATGTATTCTAAATTACATCTTTTCCAAAAACAAAAAACAAACCAAGACTATAAAGCATTCTTAATCAACTGAAATCCAAACTGTACTATATATATACAGTAGCAAGGAAAAGTATGTGAACCCTTTAAAATTACCTGGTTTTCTGCATTAATTGGTCATAAAACGTGATCCCAAGTCCCAAGAATAGACAAACTCAATGTGTTTAACCTAATACCACACAAACAATTCTGATATTTCATGTCTGTATTGGACACATCCATCTAACATTTTTAGGGCTGGAAAAAGTAAGTGACCCCTTATACTAATGACTTCAGGAAAAGGTAATTAGACTCAGGAGTTAGCAAACCTCGAGTCCAATCAATGAAATGAGATTGGAGCATGGTGTAGAGCTACTTTGACTTAAAAAAGACACTCAAACTTTTTGAGTTTGCTATTCACAAGAAGCATCTGCTGATGTGAAAAAGAGATCTCCAAAGACCTACGATCAAGAATTGTTGATTTGCATAAAACTGCGAGGGGGTTAAGTAATCTCCATGACTTAAGGTATTAACCTGTCCACAGTTGGACAAATTGTCTACAAATGGAGACGCCTTAGTACTGAGGCTACTCCCCCTAGAGGTGGGTGCCCCACCAAGTTGACTCCAAAGGCACAAAGCAGAATGCTCAGAGAGGTAAAAAAGAACCCTAGAGTAGCAGCTAAAGGCTTAAGGGGATTCATTGGAACTGGTTAACATCTCTGTTCATGAGTCTATCATATGCAAATCATTGAACAGGCATGGCATCCACGGCAGGAGAGCACGAAGGAAGCCACTGCTTTCCAAAAAACATATCACTGCATGCCTGAAGTTTGCCAAAGGGTCATTTGACACTCCACAACACTACTGGGAAACTTTTTGTGGACTGATAAAAGCAAGGTTGAATTGTTCGGGAAGAACACACATCACTATGTATGGCGTAAAAAGGGCACTGCATACCAACATAAAAACATCTCAACGGTCAAGTACGATAAAGGGAGCATCATGATTTGGGACTGCTTTTGATTAATTGATTAATCAATTGATTAAAATTAAGAAAATGTACATGTTATCAAATGTATATTGTTAGATATTTATCCAACTTCAAGGCAAATGATATTACTTTGGACCTACCGAGCTCTGAGGAATTTTGTTAGACATGAATGAATTAAACACTAAAATAGAATTTTTAGAATTTAGAACTAGAATTTGTCACATGTGTTTACACACAGCGGAATGTATTTATTACATTTAACCCATCCGTGCAGTGAAACACCCACATATACACACACTAGTGAACATACACACTAGGGGGCAGTGAGCACATGTGCCCAGAGCGGTTGGCAGCCCTATCCACGGCGCCCAGGGAGCAGTTGGGGTTAGGTGCCTTGCTCAGGGGCACTTCAGTCGTGGCCTGCCGGTCCCCGGGATCAAACTGGCAACCTTCCAATCACAAGACCGGATCCCTAACCTTCAGGCCACGACTGCCCCAATATCATACTATTTTAAACACCCTTACGGTCGGACATACAAAAGCCACTAGCTACTAAGTTGCTAGCTACTTCTACCATGGCCACTCACACTCTTATCTTAATAACTGTCCATGGTGTCATTTTTTAGCAGTTGTTGCCAATAATGTTAAAAAATGAATACATACAGATCAGGTTATCAATGCTGTATTGCTACTTAAGTCAGATTTTATGCATAGATTTTTTGCTGATCCAGATCACATGCCTATTTTATATTGCGTAGTCAAAATCCCATCGGAATGGATCAGTTTAATCTGCAGTATGATCTGCACTCTTGTAACTACAATAAACTCTAAAGTAATTTTATGAAAGACGTATATTTTCTCTAAAATAGTACTTTAACTGGAGAGGGGAAAATGTTGTAATACAACTTTTAATACAATGCAGTTCTGTTGACCTATTCACTGTAAGTAATGTGATGTTATACAGCCTTAGAAGATAGAAACCGAAATGTAAACCCATATATGCCCCTTATAGTTGAAGTAGTCAATAATAATAACATAAAGCACAGCTGTAAGCCAAAGGCACAGCTCACACTGAATGCTTTACTGCTGTTGCTTGAGGCAGCTCAATGCCTCATTATTTGTGCTAAGGCCCAGTGAGTCATCACTGTAATGATGCGAGACAGATCTCACACTGATATTTCTGCAGAAACAGAAACTAAACATTGGTTCTTCCGGATAAACTCAGTGACAGGATTCTCCAGAGGGAGTGGGTGGACAGAAGGACCATGCAGTCAATATGATGAGTACATCGGAACAGCCGTGGGTTACACAGAGCCCCTAAAGTTCTTCTTCTTCCCATATGACCAAGTTGTTGTTTATTTGTTTTTGTCATAGCTTTTCTCTTTCCACTTCTGCCATATATCAGTTCCTTACATCCTTTCTTCATTTCAACTCTTCTCTCTTCTACATGTTCATGTTAAGTGCAGATCAGACTCGTACTGTGCTAATGTAACTATGTGAAGATCGTGAGGAGAAGGAATAATGAGACAGAAAGAGAGAGAGAGAAAGAGAGAGCATGAGAGAGAGAGAATAAGAGGGGGGGGGGGATATGAGATGAGAGACAGACAGGCAGAAATGTATAATTAGGACCCAAAGTTTCCTGGCTGCTGGCGACACAGAGCAGAGGAACAAGGACATTAAGTTCCATATTTTAGTTTTTTTTTCTAATTGCTTATCGTCCGTCTGAACACCAGTTACAATTGAGCTCTCTATACCTCCATTAGACTAGAAATGGAACTCTGGCCCTCTGTTGCAGAGAAAATGTTACATTCTTCAGGCATCAGCTATATTTCCGTCGCATTATACTACAAAGATCACGGATATGTTCTTGTAAAGTAATAATATTGAGCCGATGCATATATAGAATCACTCAGAACTGAAAATGGAACTTTCCCCTATTGCTATTTCATGTTCCTGGACATATTTTCACTATTGCATTAGAAACAAAATAACAATAAACATGTCCTTGTTGTGTGCAGCCTCAAAGCAAGGTTATTTTACTGAATATAAGACAATGTAGTTCTTTTGAAATGCTCTATGATGTATTTTATACTAGTGTATATGAACGTTAAACCTTTCTTTATTATTCTTTTTCCCTGCCTTCTTCAGTTTCACTTCAGGTTGGTTCTAAAAAGAGTTTTTATTTTTTGCTTTACAAGCCCTTGAGAAAAATATCTGTGATCCTGATCAGTGACTCTAATCCTAAATTGATTCAGCTAAAATACACTGCTCAAAAAATTAAGGGAGCATTTACAGTATAACACCAAGTCAATTAAATTTCAGGGATATCAAGTCCCTGTCCAGGTAGGAAGCACATGTGATTGTGAATCAATTTCACCTGCTTTGGTGCAAATGAAAGTGACAACAGGTGCACTGGAGAGGCAACAGCTAGACAACCCCCAAAAGGGCATGGTGGTGGCCACAGACAGTTACTCTCTTCTAAGCCTTCCTGATTGATTCGGCTCTAGTTTTGCTTTATGCTCTTGTTCTGGTCACTACTGGTAGCGTGAGGTTATACCTGGAGCCAATTCAGGTAGCACAGGTAGTTCAGCTCCTTCAGGATAGCCCATCTATATGTGCTGTAGCAAAAAATGTTTGCGGTGCCTACTAGCACAGTCTCAAGTGCATGGAGAAGATACTGGGACACAGGCCATTACATGAGCAGAGCTGGACAGACCTGCATTACTATATACAGTACTGTGTATTAGGCACTCGAGGACATTATATTTAAAGAGATATTTGTCAGGAGATGAAGCTCTATTCAAATAGAATTAATACAGTAAGTAATGCTTTAATAAATGTCAGTGTGTGTATATTTAACCCTTTCAAAGCTTTTCCTTGTGGCAACCCAGTATTATTTGCAGTCATCATCTAATCCCTGCTTTAACTACTCAGTACTTCATTAAGCTAAATTAAGATGGCTTGAATAAATTCATTAAATTGTCTGCTAGTGTCCAGAAGAAATCTGGAACTAAACATAGTTCTTCAAATTGGCTTACAAGATATTATCTACTTCCCTCAAAATAAAATAAGACAGTTATGCTATTTTATATTCTAATAAATTGTATATGGAGTTCCTACTGGTAAAAATACATTTATTGATATTGATTTAATCTATCTCTCCTGACATCATACGTCACACCATGCATCCACATGTTGCTATGCCGATGCTGAAATTCAGACCCTTACTGATACCAAAACACATTAGTGAAAGGAAAATGTGATTATCATTTAACTTTAATGATAATACAAGCAATGCATTGTATATGTGTTGGTCTATGAATTCACATGAATTTGAATTTATGTGATGAATTAACTTGTGAGTGTGTTGTTAAGTCTAAAAGTACATCTCAGACACTGCCATACTGTTGCATTGTGGAGGCACAGGATAATCACGTTGTTCTGCTTACTAGACAGTATTGAACACGCAATCATTTTACCAACATCAAAGCCCCACAATCCATTTGTATTTATCTATTTACAAATGACAGACACTTTCCTGTTGGCTTCCACTTTAACCAGTTTAATTAAGGCTCGTTAAGGTGCTGAGCGGTTAGCACAGGCCTATCGACAGACAGAAAGGACATGCTAATTAAAGGCTATTTAAATGTTTATTTCAAGACAGTAATGGAGAGACACTTATCATTTAAAACGCAGTTCGGAGCAGTATCTCCAAACACAGTAAACAGCCATTATAAAATTCTCTCTCTCTCTCTCTCTCTCTCACTCTCTCACCCCCCAATCCCTCTCTTTTATTGAGGCATATGTAGGAATGGATCCCTAAGGAATTCTTAATGTGGTGGGATGTGGTGAGGAGGTGCCTGTGCCTAGCTCCAGTAGATGGCAGGTAAACACTCAGAGTTTATGTCGTTTTGCATATGGTGAAAAATAAAAAGAGAAAAAACAAATGTGAAATCACCTCTCGGAGCCCTGCCAGACATTTACATAACTGAAAAGGCCCTAAACACTCCACTCAGAGCCCACTCAGAATGGGGGCTTATCTTTCATTTTTAATTGACTGTCACAGCTGTGCATCTGCAGAGTCATTCAGTAGAAGACAGGCAGTTTCACTGTCTTTATCATAAGGCTAATGCCTGGGCAGGATGAATGGAGGTAATTATACAGTAGGAAGGTGACTTATACTACTGTGTTCTCTTATCTGCACAACCACCGTAGGTCACGACTGTAGCGCTGTACAAAAAGATTAAATAAACGTCAGAGACAACTCTCCACCTCTCTCTCTCGCTCAGGAACAGAGACAGAGAAAGTAAGAGAGAGATACAGGTTACAGTTCTTTTTTTTTTTTTGGATCTAGCAAGAAACTTGAAGTACTTCAACTCTGAGCAAATTTGGTCTAGCAGCTAATTCTGGCAAAGATGAAAAGAAGGACTGTAGCGTGTGCCTTGCTGCTTTGTGTTAACGCTGTGAGAGATATTGATTAAGATATGATAAAGAGGCATGGTGTCCCCTGAGCTGCAGGAGTTTCTACAGAAGCAGAATGATTAAATAAAGAGTAGTTTTGCCTTTTAGACAGGTACCGCAAAACTCACAGGCCACTGTCCAACTTTGCTCTTACAGCGATTCACATTTAAAACTATAAATATAGAACTGACTCGTGCATGCTCTGCTCACAAATGTGTTTATTATTTATTTATTTTCATAGAAGCTTATTTTTAAAGAACATCCAACTAATTAAAAACTGTAGCTTTTTGTTATAATACCAACATATACTAAGTGTTATTACAGGAATATTCCATATTTGTTTCTGTCTGTATACACAGAACAGTCAGATAATTAAAACCACCACCATGTTTTTACAATATTTGCCTATTTTATCAGCTGGACTTACCATTTAGGTGCACTTTGTAGTTCTACAATTACAGACTGCAGCCCATGTGTTTTCCAAATAACTCTGTTAGTCTCCCTGTACCCTGTTATTTAACGGTCAGGACCACCACAACGCAGGTATTATTTGGGTATTGGATCATTCTCAGCACTGCAGTGACACTGATATGGTGGTGTTGTGTTGTAACAGCAAAGATAGAACAGCAAAGTATGCAGAGAAACAAATGGACTACAGTCTGTAACTGTAGAACTACAAAGTGCTTGTATACGATAAGTGAAACTGATAAAATGGACAATGACTGTAGAAACAATGAGGTGGTTTAAATGTTATGGCTGATCAGTCTATTTAATTCAGTCAGTCATGAGATGCTTAAAGTGAAACGGTGCATTGAAGAGAAACTTGCAGACTCTTTTCTGACAATTGTGGTGACAGGAACCAAGAGTGGAGATCTCTACATCAAACTAATCATTACATTTAATATCCAAAACAAACAGTAAGCCTGCATGTGTTTTTATTAGTAATGTTGACAATGGCAAAACAGTGGTACGTCTGAAGAGTGTCCACTGTCACTGTCTCAATAATGTGGTTGCTTTAAGAGGCATTAAACTCAAAAATGTAGAAAATCTGTGAGAATTCCCATTTAACTATCACAGACAGTAATTCATAAGTGCTTTGTGCTACACAAGTATAAACCTCTAATGTTACATTCTAGAGCGTTGCTGTCTGAAATGTATATGTAGCTCATTGTATAAACATCTCCGAGATGATTAGTTAACCTTCATTAAATTCTTAAAATCTACATTTTTAATTACTGAGAATCATTAATAGAACTCCAAATAGAAAGTTGTAATTAGGGGTAGTAATGCAATATTTATCTTTATATGTTAATTACATAATGATAAAATATAATCATTTCTATATAAACACTATCAACACTAAAAAAAATACTATAATTCTTAAAAAAAAAACACTGAACAGCTGCATGTTTCACAGGCTGCTAAACTTATATAAAATTATATGCTAAATAGATAAAAATACTTAACAGTATGAACATACTTAACAGTATTTTAAGAATGTGGCAGCAATGGTTCATATCAGAAAGGCTAAATATCCTGATCCATATCCTGCTCTATATTATGCAAACGGACTTATAACTAAATATAACTCTTTAATTAAAAATGACTTTATCCAGTGCTTGGTGTTGGTTAAATCTATTTGGTGATAGACAAAAAATGACTACAGTGATTGTAGGTTTTGCTATATTAGTCTCTGGTGTTGAGCAAGGTGCTAGCTAGCAAGCAGCGTTAAAAAATCTGAAGATGGTAAACCTGCTTAAGGCTATCAGTCAGATGGTTTTATATTCTGTTTTTACTGAAAATAACAGATTAAATAACAGAGTTTGGTGTTTGATGTGATGAAATTGATTTTAATTAAGCTTATTATCACTTATTATTTCACTTATTATTGCACCATTATTTTTTATTTTAGTTAAAAAAATAGTTATTTAAAGTTTTATCAGTAATACAGCCTTATTTTCTTCAGATTTCTATATTAAACAAAAAAAAATTCACTTAAACAAGAAGGCAAACTGTACAGTAAATAAATGCATATCTGCAGCTACTCAGATATCTCATATATCTTCAACTACTGCTTTCATTAAACTAAACAAAAACTGTTCACAGATTTCATAAAGCAGTAACAACATTTATAAATGAATAATGGAGACAAGTAGTATGTGGAGATTATTTTGCTTTGACCACTTCATGAAGCACATTCAATAGCATCAGCGCTTAATTGCAGCAACAACACTTTAGTCTTTGTTAAATGCAGTTAAATAGTTTTCAAGGTCAGCATATAAAGCTATGTATTCCAAAAGAAGTGCCCTGAATTAACTGATGTAAGCCTTGTTCCAGCATTGCTGATCCTGAAAACAAAACTCTTCCACAGTATTGCTGAATGTTACAACAGATTTAGAATCCACAGAGCATGACAGTATTCTACAACTTGTATTACTATTATTACTTTTTGTATTAATAAGCAGTGCCCCTCTGATGTGCACGTACAAAATATGTATGAATTTTAAGTAATATAAAGTCATGTAGGACACTTTGAATACTTTCAGCTAAATGACATGTTTGGTTAAAAAGTAAAAACAAGTTAACACATGGTCTGTAAGGAACAATGTTAAATATGGCCTATTCTGAGTTTAACAATTTGGGGAAAAAAAATAAAACAGAACATAAAATATGTCTTTTGCACAGGCCACATTTCATGTTTCATTTTTTCCCCCTACAGTGTAACATTTATGAAATTTAAACATTAAAATGTGCAGGAGAGCTAACAATGTGTCCTTAAACTATGGATTCCCAAACTTTTGGATATGACTGTAACATTATTTATTTAAGGTTAAGGTGCACTCTTGTAAAAACTGCCTTTCAGAGTCAGCCAAGAAGCCTTTACTAATGAGAGTTCAGTTCTTATTCCATGTAATATCAATGCAATAAAAACATCTTACAAAAGCAATGCCAGACAAATCTTAGACCACAGTAAAACTTCACAGATGCTTAAAATCCTGAGTCAGTATTAACCGTAACTAATTATGCTAATTATGTAATTATGAAATATTTCAACAAGGACGGGGAGAGTGTGAGAGAGAGAGGAAGTGAGAGCAAGAGGGAGAGAGAGAGAGATACAAAGAGGAAGAGAGAGAGAGAGAGAAAGAGAGAAAAAAACAATTCTGGAATATTTCAGCAAAGGCAGCAATACTGAAGCCAACACACCTCTTCCTCCCTGCCCCCAACATACAAGCCCACTGTGTTACAGCTCCAATTCACACCATCCAAATATAATCAACCTGGCACACATTTATCTTTATTACTGAAATAAATAGCTTTTTCATTATGCCACCAGGCCCTTTCCCTTCTCTTTCCCCCCTCTCTCTCTCTTTCTCTCTTTTTTCTTTCTTTGCTTGTGTTGCCATTACTTACACCCTGTGCCCTGGTCGCTCTGGGCCTCCCTCTCTTATTTCACACCCAGTGTCACTCATTTGCCACCAACAGTAACAAGCACCTTACCCTGCCTTTCTACTAGACAGACAGGCCTTAACTAGCCATTTCCCGCTGAACAAGGGGAGAAGAGAAGAGCTAAAAAGAGAAAGGAGGAGAAGAGAAGAGAAGAGAAGGTAGGAGAAGAGAAGAGAAGAGAAAGGAGGAGAAGAGAGGAGAAGGTATAAACATGTTTGTTTAGAGGAGCTCTCTGGTTCTGTTAGCTTCTCTTGCTCTGCTTCAGTTGTTCTGTAAGCAGCAAGCTGTGTGTGCGTGCGAGCGTGTGTGTGTGTTGTGTGTGTGATTCATGAGCCTGACAGATGCCGGGTGCAGCTGGCTCTGTCCTTGATCATCCCAGCAGTCCGGACAGCGCTGTCATTCACCATTGCCCAAATTATCTCTGTATTGACTGCACAACCCTCTGTGACAGCAACGTAATGGCTAATTACCCAGGATGCTTTGGGTACTTTTAAACCCCAGAGTCTCGCTTTTTCTCCGTCACCAACACTGATGCTGAAGGAGAGAAAGAAAGTGTAGGAGACATTACACGTAGTGAGACACAGAGACAGAAAGAGAGACCCAATCATGCCTCTCATCCGACGAACACGAGAGCAAGCACAGACAAAAGGAGGAAGAGAGAGACAAAAAAAAAAAAAACAGCTCACATCATCCCTTTTCCGGCACATTATGCTGTGATTTCTGAGCAGCAGTATCGCTCTCTGTGGTCTCTGAGGGGTTTGGTGGCCTGTCGACTCCTGCGGATCTCAAGAAAAAAAAAAAAGGAAAAAAAAGCCTCACACATAAATTACCATTTTCTATTTGTCTGTCATCTATCCAGTAAGTGTGCAGTGTGCTCTGGGCTTGGCTATGATATCTGGGGACTAGACTGTGGGACTACATGGCCTCTCAGACAGGCAATTATCAGCATCACTCTGTGCTCGTTGAAACATCCTAAATACCATCATCAATTTTCTACTGGATTCTAGACAGTTTTTAAATCTAATGTACTCCTCGGTAATCCTTACTCTACCAAGCAATACACTCTTAAACAGAATGTTCAGAGAAAGTTTGAATATTTAAAATTTTTAAGAGACCATATCTAACATGTGTCTTATATTTTATTTGGGGGTCCACTTGTGACATTCGTGTGGGTTTATTAACTTCAACAGCCTCACTTTTTTACGCTTCAGAATCAAACAGGCTATTGTAGTCGCTGCACGTTTAAAACGCTATACATAAATGAGCTCTGGTCGGATTGCTCTGTATTATCAATCAAAATAAAAAAGATATTTTTTCAGTATCGGGAAAAATATTAATATGAATATTTATAGTAAACTATCAACTTTCCATAGACTTGTTTTCAGTATGTGAAAGTAATTTACAGGGATGTTTGTCCAGTTTGTCAAGTTTAGTTTTAGAAGTTAGTTGCATTTTCCCACCCACATGACAGGTTTACACATTTCATGTCCAGTTTCTATGTTGCAATTAAACTTTTCCTCTTTTTTGTTTATTGGCTTTTTTCAGCAATGCATCTTGAAAGCTATACCATCTTTTCAGACCCACAGCCGCCAGGTCTCAGTAGCAGATGGACAGAAACACCTGTGGATTTGATGTGAAGCAAAAGTGGAGTTTGATTTTCTCCTCTCTCTCAAAAATGAAAGCTTTACGTACTGTATATGTGTGACGGTGACAGTTATGTAGTCTAATAGCCCCCCACTATTTTCTTTAAACACTCTTGAAAACCTTTCTTTTTTTACTTCATATGTCTTCGACTTGCCTTTCCATACCCAAGCGTATTATCTTAATCTAATCTCAGACATATTTCCTATAGTCATGGTAGAGGCAAATGAGAAAGGCATTCAGAAGGCAGCTGAGGTGTATCTGAGTAGTTGGCTGTGTGAATATTAGTCTCTTTGATGGGAACATTATGAACATAATGTGGCTTGAAATGCGATTCCTATTGGATTTTTCCAAATGCGTCTTAGACTGGCTGCTCAATTCGGAAGTGTCTTCTGCATCACTCATAATGCGCCAAACAACAATATCAGATCTAGATTGACTGAAATGCTGGGATGTAGGAGGAGATGAGCAAAGATTCATGCTTATGCCAGAGAGTTACTAGCATGGAAAAGAACATTGGTGATTGTTTGGAGAGTATAATAATGTACCTGCATTCCTCCTGCACCTACGTTTGAAATTCATGTCACCAAATCTGATCTTATCTTTCGCGAATAACAGAATCAAATGCAATATGCCTGCAGTCTGAAGGTGGCCTCAGTGTTGGGAGCTTTTGGGACATTTTCTGTTAAATATGTGCTTTGACACTATGAAATAATTAGCTTTGCTTGACTGAAAATTACATAAAAAAATGAAAGCACTGTAGGCAAATGTGTTGTTTTTAGTGACATCACAAAATGCAGCTATATTCAGTTAAATTTCTGTTTAAAGAGTGAATGGTATGTATTGAAACCGTGTTAGTATATTACTTCAAATTCTTTTATTAACCAGGAAATGTTTGGATTTCCAACCACAACGTAGGCTCTTCAATGTTGATTAGAAGTGCCTGAATAATAATGCTTGTACATGTTTTTATTTCAGGAGCATCCAGTTTTAATCCTTCATGGAACTGGGGGGGCTCAGACCTTT
Source organism: Megaleporinus macrocephalus (assembly GCA_021613375.1). Taxonomy (NCBI): domain Eukaryota; kingdom Metazoa; phylum Chordata; class Actinopteri; order Characiformes; family Anostomidae; genus Megaleporinus; species Megaleporinus macrocephalus. The sequence continues at coordinate 21,465,870 of CM038709.1, read as the reverse complement.
CCCCTATACAGTACAATACCACCATAGTAGAACCGCACTAAACCTCTATTACTGAGAGAGAGAGAGAGAGAGAGAGAGAGAGAGAGAGTAAAACACAGGAGGAAACACCAAAAGGAGGAAGGAGAAGGGAAAGTGGGATAGAGAGTCAAAGTTGGAGCAGGAGAGAAGAAAGAAAGAGAGAGAGAGAGTGAAAAAGGGCCAAGGAAGGTGAGGGAATAGAGGGTACTAAATCCCACTCTGACTGTTAGGGAAGATGATGAGGTCCCGGGAGGATGGACAGAGCACAGAGAGAGAGAAAGAAAGAGAGTGAGCTAGGGAGCAGCTTTTCCACATAAAAGAACACAATCACTTGCCACATCCTGTCCTAGTCCACAACCACTGTCACTCCACTCTTAATTACAAAGACACCGAGATAATATTCATCCACCACAGTTAACATCTCTGGATATAGACGTCTAATAAAAAAGTAATATAAACATTTACAACTGCTATGTCTGACTGCACATGTGGCTAAATTCGTAAATTCATCTTGACTCACTCCACTTTGTATATGGATTGCATTATACAATTAGTTTAAAATGCAGAAACGTAATAATTATAGTTATTATGCTCATTTTTATAATTGTATTTTTGGGGACTACTAGAATAGATTTATATGCTTTATATAAAAAAACATAACATCTGTATTCTGTATCCTGTATTCAGACTCTGTCTTAAACACAGTGTTACAGCTTCTGTGTTTTGAAGTTCTCCTCTACATGAGTTCATTGTGCTCTGATCGGTTAGCTCGGCCACTCTGTTCTGAGTGGTCGAATCATCAGAGTGGTTGAAAGTGGTAGCAACATCCTGCCACAGGTTCTGCCACTACAGGCGACTTATAAGGAGTGTGTTAATAGATGACATCACCTTGTAACAGAGGTGAGAGCTGGAATTCCAGCAGTGTTTCATGCAGCTGAGAAAGGTGATTTCACTGGGAGAGAGATACTCGCTCTGGCTTGGGCTTCATAACTCCGCAAACTGAAAACTACACTTACTAAAGGAAAAGAAAGGCATATTAGAGTTTAACAAGTTTAAATATATAATATATAATATTCAGGCACTGTTTAACGATTAGACCAAACAAAAAACAACAACAACAAAAAAGTCCAACCCAAGGTGAATTAAACTAATGAGAATTAGAACTGATTCCAGGGGGTTGCATGTATCATCCAACTGCCTCCGCCAAACTTACTCCTTGCTTAGTGACCCACTAAACTAGGTGACCAGCATGGTCTTATGACAAAGTGTTCTTTGTGCCAACAGTACTGAACTTTATTTTTTTAAATTCTGAAAAGCAAAATCAATAAACCTGCCACAAAAAGAGTCAGGCCAACAAACAAACTCTATATCAGTTCCAACACTGATATAATGTGACGTTTGTCCACACATTCGTCAACACCATACTGTAATTGCTAACATATAGTAACACTGTGTTTATGCACTTTGTGTTTATAACCCCTGGCCTGATGAACCTGCTGTCTTAAGATCCTTTAGTCAAAACTAACTGGACTGCTTGCGGGTAAGTATTGGGGTGAGAGGGTCAGTTTGTGAGTATGACTGTTTGGACAGGGCCATGTTTATACATGCATATCCATTTTGTCTGAACAGTGCAGTAGTATTAACAGGCTCAGTTAATTCACTGTGTTACTGTATGATCAGTAGCTTAGCAGCAAGTACATTTTCTATTAATTTGTTCCCCTATAGACAGCCTCCCCTAATACTTCTCACAAGATTTTTTACACCTTCTGTTCAAACAGCAAGAACTGATTAGCATCTGTTCTTATCAAAAGGCTGTTTGCTCCGATACCTGTATTTCAGAAGTCTGTAAAATCTGGGTTACAGACGAGTGTTTGTGAACTCTTTAGCAAGCTACTGGTCTCCTGCTGCTCAATCCTATTAGTGAAAAGTCTGTGTGTGCGCGCGTGTGCGTAGGGGGCTGAACTCTGTCCACTGGGACGCTTGTCTCTGTTGAGGCCTGTCAGGGAACCAGCTAGTTGGATGTGTCATGATTGCACTAATTACTGAGAGTCAGTGAAAGCTTTGACAAGGACGACCACAACACGCACACACACACACACTCGCACACACACACACACACACAACCACACAAACCTTTGTCATATTGTACACTGTTGCCACTTCAGCTACTGATATCTAACAATACCAAATACACTATTGATTAATCATTAAGGCAACAGAATTGTCAGATACACACAGATCAGATCCATCAGATAAAGTGCGACATCCGTTTTTTCTTTTACAACCCGCAGCCTTAATGCATGTGTGACTCACAATGCAGGTGCCAATTGTGTCCTGCTGGTCTTACATATTTAAATATGCACTGTGAAATAAATTGAAATCATACATGATTATGACAGCGATCCATGTGCATATTTCAAATATCGTTGCCGTCCAAATAAAACCTTTCCATTTTTTTGTGATTTTTAGTTTTCTACATAATTTGAACTGTCCTTCACATTGTGTTTAATTTAATGATGACTGGACCAAAAAACTGCCATACACTGCTTTAAACAAAATACCTTTCAATTAACTTTCAATAAAAGTAAAGAGTGTTTTTGTCCTCTGCTGTAAAGTTATCATTTTGAACATACTAGTTTTTCTTTAGACATTGAAATATAAAACATATTTCAAAAGTCATATTAACTGTGCATTAATATATCAGTTCCTTTAAAGCTGCACTGTCTATGTTAAAGGATTTGGAGATCTCTCTGGTAGGAATAAGTAAATACAAGCAATGTGTGGAAGAACATCAGCTAGGGTTTAGACTGGAGGCCTATACAAGGCAGGTTTATCTGCAGGCCTCGCATGATTTGCTTTTATTTTGCATCACCGTGGCCAACAGGCTGCCAGTTTATGTGGGCTGTTTGGCTAGCTTGGACTTGGCGGACTTGGACAATAACTGGCTGCTTGTAGAAGTGAACAGGCAAGCAACAAAGCAGCTGCAAGTGAGCTGCAAAGAAAAACGCATGATTAATCACATGCAGTAAAAGCACATGAAGCCATACAACATCCAGTATCCAGATTTATTTCTACAATAATTGTTCAGGCTTATTAACCTGTGTGGGAGTATACCTCAGCTCCTGATTTAGTTTTCATTTAACTTCAGCTGATTTCTTTCAGAGTAAGCTATTAATATTAGTAATATTATTGCAATAATTATTAATATTATTGCTGACACATGCCAAGTTCCAGGTTCACATGACTTTGTTTGGTCTAAAAATACACAAACTATTTACTTGTATTTCGCAACAAGGAACATTTTTTCACGTGGCTGGGTATGTGGAATTGCTATGAGTCAGGAGACTACTCCACCATGTCACATATCCTACATCAGCAAAGCAGATTTGATTTGATAGGGAGACCACATGCATTAGCCCAAAGTGTTAACCAGTGAGGTCACTCTGAATGTGCCCCCTATAAACAATTGTAAATTATTCAAGAAAAACAAACACTTTAAGTTCTTCATGCCGTTAGCATGGATGTTAGTTAAGCACATTTTGTGAAACTGCCAACTGCATACGCAACGCTATTACATTTTGACCCAGTGACTAATTTAAACCATTGCCAGCAAAGAACCCTTGTAAAACAATGAAATATCATTGCTGAGAAGGGTTCATATATTTTTCTTGAACTGTTAAAATAAGCTTTGCTTAAATTCAAAGTAAAAAAAAAACTTTTGTTATTTTTTACTTATTATTATTCTAACCTTTATTTTTAAAGGTTAGAAAGGCTGAATGACCCATTTACTGTGAAATCACTTTTATAATTTCTCAATTTCTCTCTTCCAGATAAGGTGTCTGTGCTGGTTTGCTCATGCTGAAGACGTGAACGCTGGAAGAAAATCGGCAGGCAAAGAGCAACTGTGAGAATCCCTCACGCTCTTAACCCTGTTAGCATAACACAGAGGGGGACACTTAACTCTGTGTGTGCCACCAGTGAACTGTTAATAATCTCATTACACACCACTTAAAGAGAGCGCGACTGTTACTAGCCAGTTAGCACTGTTAGCTTCTCGCGTTTACCAATGGGAGCCAGAGTGTTAGGCTAACGTTAGGCTGCATCTACATATGTTCCGTTAAAGACGGTGAGAAAAAAACTGGATGTGGGGAGAAATTGGCTCAGTCAGTGTTAAATGAGATGAGAAGTGACAGTTTACATCTCTGCCTACAATTAACACATTGGCGTTCCTTTTTTTTGTCCCTTTAGCACTAGGTCGACCTCTCTCTCCCACTGTCTCTCCCTCCCTCCCTCATTCTCTCTCTCGCTCTCACTGGCCGTGATAATGCCTGTTGTCAGCTGTGTTTAGCAGGCCAGATCTGGGCGAGCGGTGGGCTGGTGCAGGCGTTTGACAGATTGAAGGTTCAGCGATAGGGCTATCATGACAGATGGAAGCTGGCATCAATGTTCAGAGAGCGCCAATCACAGGGGACCTGCCCCCCTCATTCGTCAGGCCGCTGTTCTGAACCACCCCCTCCTCACACACACACACACACACACACTTCCCACATTCTCGTCCTCCCGTCAGAGGTGTGTGTGTGTGTGTAACAGAGATGGCATTGTTAAGCAGTGCATCTGTGAGACTGACTCTCTTTTGATGGAGGCATAAGGCGGGAAGTGGGGGATGGGGAGGGAGAGAGAAAGAGAGAGAGAGAGAAAGAGAGAGAGAGAGAGAGAGAGAGAAGGCCCAAAGCACAGGCCGGTCACTGCTGCTATGCCAATCTCTGATATGATAGGAGCTCCGCTCCTGGGAATAGCCGCAAAACTTTCAAACATTCTGAACAGAGGGGAGACCCAGAGGGGAGCAAAAAAGAGATGATAGACAGATTTTTCCCTCCCTTTTTAAGCATACTGGAGATTTTTCATTAACACTATGCTAATCATCGGCCCCTGAGCACCTTACTCTCCACCACCGACAGCTCTATGTACACCTTAACGTAAGAATAGACACAGCATGCAAGTTCGACGTCTGATGTTGTGCTTTTCTTTAATGAGCGGGCTCTCTTTGTCTTAGTGATCAGCTCTTAGCCGAATCCTAAGCTGACCTACTTAATGGTGGCTATTATGGGCTAAAATCAATTACAGCAAAAACACTGGGGTTTCAAACCCTCCTCCAAACTTAGTCTAAAGTATGATTAGCTTTAATGAGATAAAGCTGGGAGTGTGTCTGTGTGTAAGAGGGAGCTTGTTAGAGCTCTTCTACTTTAATTACTTTGGCTAATATAGATTATGTCCATATGCAGAATTGTTCTAACGCAGGCAGACTCCTCCAGGGCCCGTGCAATTGGGAAATGCATTAAGACAGCTCAGCCTCTGCTTCTGCTCCAGCATAGATGTTAATGATGGCTATGATGACAGTGCACACCAATTTCAGTCAATACACACATCCAATCTGCAAGCAGAAAATCATTTAAGCACATCAGATTTACACCATAATTGTTAGAAAACTAATCGTTGAAATCTAAATACAGTACAGGAACATCATATTTATATACATGAGAGGAGGGAGAATGTTGGAGAATGATACATATGAATGAAACATAATTAAAAAAAATACATAATAATAATAATAATAATAATAATAATAATAATAATAATAATAATAATAATAATAATAATAATAATAATAATAATAACGAAAGTTAGCAAGCACACATGATTTCAATGTAAAGTAAAGACCCATAATGAAGCCAGCAACACAGCAATGAAAACATACACTGTAAAAAATGGTGCTAATTTTAACTTAAAAACTTTAATTAATTTAATAAATTTAATTAAGATGTTTAAAATTTGTTTGAAATTCAAAAAAACTAATTACCTGCTACTGCTGCTGTTTTAAGTTTAAAAGCCACATAATTTCTACAATGCATGTTTAGATTTAATCAATATTTCTTGCCAATTTTTGATGGCTTTTATTTTACTTCAGTTATACAAATACATGTTATATTTCTCCACAATGTTTCTCTTTATTTTATAAATATTTTTATACCTGTGTCTGTATCAGCATCAGCAGATATGCGCAATTTTGGGCTCCTCCTGTCAAATGACATGTTTTGAAGGTCTGCTAAGTGAGAACATATGCACATCTTTACATCTGCTGAATTGAACATACTGAGACAAAACATACAGCATAAAATGTGGTCTATACAAAAGCTATGATTCATTTTGTATTTAGTTTTTCCAATATGGTCAACAAATTAATAAAAAATAAGTACTATATTTCAGCTTGTTTGCTAAAAAAGCTCAGCTTTTATGTCAGCTTTTACATAAAAATTGAAATGCCTTCAGTCAAGTTCACTTATTGTCACGTCAACCAAACCTGATTCATATTTTTACAAAACTGTGTACATAAAAAACCCAATGAATTTGGCATTAATCCACAATCCCTACATCTTAGTAATATACTAACATACATAGGTATTCAGGTAGCGTCCCACACCTAGACCTAACTATTTAAACCTCATATAACTTGCTATATGTCTATAATTGAAGTTAGATCTATTCAGGACAAGTCATATTTAAAACTTAACATTCAGGGCGGGAACGCATTCAAAGACAGCTTTCAGGTACACACAGGTAACTTTCTGACATGGAGAAGTGTTGATGTATGTATAAGTTGTTTGCTCCCTAACATGCACCCTTTGAGGTGAGATTTCATCTGTGTGTGCGTGCTCAGGAGAACACATTGTGGATGCAGGGTGGTGGGGTTGGGGCCTCAGGCCGTCCTGTCTCAGGCTTGGCTAGTTAGCAGCGGCCCATCTGACCACCCAGAGGACATCACACACGCACGCTCACACACACTCACGGAGGAGACCTTGACAGCACCGAGCTGCTGACACACCCCATCTTCAGCCGGACGTGGGGAAGAAAACCATAATAGCTGAAAAAACAATATTCTACTTCAATGAGGAAACTAGTTAGTTCAAAGTCTGAATTAGCCTTTGCTCATCAAGAGACTCGAGTTTCTGTAAAGCAGGTATTTTCTATACAGCCTATACAGTCATTAGTAGGAAGAGTAGTCCAAACCAGCACTTCAATAAAAGTACTATTGTTTTCAAGAGAAAATAACTTTCAAAAACAACCTGAGTAGGTTACAAAAGAGCACAGGTCAACTGAGTAACTGCAGTATGTACTGTACAACTGCAATGTATTGTGTTAACACTGTATCAGCAATAGAAATTAAATGTACAAGGTGCTACTGTTCACTTTTTTTTGGGGATACTCCAAAGCAGATAGTCCAAAATAACATGCTACACCTTAAAGGTCACAAAGTAGACACTGTCCCCACATATCATCATAAAACTCCAAGTAAAAAATCAGTAATTCATTTTTCAATGTAACCGAGTCAAAGAAAATCCTTTTCTTACAAATATATGTTGTTCCAAAATACACAAGAAGTACAAATCCTGCAATAATACTTTCCTCTAAATCATTAGCCCATCCTACTGAACACGGAGTATATTTTCCACCACTTTAGATGTGGCTCCTCTCACCAGCGGTTCATTAGGACATATCTCTGTGATAAGACTGGGGACATCACTTGAACACAGAGGGGAAGAGTTCACGGTAGAGTTTCTCTATGCGAAACGGTTATCCGCTTCAAATTAAAGCAGTGTCTGAAGCAGGCTTTTCAATGAGTTATCTGAGCTACTGCAGTGCTCTCGCCTGCTTTTGGGCAGAAAAACCCAACAGGAGGAGAGCGGAGTGAGAAGCAGTCGACATTTCCAGTTCACAAAAGTCCTCCTTTCTCCCCTGAGAGTCTGTCTCATCCCTATGATGGCCAATAATAGCCCATTGTAGTCAAATGCTCCTTCTCTTGCGTGTGACAGAATGGGGACGCCTTATTTACAGAGGAGAAGACAAAGCTTACGCACTGGACCCACTCCCCATGCGGAAATACTGCTGACAGAGAAAGAGGGAGAGAGAGAGGGAGAGAGAGAGAGAGAAGTTTTCTAGCAAAATCATAGCTTTCTCCTTCAAGGCCATGTTACACTTACTTATATTTATAGTTGCGTTTAGGAACACAGCGGCCTGTGACAGTGTGGTGCTGCCCTGCCTTTACAAACCTACTCCTCGCTTGTTCTACTTCTGTGCCTGCCCAGCACCAGCTCAACCCTGCACACACAATCAATAATTCTGTTCTGCTTTTATACTTCTCTTTATTTAAAATGTGTGGTCTCCACTGCTATAAGCAGGCAGATAAAAAAGGGTAAGCATTTGATTTTCTGAAAGAATGACAAAGGAGGTCTGGAACACAGCTGCAGTGTGAATGTAGCTTGCATTTGGACCAGCCAACTCCATGCAATGCCTAGTTTTCCTCTATTAGAACCAATAATTCTCTGTAATTGGGGACAAATCGATATAAGAATAGTCAATTGCTAATACTGGATATTTGTCAAATTCATACTTACTGATGCATTCAGATGGATTAGCACTGTAGAGATTTTTGTTCCATGGCAACGCACCTAGGGCCTTTCCAGTAACGTCATGAGACGTTCCATTCGAGAAAAGTAGCACTTCATTTGCAATGTATGCAGTTTTTTAAGTAGTACTCTAATTAGTTGCTTGTTTGTATTTTTTTATATAGACTTACTGGAGAATTATAAATATTATTTTGGAACTGTTCACAGTTTTTTCAGTCAAATATGTAATGTTTAATTATGTATGATAGTATGAGAGTCACAGTACATGTGTAATTTAATAACGTCCATGAAACACAACCACAAGGCTTTAAGGAAATATATGATCACACAGGCCTACAAAACAGATTTTTAGTTGGGAAGTCATTCTGAACTAATGACATAGCTTCAACTATTGTGGAAATGGATCATTCCTATGTTTAACATAAATGCAGGATTACTATAAAGAATCTACAAAACTACAGTAAGGATATATAGATAATCCCATCTCTACAATAATGATACATTCTGTTATGCCCCTTAAGAGATTTTAGTACTACGTTAGCACTAAACAACTTGTGGTGTGCATTTATATTTTTTGGCTATTCTAAATTAAACACATACATCTGAAACTTTCAATGTTTAATCTAAAACTGGCTTAGAGTGACATTTTTTATAACAACACTGATTCCACACATTATAAATCAGAATGTCATCTGTCAGTTTTTGTAAACCTCCCCGAATACATTTAACAGTACAAATGCACAACATATTATTTTTTACCTCATGAACTGAAGGTCTGCAACATGTTACAAAAAAGTTGAGACAGGTTCATGTTTACCTCTCTTCCTTTTAACATGTAATAACTGTACTAAAGACAAACACTGTTCTAGTTTTGAAAGCTAAATTTTGCCCTTCTTGTGTCAAATCCTCTACAAATCCATAGCTGTGCAACTGTACAAGGCCTTCGTTGTCATACTTGGAGCTTTATAAAGCACCACACTTTTTTAACGGACAGGTCTAGAATGCCAGGAGGCTAGTCTTGCATCTAAACTCTCTGATTAGGCAGTTATGCTGAAAGACATGCAGAATGTGGGTGGCATCATTCTGTTGAAATAAGCACAGACATCCCTGAAAAAGACTGCGCGTAGAGGGCAGCAAACGTTGCTCCAAAATGTATACAGCATTAATGGGGTCTTCACAGGTGTGCACGTTACCCACTGATACCTTCCATGCTATGACAGACCCTGGATTTTAAACTTTACACAGCTTTCAGTCTGGAAGGTCTATTTCTTTGTTGACCTGGAGTTCACCACGTTGATTACATCTATAAACAATCTGACATGTTCAGAGTAGACTTACGACTGTGCATAGTACAGTCTTAATTGTGAGAAACGGTGTTTACTGACATTATTTCAAATTATACCTAAACCTTTGTGGTAATATCCATCCTAAAGGCATGCCAGCTTTTAATGTAGTCCCATTTGAGGAGCCAAAGTTCATGGGTATTGAGTTGTGGCTTAAATTCCCTGAATTTTTTATTTTTCATTAACTGTGATGGGTAAAATATGTAATATTCTTGCAATCACACATCGAAGAATGTTATTGTTGTATAATTCAAGAACAATAAAACAAATAAAATAGAACATCACATATCTTGTCTTTCTACTTTTTTTATTTGAATACAGGTTCATTTATAAAGCACGGCTTTCTGATTTTATCAGCTATTTCTGGGAAAACTACTGGGAAAACTATCTATTCAAATACCTGTAGTGTACCTAGATAACACTGACAAAACTAATTGTGAATCAACAATTTTCCACTTGACGTTAAAGAATTTAACCCTTTTACTTCCAACCAGGACTCGCAATGCAATAACAGTAGTACTGCAATACCTGGAAAGTAAAATTCTACAGAATTAAAATAAATTAAATATTACAGAAGACCCTAAAAGTTCCCTTCTGCGTCAAACTTCAAAGTAGTTGCAGTATTAAACTTAGAGTTGTTTTTAAACTTATATTTCAGCTCAATTTAGTCATTGAGCAGCTAACTCACTGTTTAAATTGCAATTTTGACCCTAATAGATTAAAGTTAAAAAATCCATAACTACAACTGGACCACTTAGACCATGCCTTTAAGATGTGCTGGTTGTATTAGGAAAAACTGACAAAGTGTGTGTGTGTGGGGGGGGGTGTTACTCTGATACACGGTTTCTACCTCAACCGGCTCAACCTCATCATATTTGTGGTAGGACTGATTACACGACTGAGAAATAGGAGGAGATGGGGTGGCAGTCAGGACTGCACAATATTTGTCATTGGAATGGAAGGTGAGGATGTTTATTTAGACTAGAAACAGATCATTTCTGTAGGTCTACAAATGCAATACACACACACACATATATATATATATATATATATATATATATATATATATATATATATATATATATATATATAAATATATATATATATACACATATACAGAGGTTTAAGAGCAGTATTCTAGCACCAACTAAATGTTCCACAGTGTCAAATAATGGTTGGAAATATCGTTCATATCTAAACCCCTGATATAACTGTGCATCCCTAATAATCCTTAATAATCCCCGTAACACTTCTGCGCTGCTTTCATAAAAGCAATCAATGCTTCAATCTGTTAATTATCTAATTAAATGTCTAACAAAGTACGCTTATTATGTTTTCACTCACAGTGTAGTGCAAAGCCGAATTCAAAGGTGCAGTAAGTGTAAAATGTAATTATAGCCGGCATGTCCAATAGAGCAGCTCTGATAGGGCTGTGTTGCAGCTAAATCGCGTCTAAAGGCATTTAGAGATGAATGTGTCAGAATGTAGTCACACAGCATTAGAGCGGCCAGTGGTGTACTCTCTCTCTCTCTTTCATTATCTTACTCTCTTCTGCTTCATTACAGCCTCCATGCATATTAATGAGGGGAAATGGAACATAAGACAGGCAGACATGCACACGCACACACACAGACGCACACACGTACACAAACACATACATTTTCTTATGACATCACACACACAGTATACACGTAAACATGACAAAACATAACATCAAACGCAAACACACACAATTTACTCCCAGACACGCAACACAAACAATGCAAGACACACATAGAGCTGACTGGAACCGGGACTTGAGGGAAATAAGTCATGGTGTAAATTGCTCTGGTGGTCACCTTGATGGCACCACACAGTTTTCCCCTCTACCCACAATCCCACTGGTTCCTCAGTTTAGAGAGGCTTTCATTAACCCGCCCCCCTCCTTCACCCCCACCACACAAACACAGACATGCTATAATGGCTAATTATGGAGCATGTGAGCGTATTGAACTGCCTCGTCCCCTGACATCGCTGTCACAGGGGGAGAGGTCACTGCTGCTCTGAGAGTAAAGGATGAAGAGGACTAAAGGAAAAGGGGCTTAACATTTTCTCTTTGTCTCTCTCTTTCTGGTGATTCTATACCGATTCCAAAGCCTACCTCAAGGCCTACTGCTAACAAGTACGGCCACAGCCACCAACGCTACCATCACAGAGAAAGCTCTAGCACCTTCAGTCAGCAAAGAGAGGTGCAACAATGGATTAAAACTATTTAGAAACATGTGAACAACATATCACACCAGGCTAGTAACATCAGAAGAGCTCCAGCAGAAGCTTCACCGGCGCCATAACATAACTCAAACAAGCCTTCACCAAAGAGCTCCCAGGTAGAGACACGATTATGAGATGGGGAGAGAATCAAAGGGTGATGGAGAGAAGAAAGGACCGACGGAGGTATAAACATCACTCACTCATTCGGTGTGTACGGCCAGGGGAAGGCGAGGGAACGAGAGGGAAAGATGAGAGAAGGTTCTTTGGCAGTTCATCAGGCTGTCAGGCTGGTGTGTGTGAGGAGAGAGGAACATCTCCGCTCAGGTAGACATGCTGTCAGCTCGAGCCGGCCTGTCTGCAGGGCTGGGCATGTATTAACCTCCAAGAGAGATAGAGTAAGAGAGAAAGAGAGAAGGAGAGGAAGACAGAGCGAACGGACACACGTTAAAACATGAAAGACATACACAGAACGGAGACACGCACCAAATTTAGCAGAACTTCTGAATGTCAGCTCTGAGAAAATAAGTTACAGGCAGTAAAATCAAAAAGGAAAACTAACACGGTAGAGAACCATGTAGACAGATTTCCAGCCTCGGATTATTATGAGTGTTGCTCAGAACTGGTTACCTTATTTTGGAAATTTCTATGTGCTTAGAGTTTTGATGCTTTTTTCCCCTCTCACACAGCCGTGCTATAGACTCAGGCCATTCTTCAGGTGTCCCAAAGGTGAGTTAGCCCTGCACCTGTGCGCCTGACACATGGCTAATCTTCCCCAGGTGAGTGCAGCTACGTCTGCATTTCAGGCCCTCTGGCCTAGTTTTTACAACTTGCATCTCACGAAACATAGATGATGTGCAGAGGAGATACATACAGATCATAATCTATGCAAATCATGCAGGGCAAACGAGTGTACAAATCAAAGTCTCGAGCAGGTGCTCAGATCTGTGCATTAAAAAAAAAGAAAAACTCAAATTAACCCAAAGCTTTGGTTGCATCAACAACCAGAAAATAAAAAATAAATATCAGCATCCTTTCACCATCCCTCTGCCCCTCTGACGAAGTCTTTTCCAGGATAGTTTCTAAGTCAGTAAATAATAGAGAATATCTAGTTTCTAATCTGACCTCATAATGCATAGCACATCATCAGTCTCCTAGCTTCTCCTCTTTCGTTATATATAACTCCCACCAAATCCTTGTTCCTAATGCAATCATTTCAGTGTAATTATATTAGCAGTAAGAATGGAAGAGAGAAGCTGGAAATAAATAAGTGCAGTGAGTTCGCTCTGGGATTGCGGAGCTGAGGCGGCTTGCTTGAGCATCATAGCGCTAATTAGCAGAAGATTACTATGCAGTGTGCGAGGCCATGGTCCAGAAAGACATCATTAGGCCTGGTGATGGGGAGATGCCTTCAGCACATTGATCCTACGGCTACAGGAACAATGCAGACTGCAGACTTTATAATTGGGCCTGAGGCACACTGTGTGTGTGTGGCCGGCTGTTGTGTGTTTGTGTGCTCCTGAGTATACGCCAGTGTGAATTTCTGTGCGTGTATGCAAGCATGCATGTGCGTTTTGTATACATACAAGTGAGACTATGTGACTAACCATGAACTTGCAGATCTGTTTTGAGAAGCCTTGGATAAGCAACAGTCCATTATACATTGCATATAAATTGCCAGTGGAAAATACATTCTTAGAAGGCAGAATTATACTTAATAATTATATTAATTAACTAGCATTTGTGCCATAATGTTTTAGGTTTATTGTGTTAGGAAGCAAAAGGTTTAACCAAGCGACATCTAATTTAAAGAGAACCTGTCATGCTTTTCTAGCTTTTCATGGCTTTTTTGCACATAAACAGTTTGTAAAGCCCAAAGTACATGCCGGTGGGAGAAACTCTCTCCTCCAGGAACCAATTTTCTCAGCTGCCTCAAATGTCTCATTGGAATTCCAGCCCTTTGCATTTTTACAAGTTTACGCAGTCTCGTAACACAATCCTTTTTGCCGTCCACTGGCAAGCTTGGCACTCCCTTACACAAGACACATCAAGTGCTGGAGGCTGGAAAGTGCTCTGGCAGTCGACCTATCAGAATACAGCGGACAAACTAACTATGTAAAGCACACTGAGCTCAATGGGTGGTGGGGATTAAATACACAGGAGCTCTAATATTTCAGACAGAGAGTGAATAGAGAAAAATAATGTGATGTGGGAACATAAAACATCTAAATCTATATTAGTAGACCCCAACAATAAAATCATGAACACTGGAAATAAGTGTGATGGGTATTCTGCAAGCAGACATTTTTAGGGCTGTTCTTGCTTATTTAATAAAGTTTTCTTTCAAAAGGCCCCTGGTGAGTTTCACACTGTTATCATTTAGGGAATCTACTGGCAGACCTCTGCAAGTTGGCAATCAAAATACACATCTAAGTTACTTGCAGTAGAGTGGCAAAAATATATAAAATGTTTTTCTTCGAAATAATATTAAACATTTTTATAAAAAATCTAAAAAGTCTAATCAATGTAACAATTAAAGTGTCCATGTACTTGTTTGGGAATATTGCATAAACATTTAATTTTAAAATCCTTATTTTTAAACTGCAACTTTCAGCCATTTCCATCCTAAACAATTAGACTTTTACAATTATGTTTCACAAAAATAAGGCATTAGTTGCAAGTAGGTGCTAAAGTTTTGGCTTTGTGCTATGACACATTGGATTATAGCTGCAACAACCACTATTACATCAAAGGGTTTACCAGTTAAAAGCTGCTGGTAAAGTCTCAAGAACTACAATGCTGCAAGCAAAAACCTCTGTAACACAGGCTGGGAAGAGCATCACCAGGAAATATGGCTACGGGCCAATGAGTACAAGACACCAGAAAAGGATCTGCAACAATGTACCAAGGACAGCTTTATTAAGTTACTTTTAAGTTGTCCAACATGATACTCTGACATACGTAAGACAGTATGTGATTCCTACACAGGTCATTCAATATAGGTGCGATATCAGTAACATTCACCAACTTGAAGAGGATCTCCACCAAGTTCTGCATAATTAAATGGTTAAGATGGAACCAATGTTATACAGTGGTTTGGTATGAAATGGTTCATTCTAGAGACGAAATCCTTCACAGTGGTGATAACAGGAATCCAACATTTTAAGAGTTTTATACCTTTTAAAGCTCCTTTACAGAACAGTGTCACATTAAATGGTTATGAATGTTGCCTGATCCCCAAGACTTTGTTTTTACTATAGTCTTGTGATAAGATTTTTATTCATTTATGTATTTATTTTAATGCATTTATGGTAGAGGCGTACATGTAGGGTCTGGTACAGCCAAACAGTACAGCCCTCAAGAACACTGACTTTTACCATCATCACTGCATACAAAACTACACTCACGTGTAGGTTCACTGGTGGTTTCGGATACTAAATAAAGTGGCTTTATTTGTGAAAACCCTTGGTTTACATCATCACCACTGTAAAGAAATCTGAGCCTGTACGTTTCTCTACATTGACCCACATGAAAACCAATTATGCAAAGATTTTGAAATACTTTTCAAATTCCCCTTTAAGATTGTGGTCACGGGTTCATTTTCAATTCAGTCCGTTGGCAGTTTCAAGGCAAAGGAACAAAAATTATGTCACTGTCCAATTACTTATGGACCATGCTACAGTTCATCCACGGTATCAGCTGAAACCTACACAGTAATGATGAAACAGTGTGTGACCCTGAACCTGAGAACAGCCCTCTATCCACCCCCACTACTTATTCAGGCAGTGATTTATGTGCTTTTTATTTGTCCTGCTCATATGTTTTGAATTTCATTTACTCACTTTGCATAACGCACCGTATGCTCATAAGGAGGAGGAGTGGGGGTGTCGATCGGCTTGTCCTCATCCTGTCTCTCTCTCTCTCCCTCCCTCTCCCTCTCCCTCTCTTTCTGTCTCTCTCTCTCTCTCTCTCTTGTCTCCGTTGGAGTTGGAGTTATGATAATCAGCTGATTAGTTTCTGAAGTCCTTTTCCCTTAGGCTCCTTTGTGTGTAAAATCCTCGTGCTCAATTGACATGTGGACATCATCAGGCTGATGAAATGCAGTAGTAATGAACAAGTGGGCTGGGGCATCTGCACAGGGACCCCAAACCCGGGAGGACCCCCTCTCCTCTCCCCCCGCCATGCTAATGCAGAGAGAGCTGCTGCTCTCCACGTGCTGTCCCTGCGGAATGCCTGATGGAAGTGCGCGGAGATGCATATTCAAACCAGCACCTTCACGAAAGCACACCGCGTGAACAGAGAGCGAGCGAGAGAGTGGGAAAGAAGGAAGGTGGAGAGAGAGAGAAAGAGAGAGAAAGCGAGAGACAGAGAAAGAGAGAAAGAGAGATAGTGAAAAAAAGGCTGAGTGGCTTGACCCATGCTAATTTGGAGGCAGATTATTTTGCATCAGCCACAGTAATGATGTGACAGTTCATTTGTGAGCAGGCCGAGGAAGAGAGGAAGAGAAGAAGGGAGGATGAGCGGAAGAGAGAGAGAGAGAGAGAGAGAGAGAAGATGGGGGCGGTGATGCTTGGCTGGACGCAGGTGTTGGTCCGCTCTGCTCTGAGCTGTCAGAGCCAGTCTGGGGGCCGCTGTCAAATTATCCCCGCCTAAAAAGGGCCTGAGACACACACGCAAATCTGAGAGACATTTAAGAAATTAATGCATTCGTATTCAACACATATTGTGAGCAGCATTTCATTAGAGGTGCGCTAGTCGTATTAAAACTGACAGCTGACCTTTAACATTCCCCCTCCCGCCTCCCAGGAATGTGCTTATTACATACGTGTTTGAGTCAAAGAGGAGTTAACGGGATAACTAGTCATAATTAAACACACAGACTGACTCACTCGCTGCCACCCTCCTAACCTAACCCCTTCCCCATGTTATCTGATCCTTTTACGTTAGCAAGGGCACGAGGCGAATACGTCACAAGTGATTTAATAGTAAGCTGGAATGACACATGCAACTGAAGGGCGTGTCTGACAACAGCCTCCATTTGATTTTCTGTGTCATCTCTATTACTCATTGCTTCTGTTGCAGTCGTGAGGTGTAATGTTGTTACATTTCCAACAGAAATCATGAAACATGAATTCGCTTCTATCAGATCTTGATGCCTATTTTCTTATATGTAAATTAGCTACATGTGCATACAAACACACTAGTAAAAATAAAAGCATTCCCATTCCAAAAACAAATAAATGAAATCACCCATCATAGTAAAATTTGCAGCTATTTTATTCAGTTTGAAATACTGTAAACAAGACACAAGGGAGTACTCTAAATCACGTTTGTGCATCTATCTCATATGAGACCCAATAAACTGTTACTGTTCAGTTCCTCATGTGACATGAACAATAACTACATAACATTATTTCTTGTAAAAGTTAAATAGGTTTTCCAAAAACGTGCTGAATTAAACAGTCTACAGTATTCTCTCCTGCTAATAGGAGAATGTATTTTTAAGTTGACAACATTACATATGTTGTTTATTGTATTAAGGTATTAATGGGTTAATTTAATATGCAACATGACTGTCACTATGTACAGGACAGTAGTTGAGCTTAAATTAAAGAGAATTATGGAGATGTTTTTTTTTTTAATCTTCTTCAAACAATCTACTCATCCATTCACAAAACATTTTTTCCAAAGCCTTCTGGCTTGTCCAAGCGTTCTGTAGCAACGGGCACTGTAGATGGGCAGCAGAGTTCTTTTGGACTACAGTGTTTTTCTCCTTGCAACCCTGCCATGCAATGTTGCCAATGTTGTTCAGTGTTCTGCTGATGGTGGGCTCATGAACATTAGCTACACTACTTAGGAGTTAGCCTGGATTCCTCTGTGGCCTGGCAGACATGGAGTGATTTTTGTCAGTTGGGACGATAAAAATGATCTTGAATGTTCGACATTTGTTCTACAGATAGGTAGCGTCCAAAATCATTCTTTTCCACACTGACAGAGCGTGAACGACTTGTTCTAAAGTCTCCTTTGTTCGAGCCACAAACAAGTTACAAAGATCTGATCTTTTATAGGTATTTGTTTTTTAAATAGAACCAGGTGGCCACTCTCACCTGATTGTCATCTATTCGGTAAAAACACCTCTAATGTCACTTTCAAGGGGTTTATATACCATCAAGGGGTTTATATACTATCAAGGGGTTTATATACTACTGTCACGCTATGTTAAGTAATACTGGATTATTTTACCCAATAAATAAATGTTAAATGTTAATAACATTAAGAGATAATATTTTTGTCTCATTTGTTTAACTTGGTTCTCTTTATCTACTTTTAAGACTTTTAGGAAAATCTGATTATAGGTCAAATTTATGCAGAAACATAGAAAATATTATTTTATTTCCTTGAATTTGTATATATGCACACATTGCTGTTTTGTTCCTCATATCACATGTTAGTGCACTCACAGAGACAAATTCCTTGTTTGTAATGTACTCCAAATATATTCCTAATCCTGTAAAAAACACATCTGTGACACGCAAACTCGGATTTATGCCATTTTAACTTGTACATGCTGTTTTAAAATACAACATATAGACATGGTCTGCTACCTTAAACAATAGCCTTTGCTAGTGTAAGGAATTTGTGAGATGGTGTGTATGGCAGAAGTTAAATAATCCTGTCATGATCTCTCCTCCAGCCTCCACGGCCTTTAAAGAGGATCTTGGCGCAGGCTCACAGATGGGCCTCAGGCCAGTGTGGTGTCTGCTGTTCGGGCGGGCCTGTTCAAGCTCTGGGGTGAGAGAGTGTGGCCCTAAACGGCCCCCTGTGGCCCTCGGCTTTCTCTCTCACCTGGGGCAACAGAGGCTGTGTATTTAAGTGTGTGTGAGGTCTGCCAGGTGTGGCGTGTGGCACGTTTGTCCTCTGGGCTCCACTGTGCCTCTGGCCACATGACACACACAACCACACACACACACGCACACACACGCTCAAGTGCTCTGAGGCACGGGTCAAACACAGAGGTGTGCAGGACCAGCTGGCAACTCCCTGTTCCTCAGAGCACTGAGTGCAGGGAGGCTCAAATATCTCTCACCCTCCCTCTCTCTCTCCCTCTATCTCACACAGCCAAAACCACATAACCCAGACCGCCACCGCAATATGGGAATTCAATAAAGAGGGCATTTTAGCCTCTACAACCTACTGTACCCCTGCAAACACTGTATGCTGGCTGGAAAAAAAACTGTTGCTTTAACTCAATATAACATCCTGGCTTCCTACACATTGCTCAAACCAACACTTCCAGATTGTGTGAATTCTTCTTCCTGTACTTTAATCTCATATAACTATGTACAAGAATAGTTCATTACAGCTAACATGGTCTATCACAAACACACACACACATGTATACTGAAAATTGTTATACTGTGCCTCCCATTGCTTTAACTTTCTCACATCATTTCTCACATCTTAATCCAAAAAGCAACACTTATACTTGAGGTTACTAAACCAAATACATGAAAACCTCCACTGACCGGTTTTGTGTTAAAAAGCCAACAGACTGCCTATTCTACACCCTCTCTCTTTTATATCGGCAAGCTGGACATGTGTGCTTTTGAGCAACACCAGGAGAAAAGTAAAAACAAATTCATAACAGGTAAAGAGGTACACACAGAAATATATAAAGAAGTTATGGGCTAAAGATTAGGGATCTGCTCTTGTGACCGGAAGGTTGCCGGTTCGAACCCCTGGGCCAACAGGACATGAATAAAGTGCCCTTGAGCAGGGCACCTAACTCCCAATAGGGCTGCCCACCGCTCCGGGCAAGTGTGCTGACTGCCCTCTAGTGTAGGTGTTTCACTGCATGGATGGGTTTAATGTAGAGGTCAAATTTGCAAATGTGCAAACACAAGTGACAAATAGTTCTAAATTCTTCTTCTTATATCACCAGTGACTGGATTTAACAGGAAAGATCTCTTTAAAGGGTTATTAAAAATTATTTCATTTTTATTTTTCAGCTACAACAACAAGTCATATCAATTCTTAGTTATATAGTATTAATAAAAAAAAAATCTAAAAGTGCATTTTTTGTAATGCATTAAATAAACAAACAAATAAATAAATAAATACATAGTTCAGAAATTTCATTAATGATGGGATATTTAGCATTTAAACCTCAACATACAGTTTTTAGAACAAAATTAAATGTATGTAAGCACAGCATAATAAAATTGTAGATTTGGAAATCGCATATTCAGCATCTGTGGGTGTATTAATAACATGTTTACACACACAAATGCTATGCAATTTTACTGTTTGTGAATCATTAATTCACCAGTGCATAGACATTCTAGCTGGCTTAAAGGTTTCTTTATGATGCATTATGCATTACGATAGGTGATACAAACAAAATCAAGTGTATTTTAACATTTACAGCCCTTCAGTTCTCATCATAGAGGTTATACTAATCCTATTTTTATAAAAAACAAGCCAGTCCAATAAAAAAACAAAAAACAAACGTCAGGTCTGTAAGAAGCATGGCTTCACTGACTTTATTCCTACCAATTTAAATATACTTTTATATTTTGAGATACTTGGAAAATATGTTTTATCAATAACATTCAGCAGCAATTTACAGAAATTCTGAATTATCTGACCTACTTCACTACTGGACCAGCAGTGTATGGTCAGCAAGCTCTATTTTTAGCATAAATACAACTAAAAGCACACTTTTTAGTGTGAACATAGTTAGAGGTTTACATACAACACCCATTCAATGAATATAAACCTGTGTGTAGATGGACAAACACATCCATACACACACACAGTGTGCTAAAATGATCCTACACTCTCCTCATAATAGCACAAAAGCTTGTTGTCTTCACCAATTACAGATGTCAGAGGGCCTATTCTGAGGGCTGTGATCTCCTTGGCTTTTAATCTGTAAGATAAAAGATCTCTGCTTCATTAGCATGTGTTTCTCCCACTCCCTGTAGACTGTACTTCTCTGCACACAGCCCACTCAGCTTAACACACACACACACACACACACACTCCAGAGGCCATTAGGGCCTCACATTAATGATGCATAATTAGCATATGATGACAAATAATAACAATGCGCTGCATTCAGTGTAATGGGGGCTGGGGCAATAACATGGCGTCCTACTGTTCCCCCCTACATAACGCACACTTTATTTATGTCTCTGAGCTGAAGCTGCTGCTGAGAGGAAGAAACGGGCTAAAACACCATCTACGTGCATAAATTATTCAAATGCACGGTTATTTATAATAAGCAACGTTACACCAACACTGGAAAGTCAATGTAATTTATGTTGGGTTAATCTAATCAACGAATTGTTCCAACAGCAGATAAAGATGATAATGAAAATAGGGCATACTAATTACACATTTCTCAGACATTTCTGTTCCAAATTACTCAAGGTTGTAAATCAATATGTAGGCCAATGAGGTATTTATAAAGCACTTTCAGAACAGTGAAGGCCTTAAACTTGTATTTTACCCACTGAAATGAAAGTATTTCATTCACTGAATCTAAAACAAAGGGCACCGATCAATTACTGTGAAGAAGGAGACTTCTAACCAATCAGAAGTGGTGTCCTGTCTCCATCCATTACCGTAGCAAACAGGCTCAGCTGTGGCCATCAGACAAAACACACAATTACAGCGCCCAAGTGTGTTTACTCCACATTCATATGCAGCTGCATCATACACACAGGGGCACACACAAATACACACACACACACACACACACTTACAACTGTCTGAACTTCTCACTCTCATTGTCTATCACAATACACAGACACACACACATCACCAATTACATTTAAACAAACACACCGTCCGTCTGAACTTTGGTTCACTACCTCCTGTGAAGAGGATGGAGAGATGAGCGAGAGGAGATGGACGGGGGGTAAACTAATGAAAACACCTCCAATAGAGGATGGGAATAAATCCATTAATGAAGAGGAAAGGAGTGAGGGATGCTTTAGAGGGGCTGAAGAAAAGAAGAAGTTTGGACATATTTGATATCACTCAGGCTAAAAAGTTTGAAGAAAACTTCTAAAGCTATTAGCGCAACATATTTGACATCTGCTAAACTTATGAATAGAAGCAAATTGTTTAGGTAGTCAGCCTTCAAGCATGAGCCCATTTCAAAGAAAGGGTATTGTAAAGAAAAAAAAACTGATAATGTAAACATTTTAAGTGTATTTTTGTATGTGTGTTTTGATATAAATGTAAATATGTAATTTGTGTAGGATGTGTATAATAATGAGCTAAATTTTCTTTCCTATAGGCCAGAGGTATTTCATTAGAATTCAGTAAGGTCCAGTTAGAGGAAATTTCCTCAGGCCAAGTTCCAGACCATCATCATTTCTGACCTGTGTTATGATTCTGTGCCATATCCTGTACTCTGAAGTAGCCTAGTATCAGCATTTTGTATCATATTTTTATATCAAATATTTTTATATTAAAAATATTCCAACAGTATTTATTGTTTTAAATTCTGAACTGAATGAATTATTTAGAAAATTTCAAATAATTGCTTTTTTCCTCACTTCAAGTAAAAACAAGGGCCATGTTAAAAAACAGAATGCTTTTGAAACATGTGCATCATAAAGTGTATATTTATAGAAAAAGTAAATAAAACATTTTATAGCAGGCTACCTGATTTAGCAAATGGTCTGTGAGTTTACTGCACCGCAAAGCCGTATACCGTAAAGACAAGAAAAGTGCCACCACTTAAAATAATCTCTGCCAAAATTAAATAGTTCTCAATAGTTTATCAGTTTGGGTCCGCACTGGACAACGTCTGGGTCTGGCCCCGGGCCGTGGTCCGCCTATTAGTGACCACTGCTGTAACTGTTACTATCATTATGACAGAATACCATACATGTGTTTTTTTGGTATTCTTCAATTTTTGTCCATAAAGGTGGAGATTTAAGGGAGGGCGTGGCTTGTGTTCTCTCCAAACATGGAACTGCTCTGTCAATAATATCCACTTTTAGCTGTTAAGCTGTTAGGCTGAAGTAATCTTTTTTCCATCTCCTTATTACAACCCACATGATGGAAATGTAATCAGTCTTACATGTACCTTTACTGTAGCACACTACACTAGCTCCTCTTGCGGATGTTTAAGATTGAACTTGACGTGATTGCAAGGTAAACTGACGAGACTACCTGAGACAATGTAAGACAGACAGTTTGTTAATCTACTGCCAGCTGCCAGGTGAAGCATATAAACGCGTTCTAACGAATAAAACATCGCTCTGATACTTCACTGGACTCAGTTGACCAACTGCAGCTTTTTAAAAGACTTACATAAAAGAAGCTAAACAAATTTTCAAAACAAACAGTACCAAATACTAAAGCCTTTACTGCTGAAGTTGGTGAAGAGTGTTGCGTGCATAGGTGCAAAGAACTAAAAATAACCAACTATAATTCTTCTCAAGGTAAAAATGTTTTTGCATGTTCATTTGCTTATTTCTGGCACAATATTTATTTAACGTTAACATTTGGCCTACAACAAATCAATAAACATAAAAGTTTAAAAAGTAGATAAGTACATGATAAAGTATGCTACTGGCTGTGTATTGGCAACAACCCAGTGATACAATATATGTCATGACATTTATACTGTAATCTGCAATCTAGGAAATATTGCAACAAAAAAAAGTTTTAGGAAATCTGTCACATGTTCCACTTGTTTATGTTTGAATGGAAGAGTCTACCGACCAAAGATTAAAACACTGTGTTCTGAGAATCCATACATTATCATAACTACGATATTTAATATTTGTTATATTTTCTTACACGCTTACTGGATAATGCAACATTTTTATAACAACCATGACTTCACTGAATGACTATTACTCATGTGCAGCATCTCTGTTCTGTTTAATAAGGTCAGTATCAGTGCATTACCATCTCCTCCAAAATCATAACTTTACAGCACAGGACAAAAAAACCCTCTTTACTGTCCATGCAAGTTAATGGGAAGGTATTTTGTTCAAAGTAGTTCTCAGAGCATGTTTATTGGTCCAACCATCATGACATTTTGGGCAGCAGTTCATACAAAGTTTCATTTTCAACAGCAAATAAAAAGAAATATCATATTTACCACTGTTGATTATAGAGTATGTTGCCACCTCTTTTTACATGCCTGTGTATTTATATACATGTATGTATATGTGTGTGTGTAATGCCTTTTGCACGGACCACATTTTATGCTTAGATTGTATAACACTCAGTAAATAAAGAGATAAAGATTAAAAAATGCAGCACATATGTACTTATTTTCATTTTGAAAATCAACAAAGCATGTACAGGTGCTTAAACATTTGCATACAACGGTGTTGCTAAATATCTTTTCTGACCTGGCACAGATTCCAAAATTATGGATTACATTTTTAGGGTTAATTACTAGTTAATTGTAGGTTAAACTAATAATAATGCAATCTGTCATATCACTAAATCACTGGTCAAACTTCAAACTAATCTTTACAGTGTGTAGCTATCCATATTATTGTAATATTGCATGTGGATGTGCTGCAAAAGAGTTAAATTAACCACATAGTCTGTTATTATATACATTTTATCATGTACAATGCAAGTGCATTACCAATGGCCTAACTTAAGTTGCTCAACACATCTAGGACAGGTCTCAACACTAAACTTCCTCACTCTTAAAATCTCTACGGGTGCTCTGAGGCAAAGTTACATTTTTTTAACTGTAGCTGGAGGTAAAAACGACCACAAACCCTCCTCCCTACAGGAGGTCAAACATGAGCCAACACACCCCCCATAAATCAGTCTGAACGCTGTGTTAGTGCAGAGAGAAACATGCTTAAGATCTTTAAAAGCATATTTGGCTGCTTGCTTTGCTCCGATCCTCTTTGGCGCTCTCGTTCCGTATACAGCCTTTTCACATGCCTGTTTACGGACTCTACAGCTCAAATTGACTTGCTAATGTTAACTTTTATTCGGTTGCCATGGGTTACAGCGTGGTGTGGTTTGACAGTGGGGCTACAGACAGGGCTGATTAGTAGCAGGCAGCTCTGTCCATCTCTCGCGCATGGCTGAACCATCTGGCCATTTACTCGCTAATAAGCCCCTAATGGCCCAAATATTCACAGCCCTGTCACAGAGACATGGCAGAGGAGGCCTACATCTCTCAACTCCCTCTGACATGTTGCTTGTTTCACATCAAAACTCGTCATTTACAGGCAGAGAGCTCAGAGGAGGTAAAAAGTTGACCTAATCTACACGCTTAACACACACACACACACACACACATGCACGGCTTTGTTACGTACCAGACAGACCGACTGCATGGTAATGCATTCATCCCTTCACTGCCTTTCCTCTCATCCTCCCCTCTCTATTTCTTCCTCACTTCTTTCTCACTCCCTCCTTCCCTCGCTCTCTCTCCCTCTATGCACTGCCACACTGAAGGGGGATATGAGTGCTGTCAATATGAGTTTGATTATGCACACATCGATTCCACTTTTCAAAAAGAGAGGATTATGCACGGAGAGTCTGAAAAAAAAATCTGAAAAAGACCAAAAAAGGAAGGAAATGGAGGAAAGACGAGAGGCAGAGAGAGAGAGAGAGAGAGAGAGAGAGAGAGAGAGAGAAGCAGAATATCAGGCACGAATCTGCAAAGCGTTCACGTCTGCCGCTGTCATTTGTCGCCCAAACATTGACTTTTTGCCATAAATATTTCCAGATGAACAGATCCAGCTGGAATAGTAATTGGTGACATGCAACTTTAAGTTTAACCTTTGCTGAGACACTGGTGGCAACCAATTAACTAGCCATTGAATAAAAAATATCCCCAATTATCTGTCTCATTACGGCTCTATGGGCCTGCATGCAGAGGAGCCGAGAAGATGTGCGCGGAAAACAAAGCACTCTCCATGGGCTCCTAATGACTCTGATCAACTATTAAACGGACATCAATGAGAAAGAAAATCTGCTCGACCAGTCGCAGATGGTCAAAGGTGCAAAGTAATGGAACTCTCCACATATGCGATACATAATGCATGACATTAAATTCAAGGAAAATGTACACTATTCATTTTAAGCCAGTTCTGTTTCCAGGTGTTCCATAGAAGGAGACATAAGTAAAATTACCCTATACCTTAATCAACAAGACCAAAACAAATAGAAGTGAGTCTGCCACCTAGATACATCCTGGCTCTCCACTGAGTTGGTGTGCAATACCTGTGTGACCGGTGCACTGACAGCACCCAGTAGGACTGGTTATCGTCAGCTGATGTGCGAGTGAATGGATTCTCTCAGTGAAGGGCTGGGTGGTAAACTGCAGTGGCACCTTGACTAGCCACCTCAGACAGAGGGAATGTATACTTAACTCCCCGTCAATCACTCTGCCAGCCCTCCGCCTGCAGCCTTCAGGATAGGTAAGGAAGATGGAGGTGCCTGGAGCTTTCTCCTGGAGAGTGAGGCACGTTAAGCCACTTCTGCTGAGTTCACCTGGGGAGAGGAGAAGAGAGGGGGCATGAAGTGAGGAGAAGCAAAGAGAGGAGAGGAGGCTCATACATGACTTATCTGCCTTAAAGCAGCAAGATGGTGGCACTAAACTAAAGGATTTACTGCATTCTTAAGGCACCCAAGAGGAAACTACCCGGCTTTTTCAGCCGTTCATGGTTTTATACATGGTATTATAATCTCCTGGATGCATAACGTCTCACAAGCATAAAACAAGTTGTCTCACAAGAGTTGTCCGAAACCATCAAAGTTTCCTATGGAGAAAGTTTGCGTGGTGTTAATTTGGAGATGAATGCAATAGTTGGTCAGTTTGGCAGCATAACCAGAGGCAAGACTCTGGGCATCAGGCAATGAAAGCAGAAAGTGGAGATTTTTTAAGCTATAATAGAGCCTCCAGTACTTTTAATTAGGCTTACAACACATACACACAGGCGCGCACAAACAGCTCAGGCTCCCTGTCTGCTAGCGTAGCAGCACTGAGGGCTAATTTATGTAAACTTGTTCCATTATGTAGGCTGTTGAGAGTGTCATTACAGCTTTGGCTGGGTTTGGGGCTTTTCCCAACATAAGCACTGCCACTGGCTCTCATTTGCTCTCTCTGTGTTGGATGTGTATCCTAATGAATGTCTTACAACAACACGACCTGCCAGGGCAAATTATCACCCCAAACTCTAAACACTGCAACAAAGGCTTTATAATGGCCGTGGCAAAAACTCCAGAGGCAATCATGTATGTCTGGCTGTGCTAAACTGTGTAGCAATAAAGATCATCTCGTGTTAGGCCAGATCAGATAAGAATCCTTTTGAAACGTAATGTCTTCATGAATAAAAACACTTTAGTGGTAGGAAGGGATACAAATAACAAGCGAACTATTTTTTCTTCTTTTCGTCTGTTTTTCTCTGCCCCTCACTCTTCTCTCATTTGTTCATCCTCTGCCATGGGTCAGTCTGTTTTAGATGAATGTATGTTGTTGAGGCAGACATTGTGGATCCAGCTTTGACTGGCGTCAGGGACCTAGAGACCTTCATAGCAGCTTCGGCTGGACATAGATAAGGAATAAGGGAGTTGGGGAGAGAAAGACAGAGAGGCAGAGCTTAAGAGAGAAAGAGAGCTGGTAATGTGAAATATCCAGACATAACCTGTCTACGTCTGGCTGAGCAATCATGGCGTTTCATAGTCCAGTAGCATCATTACTATATGGTTAGGATGCTGATGCAAGTGTGCTCTCTGACACTGCTGAAGTCTGGCCTCTTTCTTTCTCTCTCTCTCTCTTTCTCTCTCTCTCTCTTTCTCTCTCAGGCTTCAGGCTGTGGTGGGATGGAGGCAGGGCAGGGCAGGGCAGGCTGCTCTCTGCTCTCTGGGTGCAGGGCGCTGGACGTGTTTGCTTTAATGGAGTGGATGTGACTGTAGCGGGCGGGCTGAGCCAGGCCCTCAGCTGTCACTCAGAGATTCGCGTGTCAGCCCGGAGCTGGGCTGCAGCCGGCTGGATTACAGGGTAGTTACCATAGCTGTCAGATTACTGACAACCTGACACCCGCGCACACTGCTCCCCTCTTAGTGTTGCTTTGTTTCTCTCAAACACGCTGCAGATGGAGAGAATTACCCAGTAGCGAAAGAAATAAATAAATATAAAAATATGAGCGTTGGAGAAATGCGCGAGATATAGAGGGACACAAACGGTGAGCGGAAACAAAGGCAGCAGCTTTGGAGATCCATGCCACATTAGCTTTGTGATGAAGTAACCTGATGCTTTAGAAAGGGCTCAGCAGCAGGGCAGGAAAAAAAAAAACAAAGGGATGGACAAGGAGGGATAAAAGAGAGAAAAGGATTAAAGAGAGAGAAAGAAGCACGTTCTTGCTCCTCTCCTTGTCATCCATTGCCATTCATGCCAGGTCCCGTGATTGTGTTTGCTATTAGCGTTCTGTCATTGAGGCGATGGTCTCATCCAGAATCTACTCCAGCTTCATGCACAGCAACAGGGATTTCATCTTGCTCTGCTCTCTCTCTCTCTCTCTCTCTCTCTCTCTCTTTTTCTCTGCCTCTTCTCTTCTCCTGCTGGAGCCCCCTGAAAAAACATCACAAATGAACTTCAGTTTCTCTTTTGTAAGAAATTATAGGAAAAAATGGGTTTGATGGTAAAAAGAGTGGTGAGAGTGTGTCAGCGCTAAAATCACTTAGAAGATTTCGCATAATGGCGAGCGGAATAAGCAGTGGTAGCTGGAAGTATTTTAATGATGGGATAGACAGTGTGGGTCGGCCACGGGTCAGCGAGTGGGTTTAAATTTTTCATTCGTCACATCTGAGCGACCCTGCATAAGAGACTCTGTCATTCCACTCCTCTCAAATGAGCACCATTGAGAAAGAGAGAGAGTCAGAGAGAAGGAGAGAGAGAGAGAGAGAGAGAGGGAAAGCGAGGGAGAGAGAGAGAGAGATTCAAATCTACATCCTGTTATCTGGCACACCAGAACCACCCAATTACAAGACCAAAGCAAAGGGACAGACTTTCTTCGACAGTTGATACGGCACAATTGTACTTTTGAAACTGTGGTTGGTGCTTTGCATCTTTTTCCAATTCATATGAAGCACCTGAATCCGAGCATCCGCATCATCGTTTGGTGACAGTGTCATCTTTAAATGACCCACTTGTGCCAACATGTAGTGTTTACGATGCCTAACTACAACGTGATCATTCTGGAGCACTCACTGAGTAACCCAGTTTCCGCTGCATCTAAGGTGCTGTGAGAGTTTAGTTCTTCAGGCTGAGTCAGAGTGGTTCCACCCTCGCTAAGCCCAGCGGAGCGCTGCTGTGTGCCCTGACCCTCACTGTGTTCTCTGTCCTCTCCACCTCTCCGTTAACAAGCACTGCTGCCGGTATCAGCCAGGCCATGATGTGGCTGCCTGGTTAATGAGGCTGGGCTCTGCACACGGCCTCACCACTAAACAATTATAGTTAGTTAGAGAGCACAGGTTAATATTCCCTCATGTCCCTGTGTGCTGGGCTTGCCCTGGTGTCCTCTGCCAGTCCTAATGAAAGTTATGAGACCTGTCCGCAATGATAAGCAGCCTCGCAGCTCGGCCTGCTCCATTATGCCCTGCTTTCAGCCTATGCTTTGCATAGCCTAAAGCGTCTATTAAAATCCCCTTGTAAAATTCATAAAACAAAAAATGTGGTGGGTCAAGTCTAGAGGGAGCCAGAGTAAGCTCCTTATTAGCAGCCAGTGGAAAACACAGAGCCAATTACATATCCTGAACAAGGAGGGCTCAGAATCAGCATTGGGGAATAAGTATTTCCATCTTTCTCTCTTTCTCTCTCTCTCGCTCTCTCTCTCTCACTGATTTGGCTGTAGGTGTAGGGTATGGGTCTGGGTCTAGTTTGAGCGAGGTGTAATTATAGTGAGGGTGTTTAGTGGACGGAGCTGCTGCCTTTTTACTTGGAGCCACTCAACTACAAACTCATGTAAATCTTCTCTCTGCTCCACATCTTAAATTGGTGGGTTTAGGGGGGATTCCCAGTAGGAGCCAGGGTTCGGAGGAGAGCTGAGGAGCCCAGAGCTCCAGAGATATGTAAAGATTCTCAGTCTGGAATTTAAAAGGCTACAAATTAGACCCGACATTAGACTCCCTCTCTCGCAGAGCTGTAGGAATGAGAATGAAACAGAATAAATAAGAGTAAAGGCGGCTTTCCCCCCTTCTTATAAGATGACATTAATCCTTTCATGTGCAATGACAGCTAACAGCACTCGGCTTCCTCCCCTGATGCCGTTGTAAAGCTGGGAGATTTTCTGACATGCTGGGGAAGGACGAGACTCCATTACTACAACATCCTGATAGAACCATGCGTCTTAATGCACCGTGGTACTAACTCCTATAGCACACTGTACACCACACACATATGCATATGCAACACATCTTTAAAGCAACAGATAGACCATAATCAAGAGTGAGATCTCCTCAGAACGTGTACTAAACCACAGCTGGAACTGTGACAAAGGTTTCCATTGTTAATTGCGCCAAAGCAGAGGCCTGAGCTGCTGTTGAAGCATGCAGTCGAAAGACAAACTGAGCCTTCTGAAAGGATGAGATCAAAGGCTCGTGGTCTCCAGCCAAAGGGCTTAAGCCCTTACAGAGGTGTGGGCAAGTGTGGGTTGTGAGTGAGGGTGCTTGCACTGCGATGGTGGGATAGAAAAAAAAGAAGAAGGGGAAGAAGAGGCCTATGTAGAGTCAAGTCAGACTACCTGGGTGGATTTTTCAATCACTACCTGAAGACTGGGAGATACTGTTCGCCCTCCTGTGAATATTGTTTTAATCGAACAAAACAAACAAAAGGTCCGTGGTAAAATGATTATAGTCATAAATCTCAAATTTGTTCCCTTTTTACCAAATTTAACTCCTCCAACAATGTCATTTTGTCAAGACATATGTGTGCATGGTACACAAATGTATAAGGTTGGCAAAATTATTCAAGGCATAAATACAATGTCCAAGTTTGTAGAATTACTAACCTAGGCACAACTATGTGACAGTGGCCAGGGAACAGGCCAGTAGGCAATGTCTAGGTTCATCCAAAAAAACTAAATGAAGGAGAAATAGAGTAAATAAAGGGACTGACATAGAGTCAACCAGGAAAACCTAGAAGCATTCAAAGTATGAATAAAGTATGAATAAGAAGGAACATGAACAATATACATGTTTAAGCAAATCCCATCACATGAACCAAAACAACAAGACTGTTCTGTCAATCTGAGCCACTAAGCCACACGGAAACTGAAACTGGATGTTACTTTTAGGTTTTCAGCAACCAGGACTGGAAAACTTTTACAAATGGTTAGACAAAAATAGAAAAATACAAAAAAATAAATGTTTCAGTCTGCTAAAGGTTGGGCTGCTTCATAGTCTAGTGGGAAAACACAGAACACCAGGTCTTTTGCCAGCAAAGGTGTCTTGGACTGTGATGATGGGATAGAAAAAAAAGAAAGAAAAGAGAAGGACAAGTCTGGAGTCAAGTCTGTAAGTCTGGATGGATTTGTCAGTCACTACCTGCAGACTGGAGACATGGCACACTCCTCTGTTGAGTACTGTTTTAATGAGTATTTATGCAAACAAACAGGCACACTAGGATGCCAGAAACAAGCAGCTTGCCACATAGCTCATGGGTAAAGTACCAACCACCACTGCTCGGGCACCGCCCCACTTGAAGATGCAGCAGACTTTCTGATGTAAAATGGACCAAAACTGTGTAATATGCCTCAAACTTGTGATTACTGTTTTCTTTCAATGTCAAAAATGACAACAAACGGAAACAATATTAGGGATAATTTTTCTTCTCCAAAGGGGCGTTTATATATATATATATATATATATATATATATATATATATATATATATATATATATATATATATATATATATATATATATATATATATATACACACACACACACACACACACACACACATCAGGACCACCACAGAACAGGTACTATTAGTGAGCTAAGAATGACCCAGCACCCAAATACTATCTGCTCTATGGTCGTCCTTTAGCAGTCCTGATTATTGAAGAACAGGGTGAAAAGTATGAAATACATAATACATAATAAAACATACAAGTGTGGTATTGACAGTTTCTCCCCCCATGTTTCAATGAGCTAAGGCTAAGACAATGTACAATTACAGCATGGCCTAACTTCTAAGGATTAATATGGATGTTGATATAAAAAATATATAAAATAATCAGCATTTGAATAATTAATATTTCATGTGAACACAGACATAAAGCTTCTGTATATGAAAATAATTTTTAATTTATATCTCAAAATATGTAGGAGTGAAAATAGTAAAGTCTTACAACAGTTAAGCCACTATTTCAGCAGGAAGTTCACTGTATAATTTGTTTAAGGTATGGAATTCTGTTGAGAAGTATTTTCAGAGGTCTTTTTAAATTTTTTATTGTCACACCCATTTGGAATATTTTACTGCCAGTGGAAACATTCAACTTTTAATTATCTTAATAAGTATTTCAATAAGTATTTTAAAGTATTTATTTTGGGACATAATCCTGGAAATATGAATGTGAACTTTATGGTTGTCAGTCAGATTGACACAAATTGGCATGTCTCATGTTCTAAAAACTAGGTTCACCCATTAATTCATTATGAAGTCCTTTAATGATCAGGACCACCACAGAGCAGGTATTATTTGCGTGGTGAAAAATTCACACCACTTGAGTGTGTGTTGTGCTGTTGAAGTCCACTCACCACCCAGTCTATTGGGGACTCCTACCTTGCTGGTCCACCAGAGACGGTTTGCTGCACAGTGTGTGTTGATCATCCTCCAGTCCTTCATCAGTGGTCACATGATGCTGTTGGCTGGTTGTGGACTATTTTCAGTTCAGCAGTGACACTGAGTTGTTTAAAAACTCTGGCAGCACTGCTGTGTCTGATCCCCTCCACTCTTCTTACTCTGAAGAGTTTTTTGAGTGCGAGTTTCCAGTTGATTTTAATGCACTTATCCCACCACTTATACTCGTCTATCAACCCAGCAAAAGTCAATCCAACAAGTTATGGTATTATTAAAGCATGCTGCTTTCCCTAAAATAAGGAAATAAGGGTTAATATGTGAGAATGTGGAGGACTGTGGTGTCTTAAAATGATTCTAGCATTATAGAAACACTGTGAAATCTTATCTACAAACTCCAAATAAGAAACCAGCATCACACAAACATCATAACAAGACTAAACTTCCTAAATACTGTCCTAACTTTAAGATAAACACTAACAGTGTTCTAACTTTCGTTTTAGCCATCTGTTTCTATTATTTAATACAGCACAATGACATTACATTACATTGCTTTTTTAACCTTTTTAAAACCCTAGACGTCAATAAATGATTACAGTGATGGTGGTGAACAGTGAGGAGACGGAGCTGAACACGTGTCTGTTTATTAACGTTTGTGCTGTCAGTGTTTGACGAACTTTTTACGTGCACGTGTGCCGGCTTATGGATGCTACTGGTTACACTTTGCGATTTCAGTTGTTTTTATGAGTTAATAACAGCTAGTCTTTCATTTTTATTGATAGTAATCACTAAAACAGGACAGAGTGCTCTCATAATATTCTTAATTAAATAAGACATCATGATTGATAATGCAAACTCAGCTTAAAATCTGACTTTAAGAAATCAAATATAAATTATATGATACAATTCTTTGAAAAATCCCACCCAACGAAGTTCCTTCAAATATTCATTAAAGGGTCAGGTTAACAGTAAGCATAACACCACCTTGCAAAGAACTAACCAAACCCAAACCGTCTCTGATGGTAAATGCCACATCACTCATTTTTGTCTATTTCAAACTACTACAAAGCGTATACTTCACAAATCATCACATTACTTCATACAGATTACTCTAGTTCAGTCTAGTACAGCAAACTTCATTATTATGTGTGGGGCAGTAGCAGTATTAGTAGAGGTAGTGAGCTGTAATTGTGTAGTACAGTAAATAGGATAAGTAGCATACAATACAATATACATAATAAAACATTTAGCTGGCAGGGAAGCTTACTTATTCCACAAATGAACAGTGGAATACAGCTACGCTACAACAAACACAAATTGACTTTTTGTGCATCCATTTTTAGACATTCTAGCAGTGTTCAGTGTGCATGTGTTCATGTGTGTATGTGAGCTTCTGTCTGGACAGTGACTGGTGGAGAGGCATCCATGCTCTGATCTCACAGTTTGACTAACATCTTAACCTACTTAGCGCAATTAGCGCTTCATTAGAGAGGCTAACTAACTATCGCTTCTCTCCATAATGATTTGCAACAGTGTACACATAAAAGTACATAATCAATGCTTTCCAATTACTCCTCAAGTGCAACCACTATTTCAGATAAACTGGATAATAATATGGAGGTGTAGCAGCCTGTGAGATAGCAGGAGCGTTTAATTGCACTGCTCTTCCTCTCAGCCGCCAGATTTCTTTTCCCTAATGAAGTGTCATCTGGAAAAAAAAAAGTTCTATTGATTTTTTCAGCGCTCAGCCTCCGCCACAAATATGTAATTATCCGTTTTCTATCTGGCAGGGGGATAGGAGTAATCTATAGTATCTAGCCTTTGCGCTCCTCTGACAGGCTAGTATAGCGCTTTTACCCTTTTCAAAATATGCGGCCTTCTGATGAATGAACTTTAGACAAAATGTTGTTCTGTTCTGTGGCGTTTGAGATGAAAACTATAATTCTGCAGACGTCGAGGTGGGGGCGGGGGGTGGGGGGCCGTACCTGACTGAGATTTCAAAGCATCTCTGCATTTTTACAGCAAGCAGATTCACTCGCCAGCACAACAACACTTGCAGACGGCAATAAAAAGAACAAGACGTCTTCATATACTTTAGGAACGTGGAACTATACACATTACACTTGTGGAGGAAATTACTTTTAAAGTATAAACATAGCTCAGAAAGCACACTGCTGCTGAAAGACCCTCATATACTCTATGGCCATACACCCATTTCCCAAGACTTCACTTAGTCTGAGCTTCAGACATTTAACTTTTGCCTCCCCCCCTCCCTCTCTTTCTCACTCCTCTCCCTCGTCTCATCTGTCTCTCTCTCTCTGTCTGAGGACCAGCGATGGACGAGCAACCTTAAGCCTACCCCTCGCTGTGCTGCCCTTCACCATAATAAAAAGCCATTACCTTGACCGCTGACACGAGGCTGAGTGTGAGGGTCGGCCTGATATTTATTGATGAAACTCTGAGCTCCCAATCTGCTGCACTGAGTGGGCATCATACAGCTGTCAGGCCAGACAGGCCTCAGCGCGGTGACGGCCCTCGACATGGCCCATCTATAATTTATGAACTACACTGAAAACAACCGCCAAAACAACACTGCTGCCCTGCCAGCCCAGGGATTAGTTTCCCTACCAGCTAAAGAGCAAGCAAAGCGAGTGTGTGCGCGTCTGTATGGATGTGCGAGCATGTTTATGCGCGTCTAAGTTTCTGAATCTGTGGGACTGTGTGTGTCTGTAGAACCGAGGAGGTAAAGGCAGTGAATAAGCACAATAGGCTGTGTTAAATATTCAAAAGGGCTTTGATTCTCCAGAGGCAGATGGAGTGAATAACATAACAGCAGTATTTACAGTGAGAGATGTAGACTAGGGTGCGCTGGGGCATCACATGCTGAAGTGTACCTTTTAAATGAACCCTGGCCTTAGAGAGAGAGAAAGAGAGAGAAAGAGAGAGAAAGAGAGAGAGAGAGAGAGAAAAACAAAGGTCTAACCTGGGCAGGACACTACTTTCCCCATGACACCACCAGCACAAGCTACTTAATAATGGCACAGGAAGACCTCAGTGTTAAGTGTCTAACGTCAACAACAGCTCCTATAACTACTGGCACTAATGATTCCATCTTCCTCCACTACCTCCTCCACTGCTACTGCCACCATTTTACTCCACTGCAATAAATTACCATTAGCGATACTACATCTCATACCATTTCTCTTTTTACTGCTACAATCACCTTAACCGCTACCTCTCTTTTACTGGACGGCCCGCAGCTACAGCCATCATGAATCTGTTTAATGATGTAGTGATTACTGTAATAACCAAAGGTTGCATTGATCTTACTGTAATTAATGACAAACAGATGTTGACCGTTTCCCTCATGACAAATTTACCAGGCTGGGCCAATTGCAAACGATTAATCACAACTACTAACACTTCTAAAATTATTGTCTTGTGATTTAAGAGAGTGCTAATATTCTCATTTCGGCTGGGTTAAATATGTTGACATGAATAAAACTCATTTTCCTAAATATACATGAAATAAAACTAGAGCTAAATTCTGGGACAATGCCAATATCTCATATTTTTCTTGCCAGTAGAGAAACATTTAGAAACTGGAATGATCTGAATTTTGTATTTCACTGAAATACAAGGCTCCAGACTAATGACATCCTGTTGTTGATGAAGATGGGATGATGTTTATATTTTCAGGATTAATGCATGTGTTTTAATATTTCATGTCTATAAAATATAGCCATATTTCACTCATAATATCACAAGGTTTAATCTAGTTTTTAATTTGCTTTTTTTCATCAAATTTCCAAAACCAAAAGCTACTTTACATTAGCCCGTCTGAGGAAATGTCTTTGTAATATTAGCAACAACTGTGTCAAGTTTTTAAAACATGGACAAATAATGTTTTTAACAGACATTCAAGTCAAATTTATTACTTTGTATGAGTTGGGTGAGTTTGTGTGAGTTTACAGTTTCTGTGTAATCTGGTTGAATATCATAGTACTAAAATCCTCAAAGACTACATTCTTGAGCTCAGTGTCCAGTAATTATCTATTTTTGTTTGTTTTGTTTTTCAGTTTTTGACATAATCTGAAAATGTCTGTTGTTCTTTATATTGTGTGTAAAGTTTGATGAATTGACCCCAAGAAATAACTTAAAACTTGTTGGAAAAAACGTACATTAAAAGTAAAGCATGTTTTTCCTATGAAATTTCCAAATTTAAAGTTAACACTGCAGTTTAATATTTCAAATGGTCAGTTTTAACTTTTTTTTTTTTTTTAACAATTTTGCTCTGAAAGTTATTCAGGAGCCCCGAAAATAGAATATTTGTTTATTGGTTACAAATGTAGTAAGATTAATAAACTGGAAATATTTTAGCACAGTAGCCCAGTATTATCTAAGCATTCTGCTGTTCAAGAGAACATCAGCAAATATTAGTCTGAAATATCAATCACTCCAAAACATCTCCCTGGTAAGTGATTATTTTTCAGTACCAATGTGATTCCCTTGAGCACTTCTAAACAAAACTTATGTTAGACAGGAATGTTATTATTATCTGATTACAGAAGTGTAATATCATATGCTTTTTTATGTTTGAGAGTGTATATCATAAACATGAATAACCCATCTCAACAACTCTGTACTCACTCTGGGTTATGACGGTGGACACAGAGCATGTTCAACCGAATTACTGGCACTCTACAGTCTCCGCGCACAACCCGCTCACATCTCCGGGACTGTCTGTTTTCCGTTCTAACAGCATCAAATCAGATTCAAACAGAAAAGGATTTCATGTCCCACTGGGATAAAATTTAGGAGGTAAATAACTTGCGCAAGATTTTTTTTTCCCTCTTTTGGAGGGCCGCATGATGAAACAGAACACAAATCAGATTACACTGAATTACACCATGCATGTGTATTAACATTGTATTGCAGATCAAATCGTGTGCGTAAGATTTGTGTGTATGTGTTACATCAAACTAATAAGCCCTCAGTGTGAGTGCAATGTTGACGGTTTTAGATTCAAAATATGGATATTACATTCACTTCTGCAAAGAAAGCTTCACACATTCGATCCATATGAACGTCTTTTACAGTCCTGCAGGAAATGCATTCATGGTGAAATTAGCTTCTGGGTAAGCACTGAAAAGTGGCTCGCTGTGTTTTAGCATGGGCCAAGAATGGTAAGCTTATGGCACTGGCAGCGCGGAGTCATTCGGAATGTTTCATCCTTAACAACTAGAATATTTAAAGATCCACCGGAGTATTCAAAAGTACATAACAAAAGCTGGTTCTACTTTTGAAAAAATCTCTTATGACAGACCTCAACTTTTTTTGATGAGCCGTGTTGAGAACAAAAGGCGGCTCTGTTCCTGCTTTTCAATGTGCAAAGTCCTTCCTCCAATCTGTTTAAAAAAAAACAAAACAAAAAACCCTCCTTCTTATCTTTAGCTATGGCTTTAGACTTCCTGCACATTTTGACACATACTGTGTGTGATCAATAAATAAGCATATGATTAAATTCAGCTGCATTTAGGAAAGCTTCATTCTCCGAGCTCCAGTGAGCAGGGTAAGCCCCGGTCTGACATTTGGACAGTGGAAAGCATTCTCACCCTGTGTGAGAGAAAGGAGTAACGACTCTTCCTTTCTTTTTTCTACCCCCCCCCACACCCACCCCCGCCCCCAACCTGGGAAGCGTCTCCTGCCAATAAATTATTCTGAGTTCCTCCAAAGTCATTACGCATTTATTTTGATCTTGCATCATAATTCACAGCCTGCTGCACAATATATTTCCTCAAAAATGCCGGTAATTCCTTGGTGCAGAGCAAAGTTATGATTCATTTATACTGGAGTGACAGTATAATGCAGACATGTCAAAATCCATTAAAACTGTTCAATGTCTCAGGGTTTATTTTTAGATTCAATTGAGATTTTTACTGATGTTGAAAAATATACAGTGTGCTGTGTTTACCTCACCTTTGGAGAGAATGTGTTATGGTCCCAATTAATTTGTTATTCCTGTCACTGCAGGCATCGCAGCCGTCAAACCTGTCAACGCTTCCTCCCCTTTATTTCCAGGAAGAATGGCATTTAATTTCACTGTAACTCTCTCATAACTAGATTCCACATTGCAGAGAGGGCGTTTTATTCAGCAGTCTTTTAAGCTAAGCACATGCTGATTTGATTGCTTAGCAGGGTGATATATAGAGCAAAATGCAGCCTGCAGCCGGCTCTTCTCGCTTTCTTGAAAGATCATATATGGTTTAAAAGGCGTTCAATTATCCTGAGCCGGGCTGGATCAGAAAGAGTTTGGAAAGACTGAGCGCTTGTTTTGATGCTCATTATGATGGTATAATCTGGCTGCTTAGCTCTCTCTGTGAATTGTGAATATTTGTTTTCACTGCACACACATATGGAGAAGGACGAGCGTGCATACTAAATAAAAGTGGCTGGGTTCTTTCAAAGATACAACAAATTAGACATTTTAGTGGAACGTCTTGCTATGTAGTGTTATGTCTACGTCATTATTCACAAGTCTTATAATAACTCGTTCATTTTAAGTACTTATTAAGTAAGCAGTAATAAGTATTTATGAAATAAGTATAACATTAGTTTACTCTAACATCACAGAAATATTATGTAAACCTGGTTTGCTATGTTTAAAGAAAAAAGCACAAGGTTTTATATTTAACTTTTGCATGTCATCTACAATGAAGGGCAGACGTTGTCTATTACATGATGCCCAACAACATATTGGTCACTCTTGCCTCTTGCCCAAGAGATTGTGTTTACATTCTTTTTCTCTAAAAATAATTGCATCTAATAGTTTTTGGTGACCACCGTTGTCCCCCCCCCTGCTAGGCTGGCCTGCCTGGTGTCGTAGATGCTATTCCATAAGCTGAAAATTGCTAATATAGCTCTTTGATGTTTTGTAAAAGATTGTGTTTATAAGCTGGTGTTACTTAGCTAAACAATGTTGTAGTGTCCCAATACTGGCTAGTGCGAAGCCGTGGATGCACAGGAGGTGTGGCCATTTGCACAGGCTCTTGGGAAGCACCACAATTGCAGTAAAAAGACTTGCAACATGTAAATAGTCTGGACTGTTAGCCTAAAGCTGTAAATATGGGCTATGTTGTGCTGGGTTTAGTGGGATAGTGGTGCTGTGTTAGTGCCTACCGTCAGGGAGAGTTGTATGACTATTGATGACCTGCCTGCAATCCCAGCCATTCCATAGCATTGAATGGCGGATCTTCCCCGCTGCTATCTTCCATAAAGAGCACTCATTTAAAAGCGCAATGTTTCCCGCATCTCCTTCTTTGCTAAGTCGTCACAATACCTAATGACATAACCTAGATCAAACAAGAGCAGCTCAGCATGCGGGACCACCACAGAAGCAATGTTCTAATGTAAGGTTTGTAACTAATATTTTCTTTTCCAAAGCAACACCTGACTGGTTTTAGTAACAAAGCAAGCGTGCATGTTCATCTTAAATACTGGGTATATATGACCAAGGGTGTATAGAATAGCCTAAACCATAATCAAGTAAAATAATTAATAGCTGAATAAAAGTCTTCCAAAAATAACTTGAGTAGAAGTGCAAAAGTATCAGGTTTAAAATACAAACCAAGTGAAACTTCAGTGAAACTTCTTCAGCATAACTGGAGTTTGTTAGGCACTATTCAATTTTTTGGGATCTAAACTAAAATGCTAAAACTAAAGTCAGATTTGTGAAAAACCTCAAAGCAGTGCAGATGGTGCCACTAAGAAAAAATAACTAAATTAAACACAAAAAAGGAATTCAATATGAAGCAGATTTTCTCTACTCACTAATAATATTCGCAAGTACTCAAGACATCCATCAATATTTCAGGAAAATATTTATTTAGGAAAAAAAGGTAACTAGTTACTACTCACCTCTGTATCTGATAAATATATTTCTATTTGTGTGGCCACAAAATCTTAATTAATTGGCTTAGTGACCTAAGCAGTCAGAGAAAACTCTATATCTGTGCAAGCTGCCAAGGTTTTCAATGTAGCATATTACATAGTTACATTGTTGAAATAGATCTGTATATTACCAGAGAGAGAAAGAGAGAGAAAGAGAGAGAGAAAGAGGAAGCAGGAGAATAAAGGAAGCATAGAAAGGCAGGAAGGCAAAGTAAGCAAGGATAGAAATATATATATTTTTTCCTCCCTGCTGCAGCCTACAAGGATTTTTTGGTGTGCAGTTATGGTCCATCATTATTAAATGTCTCTTGTTGGATGGGAAAGGCGCTTTATCAAAAACAGCCATTCATCAGAGGCCCCGGGCAGACAGCTCTCATCTGACCTCTGCTGCAATAATGCCGCATCAACTAGGCCAACTACCCAGTTTAGCGGCAGAGCAGGGAGCAGCGGCCGGCTGCAAGATTAAGTGCACTGCTTCAGCTCCCTGTTCCCCCGGGCTCTGCCGCCTGATGTTGTATTGATTGCAAAAGTTTACCAGTAAGTATCACAAACAACAATAGCCAGGTCAACGATCGCTGATGCCTGAATGGCTATTCCCTGTTGAGAAGGGAGGAGAGGAGAGGAGAGAGGAGCTCGGAGCTCGGGGCTAAAGCGATACCAGCAGCAGGGCTGCGAGAGGAGCAGCTCGGGGGTCGACGGAGCTGGACTGCTCCTCCTGACATTTAGGAAAGCGATATGTCAGAGCAGAGCGCAGAGGAGTGGGAGGCCGGCGGATAATTATAAGCCTTTGCATTATAAAAGGCTCCATCGACAAACTGTCCTCAGTCCTGCCACATACCACGCAGGCCTCTTACAGCTCTTAAGCACCCCACCTACAATTTAATTGCTCTGTTATCCTCTTTTTTTTTTTTTTAAATATCTTACTCTAAAACATGTACCATGCCCCCAATTCCATCAATTCAGCACTGCCCCAACCTACATCATAAAGGCTAAAGTAATACACAAACAGACAAGAACAATCAGACTGAAGCTAATATTACTATACTAGCAGCACGTCCAGATGTATACATAGGTTGGTGCATTAACACGTTATGCTTATTTTCAGCTATTAACCTCAAGGCTTAATAAGCTGCAACTACTATGGGTGTAAATCACATGCTTACATCGATGCTTGAGGCCAACCAAAATTTGCTGGTAGATCACAGCAGGATTATAAAGGGGCTTTAATGTGAACACAAGCACACTATCCAAACTTATTGTTAATACTGCAACAAGCACATTTTACATCAGATGTGGTACCTGCAATAAATGATGGGCTGTGCTGTGTCATATCAATCAATGTAAGCTTTCACACAGGCCCATTTTGTCACACAGCAATCTCTCACTATTCATTTAGCTGTACATCTCACGATGACAAAGATAGCAACAGTTAAGGCAGCAAGTCAGGTTTTTAGTGTTGATCTCTTTGTCACCCACAGCAAGTTTATTTAAGCAATGAGCGGGCCTTGCAGATTTTATTTTGGAAATATATAACAAAGTTTACATATCATATCAATAACCACATTGTTCGCCATTTGCTACATGCATCAGAACAGATTGGTGGATTATTATGTGCCTAGAAACTACTTTAAGTACTCGGTATGTACTAAGGCCTAAAGTATATGGCATTCCTGAATTTAAGGAGCTAAAATCTGATATAACCAATTACACAGTACATGCCATTTTAGATGGTCAAAAAAGAAATAGATACCAGACAGTGCAGTAGACTATCAAATATCCTAGTCGGTTCTCAGTTCTTAGCTGGCTCTCAATTAAATGGCAAAAGGTATTAAATATTAAGGTAAATAACATACGTTTGGTTGTTTTGTTGAGTTTAGCCAGTATTGTGGTAACATAAACAACTGATTATTGCCAGAGTAGAAGCAGAAGACATTCTGGGCTTGGCTCGCCAGGTCTGGGCTGAGTGATAGCGTTTCACTGGCCTCTGCACTGAGGCCATCTCACGGCCCTTCATCATGCCGCCCGCGCGTGTCATCATCAAGGGACGGCTGCCTGTGCGTGTCATCATCAGGGGACTGCGGCACAGTGCTATGGGCGGCTCTGTGGGTGTAATCATGTGATTTGATGGGGTGACAGAGTAATGACACACCGAGCGGTGGAGTGCACAGCAACCCCCTGCTGGACACCATCCCAGCACACAACACCTCTCTCCTCTCTTTGTGCTGTCTCTCGCTCACACTCTCTCTCTCATTCTCTGGGCCTCTGCGGTGAAATCAAGATTAATCACTGTGCAGTGGGACACTCTTAATGTCCACACTCAGCTATATTTCATTTAATGAGGTGCATTAACGCTAATTAAACTACTTAAAACTATAAGCCGGTTTTTATGGCCTCGCTTTTTCTCGCTGGCACTGACTGTACATGTCTGTCTCTTTGTCTGTCTATCTGTCTGCTCGTGCCTCAGAGGAATATTTAGGCCTGTTAGAACAAAGAAAAGGAAGACGGCTGTTTGTTGTGCCATCATAATGTCTTAAATCTGTCTGGTGTTCCTAAAATCCCAGTCCCACATGGACACCTCGCGCAGCAGACGTTTTTTTGCAGATGCTGTATTGGAAAGGTTTTATGAGCTCTAGACTGGGAAGGTGCTAATTTTTCAATAGAGAGCTAATGGGAGACAAACAGGCATATAATAATAACTCCATTGTTTGCAAGCCTTGACAGCATAAACTGACCAGTCCCTAATTCAGCTTATCAGAGCTTTTTTAAAGCAATGTTTTTTTTTCAAGGGTTTATTTTTCATGTATTGACAGAAATAAACACTGAAAATGGAACTTCTTTTGAAATGCTGTTGGATTAACAAACTGTCTTCCTCGTCAATGCACCTAATGCTTTAACTGCTCTAAAACTGTAGTTGTTAAACAGCAAAATGTGTTCTTCTCAAAAGACTTCTATATGAACATTCAGAAAAAAGGTGCTAAACTGCCACTGGGGTGGTACCACTGAAGATGCTGCTTCAGTATCTTTTGTAATGAAGAATAATTGCATCATATTACACTGCAACCAAGTTGCACTGATTCCGTACACCATCTCTAGACTTCAGGCTTTTTATTTCTTTTTCTTTTAAAATGAGTCTACTCCTTCTGGGAAGGCACACAACTGCACTTTAAGATCTCTTTAAGCCTTTAAGGGTCCATTTACATTGTCACTAGATAGACAAAAAATGTATAGGTATATGTGTATATTTTTTTATGTCCAATACATACATACACTGTTCTTACAACACATATGCATCACCTTCAAGGTTAAGGCCATATTAGAGTTGGAACAATACGCAATCATAAGCTGTTATTCTGTAGTGAGATTATGGATATTCCTGTAACAGCAGTTGTCGATCTTTTGTTATTTTACTACTTCATATACTTATATACTTTAGCTTGTACTGGTACTGTGGTAAGGCTGTAATACTATTGTTATGCAGCCACTGCATGGAAGTGTTGGTATGGCTGTAGGCGTGCTGTTAGGTCTATATCCTTGTTGGCCCACACCGGTGGTGGGGCAGAAGGGGCCTGAGGCACCACTGGA
Organism: Megaleporinus macrocephalus; assembly: GCA_021613375.1. Taxonomy (NCBI): domain Eukaryota; kingdom Metazoa; phylum Chordata; class Actinopteri; order Characiformes; family Anostomidae; genus Megaleporinus; species Megaleporinus macrocephalus. Next base: position 21,421,451 of record CM038709.1, on the reverse strand, counting down.
ATTAATTACAGACAAAAGCGATGCTGTTTGGAATTGTCATGCCAAATTTATCACTGGCCTTTTAATGTGCCTCATCTGAGCCTCTCCAAACTAGCTGACTGCCTGGGGGCAAAGACCTCTTCCTTTTCCAGGGATGTGTGTTTGTTTGTGTATGTGTATGTGTGTGTGTGTGTGTGTGTGTGTGTGTGCCTGTGTGTGTGTGTGTAAAAAAGGGGACCTGCATGTGCTGGAGGCTAGGCTAAATCCGGGACTGGAGGCAGTGAACACTAACAATGCCCCTAGCAAATTCAGCATCTCCACCAGAGCCAGCACCCCCTTCTTGCCCAAGCTCCACCAGCCTCCCTTTGGGAGCAGTGCTCAAATCCAACTCTGACTCCTTTAATTCTGTCATTTTGGTGATGATAATTCTTTATGGGGTTGGATGGGATGTCAGTAGCTGTTTGTGTTCTCCAACACTACATCTCTACAGGAGATAACAATGGCAGGTTGGGCAAGCCTAAAGATTAAAACTCCATATCTAAGCACCTTGTTACAGGATAAACAAACAAAAGAAAAAGATTACACACATATACTGCAAAAAAGAAGAAACATGTAGAAAAACTCCTCTTAATTTAAATCATACCACCTCATCTGTGACATGGACAGGTATGACTGCCAGTAAAACTGATTCACTTGTCTTTACTGGTGATGTGTTGATGGCAGCTGCCGGATGAATTCTGAAGTGTACAGAAGAAACTGTTCAGACGCATGTCTCAAAACTCAGTAGATGAAAGTTGACATTGGAGAAGAACAATAATGTGAATTAAATTGCTAGGACATCTATGCAGGATTTCAGGGCCAAAAAGTAAAATGTTGTTCACAGTTACCTGGCTTGAACCCAACTGAGTACACATTTACTGAAGATACAAGTGACAGCAAAAAGCAACAGAAACCTGGCAGAGCATCATCAAGAAACCACCTCAGCGACATATCTTGTGATGGACCACAGACTTGATTAACTGAAATGAATTTGCAAACAGTACCAAGTACCAAACCTGACAATGTTGTATAGGGGTTTTTGCATTTATCTGTGGACAGACTATGAATAAAAAGGCTGAAATTGATCAATGGGTCATCCAGTCCAAAACCTATATCTAAATGAACAACATCCTAAAACACTAAACTAATAGCAATAGGTAGCTGTTGATAGCTAAAGGTAACTGTCTAAGAAAAATCTGGCAGATTTAGATTACTGCTCAAAATGCTCTGCATTACAGAGGAGGATGTGCCAGGAAGAATGTTTTTTTTTTTTACTTTGTGTCTAAGGCCAACACTGGTTATATTCCAAAAACAACAATATTTTTTTTACTGAAAGAATTCCTGAGAGGTACAGTGCAAGCTCTCTTAGAGGAGACCGAGTGAGTGCAATATCAGGCTAATTCAGTCCTGCTCTGGCCAGAGCCAGCAGAGCAGAAACATATTTAAAGGCATTTAGATGTTCTCCTTAATGCTACTGTTATGACTCCTTATATCAGAGGAACACTGAGATTTCCCCAATGCACACTCCCACATAAGCCACCATTATACTTCTGCTTCACCAGCACAAAGCCTAATGCCTTAGTTCAATAATAATACAGAGGGGACAGCTTATGCAGGGTGACACGACTATTGGTCTTGTGGCAAGTGCATAAGGCTGGCCTATTTTCCATGTGCGATTTACCTCATCAGCAGATAGACGACTAAACTTAAAAGCAAAAATGAGGGATAACATGGAGCAAGAGCTGACCTGGTAGAAAAGCTTTTTCAAAAACAAATGGAAAAGTGACTGCCCTATTAACAAAGAAACAACTGGCTGGGGCTACGCTACACTACAACTATTCGGTTTCTTCACTATAACGGAATACCTCAAGAGCTAAACAGAGCAATATTCCACTTCACCCAACTGGAGAGCAGCAGCTGGCCTGAAAAGCTCGTATTTTTCCCTTCAGGATGTAGCAAACAAAAGAAAGGAGTGAAAACAGAAGAAAAGAGCGGTGAAGGACACAGCAGGCTACTCTCAGAGGACTTGCCTTTCCGCCTGTGATTGTCATGCAAGCCTGGTTGTAAGTAATAATGTGGCCTTTAATGATGGAATGATAGACCTGCCAAACAGTGGCTGTGCTGCCATACACAGCCTCACGTCCTCTCCGTACACGCACGCATACACACACAAACTCAAACGTACACACTCACACACAACCCAGCAGGGACACATTAGCATATCCTGCTCAATTCTCAGTCCACGTTAACATAATCCATATTTGTTGGGTAAGGTCCAACAGTGAGGCCCCCTGTACAGAGGGCGTACGATGCTATGACACTCTTCAAAGGCAGCCCAGCCCACCGCACGACGCATGCTTGACCAGCAAAGCAATTCAGAAATGCAAATGGCAGGGCAGACTCCTCTCTACCTCAGACTCACGGGAACAAATCCCTTTTGGCGGGGCATCTCTCTGACTGCCTGACGTAGTATTCCTCAACAACCAGACACACAGCATGTGATCTTTATTCTAAGCACTGCAAGAGGAAGACAGACAGGTAGGAAGAGAAATAGAGTGGAAGAGGGAGCGAGTAAAGAGAGAAATAAAAAGAAAACAAAGAATGAGAGAAAAAGATCAAAATAGAGATAAAGACGAAGGGAAATAGAAAGACAGGAAGATAGACAGAGAGAGAATGACAAAGATAAAGAAAGGAGAATGTAAAAGTGTATCTAGAAAGAGAGAGACCAAAAAAGAGGAATAAAAAGTAAAACAGCGATTGAGAGAGAAGAGAGATAGATAGATAGATAGATAGATAGATAGATAGATAGATAGATAGATAGATAGATAGATAGATAGATAGATAGATAGATAGATAGATAGATAGATAGATAGATAGATAGATAGATAGATAGATAGATAGATAGATAGATGTTCCTTGATAAGTAATTGCATTATGTATTTCAGCCTCTACAGAGCATCATATTACCAAAATATGAGAATCTCGTGACACAACTGAAAGCATGTGTTATGCTGGCCTGCCTGTCACCCACTGAATTATGAATTACAAAAATATGACAAAGGCCCCATATGGTTGTGCAGCTCGCATAACTAAAGAATAGCTTAAAAATCTGCTTTCAAAACAATCAGTTGAGGACTTTAAACTTTCCCAAACATTTATTAGGTGTTGATAAAAGGAGAGGTGATGTACCACAGTGGTAAACATGTTTCTGCCCCAACTCTTTTGCTAAAGAGCACATATTTACAATACTAACAATAAAGTTTAGTGTGTAACATGTGCTGTTTTTCAATATAATACAGGTCACTAATCACTGTCCACTCAGTTTATTGACATTTCACATACAGTCCTATTCTTTTGGGCCTGGCTTTGAGGAACAGAGAAAGTGAGATACAAAGAGTGAGAGAGCTCCTATCAGGCAGAGTGGTACAAATGCATAAATAATTCTTAACGGTTCTTATAATTATTTCCTCCTTGTTTTTAAAATAAGTCTTTTTGTTATTATTGCTATCAATACAGTACATTCACTGACCATCTCATGCAGTTCCCCGATGGCTGAAGATCGTTTAGAACATTTTAATCTTCTCAAGTTTCCCCATCTGCTCTCACTCATTCTAATTTGCAGTATAATACAATGCAATAGGCCTACAATTAAATCCAGTGATCATATTCACTCACTTATTGCTCAAGTTGTAAATAAAGATGTCCTACATGCAGTTAAACAACTACAGCCTACATTATACTTTTACCAGCACCTCTAAACGTATCCTGCAAAACAAATGAGTTTCATCTAGGTTGGTTGCTACAACATTCACTCATTGAAGTGAACTATCAGAAGGTACATTAGTGAACTTCAAAGACCTAATTTAAACAATAAGAGCGACAGATTATATTTACTGCTTAACCCCAAGGGGGGTTAGTAAATCTTTGACAAGACCATAAACATGCACATACAGTAGATCCTAATCTGCTCTCTTAGGTTGATCAACAGAAAAGCCTTTTACATCACCGACTTGCTCTTTCATGTCCTCAGCTCTGTTTACTGAATGGAACATGAGGCACCAAACTCCTCAGGGCAGACGTTCATAAAACCAGGGCAACAGTTTTATAGCTATGAGCAACACTGTTTGGAAACAGCTTATTGCTTAAATGGCCATGATGACCAATTAAAGATATTCGAAAATAGCACAGCTTTCATGTCACATCAAACGGTTACTAAGTGAACACTGTCACTGAACAATAAATACCACTTTACACATTTACGGTACATGACCTTCTCAGAATATGTACCAATGCAACTTATATGAACTATAGATCTTTAACAAATTGTGGGTCCATGTCATTTTCAATTTTTTGGTTACATTTCCATGTGCAATTCCTTCTAAGCCCAAGTGACCGCGATAGAGACCGTCTACAATACATAATCAGCCTGTGTGTCCATGTCTCTTTCACTTCAGCATGGGTATGTAGAGCTTGGGGCTCTGGCTGACAGACAGAGTTAGCTGTCAGCACCCATCATCACATAAACCCAGCAAGAGCTCAGCTCATCCCTGAGAACTTTTAACCCAGGCATTTCTGAGCCCTCTGTCAAAGACAGGGACAGATTTGGGATCAGGATCAACTTTTAACCCAGGAAGCTCTGAGCCCCCAGTAAAGACAGCCACAGGCACCAATCTGTAGCCTCCAGACTGCAGAATCCAATATAATAACTCAAAAATATTATTTAATATAATAATAATATTATATTATTATATTAAATAATAATATTATATTATTACTTTCCCGTAACCAACAATATGCTTACAACAGCTTCCACAAATATGATGACATTGCCTACATCACAGAAAAATCACCACCAAATAGTGAGTAATGTAGTGAGTAAAGCACTGAAACTACAACATTCATTAACCTTGTTTAAGTTTGTTTAAACTGCAATAAGGGGAGTATTTTACTGGAAATGTATGCTGTCAAGCTAATAGCTTAGTTCTCAGCCAAAAATAACTTCTTTTCACACACAGTCCTGCAGTCCTACTTGCTTTGCATGCACTGCAGAAATGAAACAATCATTCCATTTCCAGACAGCGAAGCTGGGGGCTGAATCATTTTAAAATTGAGGCTATGCCAGTTGAACTGTCTGAATAATGAATAATATATAATGTATAATGAATATTGCCAAAATCATGCAGACCGTATCGGTGTATTCCGAAGTGTGGAAGCCTACTGTGTGGGAAAATCACCCCTGACCTGGAAAGGGGTGAAGATACCTTCTTTACCACAGGTCCTGCTCAGTCCTTGAGAGTACTCTGCTACAGTAGCAGTGATGTGGCGAGTACATCTCTTAGTACACCCTTTCCAATGTTACAAAGGCCATTGTAAGCAAAATAAAATGACCTTGTAATGGATGGTACTCAGCACAGAATTTGCCAGGGTATCAGTCGACCATACAAAATGTAACACTTGTTCAGACTTTTTTAATGCAAGTAGTAATGCAATTTAAGACCATCAGCGCATCAGTGATGTACACTAAAAAGGACAAAAAGCACAATTAGATAGAAAAGCACTCACTATTGATGTTTAAGGACACAATGTTCCATTATTTATGGAATGTTGTTGGGCACATACATTTTTCAGTGCAAAAGATAAATAAAATAAAATAAATTGCATTACATTCAGGCATGCACCAGTATAGGGGGGCTGTGATCAAATATTTTTCTTGTACATATCCATCGATACTGATGTCGCAGCAGCACATACATGTTTATAAAATGTGAAATTAGGTCAAAATTAGCGTGACAGATTACGTGGGAGTATATTTTTGCACAGTGGCCCGTTGTCACCTACAAAGTACTGTGAACACATGGCCTGAAATACTGAGACATAAATTTAATTCAATTCAAGTGTATTTGTGTAGCACTTTTTACAACAATGTTACAAAGCAGCTTTACAGAAAGTCTGAACACAGACAGTTACAACATATATCCCCCTGTGAGCAAGCCAGAGGCAACAGTGGCAAGCAAAACTCCCTCAACTGAAGGAAGAAACCTTGGGAGGAAGACTCACAAGAGGAGACCCAAACAGTATTTACAGTTTAATAAGTTAAATACCAAAGAAAAGCTAAAAGGTTCTCAGTTTGATGTCTGGATGGCAAATCTTTAGAAACTGCACTGGAGAGGCAGTCTCTGTCTTAAATCTGTACAATGTTGATATTTTAAGCTAATATCTAAAGACCCTGATATAATACTCCTACAAAACTGTGTGTCCCTAATTATACTGTTGCATATTTAACCTCCAACAATAAAATATATATCATATACAAGTTAGGGTCAAAATCCCCAGCTGAAAATGATTAATTACATTAAATTAAAGACATTTTACAGACCTGCAAACACTGATTACAGAGGAATCCCAACTCTTTTCTCCAAAACAGTGCAAAACTATTTCAGTGTGGCCTCGTATTGTGTAAATCTAAATCTAAAATCAAAAATAAATAAAAGATAGTAAAACCAAATATCTATAATAAATGGCATAAAGGAAATTAAATATAAAAGCAGCCACGAAAAGTATAAAACATGTCAGCTGTCATATGTGCCTGGAGCGGGAGTGTCTGGTTAGAGACACTGTCATTTTAATAAGCATCAAAACAACTGTGGGCTTTTAATATACACACCTATGCTGAACTTACGCTAAAATCATCTACACACACACACACAAGAACGCATGCACATGTACACCCACTGCTGAGCTCGTGCTAGTGTGTATCTTTCACCTGCTGTGCAATTACCTGGTGAGAAGTATAAAGCAACTGGTCCATCTCCAGATAAACACACACGCACACATCCAATTTGTGCAGTGTTTTGGGAGAGGTGAGAGGGCACCCTGTTGTCTGGCCCCTCCCTGGGCTCACTGCCCTCAGAGACACAGAGACAAGGTTCATGATGCTCCTGACCAGTTCAGTAAACTTCACACAAATATCATACACACACTCGCACGTACACACGCACACGTTTGAGATCAAAGACGTATAAAAGCTGCATGTTATCAGGCAGCTAAATTGCACTGCCGTTGGTGGAGCAGCAGGGGTCACAGGGAGTCCTAAGAGGGAAGCAGATGCCTGCGTGCATGTGCGTGTGTGTGTGCGCGCGTGTGCAACTGGGTAACGCATGGAAGCACACAGTCTGCACAGTGCACAGTAATGACTCTACTGCCAGCCCAATAAAGACAGACCTAAACACACACAAACCGGTGAAAGAGCGTACTAAGCCCAGCTTGTGATGAGGACTGGGAAGTTGCCTTTGTTCACAGCTCCATAACAATCAATTTGGGAAAGCATGGTCTTCTTAACTACAAACACATATTTAATGAACTATTGCTGAGAAATCTAATTAAAAGCATTAGTATAATTGCCTGGCTGTTACTGTAGTTACATGGTGCAGTGCAAAAGTCAGATATCAAGTCTAAACGGCTATTAAGTTTCTTCATTTTCAGGAGATATTTATTACAACATTAGATGTAAGACAATATCTAAGCCACCCAAATAATAAGTGAAAAAAAATAATAATAATAATAAGTGAAAAAACAGGAATTTCCTATACTGGAGCTCAAATGATGAGACAAAAATTAGGAAACAACTCTACTAGAGTATAGCAAAATTCAAGATTAAGATTAATTCAACAATATGGGTCTGAAAGGATGAGTAGCTGTGAAAAAGCCATTACTGAGAAAACTTCTAAGACTAAGCCTTTTAGTTTATTTCTAGATTTCTCTAAAACACTAAAAGTCTCCTAAAAAGAAGAAAAGCTTTAATATTTCAGAAATTTCAGAAATTAAAACAAAATAGCAAGAAAAAGACTGTAAAAGGTTGGCATTGTGCTTTTACTCTCACAGACACACACACACACACAGCCGCCAGTCCTGTCCAGCGTGAGCAGACAGCAGAGGGAGTTAACAGAACTAATTAAGTGCATGTGACATGTTTAAGTGAGCAGAGGCCCTATCACATATGTTAGTGTGGCGGCGGCTGGAGGAGCCCTTTGTTTGGGAATTGATGACGTTTCGCTCGGCCATCCCTTTGGGGAGATTCACTGACCTGAGGAGGCCCCTGCAGAGGGGAGCTTCTCCTACTATTATGCTCTTGCTCTTTTTAGCTTTCATTTCTCTTCCTTTTCTAATCTCTTTCATCTCCACTCTTTCTTTATCTGTACCTTAACCCCTCTGTCTCTTTCCAATAGGTTTTCCTTCGCTTCTCTTATAAACTCTCTTATACCAATATAAACAACCGACTATTTACCTTTACAAGTTCTCACTATAACACGATATGTTTTTGTATAGTCATAAAACTATGTGACACAAGCACATTATTATAAACTCTATTAGAGGTAAGAGATTTATGTTTTGTAACAGAGCCACTGACTATGGCATGTGGACCATCGGGAGTCTTTTGACTGATTTGAAAGGAATGTAAAAAATGCTTGGTATTAGTAATACTGTGTATTAATGTGTGCACAAGCTAAAATTATCTGTGCTGTAAATCCAAGCTGAGCTCAACTTCATTTATTCCACTGATCTGCCAATAAATTATTGACCATTATGCACTAATTTTACACCCCCTATGTTCTCAAGGTTCCCAATTTACATTACTCTCAACTTACTTATTTGCCCCAGTTCTTTTAACACTCCTCTCCAGCTGTCCCTATCTTACTCCATGCCTTTCCCCATTCTGCCAACTGCCAGCACCTGCAAAGTGATGGACACCCTTGTAACACACTCCTCCCTCTGTCTGGATTTGTTCCTTTCTACACCCCCTCCAATCCTCTCCTCTCTGTCCTGCAGCCCCCCTCCGCCCACTCATTCGCCCCGTGTGCCTGTCCTGGTGCCCACCCGCCAGGCTGCCCTGCAGAGCCTGCAGCTTAAACGCTCATTTTGTGCCTCTCAGCACGGGACTTATTGATATAAATAGCTGTGCACAAAGTGCACAGTCTGTTCTCTCCTGGACTGCCTGTGTGTAAGTGTGTGTGTGTGTGTCTCTGAGTGTGCTTGTAGGGTAAAGATGAAATATGACCACACTGGACACAAGCTAAATGACAGTTTTCATTATCATCACGGAAGGTAATTACTGTCTCGCACATTTTATAGATGGAAGGAGATAAAATGAGCCTTATTTTAAAAGGTTATTTAAAGGTTTAACACTGAAACTGAAACATTTACATGAAAACCTTCTTCCTTTAACTCCATCCACACATTTCATAGTCAATTAGTCAACCAGTTAACATCCACGCTTCATTAATGAACACGCTACGGGGCTGATTTTTTAAAACTTTTTTTTCTTTTCCTAAAAATTTTTAGTCTAGGCTTAGGCTTAGGCTTAATTATCTGATTTCCATGCTTTATTTATGAATGACATATACAGAAACTAGAGCTATAAAGTCAAATTCTTTTGACCAATGACTGACCACCAGCATTGATCACAGACATGACCAATCAAAATATGAACACTGACTGTTTGAGTTACATTCTAAGTCCATTTTAAAATAATTGAGATATGCACACTTGTGAGTGCGCACGTAAATGAAATTTTTATTAACGCACTAAAATATTAGAAAGTTAAACGTACCTTAGTAGCACTCAAAAACCACCATCCTTCTCTGCACATCCATGAGTGAACATGGACAAAATAGTTGTCTGTCTTATTGCTTGCAGCTGTTTGCTTTCATTACATTGCTGCAGTTGTAACTATCGTCTGCTCTAAAAATAATTAGAAATGTTCTTTAAATGACAAATCCTGTCTATCTTCTTGTTTGTTCATAACTAAATACAATTAAATGTATTTATTCATTTTAACCAACAGCACTGTCATAATAATAGTTTATTCGACTGTTAAGGACTGATTGACTGATTCAGCTTTTACTAATGCAAGCACACATATACGGACTTTGCTTAAGTGAGGATCAGTGTAAATGTACAGTGCAGAAATCTAGACGTTCAAACCCAGAAGCTTTGCCCCTCCTGAGGTTTAAAACCGGTCACAAAGCACTGCGGCAGTTAAAGAGTTAACTGGCTTTATTGGTGTGTAAACAAAAGCAGAGGAGAAAAGTCCATCTCTTTCACTCACCTAAACCTGCGTGACATCAGATTAATCTTTCCCCATTAAGATGACAACACAATTTGCTGAGAAGTTGAGTGTAAATAAATACGCAGAGGGGAGATAATACATCAGAGGGCTGGCTAGTGAGCCACCATTACAGCAGGGCATTTATTTCCATCCACACACGCGCACACACAGACGGGCGGTGGGGGGGGGGTGTTGGGCAAGTGCTATCCGATTTACCACGAGCTGCACCGAAATTTCAGAGCACGACAAGGAAAATAGGAGTGCTTGGACACTGACACATTAACTTTCATCACTGTAGTCATTCCAAACATGCGCACACACACAGACGCACACAGAATCGCCACATCTCGTCTTTCCAGCTAGCTCATAAAGCACTGGCAGTAATACACAACCAGCCATTTAGATCCTAACAGTAGTTTTGTCACCATTAACTAATACTGAGGAGGCAATAGCAAAGGCCCATCTGTTGTGTAAGCGTGTGCATGTGTGCGGGGCATCTCTGTGCATCATTGCGCACGTAACGTCAAAACAAAAGGCCATCCTTGCATAATGTTCGCAAAGGACGTTGTCTAAGGTGAATATCACCTACCCAGTAGTCTCTGGCAGTCTAGGTGTGGGTGCAATCTGCATCAGGTTCTAGCCCACTTTGTGTTGTGTGTGTGTGTTTGTGTGCGCGTGTATACGTATTGACTGTGCGGTAATTGATCTGATGGCTCTGTGTGATAATTGACAATTATCCGTGATTACAGACGGCAGCTTAGAGGCCGACTCGCACAGTGACCGGCATTATGGGAAAGAGCACAATGGATGAACAAACACGATCAATACACCAAAGACAACAGCTGAGAAACAACATCCCACTGTCAGCGTGTCCCTCCGCATTCACAGCAGGAATGCTGCCAAAAACACATCGTGTCATTCTATGATGAAAACGAACTAGCCATCATTAGTCCGAGAGCTAATTTCACAAGCCCGCTTGTGTATGTATGTGCGTTAGTGCCGTGCGTGGAGTGTGATAAGTGTGTGTCGATGGAGTGTGCTGGTGCGTATCTGACCCTGGCTGATAGGTCCCCTTGATTCTGTTCAGACAGATGCAACTCATTGCAGCTTAATAAATCGCCAGGCCCAAGGGAGCGCAGCTAAATGCTTCTATTAACTCTGAAACATGTCAGCCAATATAAAAAGCTCCTGACCCCTGCAAAGGTCAACTGTGACATGCATGTTTACTCAGAGAAACAAGACCAGACTGGAGGGGCCTGTTTTATGGGGCAGCTTTAAGAGAGGAAGGAGGAGGGGGGTGAGAGAGAAAGAGAAAGAGAGAGAGAGAAAGAGAGAGAGAGAGAGAGAGATTTTGCGGTTTTTAAAACCACAAAGACAGAGTTTCAATACTCTCTTTGCTTTAAAACATCAAATCCACCCGGCCGGAGCCATCAAAGACAGAGGTACACAGATATAAAAGGTACAGATAACTGGCTTTAAAGCGGACCAAGCCTTCCTCAGACACTAGTGCTTAAGAGCATGATCTGCTATGAAGGCTTCTTGGTAGAGGCCACTGGATCGTTTCGAGGTATTTATAAGGTTATGTCCCAGCGAACTGGGAGACTAGAAAGACTACTGTGCATGTGATGGTGTGCCTGTGTATGTGAAACTGAAAGAGATGAGAAGATGAAAGAGGGTAAACATAGGTCATGACTTTAAAATGAAATTTAAGCAAGAGAGACTTAAGGAGTCTGTCTTAGAGTCTTAGATCTCATTTTAATTCTACCTCTGGGTTTAAATCAATTTAAGGCCTGTTTTCAATGAGGTACCCATTTGCATCCTCCTGTATAACCCGCACACCCATTACCCCCTCTTCTACACCCCCACACTAACTCCCCTTCATTCCATTCCCTCCTCTATCTCAATTCGCACCCCCCACCCCCAGCACTGAGCCTCTTCTACCCTACACGGCCCGTTCTCTATCCCTCCTCAAACGTTCGTTCACCCACTCCCTCCCAGAGCTACGGATAAGAAGAGTATTCCCATTCTGATCTGCGATCAGCCAGCAGCAGCAGCTCTAACAGCCCGATCCGTGCAGCCCTGTGCCGCAGAGCGCAGGCATGGCGCGCATATTAAGGACGCAGTCACAGCATTAACTAGCATTAATGAACTGTTTGCTTATGCTGTAATAATTAACTTCCATTACATTACTTTGTGTGATTACTTTCTTAATTGCCTGAATTATGCATCAATTTAATATCTAATAAGCAGCCTCAGACATTAGACAGTGTTCAGAAACAAATTGCAGGCGGTTTCTGTGGCTTTAATTAAAGGCGGTAGAATAAATGAAACGGTGTAGGATGGATGCCTCACAGTGATTTCCTGCAAGCTTAAATATGCTATTTATTATAAACGCACATAAAACTCACTCTCTCCTCAGGACGGCAAACCACAAGATGCCAATTACGGAACGTAAGCAGTGGTACTACTGCTTTTTGCTATTCAGATTAACACAGGTATTCAGGGGGATTCAATTTTGCATTATGCAAATGCACTCACATGTCATTTTTAAATTTCTAGGTTTCGAGTGTTTAACGGTTATGAATCATAGGGCTGCTCTCCCAAAAGGCATATTCCGATTATGAGGCAGAACTACCACTGATATGGAAACTGTTATTGTGCTATGCTTCACAACACACAATCTTTGGGGTAAAGCCGGATACAGCACTGGCCTGTGATGATCATATTAAGCAGTTCAAGCGTCATGACAATACCCAACACAGTCTGACCACAAACCCTGCACATTTAAACATTTAAGGCAACATACTGTAAACGCAGAAATGCTTTAATTTGTCTCATTCTACGATCTGCATGACCTCAGGCTAGACAATGCTATTCGAAACCAGAAAAAGTGAACAAATTATTGATTTTCTCAAGCGTGGTTAAATAACATTTCTTGTCATACACTGTGTGACCTTGCTTCGTCACTTTGCTGTACTGCGTTAATTACACATTTAGACTCCGCTCATCCTTCTCAATTAGGCCAAGCTCAGTAAACAGACAGACTGATCTGATGTGAGGCGTGTATGCCGCGTCTTAAACTGCAGCTTATTAAGAGCCCTCCAATCTCAGCACAAAATCGTTACGGGCATTGACACTCACTTCTCTGTGCCTGCCTCTGCGTCTTAATTTTATTCTGCATTCAAAAAGTAATACGTTTACATTATCACAGAGATCAATACGATCGTCCACATCACAGCATAAACACAGCAATGTTGTTCTTACGCTGGTGTATGGGTAGAAAGGGTGATGGGAGGAAAGTGTATCTTGTTCAATGTTTGCATTGGCACAAGACTGCTATAGGTACCGTAGACCTGGTTAAGCTGCATGTTTTAATAGAAAAGAAAATCTAAATTACACAATTCTCCATGTGAGTCAAGACTTGGTGGGTGTCTGAGGTTTGCTTCATTGGTTTTCATTGGATCCAAATCACAAAGGGCTGTTAAGCAAATTCTACATGGATGAATGTTAATATCAGAATCAAACTGTTAAACGGTAAAATTATCAGCAGTGGACAGAAGATTAGATTTGGCCAATATTACAAACCGATATTTGATCATCTCTTTATTATACTCTGTAAGAGCAGAATGTCATTTTACTGCATGTGTATCCCTAGAAAAATAAATGTTGTACTAAACTAATGTACTAATTTTATTACAATTTTAAAATTTGATAAATTATTATATATGGCTATGGACATCAGCCGATACAATATGGTCAAAATGTCTAAAACCACCAATGGAAATGCTTTTCATTTACATTATTTTGGAGTTTAATACAAAGCCTTTCCTTAGAAATTATATAACCAACAAAAAAAATAATTAAACAGTAAAACCTGTAAATTTTTTAGTATTTTTATTTCCTAGTATCGGTATGTATGATAGCGGACTCTCAGCATAGCATGGACTCTCCAAATCTTTGATGATTGGATCTGATTCATCTGAGATGGCAAACAAGTGCTTCTATGAAAGAGAGAAGACAAAAAAAACTTTTTTGTTCAAAAGCCTTATTATGGTAAAATAAAACTAAATTATGAGCTAGACGTCATACAGAATATTTAATATTTCTTCTTGATTTCACATTTCATAGTTTTTAAAAATTCCCAAATTTATTCACAGGTTTACATAAAAAAGTCCCCATATAGGATCCCATATAGCCTATGAACTACAAATATCAGACACTGGTATGGGCCCATACCAGTGCATACCTACAAGACAGAGTTCTGACAATGTACAACATAAAATCTATGAAAATTGCCAAAAGTACATCATATGGACAAAAAAACATCAGTTTTATTCTTTATTCTTCTACATTTCACTGATGGGCTACAAACTTCTATTATTTGTTAGCTACATTAGCCTCGTAGCTCCAGTGCAAAAGTAAAGAAGTAGATTTCAGACACCCAACACGTATTAACTGATCGACTACATTTGGGGTAAGACGAGAAAAAAAAGCCCTGAAGAGCACTCTGAGAAGGTGAGGCGGGTGAAGCGGGCAATGCCAGGTTAGACACAAAATGATGGCAGCAAGCAGACGCTTCACAGAACTCATCATAGTTTTCGACTGCCGGTATTTACGTCTGAGTACACGCGTCATGTCAGTTACCCAGAGAGAGGCCTCTCTTAATGCACAATCCCTCTTTCCCTCTCTCTCTCTCTCTCACGCACAACCAGAGGAGGCTACCATTATTTCTCTGCTTCACTACACTTAGGTGAAGCTTGCCCCCCCAACTTCTGCAAACACACACCCACATCCACACACTCGCACACACACATCTCAAAATCAAAGACAGCTCTTGCAGCTGTTATTAAGCATGCTTGCGCTCGAACGGAGGGAGCTGACACAAAACAGGCCGTTCCACACACACTCTACATGTGCGAAGGCCGTGCAGCATGTGAGGTAAGAATTTTAAATAGCGTGCACTGCAGAATTTAAATACAGAAAGCCAGAGGGAAGTCTTCGAACCAGGAGAAAAATCCACCACTGCGACTGAGACGTCTCACACACAATTACAGGTTCTGGCTCATCATTCACATAAGGCCTGTATTACTTTTGATGCCAATAGATAAAAAAAAACAAAAAAACATCTTTATTTAACAAAAAACAAGTTTGGTTTGACTGTCATCACTACAGAACTCATCATATTCCAATGGTAAATGATTACAATTATAACAACGTTTACAGCCATACACAGTACTGCCCTGACTAGTAATTAAAATATGAAAAGTTGTAGTTTAATTATATGAAATGCCTTTGACAAGAAGAGAACTTAACACCACAGGATTATATAAAACTCTACATAAAATCTGAATCAGCCTCCAGTTCCCAGGTCTTTCCCATGCCTCTATGTGTGTGTGTATGTGGGTTTGGCATGGATGAGTGTGCTTTAATAGGCCTGCTTAGCCCCTGAGTGACCTAGTGAGGCAGGCTGTGGGCTGAATGTGTCTAGGCCTTGTGTTCCCCGCTGGGTGGAGGTCACCATTACTGCTGCTACAGTTACGCAGCGAGCAAAATTCAGCCTCCCAACATCCTAGAAATAGTGTAGACATGTTCTACAACATCTGGACTTTGGTTGCAAATGACAATAAAGCAGAAACAATAATAGTACAGCTGCTGAACAACCAATATGAAGTCTGTGCATCACCACACAGTATAGTATGCTAATACTATATTATGATAAATGATATAGCAGCATTCCCATAGGTGTTGTGCACCTATGACCAACTATACAGATCAGCCTATATTAATCTATTTATAGAATTTGTATTATAGTTACAGCTTTTTCTGCCCATTTTACATAGATTTTTTCTTTTAAAGAAAGGAATGCAGCAACTTGTTCTACTTCAACATGTTCCACTCCTCATTACAGCCCACCTTTACATGTTGAAAGGTCTGCTTCCATGGAATCATGCAATGTTTCCAAACGACAATCAGAATGACTGACATATTATCATTTTTGCTAACAGGCTATAGGCTATCCAGACGACATTCAATTTTACACATAGAGACGGAATGAGCATTGCAAGTCTTCTGTTTGAAAATACACTGTAGTATAAAAGGCATTTACAACCTACAGGAGACTATAAGAGCACCGTGAGTTAACCCAGACACAGAATCAGGTTAGGTAGAAACAAGCTACTTCACTAATGTTTGAGTTTAAAAAAAAACAAGTGAATGCAATCTGACATCAACACAAGTCTGTCAAAATAACACAGTAAAAATATATTATTACAATTAATATCGCTCAAATCTTATATCACTGTATTTAGATTGAAAATTTGACTTCTTTAGTTACTGTAGGCTTATTCAAGGCATGATTCACACCTGGGCGAATACAGAGAGTAAAATTCTTCAAGGAAAGTTCATAAAAACATCACATTAAAAAAGGAATTATGTTCTAGGACATATACCCAAGACAGCTCTTATCTTACTTGTATTATACTAGATTGCACTAAACAATGCGCAAATGTTTCTGCTATCATACACCGCACAACAATGGGCAAAGAAAATTGCTCCCAATCAAAGACGTTAAATAATTTCCTACATCATACATATCCAACACAGATGTAAAACTCCATTTAGGTAAAACGTTTCAAAGTTGTAATATAGGTCTGTAAGCAACTATGCGATGACGTATTTTTGTCACACAAGGTCACATTAAAAGGGAATTATTTTCTAGGACATGCAGCCAAGACAGCTCATATCTTGCTTGTATGAAACTAGATTGCACTAAACAATGCGCACATGTCCGTTTCTGCTGACATCACAGAACCACAGGGACACGGACACATTTCACCACCATTACTGATCTCAGATCAGGCCAGAGTGCTGATGAGCTCTCTGACATTTTATATACACAGTATCACCCACATGGATCATCTTAAGGGTCTCGAATAATGGAGGATATCTGTGTCACTGACATGATGAATGCAGTAATGCATTAAGAAATGCATCCCTCTGGAGATAAAAAGGTTATACTGTATATCTAGAGATGTGCTTTTCTCAGACACCTGGCCATAAACATAATTCAGCAGGGTGGAGCGGCTAAGGTCTGAGGAAAAACACGTATCAGTATGCCCCTGCACAGATCATGACGGAGGAACTGTGTCCTGACCTAATTAATCTGCAGCCGAAGTATGAGGCATCATGCAGACTACATCTGTCATTATGTTCACAGAAGACGTCAGGCTGTATTGGATTTGATAATAAGGTTCATAAACAGACACAACTTTCTGAGAAGAGATGTGCAATTACTAGTGAGTGCAAACGGAAGGTTTAGAATTTAAAGAATTTTTTATTATTACAAATTAAAATCAATTTATACCTTAAATCAATTCATATCATATTGTCTCTGTCAATACAAATAATAACTTCTTAGGATAAGAAAAATCTTATAATGGAAGTTAATGTAAAAAAAAAAATCCAAATCAATTTTAAACAATTCCTATTGGTTTGTTCATGATGAAATTCTCACACAATTAAAGAGGTCAGTTAGTAGTTACAAATTACGCCAAAAAAAAGAAAACAAACACAGAAACTAGGGTTTGTCCGGACAATTAATTTTACGATATGTTTACTATATGTTACTGTTAGTATTTTTTAACTGCAACACATATGTGGAGGAATATGTTGACTAAAGACTAAATCTCTTAATATATGTAACAAAAACATTTTGTTTACACAAAGACAGTTTTTAAAAGCAAGTGCTCCTCCGACATAAATCATCCACACAGAGAGGGGTACGAGCATTCGATTTACTAAAATCAGCCCAGGCAAACAGCAGAGCAAGTGGGGCCTCCTGTCTCTTTGCATAAAATGTGCCAAACCGTCCGCCCTGTGTTATGTCGGCCTAATGGACACTGTAGCATCTATTTTACCCACATAAACAGACAGGACAGCGGAATCAGCAATGAAGAGGGCATATGAATTATGCATATTAAATTACCATACCTCTCTACTATCATACGCCGCAAAACAATGGGCAGAGAAAATTGGCCCCGAACCAAGATATTGAACAATTTCCTACATGGTTCATACCCAACATAGATGTGAAATTCCATTTAGCTTGTTCAGTAAAGGAGCAGGCTGTGTGAGTGGCTCCGGTTGGCGTCCCTCTCTTCCGGGGAATCTAATGTAAACAAGTAGTGGATAATTGAAAAGAAAGATTTGGCGCCCCAAGCCCAAAGCCTTATCATTGAAGTGGATGGGAACAAGGCAGAGAGGGGGAAGGAAAAATGGAACGAATTGTTTCATTGATTTTCCTTTACAAATCAAAGGCAGATAAATCAAACAGGGCAATTCTCCTCGGCTGCAACGCTGGAGCCTTTAACGCAGCCTACACAACATGTCACAAACTATTATTTGCAATCATGCCTCCCTTATTAATCTGCCGTGCAAATGAATAAATTGTCAGAGAGAGTCGCGAAGGGATTCATTGAAATGCAACACACAGGCCGGCTGTATTATGTCGCAAACACAGAGCGCTAGTCGAGACTCTGCCCTTTCACATCGAATTCCGCCTCGCTAATTCATATTCAAGTTGAAATGCTTTGGAGAGGAAGAATAAGCAAAGAGATTAAAATAACAATTGTACATGTATTCCTCTGTAGGTGCATGACAGAGAGAGAGCCAGAGTTAGTTAGAGGTCACAGCAGCCCAGTCATTTGTTCTCATGACTCTTTGAGAGAAGAAAAAAAAACATGCATGTCTATAAGTACATTTTGACTATTTAAAATCTAGAGAATAACATCATGTGGCAAAAAAAGTGCAAGTATTGGATTATCATTCTTGGTTTATGCTATAATGTTTAAAACACATTTGTATTATTAAATGCAACCTTGTCCAAAATAAATTTTAAGGTTATAGAAATAAACTAAAATCATAAAATTATATGGAAATCCAGTCACTGACACTAGGGCTCATTGAAAGCAGCTTTAGGAACAACATAGTTTGTGTAACTCATCGCTTGCTTTGATAACCACCTCCCTTCTGGCCTTGTAATAGTTACCTATTATCCCTCCTGCCCTTTGTAGCTGGCGCCCTCCCACTAAACAAGCAGCGCCCCTACAGCTGATCTTTTCATAATATTTTAAAGAGGGCGTCCCCGCTGGAGAGGCGTGGAGGAGAGGGACAAATTAGAGCTGACAGCCTCCACTTAAATGAGAACAATCACAGCTCCTGAGGGAGCAGGGCCTCGCAGGGCATAGGGCTGTGTTAAGAGCCCTCCAATCCCACTCCATACACACATGCGCGCATGGACGCACGCCTTTTAACAGGCCACAGAATGTCAACAAACCTGCTCTGAATGAACCAATAAAGCCACTGAGGACAGCGGATTTAACAGCTGATATCCCACAATGCCGTGGGGTTGGCCTCTTGACTTCCCTTGTTGGTAAATGACACAATGCACAAAAGACTTTCATCAAGCTGAACTGGTGTAGAACTCTTCAAAACCTAGACATTTAAAACATTTTCCTCAAACATTAATATGTAACTGAATGGAAGTTCCTATATCGACCTGATAACATTCGAACTGAAGTGGTCAGATTTACACCACTAAACAGGTCCCTGCAGCACCATACAGCGTTTTCCTGATGAATTATGGCTGGCCAAGAAAATATGTGCTTGACTTGATTGTTCCTGAGCTCACCTTTTAACCTTTATGAGCCTGCAGCATGTAATGTCTTATTTTGGCGTCTTGCATGGGCTGTTATGCCTTTTATTGTGCGTTTATTGCGGCACAGTGCTGGCGGTAAATCAGAGCCGGCAACCTGCAGCAGTGATTACGCCACATCAGCCTCTCTAAATCTCACATTAACTCTGCCAGGCCTGATGGAGAGTCCTCAGCCAATTAAAGCCTGGAAGTTAAAAGCTGGAAAAGTCACAAGTTGCTTCTTTATTACGCAAATGACCCTCTTATGAGGAATGCTGCCACAAGTGACTCGCTAGCAGAGGATTAGAAAAAAGGAGGAGGAAAAAAAACACAAACAGAGAAAATCTGAGTCTGAAAAGAGTCAAATTCAAAGTATTCTATGTTAGAAAAATCAGATAATGCTTTCCCATCACACTTATAGATCTAGCTTCAGAATAAAACTCTTTAAAAAAGGCTAAGGCACATGCACTGTGTACACATGCTGTGGGGCATTACAACAGGCACCAGTGTCAAAGCCTTGTTAGTGCCTTTTCCTGGAGAACAGCCTGCAGTAAAGCTACCAGTTATTTACCTGGGTCAAAAAATTTAAATTGAGAAAGAAGAGTGAGGGTTGAAGCTTTTATTACGCAACAGTTTTTCTATATTTAAATTTTGTTAAATGGCCCATACCTCACAATATTATTGTATTTTATTTTTTCTTGAGACCCACATAGAATGTTTGTGTTTTTATGCACCAATATTAGTCCAGACCACTTTTATTACTGTACATTTGCGACATTTGCCCCACTCTGATTGGTTGCCATCTATTGCACCTCATGCAACACTTTATACATTCAAAATGAGAGGATGGAGCTAAATAGCCGTAGATTGAAAAGTTGGAGATATGTACAAGTGATGGTGATATCACCAAAAAAGTGAATTTAAAAAGACTTTTTTGCAACTTAGTTGCACAGTTTAGCATTACATATCTTTTATCTAAAAGTTCAGTTTGCTATAATATGGGTCCCTTAACACCGGTAATCTATTAAGCATTTAAAATCAATTATTCATGAGTTTGATGAGACAATACTGTATGTCCACACTGCCATTTTGATGACTGAGAGAATCATAATATATTCTGTGTGCTTTACAGATTATTGTGAGACCAGTCAACAAAATTAAATGCCTTACTGTTACATGTGTGCCACCTGACATGACAATGTTTGTTTATGTCAGCATTCTAGCAGTAATATCATAAACATTAATGTTAACTGTGCAAAAGTCATGAAAACTAAACAAACTGTTTGGTGCTATCAAATTACAGAACCCTACTGCTCCCATAGATTGATGTTCATTCACATACAATATATAACCTCAGTAACCACATCAGTGTTTTCAATTCTATCTATAGAAAACATTTTCACGTTTTGCTCTTGGAAATCCATACCAAGAACACATCCAGTGCTGAAACAGCAGCATCAGCTAGCTACTTTTAATAAAATCCAGGTTTTTAGAAGCACAGGAAAGACTATGTGCTAAAGCAGTTACACAAGTCTACAAACTTTATGGATAAGAGTGTCTGGTAAAAATCTAAAAGTAGAGATTTTTTTTCAGAATAACACTCCTCTGGTCTCATGTGGTGAGCAGCATGTGCACCGACTGAGATGTTAAACCCGTTTCTTATCTGTTACTTATCCCTGTTTTTTTTTCAAGACTGGTATTCACTTTATGTTTTATCAACAGCACTCTTCTTGGAGAGCTGCAGAAAAGTCCCTTATAAAAAGGCACATGAGTGATACAAATTCTATTACTTATTACAGAGTATTATTTATAATATCTCTGGTAATATCTTTCCTTTGACATATTTTGTGTTACTAAATTGCATGTTAACTTTGACCCTCTATGTCAGAGGACATCAATGTATTCCGCAGTAGGCTGGTGTGACTGCCGGTTTTCATTCAGTCAATTTTTTCTCCAATTTTTAATCTGATATAGGTAATTCACTGTTTATAAACTGAAAACAACTAAGTACACAGGTAGAATCTGGTGTGCTTCTTTCTGATTTGAATAATACCTACAGCCACAGTGGTCCAGATTAGCGCCCGCCGTTCTATGTTAAGCTCTTACCACCATAATACCTTATTCAGTTGATGAAAAGCTTGATTATAACTAGAGATTTGTTAACTAGTGATCCTATGCTTGTAAACATTACACACACACACACACACATATTTATTTATATATATCGTCGCTGTCAAATGAAAAACAAGTATCTCCAAAACAGGGGAGACCACAAACTTACTTTACTTTCAATGTAAGTCAATGGAGACAGCTATTTTGGAGCACTTCTATTGGTCCATTCATCACGAAATTTGCATACAATGTAAATGACCATTGGTGTGTTCAAATGATTAAAATGGAAAAATAGAGAAACATGTTTTTCATTGGACAGTGACGATATATATATATATACATATATTTTTTTTTTCATTCCTGGTTTCCACATACTGTTTATATAAATTCTAATACATGAAGCAGAGAGATGAACAGAGCTAAAGCGCCATTTCTATGAAGCATCAGAAGAAACCTAAAAGACAATACACATTTAACTACATTTAGTGCTTGGCAGGGCTGAGTTACCTTAGTCATACTTGCTGACAGAGTACACTCAGTCAATACCACAATTTTCAGCCCAATATAACACAATATTCTTCATAAAATTCTTACTGAAATTTTGTATGTACAGTACTTTTTACAGTATATACATATATACTACTACAAATGGAGTATAATACAGGACCAGGATAAAACTAAATAATAATAATGGGATATAATAATGTTCATGACGTCTGTAAGGTGCAAAATAAAAAATGTGTTGTCATATATAAAAAAGATCTTCACAGGTAAGGCACACAATTCTGCATCCATTAGTTACAAAATGGCAACTTAGTATATCTTCATTAAAAAATAATGTGATTTATTTATTTAGCTTGTAAAACAACACCTGTGGAAGAAAAACTACACAATATCCAAAGTTAAACTTAGAAAAACATCCCACGCATTCTACAAAAAATGGAAGTACACAATTCTACACATCCACAAGCCTACCCTAAAATTAACTGTACACTCTTACAAAAGAAACAATGGTATTATTTTTCTTACAAACAGAAAATATGTTGATATTTACAAAAATGCAATTTGTGGTAACAAATCATATGAATATCTGATTACATGAAAATGTGCATCATAAGAGAATTAACTTTCAAACAACAAATTGAATGCAAATAAAATATATAATAACCACTTTTGACTTGTGAGACTGAAGAACCACTTCACATAATGTCAAGATTCCAATCCAATGAAAGGCTCTGACTACAACTGCAACTTACAACAGTCAGCAAAATACAAGAGACATGAGTTCTTTACAAAAGACCCTTAAAGCTACCTGCAATGATTTTCTGGAGTGATGACAAAAAATAACTTATGGTCTAACATAGAACCTTTTCAATGAATGTTTCAAAATGAGATGTGTGAGTGTTTAAACAACATCCAGTTGATGTTTCCCCTCCAAGAGCTATGCAACCGAGCCAGGAGTCACTTTGGAATCTTATAAGAGTGTAAACTGTGTAAGTGTAAAGGCAAAAAAGTAAATATAAAAAGGCATTGTGCCTCTTTGACTTTGCAAAAACAAAAAAAGGCAAAAACATCTAAAAGTGTATAAAAATAAAAGACACGAAGCATGTGTTTATTTACAACAAAGAAAAATCCCATATGACAAAACTGCCACATAACTATTTTCATTTGTAATGATGTACCGTATTCATATTTTCAATTAGGGAATCTCTAATATACTGACAAATAAAACAATTTCATGACATGACTGCGCGGTGTGGCTAAGTTCTCCACTACATAACTGGGAAAGCTATAAGGACGTGCAAAATAGATAGTATTTTTAAAGCAAATCTGATTTTGTAAGTGATGCGTAATTTTACTCTATTAACGCAGTTTAGTACTATCATTAGATCCTAATTCACTGGGTAATATAGAAGCAGGCAAGCTTCCCGTCATGCACTGAGACCATGTAAACACAGAAATCTGAGCATGTCGTAAATCAAAAATTAGCTCACTCTTCTTCTTCTTAGACTGTGCAGCAGAAGGAGAGTAAATTTATGGGCTGCGACTGAAGCAGTTTACTGCCTCTTATATAACCTTGAGTCTATCTTCATCCAAATGCAAACACAATCGCTTCAGTTACTCCCTCTCCGCCATTACCGGAGGCTCATTTATGTTTAGGAGGCTGAACATGCTGGAGCCAAAAAAGTTTAGTTACACCATTACAAACAATGATGCTGACAACGATAACATCAAAGCAGTGCTTTTACAAAATGTGGTGCGTTTACTGAAACTATCCGACTACGGTATGCTAACGCTGTATTAAAAGGGAATTCCAGATAGTTTAAGACACTATTAAAAGTCTAAATTCAGTAAATGGGATCCAATTAAAACAGCAAAAGTAAAACAGAGCAAGCATCTGACCTTAAAGACTGCAAACGGATAAATGCTGAATCCAAATCTCTCCATGTCTTCAGGCTGCTGGGCCTGATCCCATCAGGGAAGCCTAACCAAAGAACAAAACAAAGAGTTGTATAGGAGGCATTCCATAATTTCATACAAAGGATTTTTTTTAAATCGACAGTTTGTTTCTGAGGATCAATTTCCCCACAAGTCTTGGTTCTGCATGCACTGTGACAAGCCATTGGACAGGCAAGTCCAGCCATCTGAAATCTGTGCCTAATTTATTATTGAGAACGTGAGGGTAGAACATGAAGGAATTTTCCTTTAATCACATCTCTTAGGAATGCGTGCAGTGGGCCAATACCCTGATGTGTTTTCTTTTTAAAAAGGCAGGAAAATAAGCTGCGTTCTCAGGCTGAGCTTCATCCTAATTCAGAGGGAACCAGGGGAACAGGCTCAGAGCACAAAATCATTTACATCTGTGAAAAGTTCATTTTTCCTCATCTATTAACCCTGAATAAAACTACCATCACTTATGTATCTGTTCATTTAGAAGTGCTCCACCTCGTAAGAGGGAGATCTGAGTCCAAATTCTACACTCACGCTTGGCTAATCACACGGGGAGAAAGCCAGTCAAAATGGCTCCCTTTGCAGTATTAAAATCAAGACCTCAAAGAGACCCATTTAGCCTGCAGCTAAAGTGCCTGTTTATCAGATGAGACTAACATGGGGTCCAGGATAAAAAAAACCAAAAAACTCTTTGCCGTAAATCTGGCAGCCTTTTATGTGCTGCAGGAGACACTCTGGCTCCATCTCTCTCTGAGTTTTGGCTGAGTCTACAGTGAGAAAGCATCTTGTGTAGAAAAGGAACTGCATGAGGAGTTAACTACAGATCCAGTCCTAATGGGTCTGTGCAATGGGACATTGTGTAAGAGCATTTAGACTGTAGTTTAATGCATTCCTAGCATAGCTCTAGTTTAGAATAGTGTGTGTAAAGAACATTTCTACAGCCTATTGATCAAAGTAAACTTTAAGGTCATTCACAGCAGCTCTAAAAGACACCTGTATG
Source organism: Megaleporinus macrocephalus (assembly GCA_021613375.1). NCBI lineage: Eukaryota > Metazoa > Chordata > Actinopteri > Characiformes > Anostomidae > Megaleporinus > Megaleporinus macrocephalus. The sequence continues at coordinate 21,396,074 of CM038709.1, read as the reverse complement.
GAATGCTGGTATATCAGACTGTGAGTATGTATCAGAGGTAAACTCTTATACACTGACGGTCTTTCATTCCAGATTTATAAATAAAAGAATAGTAATGCACCAAAATGAAAATTAGGGTTGAGACCAAAATGTATATTTCACAATTGACCTTTTTTAAACAATTATTCTTTAAAATGTAATAATTCTGCTGATGCTTTAAAGGCTATAATCACTGTTTTCAAAAAGAAATCTGAGATAACTATGGGACAAATTTGAAATGCTTGAAAAGTCAGGGAAATAACTGTATACCTCCTGGTTTCAAATAGGCATCTAAAGCTGAATTCTACTGTGTCTCTGCTACAATGACATCTGTGCTGATCAACACAGAGGAATGAGGAACACAAACTGTGCTTCTTATCACTACTTCTCATTTCCATTACCACGCAAATCATTGGTTAAGTCATTGTACACCCATCTTTTGCTTTCTTTAGCCTTTTTCTTTTTTAGATGAAACTAAAAGTGCCATTTTTGGCCCAGAGTTTTCAGTTCACCAAATCTTTGGTAAAATCCCTATAAAGGAACAGACTTAAGCACTTTCAAAATACAGGCTGGTCAGGTAGTTCTTATAACTCTGATACTCAAATCACGTTGGAATAATAGGGAGGGATCACAGGTTTACGTGTTTCTACAGGTGTTTCCTGTGCTGTCATCCTGTCTTCGTAATGTATTTTAGAGAGAGTGACAGATCTAAACCCCAGCTGACAAGTGCATTCCTCTCACCCTGACGCATTCTGATATCTCAATAAACACCTGGCTCCGACTGCCACGGCAACACGTCACACCTGCGCATCTCCACTGTTACTGAGCGCATCGCCTGGAGACCAGTGCACCTGCCATGCACACCTCTCATCACTCCTACTGGGAACTCAAACTCTCAACTCAGGAAATTACAAACTCCCATGCACGGGGATCTAAAGGGCTTCCTCGTAATTAATGTGGCCGTTGCATGTGTAGATGTAATCATTTCATGCATTTTTGCATCCGCTGGCAACACGACTAACAGTCCAAGCGGGTGATATGGTAAAAATAATAGAGCACAATACCTTTATTCATGCAACAAAATATGAATCACAATGTAATATTTTTTTTAGAGATTTGGAAAAAGAGTAGTGCCACCTTTAAGAGAGGCAATAAAAACTGTGTACAATGTTTTAAAATTCATTGTTTCAGAAATTCAAACAATTGGTAATGGTAAAAGTAGATAAATAAAATAACAATCTGACCAATGTTAATAGCTTGTATAAGTATGTACTATTCACTTGATGTTGTGCTTTACAGGTTGCATATAATTGTTCATGAAGTTGTTTACTGTTCTATATGTATTAATGACATACTTAATATATAATGGGATAATTTGTCTGAATAATGATATCATATTGATATCACTGATATCATTGATAGCACCTAAAAGAATTTTAATGTAAAGATCGATCCCTAAAACTGTCAGTTTGTATTAATGTATTCCATATCACATGTTACATGTCTATCCAAAAGTCATTAAGCCACTACATGCTGTCCTGACAAAGGTTATCAGCGGAGAACAGCTAAAAACATTTCCACAAGCAAGAGACTCCTTCCAACCAACTATCTTTGAGTTTGTGTGTCGTGTTTAGTTTTTGTTTCCTCAATCGCTGCAAATGAAAATGGGATGCACAGACAACTTGGTCAATGTAACGTATAAAGATTCACATTCACTGTTTTTCTGTATTAGTTCTGCTTTTATTACCTTTAGCTTTCATGCACCTCCATAATAAAGATGTGAGTGCCCAATGTTGACATACTGTATCTGAGGTATACATCAGAATAGCAAATTGCTATCATAATATACCACACATTTGTCTAACAAGTCACTAAAATAAGTAACACAAACAAAAGCCACAGTCTGGGTGGGTAAAAGCATTTCCCCAGACTAAAATTAAACGAACCACTGCCATGTGTTTTAAATAGTGCAACTAATAGCTAAAAAAGGAGTCTGTTGGTGCTCTTTAATGTGATATGATGGGGTATAAATGCTATGCCAGGTTCAGAGCAAAATGCACCCACATCACCATTTTAATAACACACAGTACATTAAATTGTTTATATTCAATAAGCATATGCTACTTAACAGGGGAGGACCGAAGGGAGAATGCTACTGATCAATATTATTGCACACTTCCCACTCTATCAATTTAGTGTCTGCTAAGAGTTCATTATCCACTTTAATACACTGGCTTAAATTAAAGGAGAAAAAGTGGAATATATTAACGGTCCCTTTACCCAACGGTATTTATTAATTTCACACAATGCAACACATTTAGCATCTCACCATTAATGTATTTCCATGCATAGGGGGAAATTACTCCTAGTATGAGAGAATGGAACTGTTCCTTTTTGATCAAAAGCAATAACTAAAGTCAAGAAGTTGGTTAAAAAATCTGTCAATCTTTGATATTATACTAGATTTTTAATTTAATTGACTGCCCAAACAAATCTAATATAACATTACATGGCTCTGTAACAAATGCACCAATTACTAATAATTAAACACATGTAGTTTATGTACAAAACATAATTCTATCTGTGCATTGTTAAAAAGTCATTTCCACGTGATAATGGCTGTTTGGATAGAAGCTGAGGTTCAGTCTTAATGAGGTAAAACCCAGAAGTCATTTGGTTGCTCTTTGTAATTATGCAAATGAAGGTACATGTTTGATGAAGCTGAGAGCAGAACTCAGTCTCTGTGACTGCCAGCCAAGCAGGTGTTTCATCCTTCCCTTAAATCATGCCACAGACGATGAGGTACACTACAGCAGAGCCGGCTGGAGCTGCAAGAACATCCCAAATACATAAAAAAATGTTTAGAAGTGAGGTTTAGGAGTGAGTATAAGTGTAAAATGTAAGGTACTAGAACAGCATATATGGTATTAGACACTAGGATATTTTAGGGCTACAGCACTCAAACCACATTAGCTGTTGTAAAATGTACAGTATGTTCCAGTATATACTTACAGGTGATCCTGTCTAATTACATGTTTTGGTGATTGTCAAAGTAAAAGTAAGTTAACACGTCCTACACACACATAATTTTGCACATATTAAAGCACGATTACTGTTACACAATTACTGCACTATTATAAGAACCTTATGATATCAAATAAATAATTGCAGACAGAATGCAGATGTAGAGGATGCATTACCTTATTTTCACTCACCAAAACATGCCATTTTACCAGAGGTGTTGTGTATGACTGTAGAAATATTGGACACATTTTTACAGTCAAAGAATAAACTAGCCATGTAATCAAAATTACAACGAAGTATACTACTTGATATAAAACATTAAGCTATCAAGCAGTGTACAGGACACAAATACAGGTGACATTTACAGCCGGCTTTAAACTCACAAGTGGAACCACCACGGTGTAACCAGTGTATTTAATTATGGTTCTGGCTGTGAGGGCGCACAAAACTACATGGGAGGACAGATAACTACTCTTTACATATCCTCATGTAGAAAACCATAGTACTACAACAACTGATTCACCAACTTCACCTCTTGTATAGTCCAGATGTATATCAAAGCTTTACCAATCTACATCCTTGTAGATTATTTGACTTCTTTGTTATACTTAATTTCAAATTAACATTTGATGTCCAAATTTTGCTTCTTTTGTTTCAAACCTTGAGTCTAACATTTTTAACATACACTTTTGTTTCAACTGCTTGCTTTGTTCATTATTATAGTTCACAGTCAAAGTCATTATTTTAATAATTAAATCACAAAGGCAAATGTATGTGAATGTAATAAAGACATATATGCTGTTCTGGAATGTATTTACAGAAAAGATTTGGTCACATATTAACTAGTGTTCGCTCGCAATGTTAGCCTTGTAGCTCCAGTGCTAAAATAAAGAAGCAGAATTTGGGCATCAAACATGTCTTGGCTGATCAACTACATTTTAGATAAGTGAACAACAGTATAGTTCCTACAAGTCATACCAAAATAAAATAGCATCATAAAAAAGTTATTCCTGCCCGTTAATGGCGTAGTTATTCTGTGTGTTGTTCTTTTAAACATATACAGTGTTTTAGAGTAGACCAGCGGTTTGCAAATCAGGTTTTTAGCATGTATTTCAATTTCTGTTCCACTCTGATGGTCATACAGGCTGGGTACGTCAGCCCACTGCAATCCTTATATTCATTTTAACACTAGTGCATGCAAGATGCCTGATTCCAGCATTGATATTTACGGTGAGATCAACAAGCTCAAAGGCATGAGGCCACAATATCAATATCACTGTTTTACTAAAGCAGATTTGTAATTTGGTTTACCAGACTGTATTGATTGAGGGTGTGAGAAGCTCTCCCAGTCAAAAAGCCCACAGTCTCGTCTGTTCACAGGGTGATTTTTGCCTCCTGTCCCACCCCCTGCCCTTTAGACTGCAGACAGCAGCAGTGCACTGCTGTACCCCCATTATCCTCTTCACTCCACGCAGGCACAAAGCTGCAGTATCAGGACCCAGAGTGTCCTAATTATGGTATTCATAAAAAGATGAAATTGAGTGCTGTGTAAATCTGTAGCCTTGGGCAAAATCAACATCTCTGCATTACACCGCATGACCTCTAACCATCGGAGGGATACAGCAAGCATACTGAAACTTCTCAGGAGATATCAGAGTCTGTGTGCTTCAGAATACTTGAGGGTTCTTGTGTGAGTGCAGGTATGTGAGTAAGCATGTGTGAGTGTAGATACATAAGTGTGTGTGTGTGGCTTTTTATCCTGCTACAGTAAGGGAATGAAGTGCATCGATTGCTTGTGATTATTAACTAGACTGGGATAAGCCCTCTCCTTATTATGCAGATTACTGGGGCTGGGCGCTGCAGCATATTGTGCAGATGCAGCGCAGCAGCTGCTGCTGCAGATGGCTGCTGTACGGCTCCATCATCGCAGAGCTATTGTCTCCACTCCGATTGTTCAGGGGACCAGTGAGGAGCGCTACAGAACAACCCGACTGCAGTGAATTAAGAAAGAGAAACGGAGAAGCAGACACTAAATTTATACACACGAGGCCGGAGAAAACAGTGGCAAACACAACCCGCACGCAGTCATCTACGCACACACACACACACACGCATGGTGTCGCCACTCAACAGAGACGCTGTGCAATGCAACAATGTGCATAAAACATATGCTGCCTTATTGTTTTTCCAATGCCGTTAAGCTGTTGGCGAAAAAAAAGAACTTGGTGTTAAACGAGAGGGGAGCTTTGAGACAGTCCTTCAGGCAACAAAAATATTTAACCTTGTTCAAACTATAATGAAAACCAAACAAATCTCCCATTTTCTGCTTCTAATGAGCATTCATTTAGAACAGTCTTGGTGAATATTAAAGTGGATTTTCATGTCTTTCAGTAGAGGAAATATGCTTGCTCCATTTGAATTGCTTTCAGTTGAATGTATTCAGTTACAGAGCACCACCCACCAGCACAACACTCTGACAAAGTTGGACGATATACTGAAAATCTAATATTATGATACTTCAAGAAATTGCCATAATACACAATATGTGACCAAAATTATTATTCAGACATCTGATCAGTTGGAAGAAAGAAAAACCAGTAGAACCAGCAGTGCTACATTTTACAAAATACAATGAAAAAATGTGACTGCAGATTACTTATTTGGCATAAAGTGTTGCACTAAATCCTGTTAAATGGGACTAATTTTGCTCTTATTATAATCAAACATGTGTACTGACAATCAGTAAAGTATACTGACAAAACTCACGACATGTTCATAAAAGTGTATTGACATATCATATAGCCCAGCTCAGACCTTATAAGTATGTTTGCATGTTTACAGTATTATGGGGCCTTCTTAAGCTTAAATGACTGTAGTAACCACTGTGCATTCAAGGTATTTGTGAAGTGTTTGTGGTAAATGGTGGCGCCTACATTCAGTAGGAATTTGCATGCCTTGATGTTGCAATAAATGTGTCTTTCAACTGTTAATGATTGACAGAATTAGCATTGACAGAAATTTTGTGAGCTTACCAAGACATTTCATCCCTTTAATCAACACAATGCCAATATTAACTTGTTTACTTCTATTTATATCACTTACTTGTTTGCTGCATAATGTGGTTTCTTGTCGACAGTGGGCAGCAGCAGTTGTTTGCCAAGAGCTTGTGCCATCATTGCATTTATTCATTCTTTTGTTGGATGCCTGTCATTAAACGATCTAATGAGGAGCAGGACCTTCATCATTCCACATTAGGTTGATAACTTTAGTTCATTTTATGGCATTGACAAATGAGCATATACCACTAATAATCCAGAAAGTCACAAAACACATCAACAACCAAACCAATATCATGAAGGATGCAAGCGTGCCTGTATCACATGGAGAGTGAAACCTGAAAACCCTAAACTTTTCATACTAATAAAACAATAGCTAATGTCGCTTACTACTGACACTGTTTTAACAAATTTTTCATACAGTTGCTGAACAATAATAGCCACCAGCAAACCTCAATGTGAATATGTGACTTGGACCTTAGCTAAGGTCTGATCAGAAAAAGCTGACTGGGTTCTGAAAGACATGACATACACTACCGCTAAAAAGTTTTGGATCACTTTAGAATTTAATTTCATGCGATTTTCATGCAATTCATTAAATTTTCATGCAAATCACAAACAATATTGTCCATTTCACAATTAATTTAAGTGTATCAGATGATTTTTAAACAATAAAAAAAATTGTATTAAAGCCTAATTTTGTATAGAGGCTTATTTTGCAGATAGTCCTATTATCAGCAATTCTCAGTCCTCTGTCTAAATCTCCTGGTACGACCGCCAATCCAAGTTAAGGATGTTATTCAGCTGATTGGTTGTTAGGACACTCTTGCTCAATTGTGATGCACAGCTGAAAAACATTCTACTAATAAGTGAGCATAAAAGGCAGCACAACATTCTAGGTTAGTTTAGTATCTGAAGCATCAGCAGTTGATGGCTTGCTGACAGACTCAAAATGGCCAGAAAGAAACAACTTTCTTTAGAGATCCGTCAGTCCATTGTTGGGTTGAGGAAGGAAGGCTACTCCATAGAAAACAAGAAAATTTCACTGTGATTCCAAACTTTTGAGCGGTAGTGTAACTCTGACTCACCATAATTCATTAAGAATTAAGAAATGTTTCCAAATAAGCATGTTGTTGGAATAACAAAGTGTGCACAATTTTCTTAAAAAAGAAAGGTATAACATTATCATCGTATAATAAGGCATTACATCTGAGGGTGTAAAGGTAAGCTTTCTTAAAAGGAGAGCTTTTTCAAAATATTTGCTCATTAATGGTTAACATGTCAGCAAAATCATTCAGAGTGGTTTGGTATGAAATGCTCTGTTTTAGAAAAACTTGCAGAACTGTTCACAGTGTTGGTGACAAGAACCAGACGCCTCTAAAAGCTCACTGATATATGGTAAGTAAATGAAATGGTTATGAATACATTGCCTAATGTCTGACACACTGTTGCACATTCATTTCGTGACAACGTTTTTTTTTTATTCAAGGTAAAGGACAAAAAATGGTGTAAGGTCCTCCGTGTAGACATACAGATTAGCATGTGGTTTTCGATAGTGGACAATCTAGCTATATTCAATGCAGACATGAAGACTCCTGGTTTCTGTCACATCACTGTAAAGACATCTAAGATTGTAAATTGCGAATCAACCACTTCACATATAACAAACCTTTCTACATCAACAACACAATTATAGCGACATTTTAAAAACCGGTCAAATTTCCCTTTGGGTTGTTATTAGTTACTCTATATTAGGAACGATATATTAGTATTAATATGTATACTTCGTAACCTTAGTAACGGTCTTAGCTAGCTAGCTAACCGGTTTAGAGGGCTGTAGTTACTCTGAAGGATCTCTGTTATACTAACATTAATTCCTGTTCCAAATACAAAACGAGGTCAGACCCTTCACCCAGCACGTCTGTAACAGGTATGAGTAATGTTTTGTTTTTGTTTTTTTTTACCCTGTATCAACATTTCACAGTAGATAAACAACTCTGTCCACAACAACAGCTAAACTGAAGTTAGTTAGCTTCCGTATACTGACGGTTGGTTAAGACAGATATTAAAACAGGAACAAATATAGGCTTTACCTCAGCAAAGTGAATTAAGGAGGAAGGCTAAGAAGTTAAGCCGCAGCACAGGGCAGGTCTGCATATTTTTTTTTCACTTACATCGATCACATACATCTATTTTGCCTCACAGCTTTTCAGTCATGCCTGCTAAGTTAGTATTTTTCCCTTGTCGTTCATCGTCACATCAACGTCAAACGCAAAATAGCCACGCCAACCGATTAAACACGCGATGTTATAAATACATGCACCTGAATATTAAAATCCTTCTCATGTTGTATTTGAAATTGTAATAAAATTGTATAATACAGACGTGTACATATATTTCCCACAACTAGGCCACAGCATTCTCCACAGCCACCTTCACCTCAGATGTTTTGGCACCATCTGAAACGCTTCGTATACAATCTTTCATAACCCCCCTCATGTCACAGGGTTTCATATTGCATAAAGAGCAGTGTTAGATATGCAGATATGCATTGTCAGATTTGCCCTCCAGGGGAACTGCTGGTTGTCCATTTGGTGGAGCAGCCCTCCCCTGCTGTGTGGAGCTAAGACCAGGACACTCCAACCACGGGGACCTCCTGGCCCTGCTCAGACATGACACACCACCTCCGCACACTACACGCAGAGGGTGTTCAAGAGAAGGTCACACAAATGCGTGTGCGTAAGTCACAGTGGCAGCTGAACACACTGTTACAGGCAGAGAAGATGATAGTGATCTGATAATACAGGCTGAGACCTCAGACATCCAGCATGACCTCGCGCACTGCTACAGCAAGAGGACATTCAGCCTGCTTTAGATCTGTTCCTCTCTCAGAGTAATTACACAGTCTAAATGGCAAACCAGGTTCACAAAGAAGGGGGAAAAAAGAACTGAAAGCTTGTATCGTTTTAACATTAGCCACTTATTATCTTAAATTGCTGCTGTAGAGGGGAATCACTGTGGACACATGACTACTAGGACCCTCTTTGGACCATGAAGACTAATCTCAACCTTATTTTAACAAATACAACAAACAAATACATTCATTTACATTAATTTAATACAAATACATTAATTTATTGCACTAAATGGTTATCATGTAGTTTCTCAGTAAAAAATTAAATAAAATATAGCCATTTCATTTCTCTTTCCATTGATAGAAAGCAACTTCAGTCTTTGAATTATGGGGACCTTGTTTTCCTTTCACCCAAAATATTCCAAAACTGGATCACATTGATAAGACAGTGGTTTAATTTATATATAGGCTGTAGGTCTTAGTAGGAAAGTGTTATATTGGGCAGCTATGTTTTTCATACCAGATTAAATTTTATACCATAGCAAATAAGAACAGAAAAGCTATTTCAAAATGCTGCGATATTTTCTCAGGTAAACTTCCAAATTGCAAAAACTGAGAACGCCTGTCTTGTTGTATATATCTTATATTTTCTTGCAGTAGGCAAATATATGGAAAGTACTACTGCAGCCTAAGCAGCCGCTTCCCATGGAACATTGGAGTGTGAAATAGAGAATTTCATTGGCTTAGCGAGAGCACAATAAACTAGAGTGCGCAATACATTTGGCAGAAAGAAAACCATTCTCCTTTAGAATGGTCTTAAAAACATTTAACATTTTGTTGGGCTGAAAATATACAGCTGCAATTAAGATAGCTTTATTGCTTTGATATCTGGTGAGATAAAATACGATGATATCAGTTTGACCTCCATTCAAAACGAACACATTCTCTGCAGTATATCAGGCAGGGCCAGTGCTTGCCCACCACTCTTCTCCACTGAGTGTAGCAGTGCGTGGTTGCATTGGAGAGCAGGTTTCATACAGCTGGGCTGGGCTTTCGGCCCTCAAAAGCTGCCCCCCTGGGACCTACTACTCCTCCCGGACTCTGACATGTACACCGCTTGTCGTATGGTCCAATTTGGTCAATACGGTCACGCTGCTGCCGCGCTACAATAGATTAACCAGACACCCTTAAAACAGGCAGATTTTTTAAGATGGTTAGTAAAAGGTGGATTTTAGAGCAGTGGCCAAAGGCTGGGATGTATTGGACAGTATTGGGGACAGTGTATTTACATCCTGTGCTTGGCCCGCTGTGGCTTGCTAGAGCGGTAATTAAATATGAAGAGTTCCAGTGTTATTGAATAATTTAGCTTTGGTATATTTGACCATGGAGCAGGGTTTACTGGATAATATGGTATAATCCAGCTCTTATGATTAATTACACCAAACAAGGCGAAACTGTTTTGGCCAGCAAAGAGTCAAAACTGAACAAAAAACTGGAAAGGGTGTCAATTAATATGTCATTTACACTCCTATTCATCCTCCAAACACATGTTTAAATTTGATTAAAGCCTGTCTGTGTAAGTGTTAGTCCCAATAAAGGCAGCGTAATGGTAGAAGAGGATTAGTGTCTGTGACACAAAGCCAGTCCCTGAAGTGCTCTTTAACTCCGCCGTTGTTACGGTTACGGTGGGGTCTGCATGAGGCCACTCTTGATTGGAGGGCCCAGAGGGGAGGGGCCAACCGGTCACCAGGGCATTGTTAGTGCCGTCAAAATGGCCGGGGAAGAATGGCTGATTATGCGACTACATCCAGCACGGCTAACAGGGAGCGGATTTGAATTTCTAACACAGCAGATGTTTGCTAGGCACCTCCATGGAGTGTGCATACACTGTTATGCTAATTTGCCAGTGTTTCCCTTCAACTTAGCTCAGAGTCATTAGAGCACACTCTTAGCTCAGATCCTTCTGTCAAACTAATAATTGGCCATTATTGATATTAATTAACATTTTTTGCACCCCATCTCCGTTCCTTGACCCGGTATCTGTTAGTAAATCTAGTTACTGTGGGCCATTAGAAGCTGTGAAATCCAAGGGACCTCACGCTAGTCACGAGCCATTTATCAGAAAAGAACACAGCCCAATTAGCGCCGAGGGGAGACAGTTGTCTTGATTCGCTGCTGACTACTTCTTGATCACCATTATAAATTGCTAATAGGGCAGCGAGTGCTATGCAGCAGTCTGTAGGGGGCTGATGCAGGCGGCTGAGTGTGACAGGTGAGGGAGGTGGTGATGGCCGCCAGGATGAGACCAGCCCATCAGCCGGTATTTATTACAGAGGCCTGTGATGTCACAGCTGATCCCTCTCTCCTGCAAGTCAATCAAACTAATTAGGCCCTGAGCATTCTGAGAAAGGCCGCAGAGGGTTATTCTGCTTTCTGACAAAACAATACTTTGAAAAATCTTGAATCGCGGCAGCACTTGATATTGAATAGTCCAACCCATTATTTTGCAATAAGGGCCGCCGCTTAAGGTTTTTATGGCCACAGATCAAGAGATCATAATAGGAGCATATTGACAGATATTTTTCTTGCAATGCTCTAAGGGACCCACTACAGCAGGAAAATATATCAAAAGCCTATCATGAGTGCTCGGATCTTCTGTGTAAAATCAATAGTGAGCCACAGAAGGCTGGAGTTTTCACCGTTCCCCTCCGTCATTTAAAAAGACTGCGCTGTATAGTGCACGGCCCCAGGAGAGTCAGTAACTTAGCAACCATGCAGTTTCTGCGATTAACTATACAGTACTACTGTGATGCTATTGTTGTCTCTGCAGTCTTTTGTTGCAAATATTGATGTAAAATGCATGAAGATAAAATCACAGTGAGTGCAGCCTGGTTCATGCACTGGAATTAGCTCTGTTCTGCACTGTTGCGACCTTAGGATTAGTTTATTCCAGGCAGCGGATGCTTTATCAGTATGTATCATATATATATTTTGAAAGGACTGTTAAGAGACAGAAGGCACAATTCCCTTCCATTGTTTAAAACTGTGATGCTATCTCACAATAGGCTTAGTGGGTCTATATCTCGGTGACCTTGAGGTACATGTATGATTTCAGAAGTAAATCACTATTGCTTAAACACCATTGATAAGGGCCAAGATTACAGCTAAGACAAATTGCTGCCATCAGAACCTCACATCTCCATTTTTTGTAGTTTTTTAGTTTTTGACATTATTTATAAATGCCTATTGTTCTTTAAATGTGTAAATTTCATAATGGACGGATCTAAAATCATGACCCAAAATTACTTGGAAAAATGTCTGCTTACGTTAAAAGGAAAGTATGTATCGTCCTTCTCCTGTGAAGTTATCATTTTGGGGACACAAGGTTTTGTTCCAACAGCAGTGAAATGCATGTATTGTTAGCAGATATTACAATTTCCATTCAGTGGCACTTGTGATTTCATTTTATTAGCACTCTAAATTATCCTAGTTTTCATTTTTAATGCATTTTATTTCATTCATACTTGGCATTGAAATTTGTTTTATTATACCTTTGAAAATTGTACTTAAGTAAGTCTCAGTCCTAGCTTATTTGGGTGCCTGATCATGCTCCAAACACTTTGAACACTCTCATCAGACAACAGAGAATAATCAGGCCAATAAAACATACCATTGAAGATTAAGGACCTGTTTTGCAGACATGGATTAAGCCTAGTCCTGGACTAAACAACATTCTAATTGGAGATTCCCCTTTGAAATGGAAATGTACAGCTAGGCCAGGAAACCAACTGATGGTTTTTTTTACAGTATTATATTTATATATAACTGGTTGTACTGGAAAGAAAATATGACGAAAATGATAGCGTGACTACAGAAAAGTAAAAACACTTCTGCTTTTTTCATTTAGCAGGTGGTTTCCACTACCAGATACTGACACAGTCCAGGGTAGCTAACTCGCTGGTCATGGATGGTTCTCTAGCATTTTTTTCTAGCCTTAAGTAGGCATTGTGTCCATTTCCATTTTTTCTGCAAGTGGAAAACAGATCTCTCTCACAGGTCTCTGATCAAAGCAGGTTATCTATCTGATGTTTACCCTCTATAAACATAACAGTGCAATCTCTTATTCTAGTGTGTTGCTCCTGTAACAGTGTGGTTTGTTTCCCTGTGATGCTTCCCCCCAGAGAATCACTCTCAGAGCCCAATTACAAGTTTCATCATCAATCATCAGCGTTATTTATTCAGTAAAACGAATTTCTAATTAATAACTGATGAGCATTATGGCCTTGTAGACTGTAAAGCTATTAATTATGCCTGGCCATGGGGAATTTGTCTGCACAGGAAAGGACTACCTGGCGAATATTCCCTGCCATTAGTGTAACAGTGGTGAATGTTTACATCCTCCAGGACTAGAGTGTTTAGCCTGCGCCCACTGAAGGATTATCGAGCTAATTAGATATATGAGTGGCATATGCTTCCATTGTAGCAACTGCACCACTATTATAATTTATAATGAACTATAACTACAGGGAAATAACTTCCTGTGCAGTGTATTTCTCATAACATCACAGGGAAAGGCCCAAGGGAGGTGTTTATTTCACAATAAAAGTGGGCATTTTAGACTTCCATTGTGTCTATTGAACAGTTAGCCCATTTTTACAGTGTGGATGAGTCTCAGTGCTGCCACATTAGGAGTCAAGGACAGGACAAACAGAGCTGAGGTGTTTTACTGGACGCTGGTTACCTGAGCTCCGGCCTTGTGGATAACAGATCGTATAAGAGGTGAAATGAGCACAACATTGTGCAGTTGTACTGTGGTCTCACATCATCAGCTCCCTCACCGCCCAGAGCAGCGGTCCATGCCCAGCGCAGCAATAATGATGATTTAGAGAGTGCTTTCAGACACAACGGCATTTTTTGTCTGTAAAAAAAAAAAAGAATGTCTCAGAACCGAAATCCGGCAACCTATGGCCAAGTGCCTATATGTTTTCTTTATTTAATGCTGCGCCATTGTTTCTGGGTCTAATAGTATACTGTAGATGCAGTCACATCACATTGATATGAAGATAAATAAGACTTCAATGTTGGAACACTTTACAAAACAACAGATGCAATGCCTTAAATGCTTTTTTAAAACTATGTCTCCATCAAAAGCTTTGCCTGTGCAGAGAGAGCGTACCTTGCCTACACATGATTCGCTACATGCTGATGTGTGCGGAAAACTGATGGATACTTCCTTGGATGTGTCCTTAGATTTTACAGAATGCTTGTCTACTCAGAATATTAAGCTGAATATGTAGATGCAGGCCTTAATTGAAACCAGTGATCAATACTGTGATATTCGAGGCAGGTGCTCACTCCTTCAGCTGCAAGTACAGCCCCGAGTCGTCTTTTAACTGTCAATGATGTCACTCCCTCAGCTTGTTTTAACCTTGTGCCAGCAAGATGTGCCTCTCTAATTAATAATGATTATTGTTTTGTGTCTTTACTGGCACAAATTTAAAACGTAAAAAGAGTAATGGAAGAGACACAGAGGGAGTCGAAGGTTTGATAAAGAACCATGAAAAGACGTAATCCTTACATTTGGGCAATGAAAACCAGTCAAGCAGTGCTTTAATTTAGCCGTTGTTACAATTCAGCACAATTTTTGCACGTTTGCGACACTTTTTTTTCTTTGCATATGTTTATCTCATCTTGAAAATCCATCCAGCACAAAACAGAGATGGATGGAGTCATGCATGGTTGTATTAGGCAGCCAGAGTCAATGTAATAAATGTGTATGACTGTAATGCTGAATCGTAGCTCAGTGCTGTAATCGGCTCCGTGTGTTTAGAATAGTGGGTTATTGCAGGGCTTGGTATTCACCACCATCACTGCCTGTCTGCATGTGTGTGTGTGTGTGTGTGTGTGTGTGTGACTGAAATCTTAGAACAGAGTCTTACTCACACTATTGTTTGCGCCACACTGTCGACTGAGGGCAGCAGCTTGGACTATTTTTGTTGTTGATATATGAACTAAAACAAGGAAAGAATACTGAATAGTACAATTGTTATTCTCTTCATAGCCCTGTTTAGATAAACAATAGGATTTTTTTCAGACTGCATAATTGTAGAAATAATCTTGAAAAGTTAGAACCTTGGTGTCTTCTAAGGTGGATTAAAATGTACCAACAATGCACGCAAGGAGATACTTCCAATGGCATTTCTAATCTTTGTATTTATTGTTGGACAGTTTTAAGAAATAAAGGCTCAGATTTAATAATGTATATAATTTACTACAGCATAGCAGAAAGTTAAGCTCCGATATATTTAAAAAATGCAAAAATATTATAGACTATATTAAATCATATTTTTGCATACACTCCCACTCAAAAGTTTGTCATGCAATTTTCATGCAATTCAAAAACAATATTGTCCATTTCACAATTAATTTAAGTGTATCAGATGATTTTTAAAGAATAAAAATGTTTGTATTAAAGCCTATTTTTGAGAGTTATTTTGCATATAGTTCTATTATCAGCAATTCTCAGTCCTCTGTCTAAATCTCCTAGTATGGCCGCCAATCCAAGTTAAGGATGTTATTGGGCTGATTGGTTGTTAGGACACCCTTGCTCAATTGTGATGCACAGCTGAAAAACATTCTACTAATAAGTGAGCATAAAAGGGAGCATAACATTCTAGCTTAGTTTAGTATCGGAAGCATCAGCAGTTGATGGCTTGCTGACTCAAAATGACCAGAAAGAAACAACTTTCATTAGAGACCTGTCAGTTCATTGTTGTGTTAAGGAAGGAAGGCTACTCCATTGAAAACAAGAAAATTTCACTGTGATCCCAAACTTTTCACCGGTAGTGTAAGTTGTAATTGTTACATATAGATATATAGCATTTAGAACAACCTAACCTGGGTAGCATCGGAATTTAAGTTGCAGTGCAGTTACGAAATTGGTGAGGATACCACCAGCATTAACCAGTGGCTTGTGCAATATTTTGAAAAAAATAAATTGCTTAATCATTCATTATTAACATTATTCACACTACCAGTGATGGAATTGTACTATTATGACCAGTTTGGATTTAAACAGATTTAAACAGTGCATGCCTTCAAAAGTAAGGGTTTTGGTTTTGTTTTATTACAAAAAAAAATAATTTAATTAGCTTTGATTGAATTTCTATATTCATAAAAACATCCAAAGAAGTTGGCGCAGTATGTGAAATTCCAGTAAAAAGAATGCAGTGAATTGTAATGCCTCTTTAACCTGTGTTTAAATAAAAATAGTACTAATACAATCTATACAAGCTTTGTTTCCAGTTTAAGCCTATTTCTGAATAACACAGCATTCTGTGAGGGTAACATCAGCATTCACTAACAGCTGGAGCCATATTTTTTAAAAATACATTGTTTCATATGGCCAAATATGCAGTTAACCACATGGGATTAGCACAGATGATTTAAAGAGATAATGTCATAAAGAGAATTGTCAGGGTATCCATGCTGCAAGACATAATGGGGACAGTGAAAGAGAAAAAAAAAATCACACTGTTGCCGCTACAGGGGCTGAAATCAACCTGTTAGGTTCCTGTGACAGTAGAAAAGAGTGTAAGGACACACTGAAACAAAGTAGCCCTTATTTGAGATACACACACACTCATACAGTGATCTGATGATTTGATACTTTCTTCATTTCTAATAGCTAAGGGTTATTGTGATTGATTTGTGGATATGCTTTCTTCCCCCCACTCTCTATTCATTTAAGAGAAATAATGTATGGAAGCAATCAAGCAACAGACATTTTGGAAAATCTATTTGAAATCATTTCGGCTGAAGCCCTGGCAGTTTGTCTTCAGAGGGGAGAGGAGCAAAGGATAATTGTCTGCAGTCTAGTAAAACACAGTATAACTGCCACCACACTTGAGTGAGCTTATAGCCAGCGGCTCCCAGGGCCTCAGGAAGATAGAGCAGTTAATGTTCCCTTTTATTTTAGAGGATGTGACACTTGTATCTCAGATTTATACCATGATACAGCAATTTCAGCCAAACAGATGGATAATGGTGTCAACGAGAGGAGGAGGGGAAAGCTATGTTTTTTTTTCCTTGCTGTTTTTTTTTCTTAAGTTTAGCACAGATTGTTTAGAGAGGATGCCTGTGTTATAACAGCCCTGCCTGCTCTCTCTCTCTTAATCTCCCTAATCTCAGCGGCATTAGGTTTGATCATTTTTGTTTGAAGGAGCAGAACGTGGCAGTAATGGCTTCCTAATAGCCAGAGCTGGGGACACAAATCCAGAGGCCCTGTTTTCCGCCGTGCCTCCATAAGCACCGCTGATTTATTGCGCTCTTTATGACAGAAAGGAAAATGATGTGCTGCAGGTATATATCAGTGCAGGGGGAGGAAATTGAACTTAGATATCATCTTGTCAGATGCTTAATGCTCTTCCTCCTGTCACATTCGATAGGGCCAATTTGGAGAATCCTGCAGAGGTAAAAAGAAGACAATTAACAATGACAGAGTGGTAATAGATGAAGCCATAAAATGAGGCTGGAGCCTGCAGGATGCTTCGTATGATTTCCACATGAGATAGTGCCAGGGGTGTGTGCTAGCTCACACCGGCACCAACACCAGCCGCGTGCTGCAGCAAGCAGGCGGTGTGTGAGTTTATGGGCAGTATATCTCTATGGGTAGAGGCACGGTGTATTTTACCCATGAAAGAGGTCATGGGGTTCAATGAGCTAGATCTGAAGGCATCAGATTGCACACTTGCAATATAGCTGAGCTGGTTAATCGTCATAATTATTGAACATGTGAAAATCTTGTTAGCTAGGTAAATCTGTTTCGTTACATTGATTTCTAATGTAATATCTTTTCAAACAGCATCGCAGGATGAATCAATGTTTCAGATATTACAGAGTGAATGTAGTGTGAATTATGTGTGGAGTGATAAAGTATGTGAAGAAGGTCAGCCGCTACATTCACTTAACTCATAGATGGCAATACAGATGACAATTACACAATGGACCAAGAATAGAACAGTATATCATTAAACTAGACAAGAAAAGAACAACAGCAAAAAAAATAAAAATAAAAATAATAAAAAAATATATATATTATTCTAAGTTTATAAGGAGGCATGTAAGATGCTATTAAAATTTGAGTGTACATTGTTTATTATTCAGACCACCAACAATAGAATTTAGTTTTTTTACCATTTTAAATTTATAATTAAAGGCAACAAAACATTTGAATGTAAGAAAGTAACAGTTGGTATTTTTTTTACAATTTCAGAATGCTATGTACATAAAAACCTCCAAAGAAGTTGGGACAGTATGTGAAGTATTAAAACAGAAAACAGAGATTTATTTTGTAGAGACTTAACTTGTTCTTAAATAGCAATATTACAAAGACAAGCTATAGAATTAGTTAACAGATCAGCGATTAAGCCTAGTGGTAAAATACACAGCATTCTGAAGGGAGATTCTCCATTAAAGGGATTAGGCTTAAACCCCGTTTTACAAACCAATCCTTAATGTTTTATCATATCCATGTCATTGTTTTTCCACATTTTTAAAAAAATAAACCAGTGATAAATTCATGCGTTGGAACATGAGGAGCATCCAGGAAAGGCCTAGTGCTTTATGAGCAATGATAAGTGAAGGCTCACCTCTTTGCCCAAAAAAGCAATAGTCTTGTTAACCAACCATTCTTAAGAAGAAATGTCTTCTTACAGATTTTTCACAAAGATTCTGTCATAATGTAATGGTTGTCAGCTAGGTTTGATAATGTTAAAGTTAACAGTGCACCGCTGTCTGTCACCAATCCTTGCATGTTAACTATTATTTGAATATTTATACTGTTTCTTTAAAATCAAAACAGTATCACAAAACATAATACTGTTGTACTCCAATGTATTGATATTTTCTTACATCCTTTCTTGTGATTATCAAACTATCCAACTGAAGAATTATGTGTGCATAAAGGGCAAGGCTGATAACCACCACTGAATGCCTATAGGCTTTGATACCACAGACAGAATTGCATTAACAACTGACATGATGAATATTACCACTTTAAAAACCTTTGTAATCTATTGACAGCAGACGCTACGTTACACATCAGAAAATGCCACTAACTTCTGTGGGCTCAGGCTGTGAGCAAGTTCACCTTGCAGATTGTTTATGGAAATAGTGGATGTGTTCTTGAAACCAAAGAGCAACTCGGATTGTTCAGACTAAAATTCAGAAACAGGGGTTTGTCATGGTATGGGTGTATATGGCATGAGCGTTTTGTCCATGCAAATCTGTGAAGGAAGTACTCACTCACACTTAGTCCATCTGTTTCTCTGTATACCTTGTTTATCCCTATCAGCCTGTTCTTCAGAGATCAAGGGCCAAGTATTATATGTGTGGTGAATTATTCTCAGCACAGCAGTGACACTGATGTGGTGGTGGTGTGTTAAGAGTGTGTTGCAAGTGGATGGACTGAGTGTCCCTGCTGAACTAAGAATAGTCCACCAACCAGAAATGTCCAGCTAACAGCATCCTATGGGTTGCATCCTGTGACCACTGATGAACACTAGAGGATGACTAACACAAACTGCAGCAACAGATGAGCTACTGTCTCTGACTTTACATCCACAAGGTGAAAAGCCAAGTTTTTCCACACCAAACTTGCCCAACCAGCCTTTATGGACTGGAGAGACAGAGTCATGCTGGACCAGAAAAAGGGGCTTCCTCAAACTGTTCCCACAAATGTGAAAGCACGCATTTATCAAAATGTCTTTGTATGCTGATGCATTAAGATTTTTCTTGACTGGAACCTAAGAAGCTCTGAAACACAATCCCATAGCATTATCCCTCCCCCACCCAACTTTACAGGCAGCACAGTGCAATTTGGCAGGAAACTTTCTCCTGGCGTTCTTCAAACCCAGAATTTCCAGTCCAGTGGCAGCAAGCTTTATACTACTCCATCTGACACTTAGTGACGTAAGGCTTGCACGCCACTTGTTAGCCATAGAAACCGATGCCATTAAGCTCCCAACGCACAGATTTTGTTGCTGTGGTTCATAAACACTATTCAAAAATGCCACTCACAGTTGATCATGGTACATCTAAGAGGGAAGAAACGTTTTTCACAAACTGACTTGTTGCAGCAGTGGCATCCACACTAAAGTCATGTGAGCTCTTTAGAACGTCCCATTCTTTCACAAATGTTTTTAAGGCCGGACTGCATGGTGCGGTGCTTGTGCCAATAGGTCTAAGTGAAACACCTGATTCAAATAGTCAATGTGGCAAAGTCTTTGCACTGACCTGTACACGGAACAGGAACAGCATTACAAGCTTAAAGACAAACACGGAGGGGAACAGCATGCAAATGTGGAAGGACTGATGGACCTGCTATCCAGTTGGCAGAGGGAGGTCAAGTTTCCTGCACGTCTGTTTTTATCCAGTGAGCCAAGCTCTGTGAACACGAAAGCTTTGTTAGCAAACGAGTGCACTCTTCGGTAATTCCAAAGTGGGAAGTAAGAGATAAAAACAAAGACTTGCAGTACCTGCCAAAGTTTTTGCCCTTTTGGAGGTGAAGTTAGCAAGCGTTTATGAATGATGTGAGTGATAAGGTGCTGGCATTTCTTGGTGTTATGATGCCTCTAAATATACTTGAAGAGCAAATTTCAGTTTGATATACAGCATGTTGAATGACTTTTCTGCTCCAGAGAACCTTATTGTTCCTGTTTAATGATTTATGACAGGCCCCAGTGAGCAGGGAGAGATGGAAATCAGCTTGCCTAAATGTGTTTCGTGGTTTAAATGGTAATTCCATTCAAATCAACATATTTTTGGCACCTCATGACCTTTTCGTGAAATGAATTCATGCCACTCAACTTTGTCTTGTGGCATTTAAAGACCACAGAGCCAAGAACTAATCGCTGGATATCAACTGCTTGGAGAACATCTCCTCATTTAGGCCATAGCAGAGGCACACGCCGGTATAATTCTCTAATTTGATTTTAATGTGTCCTTGAAGCAGCCAGGGCCAGTATTGCTCTGTGATGGCTTGGATAATGATGCACTTGTCATCATCCAGTGGTGAACTCTAATATTCAGGGCATGTTAATTGCTTTTGTGACACTCATCTCATTATTTTATATTATTCTCTCATATCCTCCTGAAGGAAACAGCAAGCGTTCTAAAATGCAGTGCCAAAATGATACATATGACTGACATGGTGCAGTCTCGAGCTGAGAGAAGCGACCCAGGGTGTTCAGTCTTGGTTTCGGTCTTGCTTTGGTATTCAGTACATATATAGAGAAAGATAACGATAAGGTCTTCTTCTTCTTTTTTTTTTTTTGAGCAGACAGAGAGAAATTTTGAAATGGTCCCTCTTAAAGGCAGCAAATGGAAAAGTGACACGGAGGCTGCTCTTGTCTATTTTACTTATTCTGTGCTTCTGTGTTTCATATTCTGCCTGGAATAGCGTTGTTATTTTCCTCCAGGGTTCACAAGGCCACGCTCTTTCATTTCGACAGAAAATTGTTTTCCAGGATTTCAATCTTTGGCTGCTAGATATGACAAAACACAATATCAAGAACACTTATGTTTCTTATCTGCCATTTTTTCAGGGCATAAATAAAAGATCAGTATAAATTTGAGTCAAGTGGAACAGACTGTACTTGTGAGAGATAAGCATTTAAGAGAAGTCGGGACCCTGTGCAAGCCCTGCTGTACTCTCCTATTCCTGACTCAGAATTACCTCCGCGCCGCTGCCCGCCGCATCGTTTGTCATCCTTGAAAATCAATTAGTGGCTCGCTGATAGCACAAAGCTGATGGAATCCCTCTCGTGAATGGACAAACAGGGCCTTGCAAGGCCAAAAATGATGTATTCATTTGGAATTTTTTTTTTATTTTTTTTATTTTTTTATATCTGATAACATTTGTGATGGCTGTCAGCCGGCTGTTTAAGGCCCCTGATGGCATTGAGAAAGAGAACTGACCACAGAGCAGGTCAACATCTCCATATTGCGCATTGCAACATATACTGCCGCCTGCTTATATAAAGAACACCCACACACAAACAAGCTACACCAACATCTGATCTAGGATCAGGGCAGACAAGCAGAAAGCGATACCAGATTTCTCCTTCGGATATATTTATAGGAATTTTGAAAGAAGATTATTCTTAACTGGAATGACACATGAGTACATCAAAAAAGAGACAAAAACAGAAAAGACAAATGAGGCAATGGCACTACATGAAATCTGTATACAGCTTGCAAAGAATGAAGTATCACACTGGATTTGTTTCTAATCACTTCATCTATTCTATGACAGAAATTGTCCGTGGAAAAAAAAAGTGATTGTACTGCAAATATGAAAAACTATGTTTGAGTGGGAAGATTGCGTATGCTCCTTAAACTGATGGGAATTCAAAACACACAAGATGATTTTACTGACAGTGCAGTACCAACGTGTCAAATAAAATAAATGTCATTGTAACGGATAGGGAGGCGTCTGAATCCGAAGTAAAAATGAAAAGCCTCATGTTTGAAAGGAAGGGCCAAGCAACATGTACCCCCATCCCTCCGCCCCCAAAATGAAATAAAATAACTAAAGATAAATCTAAACGCTGCCGCAGAGCACCCGACAGTGGCAAATCACAAACACTTGATCTACATTATATTTGCTGGGAAAGGTTCAAATGTCCTATTGACGGGCTATTTTTTTCCACAGCCTGTGCCACTGTCAGAGGTCAAGCTGAGGCGGAGTGCGCTGGAATCAGGTGCTACTGTCCTGCTGACAGTGATGCATTGCCACACTCAGAGGGTCATGTCTCTGTAAACATGCATTATCAAAACCCAAAGACAAATGTGGAAGGCTGACCTGCGAGAGACAGGGAGAGCGAGCGCAAGAGCAAGCAAAGAGCAGAGAAGAGTGCATGTTTGTCAGGGGTGCAATATGGGTAGAGATAGTCCTCTTGTTGCAAATGAAGAGGGTCAAGCAATCAAGCTGGGTTGGGCTTGTGTGTCAGTCCCATTATCTAACACTGTCTGAAATGATCAATGAGCTAAAATAAAATGATCACAAGCCAAAATAGGCCTGCTAATGAA
The DNA here is from genome assembly GCA_021613375.1 of Megaleporinus macrocephalus. Lineage (NCBI taxonomy): Eukaryota > Metazoa > Chordata > Actinopteri > Characiformes > Anostomidae > Megaleporinus > Megaleporinus macrocephalus. Next base: position 21,373,031 of record CM038709.1, on the reverse strand, counting down.
AATGGACTGTGTTTTAACAGGTTCTTTTCAATGTCCCTCCATGTCAGGAGAGGTAGAACACAGACGGGAAGGAAAGTAAGCAATAAAGCTGCCCACTAACAGCCCTAATAACCCATTTCTACAGAGGACACACACGCCTTTCCCCCTCCAGAGAAGCAGGGTCGGCTGGCGGACTGACTGACCAGCAAAGCTCATATCTTAAAATATTAGACTTCTAGGAAGCATAACATTTATCTTTTTACCAAATTTCAAAATTGTGCACCTTAATGACACAATGATTAATTTTTCAACTGTTCTTAAGAAGAAATTTCTTGACATACTTCACCAATGTATTTTTTTCATGTATGTATTTTTTTTTTAGGATTTGTTCTTAGTTAACAACAGACTCCAAGAGCACATAGGTATAAACAATTCTGCAGATTAAGGACACGTCATGCATCAGATGGACTTTTCCTCTGGATTTTTATCACTAACATAAAAATGTAGGTGAATATTGCTGAAATAGGCCTGGTTTTTGTGAGATTAAAAACTTAGAATGATCCACACAAGTGGTAACGCATTTGCCTGTATTTAGTTAAAGCCAGCAAAAGAACACAAAATAAGTGTAATCTTAAAAATAAGTTTATTTGTGCAAGGTGCACCTGAAGAACAAAAACATTTACATATTTAAGCAAAAACGTATGTACTATTTAAATAATTTCTATTTATTGTTTTGTACAGAAATACCAAAAGGCACATACATTCAACGCTGCCCTACTTGCACACACTATGAAAACATAAATAGCTCTAAACTTCCAATGACTGTACCTTAATGTGTAAACATGTAACCCAGCTCTCTGTGTTTATAGAATTGTAAACCTACTCAAATACTTTCAAAGAAGGCACTTTAATAAAGATGTAAAATCTATAAATATCAAATATTTAAGAATAGATGGAAATTATTGTACGCATTGAAAAACAGTGCATTCAATACATTGTTACAAAGACAAACAGTACTGACATGATAGTTTTTTTCCTTACTGAAATAAAGAGACTAAAACATGGATGTATTAAGATGAAGAAATGTGCTGTGGTGTCATTTCATGCTTTTTAGAATGAAGACAATATGTAAATGGTCTAAGAAAGCTGATAATGCATGACTAGTTAACTATATTGAACACAAACTCCTCTTTATACAAAAACAAAATCAACACTGCAACAAAAAAAAAATAAAAACTTAGCACTTAACTATTGGCATTTCAGACTTCCAAACTGTTAAATCAGCTTACTTGCTGTATCTCCCCAAAAAAGGGGAGTGGGGGCATACATAAAGCCAGGGGGGTAAACCGAATCAAAACCGCCATCAGCCCTCAAAGCACACTGCTACACCAAAAAAAAAATCTGCACACCTTGGCAGAGTGACAGATCTGCAGGAACACTCTTTACTCCACCTCCATGGCAGACACATCTAGTTCATTGTCGGATTTCTGTGAAAGGTCAGGGAGTGTAGTTTGGGGCTCTGTATCGCTGTGTTTCTCCTCTTCTGATTGGCTTTCTTCTGCCTCATGTGCCCTAGGCTCCACTTTCTCCACCGGACCAGAGGCCTCCAAGTTACCCTCTGCTGAACAAGCAGGGCAAGAAGTACAGTAAGAAAAAACAATGATTTTAAAATGATGCAACTGAATGAAAGCTACTGGAAAGACAAGCTACCATGAGCTCATAATGCTAACAGTCTGCTGCCCCATTCTTAAACTATTAGCAACATCATTCTTTGTGCAGTACTGCTTTAATTAGTATATACATTTATGCCCCAATGTATATTTATTATAACAATGATCTTTTTCTGCTGAAAAAGTAAGATGATGCTCTGCCCATTGCACTGCTGCAATTATGTATCAAGGGGGGATAATATTTACTATTAATTTTAATAGATAATGGCCAGACCACAATTTTCTGCTTATCCACACAATTAAGCACATATTATCCACTTACAAAAAGGTAACGAGAGAGAGAGAGAATCAAAAACACATGGGAGGCCAAACCCCAACAAAGTAGGCAGCACTGCAGGAGAGCAACATAAAAGGATCCAAATCCCTTAATCACTCAGCAGATCTGTTCTTAGATTCAGCAGCAGATCAAGCAAATGTCTCTTTAGAGGCAATGAGCTGGAGGGATTTGCCCATGTATGATGAAATTCTCAAGCTAAAGAAACTGATGGGCAAAGCACAAGCTTAACAGTGAGTTTCACAACCTTCTTTCTTGTACCAACTAATATATATATACATACATACATACATATACATACAAACACACACACACACACGGCCCTCAATCATTTACAACTGTAATAGCTTTTAGTGCACAACTGAAAAAAAGGAAGCGGAATCCACACAAGCAGGAGGAAAGGAGTACACATGCTTTCGGTTAGATTCAGTTTAGATGTTGGGAGAGTATTAAGTAATAGACCTGAAATGCAGCATGTATAAATAGACAAATTATATGTGTTCAAAAATATGAGACAAGCCTACTCTTTCAGAGGAACAACACTTAAGCTAGGTTGACAAAATGGCAGAAAATTGGGGTTTGCATCAGTGACTGTGCTCTATTAATTATTGTAACTTTTGAAAGGGACAATACAGAAACATTGTTATACAATATGTAGAACTGCACGCAAAAGTACCCCACCGAATAACACATCATGCCTGAAAACATAACTTGTTAGGTCTTTCTTAGTTACCCAGGTTGCTCAAGAACTATTAGTAGGAATGGTAGGCCGACAATTCCATAGTGCAGTACGTTTTCTGAATCTTCAAACTGCATGCCAATACAAAATAAATCACTTCCAGCTCACAAATTTTACTTTTTGAAAGGTCATTAAGACATAGCTGTTGTGGGGGGACTTGCCATGGCAAGACGTTACAGACCAAGAAAACCTTCAAAGTGAACTGCTCATTGTAAGCTAAAAAGGGACCACACACACCCAACCAGCAACAAAGGACTGCTGGTAAATTTAGCCGACACAGGAGTGGTACGCAGGTCTTCTGCAGAGATGCTTGCCTAAACATGATCTGCCTAAAGTCAGGGAATTAAAAACTTCATGCGAAACATTTTGCAATACTCTACCAGGGCCGTGTCCTAGCCAATGGCACAGAAAACACTGCGCTGGTACCAAAAGTAAGAGTTCCACTAAAGCAAAATCTGGAGGCAAACGTAACAGTCAAGAAAACTAAAAGATCTACAAGACACTGATCCAAAACACACCTCAAATCCCACCATAAACGAATTCACCTTTACACAGGCCACAAGTATTTACTCTTTTACATTTTCTTTAACTTTACGAAATAAACCATTTGCAAAACAAATGTTTGTTGCAAAGGTATTATTTACTTTGTCACTGAATTTTTTTAAATTAATTAAATAAAAAAATAAACAAATGTGTGCCCAACTTTTGCATAAGACTGAAGCACCTATAAAGCATGTATGGCTTTTAACTAAAGCTAAATTTGGAGCTCTTGCTCTTGGTTAGGCTTTTGTAAGTCAATATGACAAATAAAACATGATGTAAAACATGTTTTTTTCATTTGAGTGTGAATGTGAGTGTACAACTTTTAAATGTTCAAAGAATAGTTTTTGTGTAAGCCAGATTTTTACTTTTATACTAAAAACTGCAGGAAATTCAAGAATTGTATTATAGACGAGAGTTGTTCTCTGGCATTCTACAGTTTTAATAATACTATTGGTTCATACATGTTCTTGTATTATTAATCATTATTAATAATTGTTTCTGTATTTACACTAAAAAATAAAATGTATTTGTTTCAGTTGTATGATTTTTTTTGTGTTCTGTGTGTCATGGAAATCAGTGACCTACATTATAGGCACCTTGTCAAAAGTTTAAACTAGCTGTTACATTACATGAACAGTTCATAGTTTTCAATTTTCTGCACTTCACACATCAATTCTAATAAGCTGGCAAAACTTCTTTATAATTATATAAAACTTTATATTTGTTATAAGGAGGTTACATAGAGAGCAGATACCTGAGGCAGATGCAGGGGCACCCTGGTCTGTCTCCAAGGCAACAGTAGATGGCCCCTGGCTCATCTTGCCTTCACCACTGAATTCTGAGAGACGTGGAGCCTGGGGGCGTGTCTTCCGAGCAGGATTCAAGAAGTAGCAGTAAGCACATCTGAACGCTGAAACAAGAGCCATATAACACTCTACTGATCCACATCATCCAGGGCCACATTAATATATATGAAAATGAAACCCAAGCACATGCACACGCATACTCCAAAAGATGCATAAACACATCAGACGGATAGACTATACTTGTTTGCATATTCAATCTGCTACTGCTCTCAAAAGGCCAGAGATGGTCCAGGCATTTATGAGATCTATGATATACTGAGCTGCCAAGTGTTAAAGGACAAATGAAGTCACTGTGTTTCATGGTGACGGACAGAGTGTTATACATTTTCCTAAACCTTACCAACGTATTCAAATTCCTCCTTTAGAGCCATGCCATTATGAGACAGACACTGCTGGCATATAAGAGCATATCTGAGAAATAGAAGAAGAAAAAAAAAACCCAAAACATATCATTACAATTTTGCATGCTTTATACACAAATTTCAGAACCAGAACAATATGTACCTGTTCTGTGGCCCATCACCTACTAGGTACTCAATGACCCTGTCCATAGCTCCTCTGTCTCGCGGAAGGATAGGCCTAGCCAGTGGTGGCCCAGGAGGATGCATTCCTTTGAACAAATAATTAATGTCCAGATGTCCAGGTTAGAAAAAAAACCCAAAACAAAAAACAAAAACAAAAAAAAAAAAACAGTATCAGTTAGACTTCTGCAGTCATCATTGATAAATGGATGACAATGACAGACTTTAATAATGACTCAGAAATGACTCAGAAATAGCTCTGAGAGTATTAGCCTGCTGTGATCCTTGGCGCTAATTAATATAATTTAGCATGAAGAACGATCGTAGTGAGATGACTGGTCATTCCTACCACACTTGGCAAAGTCCCGATATCCTGCTGCTTATTAATTTACCAACATATGGAATCACTGTGGAGACTCTTTGTATCAAATTACTTTTCACTACCAATTTTCTGCAAAACCATGTACACTCTGATTAAGCATCACATACTAATATACAAAACATTCCAATCCTTGCTAAATTATTGGGCGAAGAATAAACCACCACCAACTACGTTTCTCAACTTACAGCCGTAACGACACTATTAAAGATAATAGCTGTAGTCTTGTTATGAAGACTTTAATATTAGCCATTTTATTAAAACCAGCAAAAATAAGTGCCTCTTCCTCTCACTTACCCATCCCAGGAACAGGGGTGCCTGTAGGGGTGGCAGGTCTCCTCATCAGGCTGTGGTGGGCACCAGCAGCAGACAGGCTTCTCTCTGGGGGACCGCCAGGGGCTGAGATCAGGGCAGGAGAGGCAGCTGGGGCTGCAGGGGCAGGGGGCGGACGTGCTGCGGCTGCTGGGTTGGGAGTCACAGCAACGGGAACGCGAGGAGTCACATGCCTTTGACGAAGCTCTGAAACGACAGTCAGAGATCTGTTACACTTATTTAAAAACAGATTTTTTTTAATCCCCCCCAGAAATATATACATTTTCTCCTAACCTTGACCTTGTCTAGGAGTCATAGGGGGTCCGACAGGTGTAGCCTCTAACTCCTTAAAAAACGAAATGCATGAATTGATAAAACAAGAAAACAATCCATTAAAGGATCCATTTCCTGTGTCTCAGAAGTATGTGTGCATTGCTAAACTACTTACAATCTTTTTCTTTGAGTCTGGATCAAACCTTTCCAGAATCAGTTTGGCATTTTTGTATGTTTCCGTTTCCATCACTTGTTCAAGCTGCAAGAGAAATATGTTGTAGCATTAGAGTAAATTGTGTATAAACAGGATTGCATACGCACAATAATTAACCATTAGATCCACACAGCATTATAAACCTGCACAGATTTTTTTTTAATCTCAGCAATTACACAAAAGGCAATAAACACCTTTCTAATAACACAGAACAAGGAGATTAGTGTGTTGTTAAGACTGCTGCCAAGATCTATGCTGAAAGAGAAAAGTCTCTTGGCAGCTTTTACACTTTATTCTGTTTAATTGTGTTTTAAAACTCATTTCACAAAAAGAGCAAACAGTGCTAATTATTTAGATTTAATGAAAAGAATAATTACAAGCCCTACTCTGATAATGGAGAGTGTGAAAATCCATCAGCTGTAATTATTGAAAGTTATTAGACTTGACAGTAGATGACAAGCAATTTCTCAGATTTATTTCCTCCCAGCACTAAACACTATTAATTTAAAGACAAGCCGCTAGCCAAGCGCCATACCAAGTAAAGTCTCTGTGCCAATTAACCGCTGTCTGCATTGATTTTAGATTATTTATTAGAAGAAGAAATTATCTCTCCTTGCTACGAGCAGACGCTCAGTATCTGTGGGGAGATGAAGGGAAACTCTTGTGTTAACATTAGCAGAGTGGTACCCTGCTGTCAAAGGTAAAGCTGAATGCACTACAAGGGCAAACCCAAAGCATTAGCATTTAAGGTTAAGACTCACATTACAGGAGCAAAGATGCCTGACACATCTGAGAGGGTCTACACTTTGGTTTGACCCCGTAAGAATAACTAGATTTTAAGTGTTCTACACAGGTATGAGTGTATTATTGGGCAGTGAGGCCACTGCTCCGGTGGCAAAATGAACTACAATTAACATCAATCTGAAAAAGAATGTGGCATTCAGAGGTAGCAGAGGACCCTGAGATGACTTACTATTTTCTTTTTCTCAGCTTTTAGTTCTTCCAATTTCTCATCTGAGGCACAATAAGACAAAAAGTAAAATAAACAAGGTGTCAAAATTTAATCTAAATGACAATTACCTATTTAGCATGTAACATTTTGTGACAATCTAATAGGAATATTTTACCATTTCTTTCTGTCCTTTTTGAATATAATGCAATTAACAGTTTCCTCAGAAGCCAAACTCTGTGGACACAAAAAAAATTATTCACATTATAACGATCCATCATTTATTTAATATACACCATCCTTCATATGTATACTCTCGAATTCTCAAGAGTATATTATGGACATTACAGCAGATAAGCAAATATTTTAAGAGTTCATATATTGTGTTTTACTGTGCATCCTGCCACTGCAGACGCTATCTACACAATGGTGTTTCATCAAAAAGTGAGTTAAATCACAAAGATAATAGTAAAAAAAAGATGCAGAGTGAAGATGAAAAATGAGATTTCAAAACAGAATGAAGGACAAATATTTCTACCACCTTGAGATCATCTTATCTGCCAAGTTTAGCTCCAACTAAAGATCACCATAGAACCAACAATTATACATAGAGGTGCAAAATTCCTAATTGTATTTTATTTAATTGTCTTCAATTTCTGTTTTTCCTCTATGCCTTTACATTGTAAAGTACCTTGAGCAGCATTATAAGAAAACAGCTATGTAAATAAGGCTTTTTTTATGGCAGAAGTTTTCAGCTAAATTCTGTATCAACAAGGTTGAAATAGGTTTGACATTCTTGTCTGACTGCAAGCCAAAGAAAATTTGGGGAGGCCTACCACATAATGGCAAAGCAACATGTCAATGGAGTCTAACTGTGCTACTGTCACAACTGCACTTCAAACTAACCCTAATCAAGACAAAAAGCAACAGATTTATTAAATACTATACTTTCAAAAGGCACAATCATGATTGTGTAAATAATCTAAATCAAACAATGCCAATGAACATTTCAAACAGAAAGGCGGTAACTTATCATATACAGAAACTGAAAGACTTCAAACAGCTCATTTTCAATTCAGTCTGACAATTAATTAAAAACCAGCATTATGAAAAAAAAAAAGTAGTGCTTGTATCCAGAAACATACATTCATCTTTAGCATTGCTTTATTGCTTTGAAAGGACACTGCCTCATTGTCCTCATGCACCATGTCTGTATAGCTTATGAGGAACAGTGTGAAAAAAAATGTGTCAATTAGGAATCTGGGTTTGGGCATCATATATAAATAAGATGTGCATGCAAGCATGCAAACCACTATTAGTATTTTTGGTGTAATAGTTCACCTTTCTCCCTACCCCCATGCATTTTTAAGGGTCTACTATATTCAGTTGCTGATTTTGTTGTGGTGTTGACTAAAATGTCAAAAACTGTACAATTTTCAAGGTATTGGTATCCACTATCATATGATGTCCTTTTCCTTAATCAGCCTGTTTACTTGCACTAAACAACTGTTAAGTTTTCTTTTATATAACGATTAAGTCATTTATTGTCTTTTGGAGCTTTATGCAGGAGCTGAACTTGGTAGGACAGCAGATTTCTTAGAGGAGGAAAGCTTATTACATTTGAGCATGTGTATTTGAGCTCAGGGCCATCTCTGAAATTGCAGAAGATCCTCTCTGTCAGTAAATAAATAAGGTTTGCTGTTCCTCGTCTACTCTTACGGAGATGGAGAAAGTGCAGCCAATAGCAACTAAATGTCATCTGGAATTAAGTGAAGATATGTTGCTACAGTGTCACCTTGCATCCTACAGTAATGACACTAGTATTGGAACTTATGATGATCATAAATGTATCTCACTGCCGGTTACCTCGGTACATTGACAACCTATGAATATTAGGCAATACTTTACAACAAATTACTTAATCGACTTTTAAAATGAACAGTTTTTCTGTTAATGGTGTAGTTGTACGAATAAAAAGGACACTTACAGTGGTGGAAATATTAAAAATGGTGATGCCACTATAAGTCTTCCAATTAGTTGTTCAGGGATGTACCAGACGTAAACAATAATGCAGGCTATCAAGTACAGAAGAGCCGAGTACAGAAGTAATCTGTAAACCCATGACTTCAGCTGTTTTTGGTTCTTTTCTCTGTGCTCCTCAAGTGTTTGGATATCCTGAAAATAATACCAAAAACAGATTTCCATGAACAGCAGTATATAGTCTTATGAATACATACACATGTTCACAAATTTTGATCAATACCGTGTAAATACAATTTACTCTGTTTTAAAATGTAAACCGTCTCCAACAGTTTTAAACAGCATGTTACTGAGTGATGTAAACTGTTCCAACTGTTCCATTTTAAAAACTCAAACAGGAGAAACACAAAGTTTAAGAAATATACATATTGTGGAACAGGGGAGAAGATCTTCAGTAATACCACGAGACCTCAATTTTAGGTGACATTATGAGTCTATCATTTTGGTCCTAGTTTAAATGTTCTAAAGAGTTACAGCACTGTTGGTTAAGCTGCTACACTATTTCTATCCTAAGACAAAACAACAATAAAACGGCAAAAAATGCAAAAGTATAACAAGGCATGCATGATAGCAGGTTTACAGAGGTTATGTGGGCAGTGATCCTATTATTCAGTTCCACACAAACCTAGCACGGTATCCTTCAGGCTTCAAAGGCAAGCTAATCACTTTAGAGTAAGTCACATTCAGTGCCAAGCCAGCTGCAAGTCATATGACCAAAGATATTCAGTGGAAGGCAATTATACTATTCATACAAATGGTAAGTAATCATTTGAAAAGCAAATTTAAGTCTCTCTCAGTAAGCAGATCACTTCCTCCAGCTCCATAGTGAGTGGTATTATGTAACCTCATTCCAAAAATACCTCAGACTGGTTTCAAAGCACCAGAGCCCCAGGACTAGTATAAAAAAGGCAAAGACACTGCAACACGTGTGTCTGTCAGTCTAGTAATAAATGCAAGTATCTCTAGACTACAGTAGTAGGCTGAGTAGTTCTAAAAAGACTAACATTACCCATATTCAAAAACAGCTAATGATTTACACCAACTTGGGCCCATTTCTCTACTTAATAAGGAGAAATTCAGCATTACAAGCACTGGATGATTTAATGAGCACCAAAGCTAACATTAACAGGACAGCTGTAAGCAACAGGCCTATCTGCTGTGAGGCAGATTGCACCTTACCTTATCAAGTCCCTCCAACACCTCCACAGTAGTGGGTTTGGTCTGCAAAAAAAATTTGATTGTTTTGACACGTGTACATGAAATGCGTTAACATACATCTGACAAGGATTTTAAATAAAAGCTACATTAAATAGTGCTCTTTGCACATTCTTCATTTTGTCTGTAAACACACAGTTTACATAATACCTAAACATCTTATTAAAGATATAGCTATCAACACAAAATACAAACTGTTTTAACCCCTATGTGCATTTCCTACAGTTTGATGAAACTTTATAACTGTAGTCTTTAAACAGCTAGTTATTTTCAGCCAATTAAAATTAATCTGGTCTTGTGTTGTGTAAGCAAAAGCTCCAGATTCTTTGAGGCATTATGTGAAACAGTAAGCTTCAATACATTGCATACCCTCCAACGTGAAACTACAGCTCCCATCTTTTTGAGGAGCAAATGCAACACTCCTGCTCCCTCAGTCTCTGTTTAAGAACTGGGAATCTTCACCTGTAAAAAACCCATTTTATTTTTTTACTCTTTGGAATCATACACCAGCATTACTCATCTCAACCTTGCAGCGAGAAAGTATGAGCAAATGGTTAGACACAAATCCAAGGCTGCTTAAAAACAAATAGACTAAAGACTCTCTACAGATCCCCATAAACGTTTTACATGACATTGCTACTACTGGGATAACACCAACTCTCTTTCTCTGACAGCTCTGATGGCTAACTAATCGTATACAACAGATGCAGGTGCATTGAGTTTCACTCTTTGCAGTCCGCGATTAATATCTCAAAATACCAGCGATATCATGAGAAGCTCGGCGTTAAGGCGCACAATCTGGCGGCCCCGAAGAGTCTTAGTAACAAGACACCCCTCTCTATTTTAAACTGCACAGCATTCGAGCGATTCACTTGAAGTATTGCAAAGCAAAGGACGCCATCCAAACCAGCACTACAATAAACGTTACAGAACAGCAGAGGACTGGCCACCGTATACTTCTTCTCCATAAAACTTATTCGGCTGACTTACTTGTTTAGCTGATTATCTAAAGCACGGTGTGCTTTAAGCATCCAACAAAGCGGTCTCTGTTTTCTAAGGCTACACCCACTCGATGATGGCTGGGCTCATCCATTCAGTCGTTTCACTGAACGGTAAACAAGAAATAACCCCTTTATATGCATCTTTCTTCGTGGAGTAAGCTCACACACTCGTTCTTTCATTGCTGGGGCTAGTAAAAAAACCTAGAGTGAGACAGACTAACCCTGTCATTAATATGGACTGTGACACACGAGACTCCATGCAACTTCGCTTTTTAAGAAAAGCAAAAGCGAACACAGCGTGCCATGTTTACAGCGTCGGTGACATTTTACAAAGCACGATGCTCGTTATTAAAACAACACAACACCACAAACGGCGAATTAAACATCATTTAACAAAGTTACATCAACTTCGTTGTCCTCCCCGAGCTAAAACAGCCCAGTGTGCTAAGTTTGCTAAGCTAGGAAATGAATAACGGACATGATGGAGAGCCGCGGCGGCGCTCTGTTCTACAACGGCGACTCTGATGTGCATTAAAATACACCACAAACAAACAGAAAAACAACATAGAAAGAGTAAAGAACGGGTTTTCAGTACTTTACCACAGAATGCCAGTCCACCCTGAGGTTCTGGAGCCACTTGTGTGTATACGTCATCAAACACTTCCCACAACTCCCCGCGGCAGTGAACTTCTTCGGTTGGATGGTCACGTGATCCTCACTTCCACTAATGGCGGGAAAACAAAGCTGACGGAGCCTGTGAAGAAGTAATGTTTAGGATGCGTCCGAACAGCCTGGTTCACTGAAGCATCAGCTCGTCTCGATTTAGTTTGAGTCAGTTACCATGTGGATCCACATACGGTTCAGGTCTGACAATGTATTTAGTGAGGCTGTGATCCTGCAAACACATTGAGACAGCCTGGTGCCCACAACGTTGTAACAACGTTGAAATGTAATTCATCCGAACGTTGCGACAATGTTGTCACAAGCTCCTAGGACTCTTCATACGTTCTATCTGATTGGAACTCCATGGGATTTTGCTAAGTTGCAAACATGTAGTTATAATACCGTAAAATAACGTTATTTAGTCGTGACGTTGTGACAGTCCTGCAAAAACAAGACCCTCTGATAAACTACAGATCAAGAAAAATAAATAAATTGTAGTTGTATTCAAGTATTGGGACGCAGTCGCAAAACTAAAGCCGCAGGAAACCTAAATTTGTGTTTTATCAATCAGAGCCTTTATTATCACACGGTCACAAGTACAAGTACAAGTACAAGAACCGGCGAAATTATCATCAACCCGTCCGTTATATACAGATATGAGGTATGGGGAGAGTGGGAGGGGAGACAGGACAGGAAGACAGGCAAAATCAGAAACATAAGAGGGATACATGGGAGGAGCTCCGGTGTGGGAACATACAAACATACAAAACATTTTGCTTCTGATTAAGTTAATTGCATTTCTCTGTGCTACAGTATACATGAACAAAGTTTAGTACACCCTCCAAGTACTAAACTCAAGTAAATATCAAGTAATAGTCAAGTAAATATCTGCTGATTTCACCATATTTCTCTCCTCTATGTGTGAACGGTGTGGTCCTTATCTCGGATAACACTTCCATTAGGATTTCCTAAGCAATCGCACGGCTGACGTCTCTTGCACCGCCCACAAAAAACAGCATCAGAGAGTCGTAGTTAAGAAGCTACCCCAGTATATCCCTCAATCAAAAGCTGGGGGATGATTTTAGCTCTGTATAAGTGGCAGAGCAGGCTGGTGTGGGAAAGAGAGCTGTGAATAAAGATGTTGGTTAGTTACGCACACAGTTCTCAAATAGGTCTGATCAGCGGGTTTTAACCCGTGCTTTGTCTTATTTATTTATTATTTATGTTTTTTCCCATTGTAGTTTAGCTAAATGTTTAATATAATACTTAAGTTTAATATCATACAAACATTTGAAATTGTTTACTCTGTGTCTCCGGAGGCTTTCATATCGCATATGACAGCAGAGCCATGCATCCATGATCTTTTATGTGGACATGTACAATGTAGTTAATAATATCTTTTGGTAAAATATCACGTCCACTGGCCATTTCCATCAATTAGCTCTTTGAAAATAACTAGTATATAAATCGTTTGAACATAACTGTGTAAAAATGTTATGCTGAATGGACCAATAAAAATGTTTATTTTTGTATTTTATTTTATTTTATTCTTTCGTACTTTTCGTACGATATGTTATCCCTCATTTAGCCCGTCAGTTTAATCTAAACGCTACGGAAACGTTTTTATTTTCAATCGCGACAGTTAAGGAGCCAACGCTCCGACTATAGCTAACCAGCTAGCATTCACTTTTACACAGATCGTGTGTGCTATTGTGTTGCTCGTATGTGGTACGACAGAGATTAACAGCGAAATTGCTTTGAAACTCGCAAAAGAGCAAGACAGAAGTTTTTCAGGTATAACATTCAAGAACGTTAGTTGGGAGCCTATCACAATAGCAATAACAAATAAGTCTAGAGATAGCCTGAAGAAAAACAAAAGTCAAAGCAATTTAACAGAAGGTAAAAAATCATTCCATATTTTATTCGCACACATTTATTTGATGTTAAAAGCCAGCAGTCTACGTTCTCGACATGACTAATGCTGCATGATTTCTATCAGCTTTATAAAATTATAGTTACTTTATTGCGGTCGCAAGTAAAACTGTCCTGGATTGTGGGGTGATACAGAGTGAATGAATTATTAAATTAATATTTTAAGTGTGTGTATTGATTTATACGCTTCAGTGGAGTTAAAAGAAGTTGTCTGTTGTCCAAACAGAGGTCTACATTGCGCCCATGGGCTAAAGATAGGGGTGGGCCAGGGAGTCCTTAAAACCGATCAGCACCACGGACAGCAACTTTGCTTTCACGACTGGGTCTACCATATAGGTGAGGTGGGTGACTGCCCCAGGGACACCAAGAGGTTGCTCCAAAAGATGCAAATTAATTTCAGAAATGAATAAGTTTGTAAATGTAATAATCTGTGAACACTTTTTGAAACAGTTTAGCTGAAATCTCTTCATACAAGACAACATTTAACCTGACAATCCAGTATCCAGTAAACATCACCATGATGCAAATTTAGCGGACAGCGACGTCTCCGGGATCGTTTTCGTTCTGGTATATTATTTGATGTGTAGGGGGAAATTACTGAAAAAAGCCATCTGAACGGCATATCTGACAAGGCCTCAGCTGTGGAGGTAACTCTGGTTCATCAAAACGATCCTAGGAATGTTCAGCAAAAGGTATTCTATGGTTATCAGTGGGTGCGTTTGGATTCACTATAAAATGGGGTTCGTCAGTTCAAACTTAAAAAGGCAACAATGAACCAATTTAACTAGTTCAACAAATATTTTGATTGAAAAACATCTGTCTAAATATTTCAAACTAGTTAATTTATTAATAAGCTATATTTATTCCATAGAACGTAGTGCCACTAGTAAAAACTAGTCATCTGAGTGCATCCCATCTATATGTATTTGTGTATGTTCTATTTGTAAGATCATCAGGCTCTATAATTAGGCTGTATAAAAACAAGGTTGGGTAGAGTGCTTTATAAAAAAGCGATGATTCAATACTGAATAAACACATCCACTTAAACACATCCAAATGCATAAAAATAACAATTCAGAATACATTTACAATATATAATAATAAGGCACATGAGGAAAAAACCTGCTAATTGTAAATTTTATTTAATTCATGCTGTTTCTCGCTGTACTTTGTGTAATTCAACAATGAATGTTTTCCATGAAAAATCCACTTTTTAAAATAAAGTTACAAATTTCTGAACGTCATTTTGCTTCTTAGCATTATCTAATGCTGCTCCCCCAATCCTACTGCCATCTCACGAACTAAGCGAACAGTTTGGCATATGGCAATAACAAAATCTTGCTCTGGCTAATCACATTGTTTTATCAGTCTACTCAGGCTTTAGGAACTAAAAACATTGTGTACTGATTTTATGATGGTTAGTATTCTCCAAAAATGCGTTAAAATTGTAATTCTGAATTCTGAATTTACCAAATGTAACTTGGACGTGTGACTGAATACACATGCTTATTTTTGATTCTCAATATATATTTCCAATTTTCTAATACTTGTGTCCCATTCTATCCCCATATGTATTTCAGCCAATGTTGTGTTTTATAATAACAAATAACAATTTATAATAACAAATTACTTACTTTAATAACCGAAATCTTTGTGCTTACTGCGAAGTACCGTGAAAATGTTAACAGGCTCGAGCTCTTTGTTTTTTTTTTCCCAGTTATGTCGAACCAACACACGTGACAATAAATCCAGCGAGTTTTTAATATTATAAAAGTAAATAATTGAAGCCGCTTCGTGCATTTCGAGGACCAATATTTCTTGGCAAACGCGAGAGATTGTTTTATATTTCTTTCTTTGCATGTTGCTGAAGTTGTCAGAGAATATACAAACATGTGCTGATTTGACTTTGGAACAAAAGATGCTTCCTCAGGAAAACTGTAAAGTGGATCATACATCCAGGGTATCTGCACAATGTAACTCACAATTGGCCACAAAATTGGCTACGACCAAAAAGCTTTTTCTGCCTGATAATTCCTTTATGTGGTTACGGAGTTGTGATAGTCCTCACCGTAGCATCAAACGTTTTCTTTCTACACTGATAGGACTCATTCGTGAGTATATACAGACAGAAAAACATAAACAGAAATGTGCTCCCACTGATGATTTTTCTTATGACGCGTCTTGTGTGTTTGAACAGTCAGCTCTGCATTACTTCACTTTAACCGGAACCTCTCGATGTAACAAATTATGACAGAATATTCCCCCAAGAAGTCTTCGTTGTAGCCTTAACCCTCGGGGCTTCTACATCTCTCGCTGAGGGCTGATCAGCTGTCACGCAAACCAAGAGCAGTCACACCACGTCAATATGCCGCTAATATAATGAGGCGTCAAGGTAGAAAACAACAATTATAATTACAGTATATTCATATGGCTCGTTTTTTAAGAGAGAGAGAGAGAGAGAGAGAGAGAGAGAGAGAGAGAGAGAAAGAAGGACGTGATTCATCCCCCTCCCTATGTGATCTCTTGTGCGGTGTCATTAGAGCTCAGGGATTGGTGAGCAGCCATCAGATCCCCGCTACCTCCGCTATGACCTGACCCCGTCTGCGCAGCCGTCCTGCTGTTCAGCATGATCAATTCGCTCAGAGGAGCTTTTCACAGCCCACAGTCCTCCTCAGAGCCTCTAATTAAAACAATCCTCAATTATTGTTGCGACAAAACTCGGTTATCTTTATGGCGCCCTCCGCACTGAACTCATTATGGGACTGTAATGACGTGATTCAGGGAGGATGCTTTAGCGCCAGTTTATTCCTCACAGATCTGCGCCACTGAGACAGTTTTGGGAATACGCGCTTAAGTTCTTCTATTAAACTTCCTCTTCAGAGAGTTTTGAGAGCTCGCAGAAATAGCTCGGCTATCTGGGACACATCATTATCACAACAGCACGTGAACAATATCATTAGCTTCTTATTAATTAGGCTAAAAATATG